>JAYKQN010000014.1:20795000-22031250 GCA_036785175.1 Eupleurogrammus muticus
TCGAGTCACCTTTCATTACAACATAAAAAGCAGAAGATTGCGCCAATCCAATCAGCCTGGGTAAGCCCCGCCTCCTTTTCACACACTCCTCCCCTCCTCGTCTCTCTCGTGTTAATCCGCGTCTGTGTCTTTCCCTCTGTAGTCATCATGGCGGAAATTAAAACGGGAATCTTCGCTAAGAACGTCCAGAAGAGGTTGAACAGAGCGCAGGAGAAGGTAAAAATGTGCTTTGTGTGCTGGTTCTGAGGCTGTTCTGGTTGGGATGGTTCTGAGGTTCTGATGGTTGACTGAGTATGATGATGGTGGAGGTGATGATGATGATGGAGGAGGAGGAGGACGGAAGATGGATACGCGGGTGCAGGCCGCTGCTGCATAATTTCTCACATTAAACTCTTCTCACCTTTCGTTTCTTGAGGTTATCCGAGATTGATATGCGCAGAGCCATTAACGCAATGGTGTTTCTTAAAATCAGTATAAAAAACTGAAATAATTAGAAACTGACGGAGAGCGTTTTTATTGGCTGGAGCATAACGACCGCGGATTACCGTTTCTGTAACACCTCGTAATGACGTCGTATGTGCGGCGTGTATTTAATGTTAACTACGTGACAGTGTTTGTTGCTCCAAGGTCGGCAGAACGGGAGGCGGGGATGCCCTTTCTGCGGTCTGATGACGTAATTTCTCACGCTACATCAACTTCAGCTACCTGGGAGTTATTTATAGGAGAAGCAGTTTGGTGAAAAAAATAGACCTTCTGGTGTGCCAGTATGCAACAAATGGGTTATTTTGTTGCATACTATATATATATATATATATATATATATATATATATATATATATATATATATATATATATATATATATATATATAAATATTTATATAATATAATATACATATATATATATTATTATATATATTATAAATATATTTATTTATGGTGATAAATGCATTTTTAGCATTTTTTAGAGACAGGTGTCTGATTTTTGCTGTGTGGGTAGGTGAAAAAAAAGCAGTCCCAGAAATTTGTTTAATGTGGGCAATGACATATCATGATTATGACTCCCAGATTTCTTACAGTGGTGCAGGAGCCCAAGGAGATGCCATCCAAAGTAGCTTATATTGAATTTCGGAGGTCTATTACAAGTTAATGAGTTGCATATTCCCTTTACAGGATATAGGTTAGCTAAAATAGCCATTTTAAAATGTTATATCCCTAACCTTAAGTTTCATACTAACAGCTAGCCTTAGAATGCCAAGCATTGCTGAGCTATGCTAAGTTAATTTGATAAGATAAACCAGAAATGACTCATGAAATAAACTCATTTGTTACTATGAATTGGTACCTTGTATAACTTGTAACTTTCTGTTGAGGTTCTGGGCCTGTTGATCGCCAACTAGTAGTGAAATCATCACTAATCCATTGATTTTGATTAGATTTTTTATTTGGTGAAAAGAAGAGAATATTAGCTCATAATTTGGGGGAATAGTTGATTTCCAAAGAAGTAAAGATGAAAATATTTTTAAAAAAAGTGAGAAAACACATTTTTTGCATTAAATGAGCTAAAATCCGGTAGAATTGTGTCTTAAGAATAATTTTTTACTGAATGTTGTCACCACATGGGTTGTTTGCATCTGGAATGCATTTATTTCAGAAAATTTTTTCAATATTTTTAATCAAAATATGAATGATACATACACTAAAAAAGCCACAATGTTTTTTGCGAGCCATTGAAACAAAGAATGGTGGTTTGGTATTTTGAAATCAGGCTTGAATTGATTTGCCCTTCTATAATTATTACAATTAGCCTACATTGGCAATAACCAGATATGCATAAATTACTACTAACAAACACAGCACATGGGTCGACTGGTGTTTGTGAATGAGTTCAACTTGTCTCTCTTATTTTCAGCCAGCTGACTAACACTGTTTCTTTCAGCTGGAACACAAATTTGTTTGTGCTGCCTTCAGGAACACATTCAGTCTAATGCAGAACACAGTTCTTCTTGTTTCTAATGTTTCTGTTTTCCTCTGAGAACTTCATTGTTCTTTAATGTATTCCGAGGAATGAAAGGTAATTAAGCTGATTATACTGAGGAAAGACATCTTTATCAACATCTATGGTCTTTGTTTACTGCCTAACAAGCCAAATTAACACAGAAGGGTCGGTTGAGTTTGTTTATAAATCAAACAAAAGGCTAGTTCACGAATAAAGGTTGATCATTGAGCACTTGGAGGTTTATAATGTGGTAACATTTCAGGTTCATGTAACAATGTTAAGTGTTGTAAAAATGTAATAACTTTGAATTGAAGCTTTTAAAAAGTAGCTTTTTGAGAAAAAACATCTAGAAAGGAATAATAGATGATATATCATGTGTCAACAGTTATTAATATATTTTCTGATTTCTCAGGTGCTGCAGAAGCTCGGTAAAGCAGATGAGACCAAAGATGAACAGTTTGAACAAGTTGTCATCAACTTCAGGAGACAAGAGGTGAGAGTTGTGCAGAGCAGTATCCAAACCCAAATATATCATGTTTTTACTGGAGTAAAGAAGCTTCAGTATGTTTTATGATCCTGTTTTATGTTAATGTTTATCAATTTATAAGAATGGAAATATCATGGCATTTGCAGTTCAACAGACATCTTAAGTTGATTGAAAGGCTGTCACTAACATCGATTCTGATATTCAATCTATAGATCATTAAAATTAATATTAGTTCAGTTTGGTGGAGGTTAGACTAAGAGGGTCAGTTAGTCTGTGGGTGACACCAGTCTGTGGGAGTCAGTTGGTCTTTTTGGGGGGGGGGGTCAGAGTGTGGTGGTCAGTCAGTTTGTAGGGTTCAGTCAGTGGGTACTATGTTGAGGTCAATGACTCTTTGGGGGTCATTTAATCTACAGGATCCTTCTATAAGTCTTTGGGGGTTAGACTGAGAGGGTCCTTAGAGTGTGGGGCTCAATCAGTCGATGGGAACTGACGATCCTCTGACCAGTAGATGACTGCTCTACTTCTGAGTCTGTGGGGAATCATTCTGTTTGTGGAGGTCAGTCAGTGTGTGGGGGTCCTTCTGTGAGGGTCAGTCAGTCTGTGGTGGTGAAACTAAAGCGTGTCTTTTTGTTTGTTTGACTGTGTGCATGCTTGGGATAATTTTTTACTACTATTGTATTATTTCTGTCAGTCTGAAGGATCTCGGCTGCAGAGGGAGATGAAGTCCTACATGTCTGCAATTAAAGGTAAGTCTATCAAAATACATGCATACACCATACAAACTGTATATGACAATTTGATTTGAAGTCTTTTTCACCTTTAAGTTCACAAGGCCAAAAGTGTTTCCATCAAATGTACTGTAAATAATTGACATTTATTAACTATTTTTTCTCATCAATGTAAAACCACTTTCACATATAGTTTCACCAGTTTATGCATATATTACCATTACCATATATTTATGCATTAAATAAATTAATTGTGATGAAGACCAAACAAAAAGCTTACATCCACCACAACCTGATATATCATAATTGGAATAGTTAGATGCATTTCAGGGAATAACTACTGGTGTTTTTATTAACATCAACTATGCAGAAGTTTTTAATGCATGATTCATAACTCATAAATATGTTTTAAAAAGGTATTGGGGTTGTGGATATTACTGGGTGTTGTGGAAATTACAATATATTTGATCATGTTTTAAAACAGGAAATTTATTTCAAACTTTCTGAAGCACTCAATTCCAATAAACGAATCCATTAATTGTGTTTTTTAGTCTGTCTCTTACCATGAGAAGATGAACATTATTAATGTAAACCATTATAAGCCAAAATAGCCAAATTTGTTAATGTAAACTCTAAACAAAGTCATTTCTTACTCTTATACATCTTTTTCCTGTGCATGAACAATATTCTAAAAGAACTTTCAGCTATCATATAATGTGAGAGAGTGTGAGGGGGAGAAAGCGAGAGAGAGAGCATTTAGAGGGTCTATACACTATATCTGTGTGAAATAATTTCTATCTGCACAAAAGTGAGGTTTTGTGTATGTATACATGTGTAAATTTATCTAATCACCTTGTGGCATTTTATCACTGGTATGGATTGGTACCAGATAACATCATCTTTTAGTGGCCAATAATAACAATTTCTCCCAAAACAAGTCACTGTTTTCACTTCAGCATCACTGTATAATTCAACACCATGAACAACACTGCACACCACTGACCGATAATACCCTCATGTAAGTCCACAATTTGTTGAAGACTTCCATTTTAGGATGTGTCTTTAGGAAGTGGACTGGTTAAGGGGTAGCTTTAACCAGTAGTTAAAGCTTGACCAGCATTTCCAGTGTGAACTTGTCTCAGTTGTTTGCCAAGCAAAAACTAAGAATCCTCCATGACATTTGACTTAGTGAATGAGAGATAATCTGGAAAGGGACAAACAAACTGTCAGAAGCATACAATTAGTAATAGTTTGTGTTAGGAAATCACACCAAGACCATAAAATGTATAAAGAAATAACAGTGAAACCATATCTGATCATTTTAATCTTGCCACAAATTATAAATCCGATGGAACGTGACATTGACGATCACTGTACTGTGATATTATTCCTGCAGGAATGCAACAGGCCTCTATCAACCTGACACAATCTTTACATGAAGTCTATGAACCAGATTGGCATGGCAAAGATGACGTCATGACCATCGGGAAGGTTTGTCCCAAAATCCCCCATAACAGAATAACACCAGATAGCATCCCACAAACATGACATGATTTTGAATAACAAGTTGAGTTAAGTGTTACAAGTTAGGTTTTTTATTTAACCATTCCAAGGAGATGAGTGGACAATGAGATGTTTTGAGGTGTCATGGTGTTATGAGTGATTTTCTGTAGGACTGTGATGCGTTGTGGGAAGACTTCCATAACAAACTGGTGGACTCAACACTGCTGAATCTTGACACGTACCTGCAACAGTTTCCAGACCTGAAGGTAACAAAAAGTTTGTCTTTGGAACAGAAATATCAACATGACTATTTAGAAGCTGATTGATCATCTGAAAACTGAAACAATGTGATGTTTCAGATTCGTGTGGCCAAAAGAAGCAGAAAACTCATTGACTATGACAGCGCTCGGCATCATGTTGAAACTCTGCAGACTTCAGGGATGAAAAACGATCGAAAGATGGTGAAGGTTAGTTGACATGTGTGCGTATGTGCTTGCTTGTGCAGGTATGGGCATAATGCAGTTTACTTTGTAAGGATGCACAGTATATTTAGTAACCAAATATATTCTGCATATATAACATATATAGTATAAAAAGCCACACTTGGCCTTCGGTGGAGTAAGATAAAAGCAAAGATTAATAGTGGTGTGTGATGCAATCAAACAAAGTACAGTGACATAGTGCCCTGGCACTTTTGTTAAAATGTCAGCAGTATGGTGATATTTTAAAGTGTGTTTGGGTCTGGCTATATGTGGCCGATCTGCGATCAACGGCACAAATAACCACTATTAAAATCAATGAGATAATTCCCCCCCCAAGAATGCGGTGGACTAGGTCAGCAACATCCCCCCTGTGGCACCCCACACTGCAGCACTGTGAGTCCATATCAAATCTGTTTTTTTAAATTGCATCAATTTCAGCTTATCAGACCACACCAGAAAGGAAGTCATATACAGTTTCAAGATAAAACGTCTGTCACCTACACCAACATTATGTCATATCTGGTGGCAATTCAGTTATTTTGGCAGAAGTCTCATAATAGGTTTTTACCCTGGATAATGAGAGGTCATTTTGGATGTGGAAAACAATACATTATTTATGATACCACAGATCCTATATAACACATGTGTCAAACTCAGGTCCTGGAAGGCCAAGTGGGTGCAGGTTTTTGTTCCAACCAGGCAGTAACACACCTGATTTTACTAATCAACCAATAGAGCTCTTGCTGAGGACCTTCATTAGGACCCCTGCTATATAAGAACAATGGCAGGAAAGCTAAGGCCTGGTATTTGACTGGAGGAGAAAATGGAGTGAATGGTAATCCTCATTGTAGTTATTTTCATATACAATCTCTTTATTGTTGGATTCTGTGAGACCTTGTGATATTACGCAATTACTGCTGGCTTGGAAGCCTCCACTCCACTGCTGTTATGCTCCCAGTGTGAGGGAAGAGGGAGCTTGCAAGTCAACATACAGCCTCCTCTTGCAGCCATTCAGCAGTGCTTCAGCTTCCAGTGGGAATGTGAACTATGCCTCGCCTGGATAGTCAATGAGAGCAGGCAGCAGCAGCAATTTGAATACAAATTGCAGTAAAGTCAGACGTTATCCAGCCACCTTCACACAGAATATAGAACTCCGGAAGATGGTGTCAAACAGTCCTGAAATGTGCTGCCATTTTGTTTGTTTTGTTATGTAATATGACCGATAACAGATGCAAAAATCTAGAGGATACATCTTAATTTGACGGGTCTACATTCCTGTTTTCAGTAACAGAAAGCAAATTCACTGGAGTGGCGATTTTGTTCTTTTTTTCTTGAATCAATCATTTGTATTTAGAGTTTGAGGTGTCATAGCTGTGCTGGTTAGAACTTGAAGTTGAATTAGTTTTATTAATCTTTTAACAAATCCTCCTCAGCCGTTCATCACTACTTTGTGTGTAGGATTTATTTACAAGCCTAAACGCTGTGACTGTACATGTAGTTGGTGCTGGAGGAGACATGGATCACAGTGGACTAGCAGTATGCACCTAATGGTACCCACATTAGAATATTTTAAGCCATCGGAGTTCAAATCTCACTTTAATTCCAACAACAAGGACTATTAAAACAATAAATAATGTTTTTCACTTCAGCCAAAGATGTCCCAGACCTGCTGCATTTTAATTTTAATTTTATTATTTCTTTCTTTCATGGAAGTGGGCGCAAAAGAGAGGAAATTTTCTGCACTCTGCATTTTCAATTCAACACCTTTAAAAAAAAAAAAAGTTCTTATAATCGTCTGCCCCCTACATACACTATATTGCCAATAGTATTTACTCACCTGCCTTGACTTACATATGAATTTAAGAGACATTCCAATCAGTCTCTCGGGTTCAATATGACATATGTCTTAGTTTGCTGCAGCAAAAAAAACAAACCCAAACCCGTCCATCAGATGCCAGATGCAGAAACATAGTTAATCACTACAGAGAACTCCAGCCTTCACTGCTCTAGAGTTTAGTGTCGGCCTGCTTTACACCTCTGCATTGACCATTTGCAATGCACTTGGTGATGTAAGGCTTGGATGCAGCTGCTCGGTTATGGAAACCCATTCCCCTTAGCTCTCTGAGCACTATTCTTGAGCTAATTGAACGGGACATGAAATTTGGAAGTCTGTTGTGATTGACAGTTTACATGGCCTACTATTTCATGTCATCCCAAACACTTCAATTTCTTATAGTACAAATAAAAGTTGACTGTTGAATATTTGGGAAGCAATGGGCACATATGGTTCTGACTGTTTGAATAGGTGAGCAAATACTTTTGGCAAAATACATATAAGACAAAAAAGAGATAAAAGATTGTCAACATCAAAAAAAATATTTTGAGTTGCCTAAACCAACATCACTTTATTTACAACAAAACTGTCACAGGATCAGACACAGAGCAGACACAGAGAGAGAGGTAGTGATTGGTAAAGGGTGTTTTATTATCAAGGGGAGAGAAAAAAGCCATGGAGCAGGAAGGTGGGGCAGGGTCGGACTATTTGGGTTCTGACAGTGCAAGGTGGAAGTGTGGCAAGGTCCAGTGCTGGTTTCGTGGTCAGAAGTGAGAAGCTTGGGTGTCAGGTCATGGTGAGAGAGGTATGATGGCAGACTTTGGAGCAGGCAGAACTTCTGTGTGGAGAAGAAAGTGTATTTTTGTCAGTTTAATTAGAAATTGTGAAACATTGGTTCTAATAATAGCCCCAGCTTGTATTAGAGACAAGCCTTTATTAACTTTCACTAACAGCTAGACTGGCCAATGTTAGAGACCCAACTGCAAATGTGGATTGGTCTATATTAGAAAATTTACAGTAGTAAAGTTATTTCGAGGAGTAGTTACCTGTTCTGGTGTAAAACCATAATATGTTCACCTATTCTGGTGTTATGTTATCTTTTCATTTGTTCAGGTGTAATATGTTAACTTTTGTTTGCAGGCAGACGATGAATTGAAGAAAGCCCAGAAAGTGTTTGATGAGCTGAATGCAGGTTTGCAAGATGAACTACCCACTCTCTGGGACAGGTGAGATGTATATCCACACCTGTCTGATATGCCAGGATCTGTTTTTGCTGAACAGGAAGTTATGCAAGATCTCTACAGTAAAATTAACAAATCCGACTTTGCTCTTTGTGCTTGGTGTTAAATAATTGACACAGTTCTCTCTGATATCATGAATTCCTGGCCCGGTACATTTCACTGGTCAGTAAAAGTCAAACATGTGATAAACCAGCTCTATAGTGAAGCTGCAGGTAAGGTCACAGTCAGGGTTGGGGTTGGGGTTAGAGTTAGGGTAACCTAACCCTGCCCAGGCGATCATGTGACTGTAGAGCTGATTGTTCAGAATATTCAGTTCACTGACACACTGAGTATTTTAAGTTTACCAGAGAAGATTTTAAAGATCTAATTCTAAAGATGTCAGTATAGCTCTCCATACAGTCCCTGGTATTCTGTTTCCCATAAGTAAAGAATACTCTGTCAGGTGCATGTTTGCATCTTGGGTATCATAAAAATCTACACGACTAAACTTTATAAAAATGCATCTAAAGGTTAGACGCATTGAAAAGTGTCAGTGATATCAGGTGTTCAGTCTGGAGCAAATGTTGTGCTGTGAGGAATATAGTCACAAAAATGAATAAACCAAAGGAAATTTCTATGTATATATATATAACACTTTGAAAGGATAACTAGCTATCTCTTTCTGAGAGTTGTTTTTTGATGGTAGACTCAAAACATTTTGTATGTGTGTGTGTGTGTGTAAGGTTCCACAAGGCAGCTGCTTTTGTTCCCTCCACTGATGATTCTACCCTATATATAGCTATGAATAATGTCTTTAAACTAAGCAATATCCTATAAGATAAACTTGAATATATATGTGATTGGATGGAAAACTATACAATGTCTGTATACTGATGCTAGTACTAAATTTGTTGGTCACAGGTCGATCATAGATTCAAAGATATCCAGTCATCTCCAGTTTGGGGTTCACCCTGGAAACCATCTGTCCCGGACTGTGAATGTCAATTTTATTGTTGGTAAATTATAAGTATAAATAATTAACAGTACTGTTTTTAATACTGGGGACTGACTGAATTCTGAATAAGCATAAAATATAAAAAGCTATAAAAATATATATTTCCATGCCACATTATTTGCATACATTTTATTAATTAAAAAATATTCCTAACTAATACATAGATGTTGCTTATAAACTACTACCTCTGTTTTTGTTATTGTTTAAATATAAGTTTAATATGTCAATAATATATTCCTGTTTCTGTTCTAGATTGCCATTGTGTTTCCTTAGGATTTTGTTGTTGTGGTGTTTGTTATGTATTATGTTTATGTCTTAGTATTAGTTTAGCTTGAATCACATGTTTTGTTTTTCTTTTGTGTGTTTTTCGTTTAGTACCATCTTTAATCTTGTAATATATTATACCACTGTAAACCTATTTGTCATTGCAGGGTAATTATGTTTATCAATTTATGTATATTGTGTATTGTAGGACCTCAGGAATCTAGCTCTCATTATTGTGATGCCCAATGGGGTTCCAGTCAAACAATAAACATTAACTATCTTTCTTTTGTGCAGCCGGGTCGGATTCTACATCAGCACTTACAAGAGTGTGACCAGTCTGGAGGCAAAGTTTCACCGTGAGATTTCTCTGGTGAGGTGGGGGAGGCTCTGCCTCCCATTTTATTTTAGAAATTCTGGGGAACTCGATTAGGTCTGCATTTTAGGAGTGTATTGTTCTTGACAGGTGATATGGAACTATGAGATCTTCAGATAGGATGGAGCCTGACTATTAGGAGCTTTGTAGGTTAGGAGTAAGATGTTGAATTAAATTCTTGGATTTCACAGAATTTGATTTTGTCATTTGAAACTTTCACCAGTGTCATCTCTGTGCTAGGATGCATTCAAAACCATGACTGAAAATCCTACAATTAGGACAACTGTTTGGCAACTGCTATTTACAGGATCTCAGGGAAGGTTGGATACAGGTCTATAGTTGGCTAAAGCATCAAGTGCCTTTTTTTAAGGAGAGGTTTAACTAACTACTGTGAATGACTGTGGTACATAGCCAGATAATAAGGACATGGTGAACATTTCCAGCAAGGCAGTGCTAATCAAAGGGAGAATTTGTTTAAGCAATCCCGGCGATATACAGTCCAAAAGACAAGTTGATGTTTTGAATGAAGAGTTAAATGAAGCTCGTTCAGAAAGGTTGTTCAAACAAATTAGTCTACATAAATGTTAGTTCTTTCATCTGTCTCTACAATCCCTGTGTTTGAGGGCAGATTGGTGGCAGTTGATGGAACAAGGTGATAAATTCTGTCTCTAATTATCAGAATTATGTAATTACAGAAGCCTATAAAGTTGTTTCCTGCTGAGGGTTGTATGAATACATGGATCAATAGAGTAGATTACATTTTGTCAGTGAAGCTAAATTGGTGAAAAGGAAGTTAGCCAGGCTTCAGTGAGACAGATCAAATCCTCATTGCAATCTGTTATCATATTCTTCATTACTCCAGCTTTGGAGGACAGAGATCTAATGTTTAGAAGTCCACATTTAACTCTCCAATCCTGCTGCTTGTCCAACCCGCTAATTAAGTTGTTGAGACTTAACGCAGAAATTAAATCAGGAAACTTTGTTTCAGAGACAGTTATTGAGCAGTGTTTCACTTTTCAGCCTCATAACTTACATTTAACAGAGACAAGTTAAGTCAGTTTATCTGTTCAGCCCAAAATTACAAAAAACAGATTTGCCTCAGTGAGTTTTACAGTCTGTACAATAGAAACATCCTCTGATCTTAGACCTTCAATATATACAAGGAATAACTCCCTGAAACCTTTCAACAGGAGAAACCGGAAAAAACCCAGGAAGAAAAACAGAGAAGGATTGTCTACGGTTGTGTACAGGCTACATAGTAAAGCAATAGATAGTATGACAGAAAAACTGTATATGGACTGGTATATGTAGGAGATAAGATGGATCCATGACAGCTTCTGCGTGTCACCAGGACAGAGTCAGACCTTGATAACCTTAGCTCCACAGAAACAGCCCTTATAGGCAGTAGCATTGCTGCATGGGCTGTAAATGAGAAAAACACAGGACCTTCACTCTGTTCTGTATTAAGAATTTGCTAAGTCTCATATAATATTCTCTTAGTTTAGGGTTAATGGTCAGGCTGTTTTGTCTGTTTTGTGATGATCCTCTTCTGCTCCACATTTTCTCTTCCACACTGTTTAGTTCCACAGATTTATATTCAGCCTTACTTGTTTTTAATAGTAGTTGCATGTCTCTCCCCATTGTATTGTAATGTTATTTTCTATGTACGAGTCAAAAGATTACAGGTCAACAAATTTTGTGATTATTGTTGAATTTATGTTTATTTGCACAAACAACTTGTAATAAACACCCATACATTTAAGAGACCAATAATAATATAGGAGAAGAAGTTCTATTGATTGAAGTATCAGCCTAAGACACATTTTATGCTCTTGCTTTTATTAATTCAACATTTTATTTTTTTGGTTAATTTTATTATTTTATTTGCACTGTTAAATTCCACCTTTTCTCCTGTGATTATTCACATCTTATGCATGAAAGGTGCTATACAAATAAAGATTGTTATCAATTTATTATTATTATTGTTATTTTCACTGATTAACCCTAAAATCTAAATAACTGATCTTCTATCCAGGTGTGTAGGCAGCTTTATGAAGTGATGACCAAACTCAGTGAGCAGCACTCTGACAAAATGTTCACCATTCAAGGAGCGCCGAGGTCAGTCCAATGTCCTAAATTTCTAACATATGAATGTATACCATTATACAGACATATGGTGGAAACATTTATATGAAGTTTTTTTTCTAAGATGTTTTAGCAATAAAAAGATGATGAATGATCAACAATATACCAGTATATGAAATTATATACAAAATAAAAAAAATATTACATTTCCATTAAACATCACCTTTACATATAAATGTATCAGCAATGACAATATGGGAACATTGTTTAAGTTGTCAGAATATAAATAGTGGCTGAATTAGTTTAGGTATCAATTTTTGCTAGTGCTGTTTCCCCGTTAGACCTGGTGCTGTTACTTGATTTAATAATATAAGATAAGATAAGATAAGACTTTATTGATCCCACAACGGGGAAATTTGTGTGTTACTGCAGCGATACAGATATGCATAAAGTGATGTGATTCATATGCATCATGGTTTTGCCCTGTCCTCCACCATGCAAACTGCTCATTGTAAGAGTCATTTCAAAAAGTGTAGATCATGTGTGGATCATGAGATGATGTGAGAATCTGTGTACAACCATGGATGTATAAAGAGAACCACAAACAAACAAAATGTTACTTTTACCTGTTTGACTTCACACTTCTTTCTTATCCTTTATTTTTGTGCTTTCACCATGGGCAGGTAAGCCCTCTATTTGAATTATCCAATTTATGAATGGGAATCAAGACTGTACGGATTTTTAAAAAGTGTAAAAAATTATTGGGAATAATTTTGAAAATTAGGCAAATGCTTAGTTCCTTTACTGTCGGACATCCTGTCCAACCTCATGTTCGACTTCATGTTGGACTTCCCATCTGACGTCCTGTCTAACTTCTTGTTTGACTCTTTTTGCAGAGGTATCACTCTTTGTAGTTTTTTATTGGGATATCCTCTGTTTATATGGTTTCTGTCTGCCCCCTCAGCGATTCAGGACCACTACGGCTTGCTAGAACACCATCACCACCAGAGGATGAGAGTCCACCTGAGAGTCCAGATGCCAGCTCTAATCACATGCTTCACGCTGTCTCACCTGGACCTTTACGTCCCAAGTCCCCAATACAAGTAACTAATTCATTTCATCCATAGTCTTTCCTTAAACAATTGTCTTGGAGTTAGACTGAGACAAAAAAACAGTCCTTTCCAGAGATGTACTACATTATATATATCTAATTATTCGAGGCACTTGAATGTTCAACATGAGGTGGATATAGAATTTGTTTTACTGCTGATGGTTTTACTGCTAATGGTTAGTGACCGATTGATCACTCTTTGGAGCTGCATTTCTCACTTAAGTTTCTGAGGGTCAACATCAGTTTGTGTGATTCAAGTTAGGGGGTTGGGGTAACGGGTTAGGGTTAGGGGGGTAGGGTTACAGTTAGGGGATCAGGATTTAGGGTTGGGGGTTATTGTGTGCTGATCTTTGTCTCCTGGTGAATCACAAAGTTTAAGACTCTTCAGGCCCTGATTTTTAAAAGATGAACCGTTTCACATGTTTTAACATCTCATAAACTACTTATTATTAAGACTTTTAAAACACAGATGTTCCTGCTCTTAGCATTTATATAATTTTAGCATAAATAGCAATCATATAATTGTACATATATAATTACATAAAGATGTAGGATGATGCTGGTTTCTTTTCTGTAAACGTGGCTGCGTCAGCTTGTAGTTATTAGACATTTTAAGTTATATCTATATTTAAAAAACTGTGTTCTGTGTTACTGTTGTGAGGAATGACTCAGTTTCATTACCAACAAGAAACTTGGTGGTAACCATCTGTGGCTGTTTTTCTCTGCTGCACACTGTCTGTTTATTGGTGAGTGAATATGTAACAGAGGTGTTTTTCCTTTGTTTGTAGTACTGTATGAAATGAGTTGGGTAGGTTTATGTGTGTATCTATATCTATATATCTATATATATCTATATATATATATATATCTATATATATCTATATATCTCTATATATCTATCTATCTATCTATCTATCTCTCTATATATATACACACACACACACACACATAGATATATATATATATATATATACATAGATCTATACAGACATAGTCTATGTGAAGACATTTTGAATGTAGCACAGTAGTAGGCAACTGATAACTGATGCTAAAGAGCCACTGCAGGTGCAGGCTCTAACCAAGCAGAAATATACCGGATTCTAGCCAGGGCTAGTGCACTAGCCAGGGCTAGTCACTAGCCAGGGCTAGTGCACTAGCCCCTCTAATGGGTGACTAGTAAAATCATGTATGTTACTGCTTGGTTAGAACAAAGCCTGAACCCACAATGACTGTCTAGGACCAGGGATGACTATCCCTGTTCTAGTACATTGGTTACCTGTCATTTCTATATGTTGATACTGATGCTAATGTTAGGATTCTGGAGGCTGTAATACGTTTTAAAATAACAAGCAGCACTGCACCATAAATGGTTGTGAAATGGCTGGATATGTTTGTGTTCCACTGAGTCCATGTTGAGTACCAGTGTTGTAGAATATATCCCCCTCTATCAAGTTCTAGTTGTGTGTGTTGAAGACCTTCAATCATCAAATTATAACTGATCCATCTGAAAGCATCATCAGCCTGTTGTGTGTCTCTGTCCTGATCATGTCTGCTGTGTTGCCACGGTAACCACATGGTTAACAGTAACTGTGGGTTAGTGGTAATAAATCTCTGTAGTAGTCATCTCTGAGATGTATTTAGTCTTGGTTTTCACTTTAATAATTAAAATAATTAAATGAAACTTGTTTTATTAGTTTGAACAGTAATTCCCAGACAATCAGAACATGTTACTTACCAACCTCATTGCTGACAAGTGGGAACACAGCAACATCATGCAATAACAGATGAGTTGCAAACAAACTGAAAGTGAATGAGCGTTAACACTGGTTTTAACTACAGAAAGTGAACATACCTGAGGTTATTATTAGGGGTTGCACATTCTGCTTGATTCAGTCTGCTGTGTATGGAGATGTTAATTACTCCAGGTTGTGTTTTGACAGCTTAAAAAGGGGCCTCCGGTGCCTCCACCACCAAAGGTGACTCCCACTGTGGAGGTGGCAGAAGAGCAAATCATTGACCTGTTTGGAGGAGAATTCTTACCGGCACCTTCACCATCACAGGTCAGAATCCATTAACAAATCCCAAAAGCAACATACTGAGGTGTGACTATTTTTCTTTTATACACCTGTTTACGTGTAACCTCTATACACCTGTATACACCTGTTCACGTGTAACCTATATACACCTGTTTAGCTGTTACACCTACACATCTGTATACACCTGTTGAGCTATTACACCTATGCATCTGTATATACCCGTTTAGCTATTACACCAATACATCTGTATATACCTGTTTAGCTATTACACCTATACATCTGTATATACCTGTTTAGCTGTTACACCTATACACCTGTAAACACCTGTTTAGATGTTAGCCCTTTACCTGTATACATCTGTTTACTTGTTACCTATTTTAGTTTTTTTGTTGTCCGCAGCCCAATGAAAGACCAGGAGAATCTCTTCTCGACATGGACTTTGATGCTTTTCAACCTGATGAAAGTGTCTCACCGATTCCACAGGTTTCATTAATTTCTTATTAAAATGGATTTTGAAGGGCCTGAAAGTGGAATTTTACTGAAAGTAACTGAAAGTAACTGTCACTGGAGTAGTTCATCACAAAAAAGTGTGAATCAGATAAATTTTTAATCAGAACTTTAAGATTGAAGAACTACTTGAAATGAAACAAATCATGATGTGCCGGAAACAAAACCAGAAAACAAGTCAATACAGGTAACACATCATGTCCACGTGTGTGAGAGTTGTGGGTGGTTATGTAGCATCAGAAATTGCAAACTTTTTTGTTACGTGTGATGTAGCATACATCATTTCTGCATGCATGTAAATGTGATTAAAAAAAAAAAATAATAAAATGTTTCAAATATCCACTGGTATGCGTTCATGCATTCGATTGCAAAAAAAAAAAAAAAAAGTACAAATATCATGTGTAGACCCAGCATGTCGTGTGATTACCATGGTGCAGCATTATCACATATGAACATGTACATGAACAGGTTAATTATAGGCTCAATGGCGAGACTACATTACATGCCAAGCGCTCTCTTGCTGCGCAGGCATCCAACCTTGTGCTTGTGAAACCCTCAGTTGACAACAAATGGAACCTTATAGTGGGTGCCTGTTTGTCTAATTAAATTCTATAGTCTACCTGATGATGAAGCTGCTGAGTTTTTTTTTGCTCTAATGGGAAATGTTTTGGGAATGATATTAATCCGTATGAACTTGATTTTGCTCTGACTTGCAGACAGCTGTGCCTTGGGATATGTGGTCGGTGAGTAAAGTCTTGATCTATTAGCTGCATGTACATTAGTTTATTCTCAAAATTTACACACAAATGTAATTATTATTAATAAAGTATATATATTATAATATATACACAATGAAATGTATATATTATATACACAATGAATTCTGTTCTGTAATGTCTGCACATAGAAAGCATCTTAAATCTCTTTGTTTTTAAAGGCAAATGCTGAAGCTGCACAGCCTGTAAGTCTGCACACACGTTACACAACATCAGCATTTTGTTTCACTGATTAGGAGTGAGTGTTTAAGTTGAACTGGCAGTACACAGAACACTGTTTTTTTCTGTTTACTGTTGATTCCAAATTATGTCTGAATAATTGAAATACGCTCCTATCTGAGTGTTTTGGTCATGTTTTTCAATTTTAGAAGCATCTTTATTTACCCAGAATTCGCTTGAAAGCAGATAACTGAGCCATGTACCTTCAGACTGTGGATTAGATCTGAAAGCAGATTATAGTCTGCCTTTGTGCAACCAGTCTCTGTTTCTTAATCTATTCCCATCATTAACACACAAACATACTATTTATTTACCTTTACCTTCATGGCCTGGCTGTAAAATCACATTATTGTGCATATCAAGTTGGGGGCTGTCTAACTTTAACCCTCCATCCTGAATCTCTCAAACAGGCTGTAGACCCCGGCTTTGTCGCCAACTGGTCTGCTGACTTTGGTTCAATGGCAGCAAATGGAGACACTGCTTCAGGAGCTGAAGCCCCGGCTGCTTTGGGGGTCTCAGTTGCAGGGCCGAAGGGGGCGGGAGACGGGGTAAACAGAGACAGCTGCCAGCTGGGTGGAGAGAGTGAAGCAGTAATAGCACCTGAAAATGAGGTTAGCAGATGGGACCATGATCCTCAAACTTTCTCAAACCTATATCCCACTGTAGCCAGAGGTGGTGAAGCTAAGACTGAGCAGGCAGAGTCAGAGGCAAAGGAAGCAGGGCAGGAAGACCGCAGGAAGTCCACACCAGGACTAATTTTCACCAATGAGTATGGTGAACAGATTCATGGCAGCACTGAGGACATAGGAGAGAAGTGGTCTCCTGAAGGATCTGGGTCTGACTATGAGACTGCTGAGGAATGGGGTGATGGAGGTCAGATGGGAGAGGCAGGTGATGACTTTTCACAGGAAGATCCCCCCTGTTGGGAGGCTGTCACAAAACATAGAACCGATTGTGAGGTCCCAGATCTGCCTCTAACAGAGGTAGCACATAATTACTACATGAATCAACCAGCTAAAGACAAGCTACCAGGGAAACAAGCACACCTTAATACTTCTTCTGAAACACAGAGGGATGTGTTTGATACGGACCCTTCAGCTGAAACACAGGGAAGTGCATTTGATTCTGATCCTTTTGCTGAAAGACAGGGAGATGCATTTGATTCTGATCCTTTTGCTGAAAGACAGGGAGATGCATTTGATTCTGATCCTTTTGCTGAAACAGAGGGAAGTGCATTTGATTCTGATCCTTTTGCTGAAACACAAGGGAGTGCATTTGACTCTGACCCCTTTGCTGAAATACAGTTTGGAGACAGGGCAGGTGGTTTTAATTGTAATCCATTTGCTGAGACTTCAGAAGAAGGTGATTTCGTAGCCTCTGGTGGTGAAAAAAACAGTTGGGATACAGATCTGTTTGCCAACAGTCTCCCAACAGTGTCTTCAGATGCTGAGGGTTCTGTCACCAACACTGCATCTTGGCAGGACGTCAGCGGCACAGTTGACTTCTTCTCCTCTGTCACTCAAGAAAACTCTGCATCCTTCTCGAGCACAGCAGCACAAGGAAGTAAAGACATAAACATTCCCAGAATTCACAAAGAACAAGAAAATTCAGACATGTCTGAAGATGAGGCTGCAAACCGGAGATTTGGAAAGTTGTACCAAGAGCTAGATACAGAAAAGGAAGAGGTACTTGACTTGCTCCCCTTCCCAGTGTGATAGATTGGCATAGAGTAGTCTAGAAATATGTCATTCACCCTCCTGCAGATTACAGAGATTACAGACCCCACCTGGAATCCACCCTCAGCTCCCCGATCTTCTGTTGTTCATTCCACAAATCATTTTCAGAATCAAGTCCATCTTCACAACACATTTCTCATTCCTTTTACCTTAGGCCTCTAATACTAACTTGTGTCTCTGCAATTTAATTTAGGTAAACAAAGAATTTGATGGATTTTCACAGGTAATTTTTCTAATAAAACAAAATTGTGTTTACAGAAATGTTTGGGACTTGGGACACCTTTGGGACACCTTCAATTTAGCTATAGATAATACTGAAATTATTTTATCTGGTTAATAGTGTTTTTTGTTATTTTTAACAATGATGTTCTGCTTTAGCCTTCCAGAACTGAGTTTTAGAGAGCAAAACTGCAAGTTTGATTTTCTCTTGACAATTGTACCTTTTGAGCAGAATAATCAAGGCAGAACTTGTGCATACCTAGAGAGTTAACAGGTGTGTATTATAGGCAAAAGAAAGCAGTCCTGCAAAAAAAGAAAAAGACTGCTGCACATTGTAAATTACTAGCAAATAATACATCTTTGTGAGATTAAATCCCCTGAAGGGGACTGTTTTGCTTTCTTGTGCTATCTTAATTTAAAGACGGGTGATCTTAGCAATGTGGTGCAGCATTATCTTGTGAAACACAGACACAACCAATGATAATAGGTCAGTATAGTGGTTATCAATTGTAAACTATGTCTCCTCAATGTAACCCCCAGCATAAATAAGTCTTGGTTCCTATTTCCCCTTTAACAATGTCAAGGTCTGCTGCTCTGACTGGGTTATCAACATCTATGGTCTGAATCCTTATTCTGAATTGGCGACCATATTTTCTATGCCCCAGCAGCCAATGTTACATCTACGTATCAGATGTCTCAGATCTGGGCATCATATGCAGCAACATGACATGTGAACAGTGGCTTGTCCACTTGTCTACTATATAAAAGTATGAAAACTCAGAGCCATGTGGTGTCCCAATGCGTGTGAGGTGCTCGTCCATCACTGCTTGAAGCTTTAATTATCATTATCATGGATAAATACCTTTCTTTTACATTGTATTTTGTGTTTCCACCAGTCAGCTTCTACAACTAGAAACCCAAAGCTCTGGTGAACCTTCAGCACCAAAAGTAAAATTGAACTAGGCAGATTTCATATCACTCATTTCAGGCAGTTTACCTACTTTGTTAATTTATTAATTCCTACACCGAATTAGAAGGGTGGCAGGTTTGCCACAGTTTTGAATGTAGTTTAATAGTGTATTTGATGACTTTTTGTGAAGTTTATCAGAATAAAATCTGTAAGATGTGAAATCTCTATTAATTCCAGAATGTACAAAAAACAATAAGGGGTCGCGATATTGTTTTGTCCTAACAGAAACTAATTTAAAAGGCAAAAGTAAAAATTTTGTCCCTGATGGTGACTGAATATGTTTCTATTGGGTTAGAAGTTAACCCCAACAGAAAAATATTCAGTCAGTGGGTTGTAGGTGATAAAACAAGAGATTTTTTCCAGGGGACCAGCTTTTAACTGCATGTTTATTAAACCTATTTTCCCAGAATTCCCAAAATACAATCTTCAAATATTCTTTCCTCTCTTTTGTGAATAATTGCGTTACAGGTCTCAAATGCCAGTTGTGACTCTTCTTCTCTGTTTTTAAAACATGCATGCTGAAGGATGGAGCTGCCACCTCATTTTTTGCTGATTTTGATAAGATGGTGAGTTAATATTTTTGTGTGTCATATATTATTAGAGTTATGAGGTTTTAATTTAGTTTCTATCATCGAATTTCTTAGTTTTATAGAGTTTCTGTCAAGCATGTTTCTTCTTGCTGTTTGCACTTGTTTGTTTCTCAATATATATTTTGAGAACTTTCCATATAGTAACACGTATATTCAGTTTTCTTATTTAAAAATGGGATGTAAAACTGGTCATGTATATCTTTATGTGGGAGAACCTTTGCCTTTTAACTGATGAAAATCATTTGTTCCATTTAGGCATGTCTGTCTTTTTTACCAAATTTCATACACTCACATTACATGTCAGTGTCATTAGTTGGCACTGATTGTACTACTGTTAAAATGGTTAATAATTGTCTTTTTCTGCACATTTATAAAAAGAATGAAGTAAACGTTGAAACATCAGAGGCTCCTGAAGCCTCTGAGACAGGGGCCGCTGTCCTGACAGAACCTCAGGAGCAACACGAGGGGCCTGTATGTGCAGAAGCTGCTGCAGAAGCTGCTGCAGAAGCTGCTGCAGAAGATGCTGCAGAAGATGCTGCAGAAGATGCTGCAGAGGTAGAGGCAGCAGAAAGCTCCGGTAGTCCAGAGGACGAGAAGCCTGCTGTGAGTTTGATCACGACACCTCATTGTAACTGTCTGCCAGACTGCACTCTTCATCACTATCATCAACATTGTCGTCATCATCATCAGTCAGGTTACCAGCAGCTTCAACTAGTAGTAATCTATTAACATAAATTAGTTGATCAGTTATTTTGTGATGATTAATCTGAACAAGGCGGACCTTGGTGCAGTACGAAGCTTTCTTTTTTTAAAGTGTTTTATTAGTCTTTTATCTACAATTCTAATCAGGGCTCCAGATAAACTGTTTCACAGCTAGCACGGGTGCTACCTAGCTTTTCATATATACCAAAACAAATTGGGTATATATTTTTTATTAGTATAGCTTGTGTTGTAATTAGGTGGGGGTTAAATTTGGTTATTAGCATGAATTTGTAATCCTCTAAGATGATTATTAATTAATATCAAAATGTATTTATTTATTGATTTAAATTAATTATAACAGGGCACCACCAGCAAATCCAGACCAATAACTAATTTTAAAAACAGTCTCAATTTTTAGGCTTCAATTAGAAACACCAATATTCATGGTAATATTGAAATCCCTATAGTGAACAATGAAGGAAGAGTTAGTCAACCAACTTAGTGTCACAGTGTGCAAGCATAAAATACTACGACAACTACTCTTTAAAATATAACAGGATTTATTGTCTTCTGCATATTATTTCACAAATAACAGGTTCTTCTCAAAAATTTGCATATTGTGATGAAGTAATTATTTTCAGTAATGTACTGCTAAACATTAGACTTTCATATATTTTAGATTCATTACACACAAAAGTAGCTCAAGCTTTCATTGTTTTAATATTGATATTTTGGCAAAAAACTAAAGAAAAACTCAAAAAAAATTGCATATTTCATCAGACCAATAAAAGTGTTTTCAATACAAAGAAAAGTCAACCTTCAAATAATTATGTTCAGTTATGCACTCAATATTTGGTTGGGAATCCTTTTGCAGAAATGACTTGAGGCCCAGGATGCTTCAATAGAGGTAATAGCTCATCCACAGTCTTGGGTCTGGCGTCACTCAACTTTTTCTTCACAATATTCCACAGATTCTCTATGGGGTTCAGGTCAGGAGAGTTGGCAGGCCAATTGAGCACAGTAATACTATGGTCAGTAAACCATTTACCAGTGGTTTTGGCATTGTGAGCGGGTGTAGGCTATGCTGAAAAATGAAATCTTTATCTCTATAAAGCGTTTGAGCAGAAGGAAGCATGAAGTGCTCCAAAGTTTCCTAAAAGGTAGCTTTTTTTTACCTCTTGTTTTCTCGCTTGACAGCGAAACTGGAAAGGCCGGTGATTTCCCTTCCATCTCCTGCGAGGTGTGGGATGGTAAAGAGTGGATTTTACTTCCTGTCTTCCCACCTGGCAGCGGGAAGGAAAAGCTGGTGATTTTTGGTTTTTCTCTGCCTTTTATCCTTAGTTGTTATCACTATGGCCAAATGGAGTCTGTTTTCTGGGGACCCCCTGATGGGATTCCCCATGTGGTATCCTGCTTGATTAGCAAATAAATGACAGCATCTCTGTGAGTAAGTAAGCTACTCAAAAGACTATCTTGTAGATCAAGGCTCCACTGTGTCTGTCCTTCCTACTGTAAAGAACCTTTTATTGTCTTTATGAACCATTTGTTCAAGCCCTTATAGATAAATATCAGGCTCTTCCAGTTCTTTGATGATTTTTGCTCAGACACAACATTTATTATGAATACATAATCTTATTATGTTAATGAAAGTTAAAGATTGACAATAACCCAAACTTGATATTTGAAAAATATTTTAATCTGAAATCTTGTTTAAAAAATGTTTATACAGACATAGTATGCATTTAATACCTAAAAATATTCACTAAAAATCAATACATAGATTTTGTATCATTCTGTTTGCTGTAGTAGATCATTAATGCTACTAATACTGCTACAGATGAGTTTAGTGCTAGTATAGTAGTAGTAGTAGTAGTAGTAGAAAACAACCTCGCCTGTGGTAGTTTAGTTAGCATTGTGAACATGATGTAGTTCAGCAAATAGAATGATAAAAAGTTTACTGATTTTTGTGAATATCCAGCTGTTAAATGCATAATACTTGTTGCTGTAATATTGTTTATGAATTTTTAAAAATGCACAAGACGATTTCTCATGCTTGGCCAAAATTGTTGGGCAAGGTATCTGTTCATAAATAAAGAAGTTTAGGCGAATATTCTATTCTGTTAGGTGATAGTATTAGACTATCCTGAGGGTCTTTGAATGTATCTTGGAAACTTAAAAAAGAAAAGACACTTCTGAACTTTTTTAATGAATGGTTTTGGTGGACTACAGCCACATTAGTCTCTGTTAACATGAGGAATAGAGTAGCAAGTAGACCTGTTTGTATGCTGGTTTTGAGAGCCATTACAATAGTATGCATGCAGGTTGGGGATTTTTTTTTTTTTCAGAGAGATGTATGTGGGGCAGGGGGCATTTACTGGTGAAGAAGGCTGCCTCACTTATAAAGTGCGATAGGAAAGCCTAATCTCTCATAGTAAAGTGTCTGAGTACTGGAAAAAGTGTGCCTTTTAAAAATCTACTACACTAATCTGTTTGGATTTTCTACATTTTACAATGTACATACTAAACAAAGTACCATATCTACACCATATCTGATTAATTTTGATTTACCAGGATAGAGTTAAACTGAGTTGAGTAATCATTGAATTTTTATTGGTCCATGATTGATTATTAAAGTATGTTTTTAGACAAGGTAATGATTAATAATTTGATGTATCTATTGCCGTCTGCATCATTGAAAGCTTAATGAAAACCAGCAGTAGCTCCAGTGTCAGTGGAATCAGAAACAAGTAGCTACTTTTCAGGCTCAGAGACAAAGTCAGAATCTGTTGATGTTATGCTCAGAGATTTCTGCAATAGTCAGTAGCCAAGGTTGTCAAAATAAATCAGTAATAATTAAACTTTGAAGTATAAGTTAAGACTCAAACACCCTCGCTGCAAGAAGGAGAGCTTCCGCAGATCATTCATCCCGACAGAAATACGACTTTATAATTCACTGTAGTCACTTTTCCTTCCACTCGTCACTTTTCTCTACACACACATCCTGCACCCTATGTATGTATATATATATACATGCATATATGTGTGCATGTGTATGTATGTAGGTATGTACGTGTATGTATGTATATATGCTTTGCTTATGCATACTTTTTTCTTACTATTTATTAGTATTTTTTCTCCATTCTTATGTCCATAATGCATACTGTGTATGCGGATCAACAAATTCTACAAATTTTGTACATAATTTTGTGTATTTTTACTTTTTATAGCTTTTATTTTCTTAGCTTTTATTTTCTTTTCTTTTCCTTTCTTTTTCTATACTCTGTACGCTGTAGTAACAAGCAAATTTCCCCGTTGTGGGATCAATAAAGTCATATCTTATCTCTTATCTTATCTTAAGTTGGGTGTACAAGGACTGTATTTGTTAGGTAACCAAAGAAGGCAAGAAAGAACATGGCTTCTTGAGTTAGAGCAGTGCATCTCAATTATTTTCTGACACGCTACCCATGGAAGAAGAAAACATCTCACGCGTGACTATCAAGCGTAGCGACTATAAATAGTATCATTTGTCTATAAAATTATAAGTACACCTCTGCATAACACTGGATCCTTTCAAACCATATGATACAGAAAAATAAAATAACATGAAATCAGCTTATCAGCGTGATTGGGGTGTAATGTCTTTAAATCACTTGGCTTAATGCTGTCCACTGCCAATCTTTTAGACACAGTAACACATTGGTCTTTCACAGTGAAAATATGGCTGGGGGCCAATCCTGGCCATCCATTATGAGTTTTAAAAAAACAGATGCCTAAAATAGGTGTAGGTGATGAAACAAGTTAACACCATGTGAGCAAGTGACAGAAAGGTGTGTCGTGAAAGTAATGGAAGCTTTTTCAAACTGTCCATTAGGAAGAGAGGGTTGCAGGTGATAGTGTCAGTGATGGTTTTGACGTGAACAGAGACTTGAGCTTCACATAGAACATAAAAGTGATTAGTGGAGCACCATGTTAGTGCATGAACAATATGAGAGATTAAGAGTTGGATAAATTCTTCGTTGATGTCTATAATGACATCTTGTGGCCCCCCAGAATTGCAGCAGCCACTATAGAGTGGATTTTGTAGAGAGTAGAGGAAGCAAACTAGCATTCATTTAGTTTGCGCACAACAACGAGATGGTGATAAGGAGAGATGTCTCTTTTCTTCTTCCTCTTATCCAAAATGGGAACACAGGGCCAGCAGCTTCAACAAGGTCAAAGTCAAAGTCAATTTTATTGTCAATTTCTTCACATGTACTTGACATACAAAGGAATCGAAATTTCGTTTCTCACTATCCTATGCGTTTTACATGTACAACAACATCAAAGTGCAGGTGTGCAAGACGAGACAATCCTAAACTACAATGGTAAAGTGCCAAACTAAACTAGAAACAAACAAACACGTATGACAGGACAAGACATGAGTACCCCAGACAAGACATAAGTAGTAGGGAGTGGAAGGACAAATTCAACAAGACAAAACAGACAAAACTACTAAAAGTACTGATTGTCCCAGCTATGTGCATTATGAGGTAGTTGTTGTAATGTAATGACTAGTGCAATAACAATATATATAAATTATAATACACCAGCAGCAAGTGTGTGCAAATTTTTGCATATGCAGAGTTTCAATTTAGGCGGGTGGGTGGGGGGAGTCCAGTGACCTAGCCTTGGTTTGCCAGCCTGGTGTTCCTTCTGGCTGGGGCTGGGGGTGAGAGGGAGGAGGGAAGAGAGTTCAGCAGTCCCGTGGGTGGGGAGGGGAGAGAGTTCAGCAGTCTCACGGCCTGGTGGAAGAAGCTGTTCGTAAGTCTGGTGGTGCGGGAGTGGAGGCTCCTGTACCTCTTTCCAGAGGGCAGGAGGCTGAACAGACTGTGTGCAGGGTGACTTGTATCCGTGGCAATTGTGATCGCTTTGCGGCTGAGGCAGGTGGTGTAAAGATCTTGCAGGGAGGGGAGTGGTACACCAATTATCCTTTCAGCTGTTCTCACGATGCGTTTCAGAGCCTTCCTGTTGTGGTCAGTGCAGCTCCCGCCCCACACCATGATGCAGCCGGTCAGGATGTTTTCGATGGTTCCTCTGTAGAACGTGGTCATGATGGATGGCGGCGCACTTGCCTGCTTCAGTTTACGCAGGAAGTAGAGACGCTGCTGTGCTTTCTTGGCCAGTGATGCGGTGTTGGTGGTCCAGAAGAGGTCATCACTGATGTGCACCCCCAGGAACTTGGTGCTGCTCACCCTCTCCACTGCAGCACCATCGATGGTCAAAGGGGGTGTTGGGTGTGGCCTCTCTGGAAGCTGACAACAATCTCTTTGGTCTTGCTGATGTTTAGCAGGAGGTTGTTGTCTTTGCACCATCTGGTCAGAAGCTCTACCTCTTTCCTGTAGTGAGTCTCATCGTCGTTGGTGATGAGGCCCACCAGTGTTGTGTCGTCGGCAAACTTCACAAGGTGGTTTGAGCTGTGGGTCGGTGTGCAGTCATGTGTCAGGAGGGTGAAGAGGAGGGGGCTGAGCACACAGCCTTGTGGGGCCCCCTGTGCTCAGGATGATCCTGTCTGAGGTGTTGTTGCCAACACGCACCGCTTGAGGCCTCTGGCTGAGAAAATCTAGCAGCCAGTTGCAGAGTGAGGTGCTGAGGCCCAGTTTGTCCAGTTTGCAGATGAGTTGTTGTGGTATTATGGTGTTGAACGCTGAGCTGAAGTCTAAGAACAGCATTCTCACATATGAGTCTTTCTTGTCCAGGTGGGTGAGTGCTGATGGGAGGGCAGAGCAAATTGCATCGTCGCTTTGCCCTGTAAGCGAACTGGTAAGGGTCCAGGCTGGGGGGCAGGATGGATTTTATGTGTGACAGGACTAGTCGTTCAAAGCACTTCATGATAATGGGTGTCAGTGCCACAGGACGATAGTTGTTGAAGCAGGATGGGGAGGATTTCTTTGGCACAGGACTGATGGTGGCAGCTTTGAAGCCTGAAGTCACAATGGCTTGCCTCAGGGAGGTGTTGAAGATGTCTGTAAAAACATCTGTCAGCACAGTCTTTCAGCACCCTACCAGAAATGTTGTCTGGACCTGCCGCTTTCCGGATGTTGAATGCAGAGAGTGTCCTCACGCTGGTAGCAGACAGGCACAGGGGCTGGTCATGCAGAGGTAGTGGTGTTTTCTGTGGGTGAGTGGTGTTCTGGTCCTCAAAGCGTGCGAAGAAACTGTTTAGGCTGTTGAGCAGAGTGATGTCGCTCTCACAGCTTTGTGGTGAATGAATGCCCTGCCATAGGCTCTGTGCGTTCTTGCTGTCCTTGAAGTGGGAGGTTATCTTGTTTGTGTACTCTTTTTTCGCCTTCCTGATGCCACGGGACAGGTTGGCTCTCGCTGTTCTCAGAGCTGATGCATCCCCAGCTTTGAAGGCCTTGTCGCTCGCCCTCAACAGCCAATGGACGTCTCCTGTCAGCCATGGCTTCCGGTTGGCCCGCATGGTGATCCTCTTGATGTGGGTCATGTCGTCATTTTGAGATGTAGGAGGTCACTGTGTCTGTATATTCTTCAATGTCTGTGATGCCTTTGTAGGTGGCTGCTTCCTTAAACATTTCCCAGTCTGTTGTCTCAAAGCAGTTCTGTAAGGCTGAGGTTGCCTCCTGTGGCCACACCCTTATTTCTTTCAGAACCGTTTTGATGACTTTCAAGGTACAGAGTGAAAGGTGACCAAGAAGAGAGAAGTTTGCATTTGGTGAAGTGCATTAAATTATCTGAAAACAAAGGTGCATTTGGAAGAGCCTAAAGTGAGCCAAACTGTGAAATAATATATATGCCACCAGCAGACACTGGTACAGAGAAGACAGGATGGATAGGGAAAGCCTTCAAGGCACTGGTAATCTCTGCATCTGAGAACCATTCAGCCTTTCCAGCGAGCTTGATGAGCATGAATAATGGTGGCATAGTGCATGGAGAAGTCTTCACTCAGAATCTACCTGTTGCAGAGGCACAAGAGTTTCATCCTGGTAGTAATTCCAGTGGGACTGATAAAGTAGGAAAGCTAAAGTAGGAAAGAGTGGACGAGAAAACAGTCCAATCAGAAACATTCCTTGGCTTCCTTCATGAGCAGGAGGTCAATGGGCTCGACAAAACAACAAATGGGGCAGGCAAAGGGGTTTCAGAGGCTTCCTGTATGGTTGCTGATGACAAGCAAGACAACGCTGTGCATTTTGCAACATGGCTTTGTGTAAGTGAGAATGGAACAGGAAGAGACTGACAACCCACCTGCTCGATGGATGGATGCAGCGAGCTTGATAAGCATGAATAATGGCATCTTGGGCAAGAAGCTGGCATCTTGGGCTGGAAGCTGGTGGAGAAATCCCAGCAATGGATAATGGGTTGGTTGCATGGATTGGTGGAAATCGTTGATGTGTAATGTATATAAGTGTTAATATATCCCAGATAAGATAAGCATACTGTAAGTGTATGGTGTATTGTTTGAGTGTAATTGAAGCAAAGCATCCTGCGCTCAGTTATGCATATGTGTGTGTATATATAAGGGACTCCATAATTTACATAAAGTACTTAAGGTGCTTCTGAAACTTATTTATTTTCAGTTAATCAGATAATCATTTTAAGTTTGTCATAAACTGTAAAGTTATGCAAACAAATGTATACATAAAATATAGATAAAATAAAAATCACGCTTAACAGCACTAAATGATCTAAGGTTTGATACAGATTCAATTTGCACATATATAATTGCTCTTGACTACATTGGACTAATATTGTTGTTATTTGTAGTTTGACACTTTGATTTGTGTAAAACTCATCTTAATCAGTAAAGTTAAAGGAATATCACTATAGAACATTTCCTAATTTAACTTATGATGTGATAATCCTGAAGGTTAATTACAGTAATTTAGTTAATTATGACTTTTTAGTCATTCTATGGGAATTGGTACTAGATGGATGTGTAAATAATTAATTACATAACTCTGTTTACTTCCAACCTAAATACAGTTGGATTTCCAAAATGTAGAGTTTACATTGACTGATCTGCCTGATGTGATTCAAAAAATGTTTTTGTTTGGTTTTTGTTGAATGAGATATTTTCTCTCTGCACACAGATTTCTTCACCTCAAGACGTCAAAATTTCTCCAAGTGAAGCTGCACAATCCGTAAATATCACTTAATGTTCATGAGTGACCATAACTGACCATTATTATGTGATGATTGTTATTTTATCCCATAGACACAATGGGACAGTTAATAATATACCACCCCTAAACATGTATTGTTTGGAATGTAGCATGCTTTTGTAAATAATGAAAACTATTAACAAACAACAAGGATGTTAAAATTTGTCCTGTAGTGTATTGTAACATTTCAGAAAATCTCAGTGCAGATATGTAATAACAACAAATGTTGAAATACTTGTTTTGTGTACATAGGAATCAGTTTCAGCTCGAGAGGAAAGGAAGGAGAGTCCTGTGGATGAAGCTTTGGTAAATGGAACAATGTCAAAAATCTCATGTGGTGTAACCCTAGAAACTATGTACCAGATAGTTTAACTTGTTCTTCAAAAGAACATAAATAAATAAATAAATAGATACAAAAATATATCAACTATTATTATAGTTTAGCTGGAAATGTACATTTTATTATTCTTTTTTGGTTTTTTGGTTATAAAAATCACATGAAATCTGCAAAATTTTGACAGAAAAATAGTACAAATGGATTTTCAAATGACATGAAACCAACATGAACACAAAATGTGCATTTTGAGATACCTGATAAATGATTTTAAAACTGTTTTTCAGATCAAAGCTTATGATACAGATAGAAAATATAAGCAATTTAAAGTGTATCATGAAGATGAATAGTAGTGATGCAGCAATCAATGCAGACTCATTCAGGCAAACGTCAAATTCATGTTCAGTTCAGGATTATCAGTGAATGAATTTGTGCATTAACCTGGTTTTATTCAAAGCTGCTTGAATTTGTTTCTCTAACTTCTTACTTTTGATGGGTTTCTTTTTGTGTATATATGATAGCTGCAAGCTTCATTTTATTATAAAAGCATATGCCTTGTTCTAGATTTCTACTTTTTTTTTTTTTTTTACTCTTTCAATTACTTGTTCATTTATGCGTTCATACACCAAAGGTACAATTTTATGTGTACCTTAAATATTTCCCTTACTGATTCTTGAGTGATATAATAATTGTTAGTTCAAAATATAAAAACAATTATAACTTATAAATATAATAGTATAAGTTATATATTTATATCACTATATTTATAAGAACCTCAACCTAATAATCTATGATTTGTGTGTTAAAAATAAAAAATGAACGTTATTACTATAATTCGAATGAAAATCATTTTGTCTTCAACAGGAAAAGATGCCGATTCCATCTGTGGTCATTGAACCTGCTTCCAGCAATGAAGGTGATGATGACCGTGACACTGATATGATCTCTCCTACCACCATCAGTGATAATGGTGTAACTGCTGAAAACCAAACCATCAAACACATGAGTGCATCTGGTGGAGTCTCAGAACATCCTGAGGACTTTTTGTACAAGGTGAGACTTTGTTGAAATAACAATTATGGCATTTGGAAAACTGGTAAAACTGGTTAAACAAACCCCCTAGTACCTGAAGGATGGAATTCTAGCTGTCAGAACAGAAGATGTGACATACTGTATATATTCTTCAGTGAATCTTTTTACATCTGTTTCAACACAAAACTCATTTAGGATGAAACTTTGTGAAAAAGATTTGTCTTCATAACACAATAACATCAGTTAGAAAGATGTCAGTGACCCTGACTATCTCTTCTATTCATCCACATATTATAATGGATCCTTTATTTATACATGGTGATTCGTGATTTGCCCTGACTAAGCCCAAAATAAATAAAATGAAAAATAAAGTATTGTTACAATGAGGAATGTATCATTCTTTACAAGAAACATAGATGAAAACATGTGATGATTCAATCAGTCAATCACATGACAAGTAGACATTGCTGCTGTTCAAACCGAGCATCAAAATGGAAAAGAGGGTGATTTAACCATTGCTAGGGTTTACAATGAATGGTCCAAAAAAGAGAAAATATCCAGTGAGTGACAGTTCAATGAGCGAAAATGGCCAGACTGGTTTTCACTGATAGAAAGGTAACAGTGACTCAAATAACCACTCATTACAACAGAGGTATGCAGAAGAGCATCTGTTAACAGACCTCTCTGGACTGCATTTGTGGAAGTGTTTATTCACCCTTCACACACTGATGGCGGTGGCTGACAGACAACGTGCCGTCCAGACATCAGGAAACTAACGAGGGTGCCAATCAGGGATAAGTATCTTGCCCAAAGACATATTGATATGGGGCCTGGAAGAGCCAGGAATTGAACCAGTGGACGACTGCTCTATCTCTGAGCCACAGCTGGAAAAGAAAAAGGGATGTGGTGAAGCAGGAGATTACCATTATGAATGTGCACCTGACAAATCTGCAGCAACTGGTGATACTATCATGTCAAAATGGACCAAATTGTCTGAGGACTGTTTCCAGTACTATGTTGAGTCTATGCCACGAAGGAATCAGGGCAGTTCTGAAGGCAAGAGTGGGTCCAACCTGGTACTAGCAAGGTATACCTAATAAAGGTATACCTAATAAAGCGGCGGGCGGGTGGATGTGTACATATGCTGCAGACACAAAGTGGTTGATACTACTTGTCCTTGTTTCATGTGTGTAGCACCTGTGGTTACAAATGGAAATGAAATCGGAGAGAAGATAAAAGAGAAGAAAAGACAATAAAATACATACATAGCAGAACATATAGCCCATAATCCAGCACTGGAAAATGTAGTTATTATATCAGCCTGATATTCTTTAAAATGTTTAAGTTAAAATAAACTAAATTAGGTTTTGCAGATATAATTTGTCTTTCATCTAATCGATGCATTGTATTGTGAGTTGTGTGTATTTTCGCAGTTAATACACCTACAGTGTCACAGCATGAGTGTCATGTTGATTTTCGCGCAGGTGGAGACAATCCACGACTTTGAGGCTGCAAATTCTGATGAGCTGGAACTGAAGAGAGGTGATGTGGTGTTGGTAGTTCCCACAGCTTCATTAGAGGATCAGGTAAGCATGAACATCATCCATTATTATAAGGATTTTGGCTTTGCTCATTTTTTTTTAACACATTGCTATTATTTTGAACACGACTGTACACATTATATTTTATATATTATATACATGAACATAATAATTATTTACAATTAGTATTATTAATAACAATAAGTGTGTAAGTGTGTAATATTTCCACCTGCACACATCATCTACTGCAGCCTGTCCGTCCTGGAAGAGGGATCCCTCTTCTGTTACTCTTCCTGAGGGTTCTTCCGTTTCTTTCCTCGTTAATGGGGTTTTTGGGGAGTTTTACCTTGTACGATGTGAGGGTCTAAGGACAGGGGATGTTGTGTTGCTTTTGTACAAACCTTCAAGCCTGTTGGGGCAAATCTGTGATTTATGATTCTGGGCTATACAAATAAATTGAATTGATTTATAAACAGTCAGTAGGGTAAGGTATGGGTGCTCAGGCAGAAAATTACAGTTGTCTTGTGTTGTTGCAGGACGCTGGCTGGCTCACAGGCATCAAACAACATGACTGGTTAACACTGGGAGCTGCTGCTCAAAAAGGACTTTTTCCAGAAAATTTTACACAGCGGTTGGAGTGAATTGACTATCTGGATCTGCTGGAAAAACATCAGCAGGAGAGCGACATGATGCATCAGCCTTTCAGTCAGCATGTAGCCATCCCTGTTCTGAAAAACACTCATACTATTGCAGCAGTTTGCAACACGAAGTTTTCTCTGCTGACTAAAGCTAACTCAATATAATAAATACTATTTCTATTCCCAGCATTACAGAACATTAAGAAGCATGATGTGATAGTTCCATCCATATATGAAATAAGATGTTTTTTCTGTTAAAAGCAAATAAACACATTGTAAGGTTTTTAGGGACTGATGCAATCTGTACATGTTCACTCCCATAAAAACAGGAAAATAGTTTTTGAAGAAAAAAACGATCCCTTCTTTGCATCAAGTGTGTTGTAGTGTTTATGATGCTAATGTGGAATATACGAAACCTCTAGTGCTGTGTTCTGTTTAAATGTTTTTGAGTGTAACATGAAATCCTAGAGTTTTGTTTTCTCAGATATCTTATCACTGTGTGTTTCTGTAACATAAGGTATGTGTGGTGATGTTTTTTGGCCTATTTGATGATGAATTAAGTCACTGATGAGTGTTGCTGTGGTTTTGCCAAATCCAATATTGACAATTATTATCCTAACATTGGGACAAACCTGTGCAGATCAAGCATGTAAATCTAAAATATTTATAATATTAGGAGTTCCAAGATGAGCAAATAAAGTATTTACAAACTATTGAAGATATCTTTGTATAACTGACATCATATAAAATCATATTTTCAAGACACTATTCTTTCCTGCACTATGACAGAAGGTATTTAAAACATCCAATATGCAATATGTTGTTGGTATACATCAGATCTCTGGTATCCCAACAGTTTCATAAACCACAAGTATGATGTCATTTCCTTTGATAGTGGATGTCTCAATGTTGACCGTTTTGTGATGTTCATTCATACTTACTGCATTTATGTGATGGTCAATAAATAAATTCATGTCATAATTTGTCGGTTTGTGAATAGGAAATCATTAATGAGTTGTTCTCATAAAGTCTGTCATTGAATGTAAAGATTCAGTTGTTATTTATATAGAATGAACACACATGATCCTTCAACACAACAACTTCATAGGAAGCTTCTTTACCTTGGAAGTTTGCTCCCTGATGAGTGTGCAGGATTCGCAACAGAAAGAGTCCCTGATTATAGGCCCCCTGTGTCTGTCCTATGTTCCCTGAGTCCTTTATCCCCCCAGTCCAAGGTCCTCCTGGTCCCATGTTTTCTGGGTCCATCTTAGGTTCCCTGGGTCCTATAGACATGGGTCTACAAGCCCTGGGTGCTAATCCTTTTCATTTTCAAAAGACTCGCCTCCAATTTAACAGAATTTCGGAGTGTCAAAATTTACCAACATTTATTGTGAGACTCTGATGACAGGTCTAAGTCTCTAGATTTAGATATAATATAATCTCAAAATCTGTATGAATGAGTGAACTAGAGCCTCTAAAAGTTGTGATGTCTGTTCCACATACTGATGTGTGTTTTTCTTAATCATTTTTTCCATGAACAACTAACCTCAGATAGTGATAGTTTGTAAAGGGCTACTTATTTAAATGCTTAAGTATTTGGATAAAACAGGATTTAATGAAAAAACAACTTAATTTACTGAATGTAGCTGTTTATCATTATAGACCAAGGTCTTAAACGTGCAATAATGTGCTGGTGCAACCTCCTCATTTTGTGTTTTTTTAACAAAATAAAAACTTTTTTTCAGTTGTGACTTTGTTTGTGTCAACATCATCAGACACAACAAAGAAGGAATTATTTGGTATTTATTAAGCCTAATATCTATTTAGACTTGTTCCAGATATTTTCTGGAAAAAGATTGACATTTTCTATGATTGACATTTTCTATTATCACTTTATTTTTTATTTTTTTATACAATTCTTTTTGTTCTCTTCACAAAGATCAAAGATCATAGAACATTTTCTTTGAGCATAAATACGTTTATTTCATTTAACAAACACAATATTTCATTAGGAGATACTCTTAAACTACTTACTCCTTAAATAACCCAGCAGCTCTTAAGACACATTGTAGGTTATTCATTTAACACAATATAAAAGTTCTCTGACAGTGGCCCCCAGACAACAGAAAATACCAAATTTATACTACTTAGGATGTGGTTTGTATCTTAACAACTTCTATTAACCATTTGGTATGAAAACAACAACCTTAAGTTTTGTTCCATGGTATATTTAGTTAAGACAGAAAGTGGTATGGTATATTTAGTTAAGACAGAAAAATCATTGGCCACAGCTCCATTGTGAAAAATTTATGAACATAGCACACCAGTGAATTAGGAGTGAAAAGGGAGGGAATGCTTATTTGGGTTACAGAATAGAAGACATAAAGGAAATTACATTACATTTTAAAAAATGGTAAGTAAACATCACAGGTTAAAATGGTGTTTGTTTATGTGATGAATGTGATATAGTCTATCTTTTTATTGCTGAATGGAGATTTTTGTCATTTAACAGTGGTGACAAAAAACTTAATTTAACATGATATACATAGTTGTTCACAATAGCCCTTTTGTTAGTTATGTGAAGCTACTTTGTTGATAACTGTGGATCCAACTTGGCAGCAGATTAACCTTTTGATGCAGCCTTAGAAAGTTTTTTAAGTACCTTAGACCAAAAGTTTATTTTGGAAAAAAAAAAACAATTTCATTACCAATCAGGGCTATTATGGGCGTCTGTAGCTCAGAGGTGAGCAGTCATTCACAAGTCAGAGGTTTGGTGGTTGGATTCCTAGCTCCTCCGGGTTCAATATCGTTATGTCCTTGGGCAAGATACTTGACCCCGAATTGCCTCCAAATCATTCATACACCCTGGTGGAGGTGTATTTTCCTGATGTGCTGGCAGACTGTATATAGCCACCTCCATCAGTGTGTGAATGGGTGAAAGAACATTTCAGTTAGTGTAAAGTGGTGTAAAGTGCTTTGAGTGCTCAAAAAAACTAGAAAAGCCCTATACAAATGCAATCTGTTTACAGTCATCATTGGCTATATTTAATTTGATTGGCTATAAACAAATGCATTTGAAAGAGGTAAATAAGCAACTTTTTGGTTTCATAAGCCACACCTTCACCAAATATGAAGAAATCAATGGATGGCTCCCAGACTGAATATCAAATCAGGTCTGGTGTATGCAGATTCAAAGAATTATGGTGAGAATAGCAGTATTACTTTCCGAGGAGGGCAAACTAGTGAAAAAGTCCAGAGCTATGTGGGATGAGTCAGGGGGTGTAGGAAACCAGCTAGTGGTTGTCGGGAGGTTTTGCCCCCGTAAAATCATTCTAAAACAGCACCCATCGCGACTGTCATAAGTTCATACATTTGGTTAGTGTCACTATTCCTCCTGAGCCAATTTGCTGAGACAGCACTGCTCCTTTTCTCCAAACCCTGAAGGAGGTGAGAGCAGACAGGGGACAAGAGAACTGAAATTTCTAATATAATCTGCAATAAAAATTTGCGAAACCTAAGAAATAGCTGGCATCTGACAGAGATAGGTACAGGCCACTGAGCTATGGCTTTAAGCATCTCATGGTCAATGCTGAATGATATAGTATAGGCAGGACACTAAGTTGTGGTGGAACTTACATTTCTTTGCTTTGACAAAACGTATATATATCAATATCATCCAAATAAACAAAACATAAATGATTACCCTAAAACATTATTAACTAAAGTGTGGAAAATTGCTGGTGTGTTATGTCCTAATGGCATTACTTTTTTTTTTTTTTTTTTCAAAGGTTTCTTATATTGATTTGTATATTGATTTTTTCAATGAGAATACAAATGTATCAGGTGATATGTGGTATATGTACAAAACACACTAAGTAAAGCAAATTTGAAGCTGACATTAAAAGTGAAATACCACACATTGGTTATAGAACAACTAAAGAGAGAGAACAACCACAATCTTCCCCTACCACCCACCAACCCTATGCGGTACACAAATTAACACAAACTAAATCAAGACAACATAAATAACTAAATTGTTAGTAATAATAAAAAAATATTTAAAAAAAAAAAATAATAATAATAATAATAATAATACACAATATATACACCTATATACATACATACCTATGTACATGTACATACATATTAGGGAAGAAAATAAATAAATAAATAAATAAATGAATAAATAATAATACAAAATAATAATAATAATTAAAAAAAAAAAAAAAAAAAAACATACACAAAGCCTGCAATATTACACATACGTTAACCACAGTAGTCTATTGTCCGTAAAATGTGCCTCCAGTTCTAGTTTGTCACTGGTGGGTGGTTCGACTCGTCAATATAATCAGATAAATATTCCCATGTTTTAGTGAACTTGCTGGTAGAACCCTTCATGCTCCACCTTATTTTTTCTAGCTTCATAAAATAAAGGATGTCTTTGATCAGGGAGCTGAATGAAGGGGCATTAGGGAACTTCCACCTCAGCAGAATTAGACGTCTTGCTATTAAAGTGAGAAAGGCAACAAAATCAGATTTATATGATGATAGGGAGATTGTAGAGGGGAGAGGGCCAAACAGTGCAATAAAAGGAGAAGGAGGAATCTTTTGTTCTAATACGTATGACAGGATGTCAAACACCTTGGACCAGTATTCAAATAGTTTGGGGCAGAACCAGAGAGTATGAGACAGAGTTGCAGGTGCTGAGTGACAACGCTCACATGTAGGGTCAATGTCTGGGAAAAGCGGTTCAATTTCACCCTAGTCCAGTGACAGCGGTGGACAATCTTGCATTGAATGACGCTATGTTTAGCACATATTGATGATGAATGTACTCGTCGCAAGATTAAATCCCACTCAGCATCTAAAATTTTATCTCCAAGATCCTCCTCCCATTGAGTCTTAATTGAATTAAGAGGTACAGGTCGTAAGGCATACATTCTATTATAAAAGGAGGATATCATTCCCCTAGCATTAGGGAAAGGTATTACAAGGGAGTCAATTAGGTTATCAGATGGGATATTAGGGAAGTTGGGATATAGGGATTTCACTAAATTGCGTATCTGTAGATATCTAAAGAAATGTGGTGTGGGTAAAGAATATTTTTCAGACAGTTGTTGAAATGATGCATATACTCCATTTACGTATAAGTCCTTCAAAGACTTGATACCCAGACCAGACCACAAAGACCATGCTCCATCAATCAGTGAGGGTGGAAAAACAAAATTTGAAGTGAGAGGTGAGTGGATGGAAGTGTCACACAGATTGAAATGTTTTCTGAATTGGTTCCAAATTCTCATTGACGTTTTAACACATATATTTCTTGTGTATTGAGACGTTGAGGATCTGAGGGGGGAGTAAAATAAGGCCTTCAGGGAAGTGGGTTTACACGACAAGGCTTTCATCTGAAGCCATGTCGGCTGTGGACTGATAATGTCTGAATGCAACCAAAAGTGTAAGGTTCTAATATTGGCAGCCCAATAATAGTACTGCAAATTAGGCAATGCCATGCCACCAAGTGTTTTAGGTCTTTGGAGGAGCGTTTTACGGATTCTAGGTGGTTTCTTATTCCAGATAAACTCTGTTATTAGGTTCTCAAGCTTACGAAAAAATGTTTGTGGTATAAATATGGGGATGGTCTGGAAAAGATATGTGAACTTTGGTAGGGTGTTCATTTTAACAGAATTAATTCTAGCTGGTAGGGATAGGGGTAAAATTGCCCACCTTTCAAAATCTTTTTGTACACGGGATAGCAGACTTGCGAAGTTAAACTTAACTTAAACAGATCCTGGAACCTTTCTGTAACCTGTACACCCAAATAGGTAAATCTATGACTTGCTATTTTAAATGGAAAAAAGTGGGTAGGATATGCTCGGGCTGCGGCATTTATCGGGAACAACTCACTTTTACTAAGGTTTAATTTATAGCCTGATATAGAGCCAAATGCTGTAAGGGACTTAAGTGCTGCAGGTATGGATGTGGAAATGTTGGACACATAAAGCAAAAATCATCGGCGTAAAGTGACACCTTATGTTCTATGCCATATCTAGACACTCCTGCAATGTCTCGGTTGGATCTGAGGAGTATAGCCAGAGGTTCAATCGCTATAGCAAACCAAAGAGGGCCCAAAGGGCATCCTTGTCGAGTGGAACGGTGCAGGCGGAAGTAATCAGAGAAGTTGTTGTTGGTCCTGACAGAGGCCCTTGGTGCAGAGTATAACAACTTCACCCAGGCAATAAAGTTTTGTCCTAGGCCAAATCACTGCATAGTGTGAAAGAGATACGGCCAACTTACTCTGTCAAACGCTTTCAAAGCATCAAGAGAGATCAGAGCTTCAGTCGTGGTCGATGAGGGTGGACTGTAAATAATATTATAAAGACGTCTTAAATTGTAAAATGAATGCCTATGCCTGATGAACCCTGTCTGGTCTGGGGATATGATGGACGGTAATATGGGATCTAAGCGAAGTGCTAACAGTTTAGAAAGTAATTTTAGATCTACATTCAACAAGCTAATTGGTCTGTATGAGGCACAATCCAATGGGTCCTTGTTTTTTTTAAGAATCAGTGATATGGTGGCATGGTTGAGAGTAGAAGGGAGGGTATGATTTTCAAATGATTCGTTGTACACATCAACAAGCAAGGGGGCCAATAAAGGAAAAAATGTTCTATAGAACTCTACTGGATAACCATCTGGCCCTGGACACTTACCGCCCTGCATTGAAGCCAGTGCAATCTTAAGTTCTTCTACAGATAGAGGTTGCTCTAAAATGCTAGCAGCCTCTTCCTCCACCTGTGGAATGTCCAGTGAGTCAAAAAAGAGATCAAATTCAGAGGAGTCTGGAGTGTGCTCTGGAGTGTATAGTAAACTGTAGTAATCTTTAAAGCAATCATTTTTTTCTTTCGGATCTGTTGTCGTGCCAATAGAGGTCCTAATTTGGAGTATTTGGTGGGAGAATGCTTCCTTTTTAAGTTGATGTGCAAGCAGTCGGACTGCCTTGTCGCCATGCTCATAATACTTATATTTAGACTTAAGTAGCATTTCTTCCTCCAAATATTAAAGTTTGCTTGTAGGGTAAAGCGTTCTTTATATAAATCAGGGGAGGGATTGGCTGCATATAGCCTGTCAGTTTCCCCAATTTTCGTTATCAGCTTAGACAGTTCCTCTTCTCTTGTCCTCCTCTCAAATGCGGTATATGAAATGATATTCCCCCTGAGATAAGCTTTCAATGTCTCCCAAAGAGTGGATGCGGAGATGCGGGAGTTTTATTGATCTTTATGAAAACTTTGATCTGTTCGGTCATGAATTTAAGAAATGATTCACTGGATAACAAGCGTGTGTTAAATCGCCAAGAAGGGCGGGTAAAATTAAGTCCATGGAAGGTTATTGTCAGAGAAATTGGTGCATGGTCAGATATTACAATGGGATTGTAAATTACCGATTTAACCGAGGACAGTAAATTATTCTGTATTAAAAAGTAGTCAATACGTGTAAATGTCTGGTGAACAGAGGAGAAAAATGAATATTGTTTACCACTTGGGTAGAGAAAGCGCCATGGGTCAGATATGTGGAATTCCTCCATAGTGGATCTAATTAGTTGTGCAGATTTGGATGGGGAGTGTGTTTTGGTAGAAGAACGATCAAGGGTTAGGTTGATCCAGCAGTTAAAATCCCCCCCAAGTATGAGAGAATGTGTTGCAACATCTGTAAGCTTAGAGAAAAAAGATCTGAAAAAGTTATGATCATCCCAATTAGGCCCATAAATATTTGCAAGGATAAGGGGAGTATTGTGTATTTTGACAGTGACAACAACATACCTCCCATTTGGATCTGCTAATACATTAGAACATATAAAAGGGACTGATTTGTGTATGAGAATAGCTGTACCCCTTGCCTTAGACTGAAAATTTGAGTGATATATTTGACCAATCCAGTTCTTTCTTAGTCTAATTTGGTCCATAACTTTAAGATGTGTCTCCTGAAGATATATAATCTGGGCTCCTAATTTACGAAGGTGACCCATAACTTTGTTACGCTTCACAGGTGCAATAGTCCCCTGCAATTCCAGCTGACAAAATTCAGCTCATTCCTATTGAACTGCTGCATAAGACATGTTTAACAAAGCACTGACTACTGTAGGTTACCACTATAATTGAAAACATATTTAAGCAGGCATAAAAAAAACAAAAAGATACATAATCAAAGTATGAAACAAAAAACAAACAGAATTCAAAAGCCCTATCCACCCTTGCTAGAGCGTCAACTGAACATGACGCGCGCATACCCCCCCTAAAACTCGACAAACCAGCTGAAGTAGCACAATTGCTCATGCCCATTCAGATCCGCAACATGCGTAGAGGCTAGTGACTTGGCATACATAAGTGATTCAAACAAGTGACAAATGCAAACACTGTAACAGCATTTAGTAAGTGGACTGTGATATGACGTAAGTTAGATAACTTAATAAAGTTACCCAGCAGCATATTTTGAGACAGGTTAAATAGTTCACTCTGTTGTTTCCTCACCGTCAGCAGAATCATCCGTGCCGGTTACTCTGGAAGCTTTCATGGATTTGACGAACTCCTCCGCGGCAGAGTGGTCTTTGAATTTGTGCAAAGTCCCATCAGGCAGGGTTATTTTCAGAAGGGCTGGGTACACCAGCCTGGATTTCACCTCCTTCATGGAACGAAGGAGGCGTTTTGCCTCCCCAAACTGTGCACGTTTCTTGGCCACAGCAGCTGTGTAGTCAGGGAACAACCACACTCTCCTTTCTTGGAAAACCACGGGGGAGAGTTCCTCGGCTCTGCGTAGAATTCTGTCCCGATCTTGACAGTAGTGCAGACGAATGATGAACGGCCTCGGAGGGTCAGTTGGCTTGGGCTTCTCGCGCAAGCTGCGGTGCACTCTGTCCACGATAGGCTTGTAGTCAAGTTTCAAAATGTCCTGCAACAGTCCAGAGATGAATTCGGTAGGGTTGGAGCCTTCGACATTTTCCGCAATCCCAACCAATCGAACGTTATTTCTTCTTGAGCGCCCCTCGAGGTCCTCACATTTAGCATTATCCTGCGACACTTGTTTTTCAGGGCTTGCACAAGACCCTCCAGTTCGGTTATACGATCACCCTGGTCTGAGGCAGCTTGCTCCAACTCTCTGATAGTGTCGTCGTGTCTATCCACCTTTTGTTGTAATGGCGTTATCGAACTTCTCAGTTCGGCTCTTACTGTTGCAATCTCAGATCTCAGTTCAGAGGACAGCGAGTCAATTTTACCACATATGTCATCCCGGATAGCATGCATCATCTCTTGTAGCGAGTCGCATCCATCTCACCGACTTGTGAGGGGTTCTTTTTGGGTTTCACCGAGTCTCTCTGTCGTGATGCATTGATCCATTATTCAAGCTCAGTCTCTAATATGTATTACTGATTAAGCAAAAGTAGCCGTACGGTCGGATATTCCGTTAAAATAAATTACAAATTGGTCACCTAGCCTCGGAGTACTAAAACACACGTCCTACATGGTCTGAGTCACGTGACCATCCCTAATGGCATTACTAAATAACAAACAGACCCGATGAGTGTTGAAGGTCGTTTTCCAATTTAATCCCCCCTAAACATATACCAAATGGTATGTGTTTCTATGGTATAACTTTGTGATTGTGGTGGCAAGATGCAAAAGTTCAGAGGCAGAGCACATCAAGGGCAAGGGATATTGCACTGTGACTCTTTTCAGGCTGCAAAAAACAATGCAGGGACAGAGCGTTTCATCCTTTATTACTGATGAAAATAAATCCAGTCCCTAGGGGAGAGGTGGAGGGTCTGATGATTCCCGTTGCGAGGCTTGTGCAGGGGGAGGGAGAGTTTTAAGGAAATGTCCTTACAGTGGTTCCTGACACCCGGAGCTGGCACCATGATGGGCCACCACAGGGACAGTGGTGATAGCACCATGAGCTGCAGGGGGCTGGAGGGAGTGCTTGGGGTTATGGGGACCGTGAACTGGTTAGTTCTGGACATGGGAGTGGGTCAGGCACACCTGTTGTTCCTTATCGGCAGGTGAGCCTTATCTTTTGGCCAGGAGGAGCAGGCCATGATCAAATGCCCCAACTGACCACAGTGAAGGCATTCCCTCCGGCCATGCTTCTCTGTCAGCCCTTCCAGGGTCAGCCAGGCCCAGCCCGGTGCAACTGATGATGTGTGCAAATAGAAAGAATACATTCAAATAGGAAAAGTTTATTATTCATTATATTCAGTATTATTATTCAACTTCCAGGCTCCTCTCCTGTGGAATCGTCTTCCTGTTTCAGTCCGGGGGGCAGACACCCTTCCTATATTTAAGAATAGGTTAAAAACGTTCCTGTTCGAAGAAGTGTATAGTAAGGGCTGGCCATGGCTGGCCTAGTCATAGTTATGCCGTGATAGGTCGAGATGCTCTGAGCTTCTTTTTCTTCTTCCATCTGCAATACTAATGACCCACTATTGTACTTTTTAATTCTTCTGTGTTCTCGGAGTCCTGCCCTGTGCTTTCTCATTCACAGAGCATGCTGCCACTGAGGAATTTTCGAATGTTGGAGGGTCTGATGCTGTCCTGGTCCACCTGGAAGCTGAGATGGATCTTGTCGCTTCATCCTCCATATACACCACAATTTATTACATTTCTGGTATTCTGTTTGATGTAATATCTAACTTTTTCTGTATTGTTTACAGCTGCACACATCATCTATTGCACCTTTCCAAACTGGAAGAGAAATCCCTCCTCTGTTACTCTTCCCAATGATTCTTCAGGGTTTTTTTCCCTGTTAAAGTTTTTTTAGGGAGTTTTACAATGTGAGGGTAAATGGCTTGCATTTATATAGCACCTTTCTAGTCTTTTCAACCACTCAAAGCACTTTACACTACAATTGTCCATTCACCCATTCACACACCGTGATAGTGGTGGCAATACACAAAGCTGCCCGCACATCAGGAAATTACTCAGTCATACATCGACAGCACAAGCCATCGGAGGCAAATCAAGGTAAAGTATCTTGCCCAAGGACACAACAATATGCAACTCGGAGGAGCCTGGAATCGAACCACCAATCTTACAACTGGTAGATGACTGCTCTACCCCTAGCTGCCCCAGGGTCTAAGGACAGGGGATGTTGTGTTGCTTTTGTACAAACTCTAAAGCCCATTGGGGCAAATCTGTGATTTGTGATTCTGGGCTATACAAATAAATTGAATTTTTTCAATTTTTTAATTAATTTGAGTTTAAGTTTGTAACCTGTTACAAAATGTAGAATGTCTATAGTTGGTTAAAATTCTTAAGTCAAGAGCATTTTTTGAGGAGAGATTAAATTACAGCTAGGTAATTTAATTACTTTAAAGGACTGTGGTATATACCCAGATAATAGGAACCTGTTGAGCATTTTCAACAAGAAAATGCTAATCAAAGGGGGGAAAAAAAGCAGAATAAGCGCTGAGACCACTCTCTCTCTCTCTCTCTCTCTCTCTCTCTCTCTCTCTCTCTGTCTCTGTCTCTCTCTCTCTCTCTCCCTCTCTTCTTCGCTCTTCCTCCTTACACTTGCACCTACATCATATATTAACACATATACACACAACATTGTGCAAGTTCCCCATGCTTATTTTAGATCACGTGTTGTAGACAAGCCACCATCTTGTGGGTCAGCTCAGCCGAAACCACTATTGGCATAGTTCCACACTCATGCATAGCCACCATCTTGGGGAGTCTTGCATTTTTCCAGCATAGCTACCATCTTGCAACCTCCCACGTACACACGTCTGCACTCACGCACGGGCACACAAACACACAACTTTACACTGCTTGTTTATTATCATTGCTTGTGACTTGTAGCCGGTAGTTGGTACTCATAGTATATATCAAGATCTGGTATTCAGAAGTTGTCGTGCTATTTTATGCTTGCATATAGTGATACTGATCTGATTGCTCCAGCAATACTAAGTAACTGTAAGTACTGCTCACTAGGTCCAGAGAATATGGAATATAGGAATGGTGTTTTTGGAAATAACCAGGAATTACACTGTATGTCTGAGCAAAGTAGGATGTAATTGAAGGTATAGAGTTAGGCTCTAAGACACAGCCTAGATATACAGAAAATATAGTGATAGGATTAACTAAGAGATACTCTAAAGAAGGACTTAATTTGCAGCGGCACTTGTTACACTGTAAATGTAACATGAAAGGGGGGCGGGGGGTGACAAGGATTTACTCAGTATTTATGTGTAATAAGATGCAACGTACACAGAAAGTGAGAGGTAGGTCTGTCTCAGAAAGGGTGCAACTGAGCCCCCAAGCATGTCAGATTTTGACAGCATGACACTCCCTTGTAAACTCATGTAAATATGGATTTAAGTCTATGGGTCTGTAAAGGTGGACTTTGAAAAGTACCCAGTATAAAGTAAAAGTAAATAAGTATTATTAGCATAATGTACCTAAAGTGTACTAAAAGTACTCATTATGCAGACTTTGTTATATCATAATAGTATATTTTATTTTACTTTTACTTTACTTATTTTTCAACGGAGAAGTGGTGTGGATGTGAAGTGGAGGTGTAAGCGAACAGACAGTGGACAGATAGTGATGGACAGATGGTGATGTACAGTGGACTGTACTGTGGACAGACTGTGGACAAATTTGATCTTCTACAGTTAATTTTAAGTTCTGCCCTTTAACAAATCACCTTTTTAAATTGTTTACTGCTGAGAATCTGATCTAACAAACAAATTAAATGTTTAAAGGTTAGAATATTGATTTTAGAAAGTTTCTGCAGCTTCCAAATAAATGTAGAGAAGTAAAGTATATAGCAGCTCAAAATATAAATACTGTATATTATAAATATGTCTGCTGTTATTTGTACAAAAAGTACTGAATAACACCTTAGGGCAGGGAACCAATCACAGCGCAGTGTGAGCCTGGAGTGTAAGAAGAGAAAGTACAGAGCTACAGAGATGAGCTCAAACCTTTAGCTCCAACAATAAGCCTCTCCACTTTTTCTAGTTGGGGCCACAACTCCTTTACGTCTCCTTCATATCTTCTTCACAGCTCCTTCACACCTCCTTCTTGCAGTACCTGACACATATCCACATCAATAGCCATAGGTTGTGGTTTCTATCGGCTTCTAGTGGCTTAGATGCAGAATGCCCACCTATTCCTCATTAGGGTAACAGGGGTCTGACCTAGTGCATTACAGGGGAGGCCAGCCTATAGTGGGACACACACTCCCAGCATTCACTCACACACTTCACTCTCATACTATGGGCAATTTAGAATCTCCAATTACCTGAGCATGTTTTTAGAATGATCAAGGATATTCTAAAGAGGACCCACACAGAACATGCAAACTCCACACGGAAAGGTACCAGCCAAGTATTTGAACCAGTGACCTTTTTTATAGGGCTACCTACTATTCCAACATGTCACAGGTGAAACTATGAAGCCAAAAAATAAATTGTCGATGATCATATGATGTCAGAAATACTTATGAACTGTGCTTTTAAGCCTTAAGAATGGTAAACGATCTAAATACAAGATAAAAGATTAAATATAAGATTGCAGCCTTATTTTACATTCTACCTTAGAAAAAATGTTTAAAGCGCAGGAATGTTCACAAGATGTTTAGGGAATTTTGCAAAAAAAAATTGAGATAATAAACACAATAAAATGTTGACACAAATTTAATTAACAGTCAATTATACACAAACACATACAAAACAATTTTGTGACCACATTTACACAAGTTTACACACACAAACACACACATACAGCCACTAATTGGACTGAATGTCACTGAGCCACAAAAGAATCAGACTCGAAAATTCCAGCTCTGGTTTGTACAGACTCTGCTTTGTTGTGTTTGTTCTCTTTTAATGCTGCGTTAACGCTCTCTCTCTCTCTCTCTCGACCATAGAAGGTTGTTTTTTTTTTGCCCCAAACGAAGCACAGTTTTCCCCAAATGCCTGGAGGCAGTTTAACCCTAGAACTCACGAGGAGCTTCCTACATCAACTCCCAAGCTCTCTCTCTCTCTCTCTCTCTCTCTCTCTCTCTCTCTCTCTCTCTCTCTCCACACAGACTAACACACACACATAGGAGCCGGTCAGACAGCCACAATGATCTCCAAGCCTCCAGTGGATGGGGAGCTATATGTGAACCTTGTCCTTTGTCTTAGGACTAAGCTGCTGCTGCTTGGATCTGTGTGTTGATCTGGAGTTAATCTGGATCTGGTCTGGAACTGATCTGGATCTGGTCTGGAGGCCAGATAGAGCAGCAGTAACAGGATGATGATAGAGCTGCAGAGCACAGAAGATGGTTGTGGTCACATGGATGTCCTTAGAGATGAGGAGCTGGAGTGTAAGATCTGCTACTGCACCTACACCCTCTGTGGCCGCAGGCCCAAGTTGCTCGAGTGCTGCCACCACCTATGTGCCAAATGCTTGGCAAAGATGCTAGACCTAGGTGAGTCACCTTCAAATACTGTGGTGTGTCCATTCTGTCGCTACATCACCAGGCTGCCAAGGGAGGCGGTAAGTGGTCTGCCGGACGACTGCAACCTCGTGGCAGCGCTAGCCCTCCACACCCAAAACCAGCGGAATTTCCACTTCCACCAGGAGGTGAACACAGAGCTGCTGCTGAGCCCCCAGCACCTGAGCTCTCTGATGGGTAACAACCCGCCCGCCATGTCCGCTTCTTCCTCCTCTTCCTCTACCAACACCTACTCTTCTATCCGGGGGTCTCCAAACTTTGTGGTCATTACCATTATGGAGCCTCCACCGGTACCCTCCTCCCACCACAACCTCCAATGCCAGTCTCGTGGATCCCATGTCACAAACCGTGGCTACCACTCATCCAGCCTGGACTCCATGGCATCCATTACTCAGAGGTGGACCGTTTGGAACTGTGCAGCTCTCCTCTGCCAAACCTCGGCCCGGGTGCTGGTTTGGGCGCTGGGGCTGCTGTACTTTAGTTCGCTGCCCATGGGAGTCTATCTACTCATCATGCAGAGGATGATGCTTGGTGTGCTGCTGGTGAGCCTAGTCCCCACCAGCCTCATTATGATCATGGTCTATGGGTTCTGCCAGTGCATCTGCAACGAGTTCAGGGACTGTATCCCACAATAACAGGATCAGACAGTTTGCTTTTATCATGTTTATCGACAAAGCTCCAGAATTCCACTGACGAGACAATCAGTTTTATCAACGAGTTGCAAACATGTAAAACAAATAGAGCTTTTAATTTTTATACATGTTAATGTTTACTACTTTTTTACCTTGATACTCGACTAATTACTAACAGAGCTCAACATGTAAGATTTAGGTGAAACCTTAATGCCACTTCTGGTGGCTGGACATGACTCTTCAAAAGTCAACATCTTGTCGAACCAGCAAAGGATTAAATGTGGAAACTCTCTGCACCAAGAGGGAATCAGCGTGTTTAAATACTCATAGGATAGACTGTAGTTTGATCCTGAAATAAAATGGTTGAAAACACCAGTAATGCCTGTTAAAGGTGATTTCTTTGTTGAAGATGTTGTTGATGTTTGTGCAGATGGAAAACTTGTTCTTGATCTGAAAAGAGTTCAGTAAATCAACACTCTCATGAAGGAGAGTAAATAATCTCTAAACATTCTGTAACATCATTACAAAAACAGCAGCCGGTGAGTCAGGTGTTCACCTCTTGAGAGGAGCAGCCAATCAGCAGCTCACACAGTTTTGGGTGTAGATACTGATGTCAAAACATTGCTGAATTGTAATTTTAACTCCATGTGATGTTAGCAGTAGATCTGTGTAGAGGTTCCAGATTCTCTGATGATAAGAGGAACAACTCAATTCAATGATCACTATAAATATAATTCTGACATGTCAGACATCCCATTTTTAAAGAGTTTACACTACATCAGAAACTTAAGAAATATTTTTCATAATTTTGTTAAATTTAAAAATATTCCCCAGCAAGAAGGTCACCGGTTCAAGTCTTGTGTGGAGTTTCATGTTGCCTGTGTCTGCATGGGGTCTTTCCAGGTTCTTCAGCTTCCCACAGTCCAAAAATATGTTGAGGTTACTGGAGACTCTAAATAGCCTGTGTGACTGAATAATTTGTATGTGTTCCTCATGAAAGGCTGGCGACCTGTCTTGAGTGTATCGCTGCCTTTCAACCAAAGTATGCTGCAATTGGCTCCAGCAGGAGGAATAAGCGGGTATAGAAAAAGATGAATGGATGAGTATGAGCCAAATGAAAATAGGTGGGTCTTGAGCCTTATTTTTTTTTCTTAATATAAACATTCTCTGTGGCCCTCAGGTCCTCCAGGATGCTGTTCCACAAATGGGGGCCATTAAATTGAAAGATGTCTCACTGTTACTATGTGTTTTTACTCATGAAATATATAAGAAGGCCAGTGTTGGAGGGTTCATAGGGTAAATGCAGTTTGGAAAGACAAGAAGGCCCGAGACCCCTAAGACATTTAAAGAACCTTAAAATCAATCCTGAAACACACAGGAAGCAAATGCAATTATTTTAAACCAATGTAATATGTGCCTGCCTTCTAGTCAAGCATGCTGCTGAGTTCTGTAAAAGTTGTACAGTTGTGATGTTCCATTTAGGAAGGCTAGAAAGCAGGGCTTTCCAATAATCAATATGACTGGAGAATAAAGCACAGATCTGCCTCTCGCGATTGCCCGAGAGAAACTCTTCAAATGATAAAATCCTGTTTTTGTAACAGATTTAATGTGCGGAATAAAATTGAGCTAAGAGTCAAAATTGACACCCAGATTTTTTACTTGATTGAATGGTTTTGTAGACAATATCGGTAGTTTTGAAAAAAAGCTTTGCTCTCTGGGCCTGGGCAATAATTAAAACTTTAATTTTGTCCTGTTTAAGCTGTAGAAAACTGTCAGTCATCCAGATTTGTGTTTAAAATACAGTTAAGAAAAGATATCAAATGGCTCTGTGTCATGGAGACATGGAAATATATGTATCATCAGCATAGCTATGAAAATTTATACCATGTCTCCTGATGACACTGCCAAGTGGAAGCATATGTAAATTGAAAGGAATTGGGCCAAAATTGAAAACAGGATAATTATCAACCAATGAAACAAGCTTTTTACTATAGTATATTAATCATTTGAATTGCATTAGAAATGTTACCTTCTCAGGTCAGATTACACAGCATTTGCCCAAATCTTATTGAACAGGCTATAAACACTTGTGTGGTATGGAACCACTCTGACAGAGATATCTAGGATGCTTTCACACCAACTGCAGATGTCACTCCCATGACATGCATCATGGGAAGGGACACTAATTTCCTGTTTGTTTGAAGATAAACATTGATGAAATGTCGATTGGACCAATTTTAATTTATTTGCAGGTGTGAAAGAGGACCTTGCTAAGGTCTATATGATACATAGTAAAGATTTGTATTGCCTAGTGCAGACCAGATAATCAAACTAGTCGTGTGAAAGCACCCTTATACTGTCATCTCCCCAATATTCATTCCTACAAGACAAAGGGTGAAATGTGTTGGAATGTACCTACTGATAGTGTTTGATGTTCCAAATATTGCAACAATGCTGCAACCTTGTGCCTCACACCCTCTCTCTCCAGCTCTGGTTTGTAAAGACTCTGCTTTGTTGTGTTTGTTCTCTTTTAATGCTGCGTTAACACACGCTAACTCTCTCTCTCTCTCTCTCTCTCTCTCTCTCTCTCTCTCTCTCTCTCTCTCTCTCTCTCTCTCTCTCTCTCTCTCTCTCTCTCTCTCTCTCTCTCTCTCTCTCTCTCTCTCTCTCTCTCTCTCTCTCTCTCTCTCTCTCTCTCTCTCTCTCTCTCTCGCGCATCACACAGGCCAATATAATAATGATAATAAAATATAAATGTGATAGAAGAGAACTCACCTTTCAAGTGAGCAAGAGTACTGGAACATGTGACTGATGGGTGACTATGGATGTTATAAGTTGTTAAGGTGTTGCCTTTTAGAAGTCTTGCTTAAAATAGTTTTTGGCAGCAACAGCAGTTGATGACAGAAACATTGAGAGCTCTGAAAAAACAGCCAAAGACAATAGTCAGTGGCATCACTGCCAAACTCAGCAGGTATTTTATTGAGTGGAAGAAATCTGTTCGATATGTGAATAGCGTGGGTACCTGATTGCTTCAGTTTCTGATGTCAATTCCCACTTTAAAAAGTCACTCAGTTGCACTGTTTTTCTGGCGGCTCGGAAATTGCCGGGGGGTAGAGGCTAGGCAAGTGTTGGCTTGCCCTGGGCTACTAAATCAGGCCGTGTTGGTTACTGTCAGGTAGCTACGAATTATGCTAGGGTGGTCTAAGAAGACGAGGAACCGTTTAGGTACACTAGCATAGGACTGCCTATTTATCATACAGAGCCGAGCTTCTACCTCACAAAACCTACATACATATACAGTACATGTATAATTGTGAATAAAAAAATTTCCATTTCAAAAAAGCCATTTTCAAAACTGAAAACTGTTAAATGGGATTCTGCATGTAGTGATCACCAGCACACATGAATCTCCTCAATGACCTATTTTGGCCATATCTGTAAGACCTGGATACCAGACTGAAAAATGGCTGCTGTTTATTTCCTTTCTTAATATGTGAACCATAGAGACTAATCAGTAGAGTTAGATGAGAACAGGGATGTGCGGTCAGGCAGAGCATCACTTGCCTACATGACAAGGAAAAAAATAACACAAAATGAATATTATTATTATTTGTTAACTGCATGACTAATTTCAACCAATTTTATAGTCAAAATCACTGAAATTGTACATTTTCTTTTCCTTTTGGGTGAAACGCGAGGTATGGCAGCAATGAGACGAGCCTCACTTCTGATTGCGCAATCCATTACAAGCTGGGTTGATGCATACAATTGGCATATCGCTGCATGTCGCCAATATAATGTTTGCATATACTTTTATAAATCCTATTTTCCTTGTTGCTGCTGTCCTTTTACGAAGAAGCGCCAAGTGAGAGTTTCTCAAAACAGGAAGTGATCAACAACAGAAGATCAATGTCGGAGCTAATAGGTTTCTTCAAACTATGAGACAGAAGAAAACTCGCTCTTTCCAAACGAAGTGGTATACCCGAAAAGACTGGCTGTGTGGCTGTCCTTCAGAAAACTGCCTTCACTGCTTTCCCTGCCATCTGTTCTCAACTTATACAATGTCTGGACTAACACGGGATATTGTCACCTGAAAAATTGACCACGAAGCCTCAGCAAACACAATCGACCAGTCACGTTCAAAGCCAGATTTCTTTAAAAACTTTTGGAAGCTCATGGATCGATTTGGCTTTGAACAAACAGTGGAGACTCAATATTTGCATCCACAACGGTAAGGTAAAGAAAAACCAAGAGATCCTGAAAGACCTCATCATTGCAACCTGTAGTTGGCATTTCGTGCGATGAGAGGGCAAACTCCTCTAATTGTGGCAACTATGTAGAACTATAACATGCTTTTGCTGAGAAAGATGAAAAGGATGGCTAGACGTTTGGAGACATCCACTGTGTTTTCTGGCTAGTCAAATAGAAACGGAACGATCTAATTGAAGCAGTCGGTGATGTGATTAGGAATGATATTTAAAAAGGAGATTAATGCCACCCCATTTCTTGCTGTAGAGGTAGATGAGACAACGGATGTCACAAACAAAGCACAGATCTTATTTTGTGCTATGTAGCTGAAAGTGAAGTGATGACGTGCACGAGGATAGACAAGCCCCTGCTGTAGCTACGTATGTCTTGGGAGTGTTTTCTTATCTTTACATACTTATGTACTAATGTACCTTGCATGAGAGAGAGAGAGAGAGAGAGAGAGAGAGAGAGAGAGAGAGAGCCTATGTGAAGAATGCTGTTACCCTTTTGGGTTTAATATTTGTAAAGATGACTCTAAAGGAGTCAGTGCCTCACCAACCATGAACCTCACCACACGTCACTGGTTGAGAACTACTATATTATGTTTATTAAACCATAATAAAAACAATAATAATAATAGTTGGTGAACAGAAAATGCTGCTGATGATACTGATTGTTTCCACTTTATACAGGTGTTATGATGCATTCAGGAGCTGGGGATTTGATGAAAAATGACACATGCTTGTGTATTTCATTTATACTTTTCATTCTTAAAAGTGGCTTAGTATTTTTATTTCTTATTTATCATAAAAGAAAAAAATACTACCACTGCCATAATATTTAAATTCTGACATTGGAAAAAATATTATCTGGTCACACACCATTCAGTTACACACTCATACCTGGGCAATTTAGAATTTCCAATTAACCCAATTGAGTTTTAGAACAGTGGGAGAAAGCCCCAAAAAATTGAATATGTAACCGAATATTGATGCAAAGGATTTGTGATGTCATAAGTTGCTTGTATCTGCAGTTTCCACCAAATTTAGATTTTTGTATTGTAGTAGCTAACTTGCTTCAAGGAAATGTAGAGAAGTAAAAATAGAAGTTGATAGAAATATAAAAAATTTAGGTAAAGTACATATGCTCCCAAATACTTACCTACTGTCATGCTGTAAGTATTTGTAGTATTACTTTGTTTCATTACACCATGGGGGGACCATTCCACTAAAGTACAAGTACATCACATTTTTACAGTGCAATACTTGTAGTATTTGAGTAGTTGTATTCACTTACCTACCCTCTCCGTATTTACTTCACATTCCCATATAGCACAGGAAGTGAGTGAAGCTGCTCCATGGAGCTGTTCTCAGCCAATCAGAACCGCAGATAACATTCCGACAACAAACAAAAGACGGAGGTTAGCAGCGCTGTTAGCAGAGTTGCTAACATTTTTTGTTCCGCAGAGACCTGCTTCTCTGTCTTTATCCGTTTCGTCACGCTGTCCATCTTACAGCTTCTTGTCAGCTAATGTGAAGCGGGGAATTTCTAGAGAGCGCTGTGCCTCCGCTGGCCAATCTAACTGCGTTAGCTGCTAGGCTAGCTGTGCTAACGGTGTTAGGTGAGCTAGCTGCGCTAACCCTCCCTCTTCTTCCTCTCCCTCTTTTAAGTTGACACTGACTGACACCGGCGACACTGACTGACACCGGCGACACTGACTGAAGCTCAGCCATGTCCGGGCAGTCGTCGGGCTGCGGGTTCCTCATGTCGGTGGTGGTCCATGGAGACTCGGCTCTGAACGAGCAGGAGAAGGAGCTTAAACAGCGGCTCCGGAGGCTCTATCCAGCCGTCAATGAGACTGAGACCCCGCTGCCCCGCTCCTGGAGCCCAAAGGACAAGTTCAGCTACATCGGGCTCTCCCAGAACAACCTCCGTGTTCACTATAAAGGTCTCTAAAACACACACTGACACAAACACACAAGTTTATCACGTTTAGCTGCTAACGGTTGATAACGTTAAGTTGTTAGCTTATCTTGACGTTTTGTATTTTTTTTTAATGAAAAAATGTTTGAAAAACAACTTTAAGTCTTTCTTTTAATGTCTTCAATTTTAACTTAAGTTATACGTGTTTTTTTTTTGGCTCAACGTTAGCGGATAAAGCTGCCGTCGAGGCTAAAAACAAGTCGCGTCACGCTCAAAGCTTCATCGGGCAGAGGACATCTTGAACAGACCAGCTTGATCCCCTCAGCTAGCTTTACGCTAACAGCTACTCACTCAGCTGTCTGTCACAAGCTGACCTCGATAATTTAACTAACATGTCAGATGCAAAATCGTCCTTAATCCAACTCACACCGTTAGCTTGTTAAGCTAATGTAGCATTGTGAGTTAATTAAACCACATGAAATACAGTCAAATATCATGCTTAGTCCCCGGATTAGTTTCCTATTAGAAATATTAGGCTTCCAGCGATTATTGGTGACAGGATATTGTTATCAAAGTAGAAACGTTGCTCTGCTGCTGCTGGTTAATTAAACACTTTCAGGTTGGACTAGATTGCCGTTTGGTGCAGGCCTGCAAGAAAAGCTGCTGTGTGTCTATATATATATATATATATATATATATATATATATATATATATATATATATCATCGTCATACATCATGACAGACTGGACACAACATTGCCATAAATATCCTACAATGCACTGCTGTATTAACTTCAAGTTTTTTCAGATGACTTTCTAGGTGTAAAATATTAAATATTTTAAAATTAGTTTAGGCTTTAGTTTGCCACAGGTTAGCATGGTTACATGTCTTCAATGTGCAAGGAGGCTCTCAGGAAGTGATGTGATGATTACAGCTCAGATGTAAATTCCTGTTTAAACAAGTGTGTCAACAATATTCTGACTTTTGAGTGAATAGAGATTTCTCGATTTTGGGTGCCGACACTTTATGGATAGAGGAAACAGTGTCACCTCACATAAGGTTTTCAGTCTTGAGTTACCCTCCTGCTGCAGCTTGTCTGTGGATGATGACCCCCATTTTATTACCACAGTGAAACACAAGACATTAACTCCCATTAACACTCACTTTTTTAAAAATGCATTTAAACAACATGTAGCCATCAAGTATTTGAAACTAACAACAGTGTGTATATAATCACAAACAAATTAACTTTACTTTCTAAGTAAAGTCTTACTTTTCCCTTTTGACGAGTCAAAGCAGAGCTGGTGCTGCAGCAACGCCGAGCACCATCTTGCATATTGTTCTTCCTTTTGCGTTTAACAACACACTAGATCAGTTGTTGGCATCATGCTGCCTCTTCAGATATGTAGATTTAAACCTGTACAATCTGCAGCAGTTGTAGAGTAACCGTCACATTTTCAGAATTGACTGTAAGTACAGTGAAGGTTACAGACTTGCTTTCCACATCCGGAGACTCATATGTTTAGTATTGGTAAATAGCATTATATCTTCTGGAAACGTAGTGGGGTGAATGGTGGTGAGTTAAAGGGTCAAAGGTCAAACTGCAGAGCAGACAGAAAATTACAAAGTTAATATACAGTATAGTTCTTATCTTTATTTGATTGTGCTTTCTATGATAATATATCATATTTGTTTTAATACAGCTGTTTATTTTATGCCTGGTTTGGCTGCAACTAATGATTTTTTTTCAAATAGTAGATTCATCTAGTGATTATTTAAATGGTTGATGGATTAGTTGTTTGGTTCTTAAATTGGTGTAAAATGTTGATCATTGTTTCTCAAAGCTGAATATTCAACCTTTTCTCTTCTTTTATATTTATTCATTTATTTGTCTTATCCAGATCAACAGTCTACAACTGAAAAATCATCAGTTTACTATTATAGCAAACTAAAGTAACCAGAAAATAGTCAGAGAAGAAATACTGGAACCGGAGAATTTGGACATTATTCCCTCTAAAAGTTTAACTCAATGTATTAATCATTAATCAAAATAATTCTTTTTAGACTGTAATAGGCTATTAGGTGAGTTATGCTATTGTTTCATCTCACTCCAACCCCTACGAACCACACAATCTATTGTAAAGAAAAAAAAACATGCAAAACGGGATTTTAAGGATAAGGATTTTGGTTTACATGTGGTCACATGATCGGGAAGAGGATAAATAATTTCACAAATGTTCCAACTTCTAATGTGACATATAATCTGTACAACTCAACTGAAAAGAGAACGTTTTTGAAGGGGGGCAGGGGAAACTTAAAAAAAAAAACATTGTATTAGTATTCATACCTATTGATTAATACCTTGTTATAGCACCTTTTGGCTTTTTTCAGCACTTCTTTCTGGGTCTTTTTGAGTCAGAGTCTTTTAGCATGGCACATCTTGATGCGGCAATATTTGCCCACTCGTCTTTGCAAAACTGCTCCAAATCTGATAGACGGGGATGGTATCTGTTGTCACAGCCCTCTTTAAATCACCCCACAGATGGTTGATCAGGTTCAGGTGTAAATTCTGCCTGGGCTGTTATGCTATTCTGTTGTTGTTTTGATGTGTGTTTTGGGACATTGTCATGCTGAAAGATGAAGTTCATCTTCATCTTTATATGAGGTTATTCAGAGCCACTTTAAATGGTGACAGGTTTGTGCTGACTCCAGTTTGACATAAATTTGAATGTAATTAGATGTGAATACAGCCTCATCCCTAGTTATGCTATAGATTTTATATACTTAAGCTATAATATGATATGTTATAATAATATAAGGGAGATATAGATGAGATTATGAAGTAAAAAGGACACGTCAGATCGGCGCTACGGCAACAGCTACATCTGATTTTTAGTGTGCGTCTGCCTCAAGTCCTAAGCAGCATCAGTAATAATGAAGCAGCGACAGTAATGAAACAATAAAGCACCACGGGGCCAAGATGTGGCACGGGTAGAGAGTGACTCCTGTGACTGGTTGTCCAACTTTAGAAGACTTTTGGGAGTAGTGTTAGTGATTCTTCTGTATCTATAACATTAATTAAATTGCAGAGGCCACATGGTTTGTTTTTCATAAATCAGCTCCTTTATATTAGTCTAGCATTATAACACAACCACTTGCACCACCACTTGCGAACCAAAATCTCATTACACTTTCAAGAAGTAGTTCTGCATGCAACTGCATCCCCATAAAAAATAGGCACTATATTTTGACACACTTTCTGTTCTAAGCCTGTAACTCCTTTTTTATGAACAGAAAACTGTGTATTTCACAGAGGATAGAGTGAAAATCACCTTCTGAAAGACTTTTTCTGGTTCTTGCGGCCTCTAATTGAGGTGGTAACAGTAGTGTGTTTACATTATTAGTGATATTAGTATTGTCTCAGCTCAGAGTAATAAGTGGGCAAAGTTGCTCTTTGGGTTTAAACTTTAAAACATCAAAGTGTAAAAAAAAAAATCTTTTTGAACAGATTTGGTTTAGTCTGAAAAGGACAATATATATATTTTAAATAAGCAACATTATGATTAATGTCATTGCAAAGCTTTTGTTTGTCCAGTGAGTGTTTCTTCTAACTTTTCTTTTGTGTCTGTGTCTCATGTTTCTCTCTCTACTCACTTGAAGGTCATGGAAAAACCCCGAAAGATGCAGCATCTGTACGTGCTACTCACCCCATCCCAGCCGCCTGTGGGGTTTACTATTTTGAAGTTAAGATCATCAGCAAAGGTCGAGATGGGTAAGAATGGGCAACACATTTCTATTATAATGTGCTGATACAGGACTGAACAGTTAACCAAAGTTAAGCACAGTTGCTATGTTTATTAAACTTGAAATGCTTACAAACAAAGTGTTGGATGCACTTATGGATTCTGTTCAAAACAACAACGATTGGGGACATGTATCAGGTAGCTTATGTGTTCTTTATAATTATGGTGTCAATTGCAGCTTTACAGCTTAAGTTAATATTACTGCTTGAAGTGCAAGCCAAGATCTCCTCGGGGAGACAGAAGCCTGGATTTGGCCAACTTGATGGTCTACAGGATACACTTTTTAAAGTTTGTGTAGATCCATCTGTGTTTTTGAATCACTACTGTATTGTGTTGTGGCAGTATGGCAAGGAAACACACATGTATGTAATAAAACACACAGCACCCTTTAGTGAAGGCCAAGCAGTAACAACCATAACCCCCCACCAGCTATGACTTGAATGCAATTCAATTCAATTATTTGTGTAGCCAGAATCACAATCACAGATTTGCCCTAACGGGCTTTACAGTTTGTACAAAAGCAACACAACACCTCCTGTCCTTAGACCATCGTACAAGGTAAAACTCCCTTAAAAACCCCTTTTAACGGGGGGGGAAAAAAAGGAAGAACCCTCAGGAATTGTAACAGAGGAGGGATCCCTCTTCCAGGACGGACAGGCTGCAGTAGATGATGTGTGCAGATGGAAACAATACAGGAAAAATTGGACATTAAAAACAGAAATGTAATGAATTTTAGTGTAAGTGGAGGATGAGGCGCAGGATCTATCACAGCTTCCAGGTGAACCAGGACAGCGTCGGGCCCTCCAACATTCGTAGATCCCTAGGTGGCTGCACTGCAACATGCTCTGTAAATGAGAAAACACAGGGCAGGACTCCGGGAACACAGCAGATTTAAAAGTACAATAGTGGATCATCAGTATCACAGATGGAAGGAAAAAAAAGAAGCCAGAGCATCTCATGAGGACCCGGGAATGTAATGTTCTCGATGGGCGATATGGGACCGTTAAGCGCTTTATAGGTGAGGAGCAGGATTTTGAATTCTATTTGAGATTTCATAGACAGGTGAAATATGCTCCCTTCTTTGAGTGCCAGTTAATATGCATGTAGCTGCAGTCTGGATCAGCTGGAGAGTCCTTAGAGACTTCTTGGTGCAACCCGACAGTAAAGAATTGCAGTAGTCAAGCATGGAAGTAACACATGCATGGATATGTTTTTCCGCATCTTTCAGAGACAGGACACCTTTGCTGTGTTGTGTAGGTGAATGAAGGCAGTCCTAGAAATATGTTCAATGTGGGCAGAGAATATCAAGTCTTGGTCTAAAATGACCCCCAAGGTTTTTCACAGTAAAGCTAGAGGCCAGGGAGATGTCATCCAGGATAGCTATATCACTGGATTTTTAGTTACTCAGGATTTCAGGCCCGAGTACAAAGATTTGATTGATGACTGGTTTGTCTGAATTTAGTAGCAGAAAACTGCAACTCATTCGGGATTGTATATCCTTAAGACAATTTCGAAGTTCAGCTAGCTGATTGGTCCCTTTTATACCAACAAGATGCTCTAATCCCTGTAATAAGATTTGATTGTCAATGGTGTCAAATGCAGCACTAAGATCTAACAGAACAAGGATGGAAATAAATCCTTTATCAGATGCATTGAGAATGTCATTTGAAACCTTTACTAGAGCCGTCTCTGTGCTGTTTGCATTCTAAAACCTGACTGGAAATCCTTGTATAAGTTATTGTTGTATAAAAAGTCACACAGCTGTTTAGCAACTGCGTTTTCCAGAATCTTAGAGAGGAAGTGAAGGTTGGAAATGGGTCTATAGTTGGCTAAAATGCTTGAGCCAAGGGCAGGTTTTTTAAGGAGAGGTTTAATTACAGCTACACTTAAGTTGACTTGAGTTCTCTATGTTATGTTATTAAACTAACAGTGTACCTTGGGCCTTAGTCTCTGTGGTTTCTCACCTGTATGTGTGTACATGGACCCAACAGCTATAGAGTGCCACTCACCCACTTCGTATTGTGTTTGTATGAGTGTGTGTTCCCTCAAGAGACAAATATGTATAAATGTGCTTTTTAATTAGCAATTTGATTTATTTTGAAAATTCAACAGGTAGTGATGCACGATATGTCTGCCAACCAATATATATCGGCCGATATGTCACGTTTTTTAACTTATCGGTATCGGTCCGATGTCAACAAATTCTGGTCGATGTCAACAATTGGCAGAGTTAAACCGCTACAGTTAGTTGGGTCACTGTCTGCGTGTCTCTCGGCGACGCGCTAAGCTAGCTGGTCCTAGCGGGCTCCTCCGTCACATCGCATTGCCCGAAAAGACAAAAAAAATGCGCGGAACGTTGCTCCGGGGTGTCTGACGCCGTCCTGCCGCCTTCTCATTGCCGCCCGCCGCGGCCGCTGACTTCGTGGAGCTCCATCCGGTCCGCTCCGCCGTACTTCCTCTAACCAGCCGCCAACGTAACGGGGAGACTTGACAGACGAGAGTGTTTTTTCTGGTCTGTACTAAATTTGTGACACTACATAAAACTTTTTTTCTCTACATATATTGATATCGGCAAATATCGATATCGGCAGTGACTGTTTGACTATTGATATCGGCCGAAATTTTCACATTGGTGCATCCCTATCAACAGGTGCTCTTCTAGCACAGGGGTGCACAATTCTGGCGCTGGAAGGCCAGTGTGGGTGCAGATTTCTGGTCAAACCAAGAAGTATCACACCTGATTATACTAATCAACCACTAGAGGCCCTGCTAAGGACCTTCATTACTACAATCCGGTGTGTTACTGTTTGGTTGGAACAAAAGCCTGCACGCATTCCTCCAGGATCAGGATTTCCTTCCATGCTCTAGCACTTGACTTCACGGCTTGTGCCAGAAATAAAATTCACTTCTACCTGCCATCTTTAAATCCCAGCATCAGCTCACTCAATGCTAGAGATTGATTATTGAATAACATGGTGCAGAAACATGCTGTGGTGTGTGTGTGTGTGTGTGGGGGGGGGGGGGCTGTTGAGATAAAAAAAAAAAACACGGATGTGATGCACTGATAAACATGTCACTGCAGTTTCACACATGCAAGTTATATTCACCGTAAGCCAAACTGAGTTGTGGTGAGTCAAGCTGGGTCTGCCTATCAAAAAATACCGTCTGGGTTGCAGCTCTTATTATTTCTGCAAGGAAAAATAACTTGCCATAATAAAGAGATCATAAGAGGATAATTTAAAATTGAGAGGTGATGTTAGGTTGAGTTTTTATGAAGTTTTGTGATACCTTTTCCCCGTTAAAGGGTATTTTTCCCCATTAAAGGTTTTTTTTAGGGAGTTTTACCTTGTACGATATGAGGGTCTAAGGACAGGGTATGTTGCTTTTGTACAAACCATAAAGCCCATTGGGGCAAATTTGTGATTCTGGGCTATACAAATACATTAATTGAACTGAAGAACAAGACAACCTCAATATATTAAAACAGTTGAGAAGCAGAACTAATTGTAAACAATTCTTAAAGAGTTTTTATATATATATATATATATATATATATATATAGAGAGAGAGAGAGAGATCACATGTTTGGCTCCACAGAGGTCATGTGACCTGCATAGCAGAACATGTGATTGGATCAGTGTCAGAGAACAGGAGTTCCTGTGTCTGAGGTAAAGCATTAATGTGTTCAGTTTTTCCCACAGAAATCCTGGTCCTGGAGGGCCAGTGTGGGTGCAGGCTTTTGTTCAATTCAAGCAGTTGGAACACACCTGATTCTACTAATGAAGGTCCACACTTGATTAGCATTCTTAAGTCTGAGTGGTTTCTGGTTTCTTTAGTCTTCTATAATAGTAAACTGATGATCTTTGGGTTGTCCAGACTGTTTAACATTGTTAGGAACCCACAAAGCCAGTCTGTACAACCCAAAGGTTGTCCATCAGGACAGGACTTTGTCAGCTCAATGAGGGTCATCAGCAACAGTAGTTAGTCAAATGCAGATATGATTAATGATTGTTTGCTCACTCTTTAATGGGTTATTGTCTTTTGTTTTTTGTTCTTTTTTTTTTTGTGCACCGTTCACCTGTGACCTGTCTGCTCCACAGGTACATGGGCATCGGCCTTTCAGCTCAGGGCGTCAACATGAACAGACTCCCTGGTAAGGTGTGCGTGCGTGCGTGCGTGCGTGTGTGTGTGTGTGTGTGTGTGAGATTAGTTGTTTGGTTCATAAAATGTTGTTTGATGAGGCAGGAGTGGTGCAGTAGGTGGAGCAGTCACCCCATGTAAGGCTACAGTTCACAGGCCACCCCATTTTGAACCCCACATCAGGAGCTTTTTCCTGCATGCAATTCCGTGCTCTCTGCCTCCCCCTTTCCTACCTAGCTCTGCTGTGTGCTGTTAAATAAAAAATGTCAATTGATTACAGAGATGGATGACATACTGAAATCTGCATGTGAAAGTAACTGCAGTTGTCAGATAAATGTAGGGGTGAAGTAAAAAGTTGCAGGGAATTACTATTGGATTCAAATTCAACAGTATTTCCACTTTTACTAAAGTCAAGGATCCGAGTACCTCTTCAATCTTCCGTCCACTCTACTCGTTAGGAGCATTCGTCTCGACTTTGTCAACAAAATAAAATTACTTTGAATTGTAGTGGATTTGTGGAACAGAGCTTATTTAAAAAAAAAAATGCTGAAAGCTTTTGTGTGTTACATGACCCTTGCGCTGCTAAAGTTTGCTCCACATCACACTGAAAAAAAACTCAAGAATAACTTGAGCTCTACTGATGAGTGAATGCTTCCTGGTCTGTTCTGTATTTCCTGTCCTCTTCATCACATCAGTTTACATGTTCTGATGTAAACACTCTGAAATGAGACTCAATCACTTGTTACAGAGTAGAGGCTGTTTACCAATTACTTTAGAGAAAAGCTTCTGCCACATTAATAAACAATGTGTGTAGATCAGTTTACAGGCTTATATGAAGTTTGATGCAGCTGGAGCTTATCAGGCCCAATACACATCCACCAGCCTGAGAGCTGGACCCACCCAACAGCTCCTGTCTGTCTGTACACAGATAGCAGGGTCAGCTTGTGTAGCAGTTCAGTAGTAACACTCAGCCTCTTTCTTGTGAAAGTACTTGTGTGTTGCCCCCTTGTACCTTCTGAACTTTTGCCATGGGCAAAGGTTTTGAACAAAAAGATATACAATTTGAATTTTTAGTTGTTCAGTACCATTCTTTAGAAAAAAATCAATAAATTGCCTGAAATATGGCAAAAGTTCAGAAAGATCAAATACTTTTGCAGGGCACTGTAACGTTGGCACAACTCTGATAATGTTAAATTAAACATGATGTTGTTCAGTTACTCCAATAATGTTAAAATCATCCAATCGCATTAAAGGCAGTTTAAATGAAGGAGAGTTGATCCAATACAGTCCAGTGGAAACACACCATTAGTGACAATAAGCTCATGTTCCTGACACAAATTTTCCTCTGTCAGGTTGGGACAAGCACTCATATGGTTACCATGGAGATGACGGCCACTCCTTCTGCTCATCCGGCACCGGGCAACCCTATGGACCCACTTTTACAACGGGTGATGTAATTGGCTGCTGTGTTAACCTCATCAACAACACCTGCTTTTACACAAAGAACGGCCACAGCCTAGGTGAGCTGCTCAAATACCAATACTATAAAAATATAAATATGTTTACATTTTCAACTACTGTCAATACACAGGAAGCATGTGTTGGTTTTCACTGCTTGGTACTGAACAACTAGACCTGTGAGAGATGGCAGCAGGTACAGACACAGGTATAATAATTATATTGTTGTGCTTTCCCAGTTACACAGCTGCATATAGATACAAGTACATACAAACAAGTAGAGACACTGCCATATACTATAGCTGTCAAAGAATATTCAGAATTCAAATATATACTTGAATTAAAAAAATTGGAAATTTGAAGATGAAAATTAATTTTCGAATTGGGAGGGGACATGCTAGCAGCAGCAACAGCTACACAACTCTGTATTAGCAGGAGGCATTCCTTCACAGCAATGTCCTGTGATGTACTCTCAAACACTAAGGTAAAGTACAGATAAGGATCATGCTCAGTGTCTACTCTTTGAGGGGAGTGTGTTCTTATGCGATCATTAAGCACAATGGAAAGGTGTCAGAGAAGTGTAAAGCAGCAATTGGCTGAAGAAAAGGCAGCCTTTACGTATGAATAATGAAAGCTAATGTTGCATAATTTAACCTGGTGCCAACTAAGTGCTGCTAATGTGAGTAATCTAATCGATAGCATCAAGGTAACGTTAATCTCCACACACCATTTATGTAACTACTGACTGCATTTTTCAAATGAGCTTTTAAAATATTTTTAAAGAAGAGAAAGATACCTGCGCATGGAGAGTGTGAGAGTGTAGGCAAGAGAGGGTAAAAGAAAATTAAGAAGTGTGCAAGTGAGTGAGAGTGGCCATTTTTTGATTTACTTGTATAAATTATATGGTATACACATTGTCAAATATACTGAAATATAAATGCAACACTTTTGCTTTTGCTCCCATTTTTTGTGAGATGAACGAAGGAAGATCTAAAACCTGTTTTACCCACTCAAAATAACCGTAATATAACAAAATATTTTTTTTGTGGGAATATATGAATATTATTGTTAAGGAATTTTGACAGCCTTTGTACATACACACAGCTGCTACTAACAGGATGACACTGACTAAACTTTATTCCCCCTCTCTTTCTCTGTCTCTATAGGTATCGCCTTTACAGACCTTCCAGTAAGTATCTCATGTTTGTAGATTCAGTGATGAATGAGTCTCCTCATAGAAATGAAAACTGTCTTAATGTTTATGTGACCGTAAATGTTGATAAAGATTTGGATAAAAAATTATCCCCCTGTCCTGCAATAATTTGAAATGCAATTATTGCTGAAATGTCTCACAACACAACAAAATGTACTTACACAGTTTAACCCATTACACACAGGAATTAATTTACTGGACAGTCTCTTCTATAAACAATCAAACACGGCTCTTTTCTTCCACAGGACAGACAGTATTGGCAATCAGCCTGACATATTACAACTCAGTAGCAATGTACTATGAGTAACCCAATAGCTAGGGCACTTTTATTTTAATGACTTAGCAGAACTTTTGCAGCAATTATTCTGCCCTCTATCTTTACAAGCCTTCCACGTCTGGCTGCTGGGAAACATCCCCGCAGCACGATGCTACCTGAGATAACAGTGCTGCATACTTGTACATTTGAACATGTTGATGAAGATAAATACGAGCAATCTCACCTGCTTTTCTTCTTGTGTAATGGCATCCATCGTTAGCCCATCATACAGTGTATCAATTGCTATACCTGTACTGATCAATTCCGATCCCTAAATATGACCAGAGAAAAACTAATTGTTATCCATTCAGAAAAATGCTGCCACAGGCTAGTAACCAAGAAAATATGTTTGGCTCGATGACAAATCATCATTAGCAGGAGGAAAGTCATAAAATGATAAAATAAGAATAACAAAGTTATAAATACAAATAAAAGGAACATTTCTTTTTTTAATCGTCACTGAGCTACTTAGCTGATGGGCTAACACACATTATTTATAAGAACGCAAGACTTTGTGTGTGTGTGTGTGTGTGTGTGTGTGTGTGTGTGTGTGTGTGTGTGTGTGTGTGTGTGTGTGTGTGTGTGTGTGTGTGTGTGTGTGTGTGTGTGTGTGTGTGTGTGTGTGTGTGTGTGTGTGTGTGTGTGTGTGTGTGTGTGTGTGTGTGTGTGTGTGTGTGTGTGTGTGTGTGTGTGTGTGTGTGTGTGCGCCTAAAGTGAGAAAAAGCTGCCTATTTTCAACATCCAAGAATAATTAAAGCTGCAACCAGTGTTAAAATGGGCCTTCACTCTTCCTGCACCACCGCAGAGTCAGATGCCACCTGTGGGCAAAGCCCATAGTAAGGAGCGAGATAAAAGCCTAGCTGGAGCACTTTTGTACACTAGATGGTACTGTTGCTTTAACCATGCATAGCCATCTGCATTCAGGGGCAGAGTCTCATCACACATGAAGTTTGTAGCAGTTTGGACAATGAGTTATGAAAGGTAACAATGTCACAGCAGGTCACAGCTGGCACATTTCCTGTCCCCACTGGGGGGTGCCATGAGTAAAGTGGGAAGTCACGATATTAGGACACGCAGGGCAGAACCCTTGTAAGTCCAATAAGTTTTAATCTCATGGCCTAAACTGACCACCAACAGGAACCTATTTTTTTTTCTTTTTTCTTTTTTTTTTAGGCCTTTGGACTAGATCGTCAAAGTATGACACCTGCAAAAGGGGACTTCATGGATGTTCATTTGAATGTTTATTTTAATTTTAATTGGAAATGGCTAACGTCTTGTTAGACATTGGGTATAGGTCAAAGGGGCTTTTAAGTCTTCATCTGATGCATATGTGTGCTGAATTTTGTAAATCTACCTGAAAGTTAAGCAGGGGGGATTAATTTAAATTTTGACACACATACAGACACAGCTTTCTCTCTTTACCCCGATCCCCACCTCATCTGTAACTAGCAATATACGCTAGTATGCTCTCACAGACTGTCTCAGGTTACTTAAATATTATTACAGCAAGGATCAATACATCAATATTAAATCATATTTCAAATAGAACGTTGTTTCAGATGTGTTCTGCTTTATTTACTAAAACCTCACCTGTAGTAGGGCATTGGGAATATGATGTATAGCAAACGAAATGGGTAAAAGTCTCAGCAGTATAGATGTTAAAACATAGGCTGTTTTCTCTTCATTGTGTTTTGTTAAGGCATTAGGTAGGTGCTTGTTATAGTTTTTCTGAAATTTAAAATATTTATGAGGGGGTTGCAGACAGCAGTGGATTTTAAATTTTGGGTCACAACTCAAATACTACTGCCCTAGTTAGAGGGTGAACCCCAAGCAGACAGGGAAAAAAAAATCAAATGTGGCAACAATAGCTAGGGCTGAGTGGTTTTACCATTTCATACAGAATACCAGTGTTTTTTTTCATGATGTGAATTTTTCATATACCCAATTAACCACTGAGTGTGTAGTGTACAAAATGTTGAGAACACACACATACACATCCTTTGTGTGTCAAGCAGTAATAAATGGAGAAAATGTCATGTACACAGGGGAACAAAAAGAAGAGCTGTGTCAGTTGTGTGGAAGTTCTTATGGTAAACCTGTGTTAATACTAGTCTGATCATTTTAAGCCAATTTATGGCATTATTTATTGTCTAAATTATTGTAAAATGGGGTTAACACCTAGTCTACATGGAAAAACACTGCAACACTGATATTATTTTGAAAAATAGTGATTTCCTGTTCCTGTTTTCTTGACTGTCTCTTGGTGTGTATTTTTTTTTTTTTGTCCAGAACATTCTAGAACCATGTTCTCTTCTTACTGTCACCTGCAGCCTAACCTGTACCCCACCGTGGGCCTTCAGACCCCAGGGGAGGTGGTAGATGCGAACTTCGGGCAGCACCCCTTCGTATTCGACATTGAGGACTACATGCGTGAGTGGAGGACGAAGATCCAGGCCCAGATTGACCGCTTCCCCATCGGGGAGCAAGAGGGCGAGTGGCAGTCCATGATCCAGAAGTAAGAACAGTACAGCAGACTCTATTCATACTTTTATGACTTTCATTTCACATATTTTAGAGAGACTTCTCTCAATCTTTGAGCTGGGAAGTTACTGTGGAAACAAACGAGTCTTTTGTCACAAGAACATGTTTTTATAGATCATCAGAGTACAGCTAAATCTACTAAAGTAGAGGTACTATTAGCTTTTCTTTTTCATCTATTCAATATCTAAATCTATTTAAATGTACTGAATGAACATAGACTGTAATTGGGTACAAAAAGGGACTCAATTGCAGTAAAAAAAAAACAAGTGTAATTAGTAAGTAAGGACATCACACACCATATTCACAGACGGAAGATACAATAAGAAACCAGAGAATGATTAAGTACTCTGATACTTTACTGCAGCAAAACACTATACCAATATAAATCATGAATTGAAAATGTTAAGTAAAAGTACAGTACTTAAAGTATTAAAGCATAAGTACTAATAAAACAGACTGTATTAACATAGTTTATTATACTACTTTTGTCCTTACCCTTACCTTTTTAATAACTTAATACCTGTGAGAGTATTGTTTTGTTTTAGTTTATCAGTGAGGCCAGTTTGAGACACAAAATGGTATATTTTGCAGATTTCAGTCAAAGAAAAAAGGACAATTAGAATAAAAAAAGTTTTTTTATGTAGAATATTAAAATCTGCATCATAAAGTAACTAAAGCTTCAGTTAAATCTAGTAAATAATAAAGTAGTGTCGCATTGGAAAACTCAAATGCAAATTATTTTGTTAGGTTCAGAATATTGTTTATATCCTGTGGTGTCTGGTCCCGGCAGAATGGTGGCATCTTACCTGGTCCACCACAGCTACTGTGCCACAGCTGAAGCTTTTGCCAAATCCACCGACCAGGCCGTGCATGAGGAGCTGGCCTCAATCAAAAACCGACAGAGTGAGTTCTTCTGACTCTGTTGAGCATAGAGCATCTTTAAATAGAAAAGTCTCTGATATTGAGCTGCACAGAAACAACATGAGTTTTTCACTGTCTGCAGAGATCCAGAAGCTGGTGCTGTCGGGAAGGATGGGTGAGGCCATTGAGACCACGCAGCAGCTATACCCCAACCTGCTAGAGAGGAATCCAGACCTGCTGTTCATGCTCAAGTACAAACTAACTCATGTCCTCCACCACTGAACAAAGGACAGCCAGTCTACTGCCTGTTACTGTCTGTTAGAGCCACTTTGACTATGGCCTTTTTAATTCTGTCTTGCTTTATTGCTACTTGTGTTGTCCCCTGTCTTTCCTCAGGGTGAGACAGTTCATAGAGATGGTGAATGGGACGGATAGTGAGGTGAGGTGTCTCGGAGGTCGTAGCCCAAAGTCTCAGGACAGTTACCCCGGCTCCCCCTGGTCCTTCAGCAGCCCCAGCCACAAAGCCAGCAGCTCCCAGCCCTACCTCACAGGTTCTGTCCTGTTCCGTCTGTCCTGTCCTGTCTGTCTGTCTGTCTTGTCTCACACCTATTATAGAAGGAGAAAGAGAGAAACGGTTATTTGTGATAGCTGCTGTTGCTAATTGCTAAGTGCTGAGTGTTGCAGTATGGACAGTGGTGTCTGGTTACAACATTTGCATTTTGAAATCATCTAATGGTTGGATAATGTCTACACAAGTGAGAGAACTCACTCTCAGAACTTGTTGTGTTCATTAATCACCAGGCAAAGATAGAATAGAATAGATAAACTTTATTGATCCCACAACGGGGAAATTTGTGTGTTACTGCAGCGTTACAGATAAAGAAAAAGAAAAATAAAGTTGAAGAAGATAAAAAAACTATAAAAAAAATAAAAAAACACACAACACAATGTACAAATTCGCAGAATTTGTTAATCCGCATACACAGTATGCATTATCGAGAGAATGGAGAGAAAAATGCTAATAAATAGTGAGAAAAAAAGTATGCATAAGCAAAGCATATATACATACAGACATGGACGTACATACCTACATACATACACATACACACATATTTGCATATATATATATGGACATACATATCCACGCACATACCCACATGTACACATACATAGCTAATGCACACTTAAGGTGCAGGGTGTGTGTGAAGAGAAAAAAGTGACCAGTGAAAAAGTGACAGTGACTACAGTGAGGTTTATGTTATGTTATAGAGTCTTATTGCTGTCGGGATGAATGATCTGCGAAAGCGCTCCTTCTTGCAGCGAGGGTGTTTGAGTCTCTGGCTGAAGGAGCTGCTAAGCGCACCCACTACCCCATGCAGAGGGTGATGGGGGTTGTCCATGATGGATGTCAGCTTTGCCAACATCCTCCTCTCTCCCACCACCACCACAGACTCCAGAGGACATCCCAGTACAGAGCTAGACTTCCGTACCAGTTTGTCAATTTTCCTTCTGTCCCCGTCTGAGCATCCGCCCCCCCAGCAGACTACTGCGTAGAACAGGGCAGACGCTACGACGGAGTCGTAGAAGGTCTTCAACAGAGTCCTGCACACACCAAAGGACCTTAGTCTCCTCAGCAGGTGAAGTCGACTCTGGCCCTTCTTGTACTGGACATCAGTGTTTGTGGTCCAGTCCAGTTTATTGTTCAGGTGAACACCCAGGTATTTGTAAGAGACCACCGTCTCAATGTCTTTTCCCTGGATGCTCACCGGTGTGGTGGGGGGGGACTTCCTCCTGAAGTCCACAACCATCTCCTTTGTCTTGCTGGCGTTGTTTTGGAGAGCGTTGATCTCACACCAGCTGACAAAGTCATTGATGACCCCCCTGTACTCCTGGTCGTTCCCATCTGATACACACCCGATGATGGCTGTATCATCTGAGAACTTCTGTAGGTGGCAGTTGTCCGAGTTGTAGGTGAAGTCTGAGGTGTACAGACTAAACAGAAAGGGTGAGAGCACTGTACCCTGTGGCGCCCCCGTGCTGCTGACTACCACCTCAGACACACAGTCATGAAGCCTGACATACTGTGGTCTGTTGGTGAGGTAGTCGATGGTCCAGGCCGTCAGCTGCTCATCCACTCCGGCTCCCTCCAGCTTCCCTTTCAGCAGTGCAGGCTGGATGGTGTTAAAAGCACTGGAGAAGTCAAAAAACATGATCCTCACCGTGCTCGCCGCTTGTTCCAGGTGGGAGAGAGATCGGTGCAGCAGATAGATGACAGCGTCATCCACACTGATGCCGGGCCGGTAGGCGAACTGCAGAGGGTCCAGTGCTGAGCTCACCAGTGGGTGAAGGTGGTGCAGAATGAGCCTCTCCAGGGCCTTCATCAGGTGAGAAGTCAGGGCTACAGGTCTGTAGTGGTTGGGCTCCCTGGGCCGTGCAATCTTAGGCACTGGAACTACGCAGGAAGTCTTCCACAGTTCAGGAACCCTCTCTAGGTTCAGACTCAGGTTAAAGATGTGCAGGACCACCTGACAAAGCTGGTCTGCACAGTCCCTGAGCAATCTGGATCTGATTCCGTCTGGACCTGCTGCCTTCCTGACCTTTGTCTTCTTTAGCTGACTTCTCACCTGATCAGCTGTGAGGCACATCTGTGGCTGGTCCGGGGTGGGGGGAAGGGCTGGCTTTGTTGTTGGTAGGTGTAATGGGGTGGGGGGAGGGGCTGGCTTTGATGTGGGTAGGTGTAAAGGGGGTGTGGTGGGATGAAACGAGGAGAGTGCACCAGGCAACAGCACAGCGCCAGAAGAGGGGGGAGAGGGGGGGGACAGCACATGGAGGGGGGTTGATGGAAGCTGGGGGGTGGGGCAGGTTGTTGGTCCAGAATCGAATCTATTAAAAAACAGATTCAATTCATTGGCCCACCCCCGGTCGGTGGACACTGCTACTCCTCCATTGTCCTTGAGGTGACCAGAGATCTTGCTCATGCTTCTCCAGACCTCTCGGACATTGTTTGATTGGAGCTGCTCCTCCATCTTCCTCCTGAAACTCTCCTTGTCATTCCTGATTTTATATTTTAGTTCCCTCTGCACTCTCCTCAGTTCCACTTTGTCCCCCGACCAGAAGGCCCTCTTCTTTTCATTAAGCAGGGCCTTCAACTCTGGGGACACCCATGGTTTGTTGTTGGAGAAACACCGTACCTTCTTGGTCGGCACAGTGTTCTCCACACAGAAGTTGATGTAGTCCGTGATGCAGTGGGTGAGGCTGTCGATGTCCTCACCATGTGGCCTGCAGCGTTCTTGCCAGTCTGTACATTCAAAACAGTCTCTCAGGGCCTCACTGCAGTCCTCAGACCACAGCCTGATCACCTTCTTGGTGGGAGGGGTCTTCCTCACTAGGGGGGTGTAGGTGGGCTGGAGGATGACCAGGTTGTGGTCTGAACAGCCAAGTGGGGGGAGGGGTGATGAGCTGTAAGCCTCCTTTTTGTTGGCAAACAGCAAGTCCAGAGTTTTATTGTCCCTGGTATGGCAGTCAACATACTGGGTGAAGTTAGGGAAAGTGGTGGAGAGTGAGGCATGATTGAAGTCCCCAGAGATAATAATGAGGGACTGTGGATGTGCCGTCTGTAACTGAGAGACGGTGGTGTGGATGTCCTCGCAGGCTACCTTAGCATCTGCCGATGGTGGGATGTAAACAGTTAGCACGATAACATGCGAGAACTCCCGGGCCAGGTGATATGGCCGAGCGCTAACCGCTAACAGTTCAATGTCTTTGGTACAGCGCTGCTCCTTCACAGTAATGTGTCCCGGGTTACACCATCTCTCATTCACATACATTGCCAGTCCCCCTCCTCTCCTCTTACCGCTTTCCCTCGCGTTTCGGTCCGCTCTCACCAGTTGAAAGCTGTCCAAAGTTACAACGGAGTCCGGTGTGTTATCCGTGAGCCAGGTCTCCGTGAACAGCAGGAGGCTGCTCTGCTTATACTCCCACTGCAGTCTGGTTAGCGCTGTCAGCTCTTCCATCTTGTTGGGTAAAGATCTTACGTTACCCATTACCACAGACGGAACGCTGGGTTTGTACCGCCTTCTCCTCTCCCGGTACTTCGCTCCAGCCCTGCATCCTCTCCTCCGACACCGTAATTCCTTCGGAATCCCGGGTCGCTCCTCTGGGAGTACCCTGTCCTGTAGCGCCAACAGCTGATCCCGGCTGTAGACGATGGACTGGCTCACGTTATCACCAGATGCGGCGGTGAAAAGTCCCGATAGGAGTAGAAAGAAGGCTACTCCTCTCAGCAGACTACTCGGGTCCATTCTTATCACAAATTAAATCAAAATGAAGCAAAAAAAGAACTTGAAATAAAACAAATAAACCAGAAAAGGGAAAGAAAAGACTAGAGAGCTGCGTAACAGGCTGCCTACCGTGGCGCCATCTTTTAAAAAAAAAAAAAAAAAAAAAAAAATAGATCACCATAGACCTGCTATTTGGAAGCATGTCCGACTCTCATATGATTTAGTGCTGGGCGATATGATGATACATATCATGGAGATGATAGAAAAGTGTTGTTCCATTTCTCTTTTATCATTTGCAAGGGTCAAAGTGAGCGGAAATTGAATCGGGACAATGTTCCATTGAAACATTCAGGACTGGAATGCCGTTTCATTCAGAAGTGTCAGCAAAACAATCTTCTGACCTCACATTAACATATACATATTTAATCTACTAGTTAGATTTAAGTAACCCAATAGTCAAGAAGTCCTTTTTTATTGTTACAGTGTGTTAGTGTAAGCTTGCTGCTTGTGTTTTGCTGTGTTGACATGGAGCAACTCGTGCTACGCATTCAATGTCCACATGCAAGCGTATCAAAGCAATAGGGTTCAGCATGTTTCTGATTGGCTGACAGTGTCAAATTAACATTTATATAAAAGGGGAAAAAGGAGAGGCTGGTGAAATTTGTTGGCGCAATGCAAAATAAATATAATTTTCCATGAAAATCAGAGAGAGCTGAAGACACAGTTCAGAAGTTAACAGAACTATGGCAACAACAGATGATTCAGAGCTCTTGAAGGATGAGGAGAGAAGGAGGTAGGGAGGAGGCCTACTGTACATGAGGAAAGAGCAGGAGCAAGCATGGGTTATAATGATGATGAAGAGAATAATAACAATAGAGGAATTGATAATAATGAAAATGAATAAATTCAATTCAAATCAATTTATTTGTATAGCCCAGAATCACAAATCACAGATTTGCCCCAATGGACAATAGTACTTTTTCGGTTTAAGTCGGCTGCTTAAAGATGTTTTACATGTACATTTGTATGCAGTACATTGTCATTTGTTAGCCTAATGCAGGTGTGTGACCTTTAGTGTTGTGTGTAAACCTATAAATGTGCCAAATGCAGATTTCTTTGGATTTCAAACACATTTAGAAAAAAATGGGAAGGCTACTGTACCTTTGTTACAGCGGTTTTCATTTGATACATTTATATTGCTGCTCTAAAATATATGCTTCTCATTTGTGACAGTTCACTTAAACATTACTGTAATTTAAAAATCATACTATGAGCTTTTAGTCTGCATTTACTGCATTTCTTGAATTGCAACACTCAACTGGAGTGGTTCTCAAATAGTGGGGTGCGTTTGACTTCAGGGAACATGCTTTTTTATTTTGAATTTTTTTCTGTCCTAGAGAAACATGCAATTGCACTACATTAGGAGGCAGTGTGTGCTCAGTGGTGTAGAGTATTGAGTATGAAGTGTAGACACGCAATGTAGCAGACCCACAATTGACACCATAAAAAAGGACTGAACAGCGATGAAAAGACAGGCAGAGAGAGACGGAGATAAAGAGACAAACGAAAGTCTCCCGAAAGCTAAGAGGAGGAAATATGACAAAGCATATGTAGCGCTTTGCTTCACTGTGAAAGACCGGTGTGTTACTGTGTCTAAAATATTGCCAGCGCATGAAGCCAAATAAATGAAGGTGTCACCTAAAGACATTAAACCCCAGTCATGCTGATAAGCCAAAGTTTAATTAAGGATTTTATTTAATTTTTGAATTTCAGATGCGCTTTTCTGTTACAGTTAATAAAGCTATTTGTTGTAAGTTGGTACATATTTCTTTCTTTGAGAAAGAAAGACCAGGCTGATCTGCAAGCTGTATCTCTTCCTGAAAGATAGAACTGTAAAAGTGGGCAGCCGTCTCTCCAGACTGTCAATGCAAGAACAAGCAAAGTAAATTCTTGCCAAGGAGTCTCCAGTTGCTGTTCCTGTCTTGCGACACAACCACAAGGACATTGGACATTGTGGGTGAAACTACATGTTGTCAGTTACCCACAAAGTATTGGATACCTCAAGTAAACTCGGTAATACAAAGTATAAATGCACAGTCTGCACAGGGCTCAACAGCATGACAGGAGAGCAGAAAATGGCTGATCTGCCATTGGGCCCCATCAAGCCAGATCAACATCCATTTACCAATGTAGGAGTGGAATTCTTTGGGTCTTTTGTGGTCAAGGGAGGGCGAAGCGAATGCTATCCACAATGAAACTGCCTATAGTCTGAGCACCGACTCCTGCTTAAATGCGCTTTTGCTCTTATACATGCAAAAAAAGGTCAAGCCAAGATCATGCTCTCGGACAATAGGACTGATTTTTGAGAGAGAGAGAGAGAGAGAGAGAGAGAGAGAGAGAGAGAGAGCTACGTAAGGCACTTATAGAGCTGAACCTGAGGAGAATTGCTGATGCCATGATGATGAAAAATAATTCAAATGGATCTACAATGCCCCGCATCATGGAGGAGTATGGGAAAGACAGATATGTGCAGTGAGGAAGATATTTAGCTCAATTGTCTGAAAGCAGTTGTTTGAAGATGGACTGCTGTCATATGTAAGGTAGACTCCCTCATTACCAACAGGCCTCTGACATTGGCATCAGTTGATCCTGATGACCTTCTTGACATCCTGACACAGCCATTTGTTGCTCTTGAAAACACAACCAAGTGCAGACAAACTCATTGGACAGGCCTGTGAGCAAGCTCTGTTTGATACAGGAGTCAGAATATGAGTCAAGGACTCTTCGTTTGACATGTATGGAAAAAATGTTATTTGAATGGTATGTATAAACTTAAGACCTTAGATTGAAACTTTTTAGATTAGGTTTGTTTAGAAATTCATAGTTTTTTTTACCAATTTGTTATAATATATTTTAAGTTGCATAAGAATATTGTTCAATACAGTTTTGCAATGTGCACTTAGTTTAAAAATAAAAATCTAAAAACAGTTCATTAAAAGTTGAAAAATCTAAAATTTAAAATAAAAACAAGGAATAAATATAAATGGATTAAAATGAAATCAAAAACCAGAACAGTGTTATACAATTTAAAAATTATAGTGCAGTGAAAAATAATTAATGACATCAGCAATACGGTACGTTAGTTGTTTGGATCAACAATTTCAGTAAAATACATTCTATAGGGGACAAACACAGTGATATTTGAGAAGTCAAATGAAGTTTATATGATTTACAAAAATGTGCAATAATTACCTAAATAATTAGGCAGGTAGATAAATTAGGGCACCCCAACAGAAAAATTGCATCAATATTTCATAGATCCTTTTTTTTTCCCAGAAATAACCAATTCTAAACACTTCCCAATAGCTTTAAATGAGGGTTTGGATTTTGGTTGAAGGTATTTTTGATATATTTTTCTTGTTTTCTTGTTTTTACAAAACCTCTTCAGTTCAGTCGGGTTTAATTGTTTCTGAGCATGGATAGCCTGCTTTAAATCACACCACAGATCTTCAATAATATTCAGGTCTGGGCAGTCCCCAGCACCTTTTACATGTTCCTCTATGTGAATGTCTTAGAGTTTGAGAAGTCTTTAGGTCATGGTCTTGTTAAAGTAACCAGCCCGGCGCAAACTTTGTCACAGATTTTTGAATACTGTTCACAAGAATCTGCTGATACTGACTGGAATACATGGACCTTCAATTTTTACCAAGATTGCCACTACCTGCACTGGACACACAGCCCCAGAGCATGTTGGAACCACCATCAAATTAACTGTGAATAGCAAGTGTTTGTCTTGGAATGCTGAGTTCTTCATCTGCTAGAGACCTGTAAAGATCCCATTACAGAAGTTAGGTCTATTAATAATAAAAGCATGGACAACCTTTCCAAGTCTTGCTGACACATAATGCATTTTGTATATCCTTAATATAATCTTCAGGTAGTTGTTCGCTGGCTTTGTGATACTTTAAATGTGGCTGTTATTTATGAGTCCATAAGCTAGCTTGGTTTGTTGGCTTCACTGATTGAAGCTGAGTACTGACTTTTAATCATTCCACTTTGGCTCCAAAAACAATTATCTTAGTTTTGTCTTTTCTTAATTAAAGGAAAGTTCTGGCACATCTAATCATTGATTTGCTCAATGCATTTATTCTGTGTTTGTATAGGAATATAATTTCCTGGTGATATGCTCTTGAAAATGTGTGTAGCATCAATGTAATTATGGCAATTTGTTTAGTTTTCTTTAATAAACGTAGCTTGTGTGAGCATGTAAGGTTTAAATAGTCGAGGCCTCAGAACTGAACCTTGGGGGACCCCACAGGTGTCGGTATGTTCACATGTATAGTTACTTATGGACACAAAGTAACTCTCTGTTCTTTAAGTATTCAAACTACTTTAGTGCCATGCCAGTAAGTCCTACCCAGTTCTCCAATCAGTGTAATAATATGTTGTGGCCACCGTGTCTTTTGCAACACTGAAGTCCAGTAAGACTAAGACAATGAAATAGTGTCATTTAGACTTTATATTAAACACGTTTCATTTAGTTCTGTAGTTGATCATTAATAAGCCTTAATCTAATTGTTTTTGCTCTGTTCTGTTGATTCTATTATTGTTGATTCTTAAACTACATTTATTTCAGTCTACTGAACAAACCATTTAGTTTATTTGATCACGTGAGTATCAGTAACTCTTTATATCACCAACAGATCGTCATAATTATTAATAACCTGCATGTTCTAATTTAAGATAGATTTATGTCAACATGTTTTTCATTATAAATCTCACCCTGTTGCTGTAGGGTTTGACAGTAACTGCTGTAATGGTGTGACGTCTAATAAGAGCCACAGCTCCTCACCGCACAGTCATAAGCCCTGCCCCCTGGCCTCTGGCTCTACCCCCCCAGCAGCTGATGTTAACCTCAACGGGAGCCGCAGCCAACAGACTGTCAGCAGGTACTGGAACATCTGAATAAATTTGACACCTTGTTCACATACAGTAGATATACAAGTACATATACTGTTATCTAAAAGTACGGAAGAAAAAGTCCTGAATTTAAAATGTTACTTCATTAATAGGACACAAGTATTATCACTTGTTTTAATTACTAAACACAGATGAGTATTTTAAAGTTTTGGTTTATCATTATATAGCAAATTTGATCTATTTTTTGTAGTGTGTGTGTGTCATCTTTCACACAAAGTGCAGTTTTAATAGAATTTAGATAATAACATTTAGTATTTAGGTATTATATATATACACACATATTGCTAATTTCATCTGATATAGTCAACTGATTCTCTATCTTCATCATCATCAGTAACGATGTGGAGATGGAGGTTGACCACTTCACTAACGGCGTGACAGAATCCTCCAATGGTTTCTTGAATGGCTCCAAGCATGGTGGTGAGGCTGATGACTGTGATGCAGACATGGGTAGGTGGAGTTTCTCTGTTCTCTGCTGCTTGTTCCAGCTGTGAGTTGCTGGCTCGTCCCTCAGATAAGTCTCTGCATGTTTTGTGATGTTAAGTGGACATTAACTTTGCTGACCTTTCACCCTTCAGAGGTGGAGTCCACTCTGTCTAAGAGGCAGCTGTGTGGTGGTAGCCAGGCGGCCATCGAGAGGATGATCCATTTCGGCAGGGAGCTGCAGAGCATGAGTGAACATCTACGCAGAGAGTGTGGAAAGAACTCTGCTAACAAGAAGATGCTCAAGGTGACAGGGGTCACATTCCTATTAACTCCCATTCATTTTCAAGAAAGGCCACAATTAGCAAGTGTAGCACACATTCCAACTTTTAGAGGCTCTAGTTGTTCATCTATTCATTTATAAAGATTGTGATGAGATTATTTAAACCACATTTAAAGACATGGATCGAATTCCAGCTGGCCAGACCTTTCCTGCATGTCATTAAATAAGTAACTATCTAATCACTAAGTTACAGATTCTAACTTAATGGATTGTTGCTTATTGATTGTGATAATCCTACAAATACCGTAATGTAACTCTTAAGGATTCTTGTTTGTGTATGACTTCAAATTTTGTCAGATGTGGTGGAGTCACTCCTGAACTGAACTGAACTGGGTGTGTGCGCGTTTGCGTGTGTGTGTAGGATGCATTCAGCCTGCTGGCCTACTCAGACCCCTGGAGCAGCCCTGTAGGTTACCAGCTGGACTCCATCCAGAGAGAACCAGTCTGCTCCACACTCAACAGTGCAATACTAGGTCAGCTAACTGTTACTCTGTCTGTCTGTCGGTCTGTCTGTCTGTCCCTCCGTCCCTCAGCAAAAATTATGGAATCACTAGTCTTGTGCGATCACTCACTCAAACATTTTATTCTGTAGAACAATCTCTCATCAAAAGCATGAATCAATGATGTAATTCAAAAGTGCAACTTGGCATTCAGAAACACTAAAGGAAATGAATGAATGAAAAACATTGATTTGAACGAGATTTACAGAGAGGACTGCCTAGAGAAAACATCCAAATTTCCACACTCCTTGATATGGGACTGCATGTCAGGCAAAGGCACTGGGGAGATGGCTGTGGATGAATCTTCAATAAATGCACTAGTTCACATTGACATTTTGGACAGTTTTCTTATTCCTTCAATTAAAATGATGTGTGGGATGACAATGCATTATGTCATAGAGCAAAAACTGTGAAAAGATCCCTTGGAGAAAGACGTGTGTGTGTGTGTATGTGTATGTGTGTATATGTGTATATATATATATAATTTGTAGGTGAAAAAAATAAAGAAATCCCTTGTATTTGACAAAGGTATGAATCATTTTGAGCTTAAGTGTATGTATATAGTGTATGTACACTCACCGGCCACTTTATTAGGTACACCTGTCCAACTGCTCGTTAACACTTAATTTCTAATCAGCCAATCACATGGCGGCAACTCAGTGCATTTAGGCATGTAGAAATGGTCAAGACAATCTCCTGCAGTTCAAACCAAGCATCAGTATGGGGAAGAAAGGTGATTTGAGTGACTTTGAACGTGGCATGGTTGTTGGGGCCAGAAGGGCTGGTCTGAGTATTTCAGAAACTGCTGATCTACTGGGATTTTCACGGACAACCATCAATAGGGTGTACAGAGAATGGTCCGAAAAAGAAAAAATATCCAATGAGCGGCATTTCTGTGGGCGGAAATGCCTTGTTGATGCCAGAGGTCAGAGGAGAATGGCCAGACTGATTTGAGCTGATAGAAAGGCAACAGTGACTCAAATAACGACCCGTTACAACCAAGGTAGGCAGAAGAGCATCTCTGAACGCACACTACGTCGAACTTTGCGGCAGATGGGCTACAGCAGCAGTAGACCATGCCGGGTGCCACTCCTTTCAGCTAAGAACAGGAAACGGGGGCTACAATTTGCACAAGCTCATCGAAATTGGACAATAGAAGATTGAAAAACCTTGCCTGGTCTGATGAGTCTCGTTTTTTGCTGCGACATTTGGATGGTAGGGTCAGAATTTGGGGTCAACAACATGAAAGCATGGATCCATCCTGCCTTGTATCAACAGTTCAGGCAGGTGGTGGTGGTGTAATGGTGTGGGGAATATTTTCTTGGCACTCTTTGGCCCCCTTGGTATCAATTGAGCATCGTACCTGTTGAGCACAGCCTACCTGAGTATTGTTGCTGACTATGTCCATCCCTTTATGACCACAATGTACACAACTTCTGATGGCTACTTTCAGCAGGATAATGCGCCAGTTCATAAAGCTGGAATCATCTCAGACTGGTTTCTTGAACATGAAAATGAGTTCACTGTACTCAAATGGCCTCCACGGTCACCAGATCTCAATCCAATAGAGCATCTTTGGGATGTGGTGGAACGGGAGATTCGCATCATGGATATGCAGCCGGTAAATCTGCAACTGTGTGATGCCATCATGTCAATATGGACCAAACTCTGAGGAATGCTTCCAGCACCTTGTTGAATCTATGACACGAAGAATTGAGGCAGTTCTGAAGGCAAAAGGGGGGTCCAACCCGTTACTAGCATGGTGTACCTAATAAAGTGGCCAGTGAGTGTATATATGTATGTATATATGTGTCCATGTGTATATGTGTGTAGAGTGATCTACTGTATCTATAGACATATGTGTCTGTTATATATATATATGTTTGTGTATATATTAATGTTAAAATCTGATGATGATCTCTCTCCCCCCTCCCCAGAGACTCACAACCTGCCAAAGCAGCCGCCTCTGGCTCAGGCCGTAGGTCAGGCTGCCCAGTGCCTCGCCATCATGGCACGGACTGGCAGTGGCTCCTGCGCCTTTGCCTCTGTGGACAATTACCTGCACTAGCCCGTGTATACACACACACACACACACGCACACACCTTCCCATGGTAGATGATCAAATAACGTCTCCACCTCTGTTGGCCCTTAAATTCAGCCTCCAGCGTCTGTGTCAGTCTGGCTGACAGTAGAGGTGACATGAATAAACCAGACGCATGACCGCCATAGCTATGACCTTCAAGAAACCAGGCAAACACACACAGAGGCGGCTGTGTTACGGTCTCCCCACCCCACCCCCTGCCCTGGCACTGCCTCCTCCACTGACTTCAGGACATTGGCAGAGATTTGTGTGATGATTTGGACTGGGGACTTGAAGCCGGAGAGAAGCTACAGTCACGTTTTATTTTATTTGTGTGTGTGTGTGTGTGTGTGTGTGTGTGTATGTGTATGTGTGTCTGTGTGTCTGTGTGTGGTGGGGGTTAGGGGGGTGGAGGGGTTACCATGGCTACCTGGCTCTTATTTTGTTTTTAGTTTTCCCAGGTTTACAAGGCATGGTGCAGATGATGATGATTATTACTCTAATTATTCTGATTATCATTCTATATTATTGTTAATTGCATTCACAGTATATTTGTTGAGCGCCAGCAAGATTCCACCAACTTCTTATAATAAAAGCTCAGATTCCACCAATCACCAGTGAGCGAGTGTGTACATGTTAATGTTCATATATGGATTAGATCATTAGAGCCAGGTATTTAGTTCATCATCTGAGAGGAAATCATTGATCAATAATTGGTTGTTTGTGCTGATGGCAGCGAGTTGAAGCTTCTCTTTATGTTTTAGTTTCTCTACTGTTGATTCAGGTTCCTGCAGGTTTCAGCTGTTGCATCTGACTGTTTCCAGGTCTGTAAACAAATAAACTGCTCCTCAGATGTGAAGCTTAAAGTTAAAATCCACACATTATGCTTCTTGATGTTTAATAATCTGTAAGTTACAATTGTTGATTATCTGAGTCAAACTGAAGGATCCTTCAACACTTCTGAAATAGAAACTCCTCAATTTTGTGTAAGGAAATAAACTATAAAACTGCAGAAGTTGCACATATTTATCTTTTGTTAATGGATGCAAAAGTTTTGCTGTTTGTAGGATGCATATGAAAACTTGTTTCTACATCAAGCTTTTAGAGTTTCCTGTGCACCAATGTCTTAAACATTTAAAAAGGGACAGATTTAATATTTCTGACATTGGCCCCATTTCCCTTGTTCCTTGTATGTATCTGTAGCAAAGAGACATAATTCCACTGACCTTCCAGTATTGATCTTTGCAGTCTTAGGGTTGAAATATGACCTGCCTTTCAATCCTAGTAGGAAAAACATCTTTAACTTGTGAGAAACTTAGTAGACCCTTGTAGGAAGCTTGGTATGTAATCAGACCTACTCTACCATCAGATGCTATGTCATGTTCAGATTTCACTCATCTGTTCCTGCTTGGAAAGATTTAAAGTGTTTATTTGTGACAGAGAAATATATCAGCCAAAATAGACCCTAAAAAAAAATCAAGGTCTGGTTTCATTATTCATTTACTAGATTGTCTATAAACTGCAGGAAAACATTGGCAAGTCATAATAAACCATAAGCTTCATGTTTGAGAAATCTGCTAAATCTGCAGGTGAGTAATACTGAAAATCACTACAAAGACCAATAGCGGAGAATCTGTGAATTTGCTCCGATAATGACAGGAACTACATTTTGGAATTACTATTAAGTATTATACTACTGAAAACATTAACACTGCTTCACTTCACACATAGCTGTGTCATCACAGCGGATTTAAACTACAGTGTTTCTGTGATGAATAGATGGATTAATAACATCCAGTAGCAGATCATGAAATTCACTGACTTATGACATGCAATAGACTGGAGTGTTTCAATAGACCGTTTAGGTCCTTGTGCATGAGGAATGAATCCAAATGTTTGTGTGTGCACATGAAAAGAAAATCCAGACCCCAAGAGTTGTAGTACATTGCTCCTCACAGATGAACTGAACTTTTCTGCACCATAATCCTTTTTTCTTCCTTGAATCAGTCATCACAGCATCATTCTAACTTTTCTTTTCCCATTGTCAGAGTCGGAACCTCTGCATGCCCGTAATAATGTGGTGTGATCAAGTAATGTCTCATTTTATTTTTTCCCCCTTGTAGCCATTTGACACTATGTAAGGATGACTGTTTGCTTGGAAATAGAAATGTGCAATTTGTGAGGTTGAAAAAGATTTATATTAAAAAAGAAATAACGGCACTGATCCTCATACAGTGTGATTTCACCTTTTTATTCTGCCACAGCTGTAGTTTCTGGGTTTACATGGATTTTGAGGAAACAAGTTTCATTTTTGCCTAATTTTTTTAACCACTGTAAAATCATCAGTAGAGTGGCAAACAACTAAATAATTTAATCTGTTATTTGATTAGTTGTTTGGTTCATAAAAAGGTGTAAGCTGTCGATCAGTGTTCCACCTTAGGTGAAGATTCAACCTAAAATGTCTAGACCAACAGTCCACAACCCAAAGACCATCAGTTTTATTATAGTGGACTGGTACAACCACAAATTAATCAGAAGCTGGAACCAGAAAATGTGTACATTTTCTTTATAAAAATGACAAATGATTAAAATAGTTGGTAACTAATGTAAGAATTGGCAGGTAATCTAGTAATCATTGCCACTCTACTGTGCTGTATGCACTTTGGGGAAGATTTCCTAAAACTAAAGTGGTGAGAGATTAAGCTTGTTGCCATTTCAGATTGTTTCCTGGATGACAAAAGGCAGCTGCAGCAAGAAGTTAGGCAAAATCAAATGAGATTGTAACTCGTTCTTTAAATTTGTGATATTTTGTAAATGTTCACCATATAAAAATGACCTCTGTCTAATAATGGATGTCAGAAACATATGTAGAAACAGCACTCAAGCCCCACACAGTTCAGGCTGCAGCCAACAGCTTCGTTTCTGCAGCTCATCTGTCTGCCTGTTGATGATCCGAGTCAGTTTGATTCAGTCCACAGCAGCAAAAACTGCTAATCCTGACTAGGGTCCGTCCCTCAAAAGTCTGTGAGCTAGTCCTACTGGCCGGACAGAGGGTTTTCCAGGTGTCCAGTCAGCAGGAAGGAATGTGCTGTTTATAGATCCATCTCTTCTTCAACTTCTCTGCTTTGGCCTTTTGCTTAGAGGCTGGAAAATCAGACAGAAGACATTAAGACAATTGATTCAGAGCTAGTTACAGCTTATCATCCGATATGACTGATTCTGGTGAAACTTGGCGATCTACTGTAAACATGGTAAAGAATGAACTTTACATTTTGGGGAAGATCCAATGAGAAAATTTCTCCTGCCAGTCAGTGGACTGTTAGGAACCGTAGCCACAGAATCACTAGATATTTCTAATAATTTAATTTCCATTGTGTATAAACAAACTAAGCAATAAATATCAACATTACTTACCCCAGTTTTTCTTTACAAACTGCACCGCTGCAGTTTTATTCCCCCCCATTTTATTCTGTAGGGAAAGCAGCTCATTACCTGGAAACAGAAAGAGTTCAACATTCTGCAGGGATCTAAGCAATACTAACATTCAGTATAGTTGCAGCAGAGATCAAACAGAGACAGGTCAGGGTCTTTACAGATATTGCAGACAGAATCAGTCTCTTACTGCTGGTCCTGCAGCTACTGGGTCCATATAGTCTGGACTGGATGAAATTCTCTGCTATCTGCTGCTGGAAGGATGCCACTGGTTGCTCTGTCACCATGGTTACTGTGTAGTTTCCCTTTACACTAACAGAAGAAAACAGTTCAACATCAGACAGACTCTTATTCTGAAACTCCGCTGAACATTATACATGTGTGCTTGTGGAACATGATTCAAAATATGGTCATGCTAACAGGACCAAACACAGAAAGTTCATTTGTGTAATTATGCAGTGAATTAGTGAGTTTCAAATATTTTATCACTTCTCTTAAACTCCATCAAGATAGGTACCTGGAGAGTGTGAGCATGTGTATGTTAAACAAAAACAGTATATCTGTTAAATTAATTAAATTAGTGACAAAAAGAAAATATTTACATACTTATGAGTATGAGCAAGTTTCCTGGTATTGTTTTTCTTCCTCATCATCCCTTCCTTCACTTCTTCTCCTTCCTCTACTGCTGAGTGAAGTAGGAGAAAAGTGTCATGTCTAGAGTTCTGATTACCTGCATCTAAATGATTAAAAGTATATTTACCTTCATCTTTAGACTGTTTCTGCTTCCTGAAACACAAGCAATGTAAAGACCTGAGTTTGAGGAGAAAACATCTGATATGAGAAGTTAAAGAACAGAGAAAAGAGAAGACTTTTACTTTACTGTGGGGCTGATTTCCTCCAACACATCAGCTGGTAAGAGTTTCCTCTTCTGCCAGAAAGAAAAACATGCAGCTTAATTAAAGCGTAGACGTCTTGACGGCTGCTGGCTCAGTTTCTGGATCGGCTTGCGGTAATGATAAAAGAAGGTGATAAACCAACCTTCTGCTCCTGGAAGAGCGCCTGTCTCCTCCTCCTTTTCTCTTTCAGCAGCTCCTTCTCTCTGCAAACATCACACATAACAGTTCATCTTGACCATAGAAAACCTTCATACCACTCAGACCTACCTGGTAATGCATTGGGTTGTTTTAAGTGATTTTCTTCAATCACACCATCAGCTATTATATTATATTGTAGACGTAGAAAAAATGTGAAATGTAAAGATAAATAAAAAATACTAGGCTGCTAATGGTCCATGGTTTCACCTCATTTTATTATAAAAAGTTTGTTTACAAAATTCCTCTGTATTTCTTCAGTTGAATCTTGTAAACAACCATTTAACAGATCAAAATCCTGAAATGATCCTGACTGAAGTTGAAAAAAAATAAATCATTTCTACAAGTAACGTATACGAGAATTATATAATCGAGTCCTGCCCTGTGTTTTCTCTTTCACAGAGCACGCTGCAGTACAGCCACTCAGGGATCTACGGATGTTGGAGGGTCTGAGGCTGCCTTGGTGAAACCTGAAAGCTATGATGGATCCTGCTCCTCATCCTCCACTTCTACCAACATTCATTACATTTCTGTTTGTTTGTAATATTCAAATTTCTCTGTAATGTTCTCCACCTGCACACATCATCTACTGCAGCCTGTCCGTCCTGGAAGAGGGATCCCTCCTCTGTTACTCTTCCTGAGGGTTCTTCCGTTTTTTCCCTGTTAAAGGGGTTTTTTAGGGAGTTTTACCTTGTACGATGTGAGGGTCTAAGGACAGGGGATGTTGTGTTGCTTTTGTACAAACTGTAAAGCCCTTTGGGGCAAATCTGATTTGTGATTCTGGGCTATACAAATAAATTGAATTGAATTGAATTGAATTGAAAATGCATCAAAAGTGTTAGCCTATTAGCTAATTGTTAACTCACTCTTACAGACCTGTACATTCTGTAGTGAAAAAGGTGACAATATACAAAACCTAACTTCAATTGCCCTGATTGACATTAAACAAAAGTTTGTGTGCAGGTATGAAGTTAATTCTGCTAACTGTAAGAGCAGCCGCTAGCTGTAGCTACCTCCTGGTCGTGTCCAGCGCCTGCTCCATGCTCTGCAGAGCCCGGGTTTTGGAGTCTTCAAACGTCTCCTCTTCTGGAGCTTCATCATCACTAGGATGTAGCGACAGACCGAAGTTTTCCATCGTTTATGTTCTTATCAGACGACTCCGTTTGCCGGTAGATTTTTCCACGTTGTTCTTCACCTAACCACGCAGGCTCATTCTTCTTCTTCGCGTTTTTTGGCGGATATGCATACCGCCATCTACTTTCCGGCGGATGTAAGACAGGATGAAATGTGCATAAAGTAACAAAAGCATTAAAATTCACTTTATTCTTCTAATCGACCAAAATAAATATCCCAAAAATACAATATATATATATATATTCGGCGCCATCTTATGTCGGAAGATGTATATAGTTTAAGGTTCGTTCAAGATGAATTGCACCTGGAAAGTCGACGAGAGCAGGTTAAGCAGCAGATACAGTGACGACAAACTTTAGTCATTATGGATTTTATCCAGCCGCCTGGATACACAGGTACACAGAATGTACAGGAAGTCACTGATATGTCCACATCCTATTTGATCCATATGTAGTTTGCAGAGGATGATGTTAAGACATTATGGCTCTGTTATTTGGTCAAGGGTTACTGGTCTCATGGTATAAATATATTTTAAATAATGAGCAGAAAGAAGAAATAAAAATAAAAAATATAGACAAAGGAAAAAAATTGTACTGTTCTCCATAAAGTAATAATGACCTGTTTAGCTTCCTCTTACTTTTCATTAGTCAGTCATTTTCTAAACCCGTTTATTCCTTATTAGGGTCACAGGGGTCTGCTGGACTATTCCCATTAAAGGCTGATTAAAGGTGAGAGGCAGGATACACCCAGACAGGTTCACTCACACACTCACACCTATGGGTAATCTTCATTAACACACTGTGTCACACAGCTGTAACATTACCCTGGGAAAAGAGACTTTTCAGGAGTTTTTTTTTTTGCCATTTTGATGGATAAAAAGCCTGTGACCTTTTTATCCATCAAAATGGATATGATTAACAGTGTTATATCTGTAGGTGCCATGTCAACACTTTTACAGGCTTCTCTTTTAGTATTGTGGTCTATAGAAAAATGATTCTTGGGTCAATGTTTTTTTGTTGCAGTACCACAAGTGACCATTTGGCTGCTGCTGTGAGGGGCACAGCCCCATTCACGTCTGTAATACATACATGGGAGCGAGTTGTTGATCTGAATTTTTTTTGCCTTTATGGGTAAGACAGTTTGTAAACAACATTTAAACACTAGACAACAATAATGATAGACCATAACTTCCTTAGAATCAAGAGATGAGGACTAAAATGTGTGTTTGTAAAAGCAACCATGTTGTGTATAAAGATGTTGGATTTGCAGTCTGCAACAATCACTGTAATAAATCAGAAACATGTTTTAGAGCTATGTGAGTTAATATGACATAGGTTAACTACTGAGATAAGCATATAACAGCTGTGAAAGAATGAGTCTAGGGCCAAAATCAATGTTAATTGTAGTAAATGTGTCATGTCTGGACTTGTGTTGATGGAAATAATGAGTTAAATTAGGTGGACTAAGAGTAAATAGAATGTTAAAAGTTAAAAACAGTGATTAAAATGGATAAAAAGAAGTAAAAATTTTGAATTTGTTACCAGGGTAAAATTAATATGGTGAATCTTTCAATTAATGAAGGTGATTTATGCGGATATAGACAGTAAAGCCATTGGTGGTTTATCAGTGAATATGGTAAGCCACAGTGTACAAAGCATACACCATGTACATTACTATTACCCTGTACTTTTTCTGTCTTTACAGTTCCTCTAAAAATAAGTATTTGACATGGGAAATGACTGGAGTCACTCAGATCAGGCGACAGCAGGAGTTTCCCATTATGCACTGAGCTGCATGGATCTTGCAGTCAGTGGAGTGGAGAGAAACTGCAGCACCTGGCTCTAAAAATTGCAGCCACCATGATCTCGTGAAAATACTGTTGCCAGTGTCTACATGACATCAGACCCAGGGCAGCTATAGTCAGATGTTTTTTTCCAAACAAACTTCTTCTCTGCAAATACCCTTTGAATTTATGCAGTAAAAATACAAAGTGTTCTAGAAACCAGAAATTCTTCCTTGATCATTACCAATATTTTACTTAAAAGTTTAATAAAGCCCAAACTTTTTGAGTTATCTTGCTAACAGAGAGACAAACAGACGGATGGACAGCAGCAATCTCTGCACAAGAGATGCAAGAAGTCCACAGGATCACCCTACTGTGGTCGATTATTATCTTTAATACTGTATTTGTGAGAGATCCACCTGATGAACAGCGAAACCTGAAACCTGTAGGTTCAGTCTTACGTTTCTTAGCTTTATTAATATTTTTTTTCACTGCCTTTAATGGTCAAACATGTACCTAAAGACTGTTGTCTCCAACTGATATATAGTGTATTATCAACCTAAAAAAAATACCTAGCCTTTATGTTTTGCATTACACTATTTTTTTTTCATTTTAGGCCATGTAAACTAACAGAGAGGGGTCAGCAGATGCTGAAGCACATAGTGCAAAGAGGTCATTAACTTTCTGCGCAGTCAGTTTGATACAGAGCTCCAAAACTTCATTTGACCTTCAAATTAGCCCACGTACAGTACTTGGAGAGCTTCCTGGAATGGGTTTCCATGGTTGAGCAGCTGCATCTAAGCCATACATCATCAGGTCCAATGCAAAGCGTTGAATGCAGTGGTGTTTGGCACATCGTCACTGCAATCAAGAGCAGTGGAGACACGTTCTCTGGAGTTCTTTTTTATCTGGCAATTTGATGATGAATCTGGGTTATGAAGTTGCCAGGAGAACAGTACATTTCTGGTTGCATTGTACAGAGTGTGAAATTTGGTGGTGAAGGAATTATGGTGTGGGGTTGTTTTTTAGGAGTTCGGCTTGGCCCTTATTTCCAGTGAAAGGAACTTTGAATAAATTCTGTAGTTATCTGGGCTTGGGACCAGCACAATAACACACTGGGTTGTGCCCCCTTGCAGCTATATTATCTTGGTAGAAAAAGGTAATAGGTAAAAAAAGAAGAACTAAATAAATGATAATAATAATACATAATAACAAAACCCATTTATAACTTCATAACCCATTTATTAACAAATTCTGCGAATTTGTACATTGTGTTGTGTGTTTTTTATTTTTTTTTTATAGTTTTTTTTAGTTTTTTTAGTTTTTTTTTTTTATCTTACTTTTTCTTTATCTGTAACGCTTCAGTAACACACAAATTTCCCCGTTGTGGGATCAATAAAGTTTATCTATTCTATTCTATTCTATTCTAACAAGGTTGTGCTTGGAAACTTGTATGTAGCAGTCAACATAAATGTAAACCTTCATTGAAGTAACAAAAGCATAATAGGTTATAAAGACTTGCTTATCATAGGAATATGGGATTTTCTTATCCTAATAAACCTGCACAAAAAAATGAAAAAAATTGAAGATTTTTTTAAAATATAAGTTTATAATTTGGACTTTTTATAATTTATAAATTCAAACCAGGAAACCTAAAATGTCTGACGCCATCAAGAGTCACACCTGTTACACCTTTATTGTACTCAGAAGGTATTGAGTGTTAAGATACTCACCTTTTTCTTCAACGTATGTTCGCATTTCTATATGCATCAGTGTGTGCAGTTGCACTGAAAAGCCACAACCTGATTGTCAAACACCTGCCATAAAATATTAGATGTTGCAGCCACTTTCAGTGTTAGTGTTTCAGTAGCAGGGGACCCTTGAACAACTGACTAGGTTGTTCTTGTAGAGTCAGTTGATGCATTGGCTTATTTCAGTGCAGGGCCAGGGCTTGCATCTAAGTGAGGATCTGTGATTTGATTGTTTCACATTTCTAGGATGACATAAGGCAGTATTTTTTAACCTAATGTCCAAAAAGGTGCTGGATGGAGTGTGTGTTGTGCCTCGCCATCATAAGACTGAGTTTCGGGTCTACTGAGAAACTTGAAGACCGTCTATGAATGCTTTATGTTAGATTGCTTACCCATTTCCTTCATTTGCTGGTTTTATTGTTGTTTTCTGTTGTTTGAGTTTGTTTGACCTGTTCTTGTTGCAATTGGTTATTTCACATGCTAGAATTCACTAGCTTATTTAACTTTTTATTTCACAGGTTAGAGTGAGTTTCAGTGTGTTTCCAAATGTTTTGTACGGATCGCTGTGTCCACTATATTGTTTAAATTGTTGTTAATACATCAGCTGAATTGAGCGCAGCGACACTAACTCGCTATTTTTCTCTATCTTTCTCTCTCTACCTACACTTTCATTAACACATATAGACACACATAATACTCTGCGCACGTCGCCCGTGCTTTCTTTGTTTTGTGATCACTTGTTGTGGACAAGTCCCCATCTAGTCGCACCAGTATCCGGGAGTGTACCGTCTCAGCCTGACCGCTAGCGGACGCTGTTTCACACTCTGGTGTAGCCGATCTGATAGAATCTCGCGTTGTCTTGGCGTAGCTGCCCTCTCGCGATCACACCCTCACGCATGCGCACTCACGGACGTGCACACACTCTCTCGCACACACTCACACACACACACGTTTGCATACCCCCCCCTTGTTGTAGTGTGTGTAGTGTTTCTAAATATAGACGTATATTTGAAACTGTTTCAAAACTGGTTGTTGGTCCGGATTTTCCGGTGGTGACCCGCTTATAGTTAATTTTAATTAATTAATTAATTTTAATAATAATTAATACTCATTCTTGATGATTATACATTTATGCTAATAAACAAATTCAACCCCCACCTAAGCACAAAATTCTCTAAAATTGCTCTAAAATTCTGCACACATTCCCTGCGCTTTCTTTGTTTCGGATTGCATGTTTGTAGACAAGCCACCATTTTGTTTCACACACACCAGTATCCAAGAGTGTGTCATCCCAGCCTGATCACTAGGGTGTGTACCTTTACACTCTGGTACCTCAGGGAGTCTTACGTTGTCCCAGGGTTCTCCCGGCGTAGCCACACACACACACATTTGTACTGTGCTGCAAGATGTTAAATATGAGTGTTACTCTTTTCCCAGCAGATTTAGTTGATTTTAGCAGAAGAGAGATCAGAGGTGTGACTGTAAATAGTAAAATACTGCTCTGCTGAGACCTCTTTAGTGGTTTCTTCAAAAGGCCTCAGGACTTAACCCAGATCTGTCTGTCTGTCTGTCTGTCTGTCTGTCTGTCTGTCTCTTTCAAGTTCCCCAAGTTACAGATTTTTTTTGAATGCATAACTTTCAAATCAGAAGCCACAGAGGTGAGTCCCTGAATGATAAAAAAACAAATTATTCTGTGGTAAAAAAAATTAGGTAGCTTCTTTTTTCTTTCTTCTTTTGTCAGGTTGCCTGACTTGCACAAAATAATCGTATTTAGTTAGCATACATTTTACGGAATCAGCTCCAGATTGCTCAGGGACTGTGCAGACCAGCTTTGTCAGGTGGTCCTGCACATCTTTAACCTGAGTCTGAACCTGGAGAGGGTTCCTGAACTGTGGAAGACTTCCTGCGTAGTTCCAGTGCCTAAGATCGCACGGCCCAGGGAGCCCAACCACTACAGACCTGTAGCCCTGACTTCTCACCTGATGAAGACCTTGGAGAGGCTTATTCTGCACCACCTTCGCCCACTGGTGAGCTCAGCACTGGACCCTCTGCAGTTCGCCTACCGGCCCGGCATCAGTGTGGATGACGCTGTCATCTATCTGCTGCACCGATCTCTCTCCCACCTGGAACAAGCGGCAAGCATGGTGAGGATCATGTTTTTTGACTTCTCCAGTGCTTTTAACACCATCCAGCCTGCACTGCTGAAAGGGAAGCTGGAGGGAGCCGGAGTGGATGAGCAGCTGACGGCCTGGACCATCGACTACCTCACCAACAGACCACAGTATGTCAGGCTTCATGACTGTGTGTCTGAGGTGGTAGTCAGCAGCACGGGGGCGCCACAGGGTACAGTGCTCTCACCCTTTCTGTTTAGTCTGTACACCTCAGACTTCACCTACAACTCGGACAACTGCCACCTACAGAAGTTCTCTTATGATACGGCCATCATCGGGTGTGTATCAGATGGGAACAACCAGGAGTACAGGGGGGTCATCAATGACTTTGTCAGCTGGTGTGAGACCAACGCTCTCCAAATCAACGCCAGCAAGACAAAGGAGATGGTTGTGGGCTTCAGGAGGAAGTCCCTCCCCACCACACCGGTAAGCATCCAGGGAAAAGACATTGAGACAGTGGTCTCTTACAAATACCTGGGTGTTCACCTGAACAATAAACTGGACTGGACCACAAACACTGATGTCCTGTACAAGAAGGGCCAGAGTCGACTTCACCTGCTGAGGAGACTAAGGTCCTTTGGTGTGTGCAGGACTCTGTTGAAGACCTTCTACGACTCCGTCGTAGCATCTGCCCTGTTCTACGCAGTAGTCTGCTGGGGGGGCGGATGCTCAGACGGGGACAGGAGGAAAATTGACAAACTGGTACGGAAGTCTAGCTCTGTACTGGGATGTCCTCTGGAGTCGGTGGTGGTGGTGGGAGAGAGGAGGATGTTGGCAAAGCTGACATCCATCATGGACAACCCCCATCACCCTCTGCATGGGGTAGTGGGTGCGCTGAGCAGCTCCTTCAGCCAGAGACTCAAACACCCTCGCTGCAAGAAGGAGCGCTTTCGCAGATCATTCATCCCGACAGGAATAGGCTCTATAACATAACATAAACATAAACCTCACTGTAGTCACTGTCACTTTTTCACTGGTCACTTTTTTCTCTTCACACACACCCTGCACCTTAAGTGTGCATTGGCTATGTATGTGTACATGTGGGTATGTGCGTGGATATGTATGTCCATATATATATATGCAAATATGTGTGTATGTGTATGTATGTAGGTATGTACGTCCATGTATGTATGTATATATGCTTTGCTAATGCATACTTTTTCTTTTTCTTACTATTTATTAGCATTTTCTCTCCATTCTGTCGATAATGCATACTGTGTATGCGGATTAACAAATTCTGCGAATTTGTACATTGTGTTGTGTGTTTTTTATTTTTTATAGTTTTTTTATCTGCTTCAACTTTATTTTACTTTTTCTTTATCTGTAACGCTGCACTAACACACAAATTTCCCCGTTGTGGGATCAATAAAGTTTATCTATTCTATTAATACAAATAAGTGACCAGTGTTGTGAATGCTGTGGGTTTTTCTCGGAAAATATTGCATGATCCTGTAGAGAAGTTGGTTCAAACACGTTCTAAAACCATTTAAAATATATGCTTTCAACATCTTTCAGTTCTTCCCTGAGAACTGCAGCTAACCGAGAGTCTCTGCAGGTTGGTATCTAAGCAGGGTTTCACTAGCACTGTAGCATCCAATGTAACTGCCCGATGCAGCACTAAGGGTAATGTTTGAATGAACTATCAATGTACTGAAATGATTGATACATGAAAGTGACAGACCAAAACAAGTGTTCAAGAATAAGAGAATAAAATCCAAAAGAACCATCATGAAGCATAAACTTATCATATTAGGCCTGTTTTGATTATCACAAAATAAATGCATACAATAAGATACAAAACCAGGGTTAATACACATTGACCATTGTGTGGTGATTAAAAACCAAAAACCAAAAAATTAAGTTCATTTATTTCACATAATAAATAGTAAATGACCCTCTTGGTATAAAATCAAATAATGAAATCCCTTTGGGGTATCAGCACTCACTTTAAGACTATAATGATGACCTATTTAGTCGAAAAACATTTTTCCTAAACCTATGGTACAACTAATACTTCACCCTCTAATAATATCACAGTATCCTCGAGTACATTTTATTCTACTACCAACAAAAAAGAACATTTGGTCAAACAAAAATATTTTATATTCCTTTCTCAATCACCAGCCCCTCTCTTCTTATACCTACCTGCCCACACATTGCTCCTTCTCCCTCTGTAACTTACTCTCTAAATACCTGGTTCTGTATCTCCCATCACAGAATACAGAGGCTAGAAGTGTGAGAAGTTTGACAATGTCCACTACATGTGTGCAGTTGGTATGTGTGTGTCCTGTGTCTTATTGTTCAGTAGAAACTGCAGCATTGCTGCTGCAAGTAAATCTGTGCAATAGCTGTTTCAAATCAACACCCACACAACACAATAATTGATCAGGTGTGTGCCTAGGAAGTGTAGGGAGTTTAATGTCTTTTTTAGATTTTAACTTTCAAGATGCAGGACACCTATCTTGCACTTGTGGAATGTCTTATGAATTTGTCAAGATGCAGATGTGGATGATTAGTGTGGTGGCAGACAATATTATATTCTATACTTTTATAAGATAAGGACACTGCCTGTTGAATTTATTGCTACATTTACAAAACCAAGTTTTACAGTGATGGGCAGTCATATGACTACATGAGTTTTGGCTTGCAGAAAGAAGAAGTTGGTGCACTGTATTAGTTAAAGTAGAAAACAGAGGATTTTATGAATGACAGCTTTATGGGTAATATCAGCCAACCTGATTGGAGAAGCAGGTAAGCAGTGTCATTTAAAACAGCTAATTTATAACCATATACCTCGTTAGTAGTATAGTTAAAAATTACGAGGGTGTCACACTTATATTACAACAACCGATTGTCAATATAGCAAACGCATTTTAAAAATTGTAATAGTAAAATCGCAATCATGATTTATAAAAAAATTGTGAAGAGCAGGTTAAAAGGCCTATAAGCTAGGTTGTGCATCTCTACTTGTGCTCTGCTTGCCAGTAGCTGCTGCTCTGCTCCAAAACCAAGACTGAGAGACCTCTCTAATTCCATCACATCTTTGAACCCTCTTCGAAAGGTTTTTACATTCAAGTATGGCCTCAGTGTTCCGCCAACATGCAATATCATATAATTCTGGTCCAGTAAATATCCAGTTTTGTGGATATGCTCCCCACCAGACTGACAACTAGCTTGAGGATCTCCAAGGAGAGTCATTTAAAGATGAAATATTCAAGATTTTTACCTACTTTGTACCTAATGAAATACCTTCAGAGTAATGTTGCTGGTTGAATAAATGACTTGTAACCTGTTTCAGGGAGAACTGAGGCTTTTTGCCATCCACCTACCATATCTTGGTTGAAAACCAACCTTTTGAGTTCAGAGCCTTTGACCTTGTGTCCCAACGCTCATGCTGGTAGCACCAAAACATCCCATAAGCACTTTATGGCAGATAGAACTACACTAATATATACACATTATAGCACATTTATGAAGTATTGTATAGCTTTATCCACTGCTCCATGGATTGCATCCTGGCTGGCTTTGTTTTAAAGAAATGCTTAAGGAAAAGTTAGCCAAATAGCAAAAAATCAACTGACTGGAAATATAGTTCCCTTTAACAGGAAGACAAACTAACAAAAACATTATCTATTTATAACGTTATTACTGTAAGCTTCAGGTCACATTTGCTTCTTACCAATCCTATCTTTTATTGTTGTCTGAACAGAATTAGGTTGAGCAAGCAGATATTGGGTCAGAGGAAAATATCAACTATCGCTTCAAATTAACTTTAATTAAAAAAATACTGACTATGATTTTGAATTGGAAGTTTTGAAAGACATCAACACAATATTGTTTTACTTTATATAATTTTACAGGGCCTGTATTGTTTCGTCTCCTGATGGGGTTTTGTGTTTTGCACTTCACCACCATACAGTAACAGCACTGAATCAACTATATTTGTTCCTTTGTGCATTTTTTAAAGAACCACAAGGAGAGGAGCTATAATGTCAGGGCCTGACATGATGTTTATTGTATATTGCAGTTGTTTTCTGAATGATTTGGCTTGAATTTTGTTTTGTTTCATGACACTGATTAATTTGGCCTAAATTGATGTGCCTTATTTTATGGCACAGGATTAAAAAGTGTTTTTAAAGTAGTTCTGTTCACCAGTTGTTTTTTGTGTCTGTTTATTTCTTCAGTTCTTTAATAGGTTTCTTCATCTTAGATAACAAAAATATTTTGGCCCATATCTGGCCCTGACATCTTCATCTGCCCTACAGTTGACATTGAATGATGGCACTTGTGCAGTCCACTCCTGTTAGCCAAAAATGGACCACAACCAAGTCAGATGCCAGCCATAAACAGGCAAAATGAATCAAAACTCAAACTAATTGTCCCAACACACTCATTACCAGCTCACCCGCACTCAACACATACAGTATAAAATTATGGCAATCAGGAGTTCCTGTTTGCCGACAAGAACAGACAACGAACCAGAAGTGAACCAAATAACATCCACTCTATAGAGTGGACCTGACCTCAACCAGAACTTAACCGAATGTTGCCCATCATACACTGTACACAGGACCAGAACATAGCCAGAACTCAACCAGAACTCGACCAAATGATTCCCATCATACACTGCACAGTGGACTAGATACTCTATGAAATCTAGACCAATGCACCCAACCTTGGGTTTTGTGATGGCTTGGTCCACCATTAACAAACAGGAGTGGACTGCCAAAGTGCTATCATTCCATGCTAAATGTGGGCCGGATGAACATGTTCGTGTTCGTGCCAGCTATGGGCCAAAATACTTTTGCTATCTGGGCAGTGGTCTGACTATTGTGGGACAATTCTCCATGATTCAGGTACACGTTGTCTCCCCCAAGAAGACAATGTGCCGTTGTGACAGCTTGTTGTTTGTCATACAGTCCATCACTGTACATCATATAAGCTATATGGTTAAATATATAGGATAGTAATTTAATGTTTAATGAGTTTAAGATGATGATTTATGTGGCTGATTTCAAAGAAAAAGTGTTGAGCACAGTACTCATAATTCAAAAGTACAAAACCTTCCATAGTATGTTAATGAATGAAATTATATAGTATCTCTCAAGACATTTTCACATGATTATCAGTACATAAACATTTTTTATGAATCTCAACTGTGTTAAATCGAACTTGATCATTAAAAACGTGTAATTGCAATGTGAAATAAAGTATTTAGTAAAAAAAATCTTGGACAAGCCTACATATATGTGCAGGCAGCCGTTTATCAACCTAAACAAAGTTTAGAACCTAAAAGTCCTGTTCTAAACTATCTATAGACCTTCTCTTACATTAATTGGGTTATTTATATGATGTTTGTTTGCTGTATTTATTGATTGTTTACCTTCTGGCAAAAACAAGACAAAAATGCTAGTGTCGTCTAAGTTTTATTTTGAAACCCCCTAACCGGAAACCCGTGTATTTTTCCTGTCTGCAGCAGGTGCTTCTCGGGCGGTTCTCAACAACGACAGGCTCGCTAACGCGACTCCGCTTCATCTAGGCTTCATGCACCGACTGCTCTTCGTGCTCCTGGCCGCTGCCGGGGCGTCTGCTCTCGGCCTCCGCGGGTCGCCGGCGTCTCTCCCGGCCGATGGGCCGTGCCGCGCCCCGCTGCAGTGGGAGGGCAGGTGGGTTCTTTACGACCACAGCACCGGGAGGAACAGCCGGGCCGCGGTGTCCTACGACGGCCAGAACCAGCGGATCCGAGTCCTGCAGCAGCACAAGAAGCACACCCCATGTCAGAGGTAATCAATTATCATCATTTACAAAACATTACATTCAATATTAGCCTCCAGAAACATAATGAGTAGAATAATACATACACAGATATATAAGACAAATATAATAATAAATATAAGATGATTCTAATTGATACAAAAAATAAATATATTAAGTAAAAATAAAAAATAAATTCAAGGAAAATAATGAAAAGAATTATTGTGATATATATACATCTTACATACATGTTACAAATGTAATATATGAGAAACGTTATATATATTATATGTAGTAAATATGACACATGTCCCTCCTCTGTGGTGCAGGTTCTTTGAGTACATCTTCCTGTATCAGAACATGGTGATGTTCCAGATTGACCAGAAGACCCATGAGTGCTCAAAGACGGTTTTGAGGGATCTTTGGGATCCTTTCGACATCCCAGAAAACTCCACCTTCGAGGATCAGTACATCATCGGAGGCCCTGGGGATAACATGGAGGTTCAAGAGTGGTCAGACAGGAAGCCAGCGCGCCAACGTAAATCTGCTGTTTATTCCACAAGACATATTCATTTTTAGTAATTTGTTGTAATCCAGTAGATGTTAATACACCATGAATTAGTCCAGCAAGTGTTAATCCTTCAAGTGTTGATCCAGCAGGAGTAGGATGCACGATTACAGTGCGTCATTGTGATGGACCGTGATATCAGGGTGGGCTTATTGTTGAGAATTATAATTGGTGTCAGCACCAACCATAGTACCTCTTTAACCCTTTAAAACTGTCATCGTTGTAAACAACAAAATTCCACACAGTTTATTTAACTTTGACTAACTTTTGATCAATGAATTGTAGCTCCTTGAATGTGTTTTAGGCTGAGAGCTAATAGTTCACCTTTGCTGTAGAAGGTTTTCTATCCACAGTTGTACTTGTGTGGCCTCCATACAGGTCCATAAATCCATACAGGTAGATTCAATATTGACTGTTTTATTGTCAATATTTCATCAATTTTCGAACATATGGATCCAGCAGGTGGTGATCCAGCAGGTTATAATCCATCATATAATGCATGTGATCCTCCATGTCCCGGCAGATGAGACCTGGGTGGGTGTGTACACCTTGAAGGACTGTTACCCTGTGCAGGAAACCTACACCAGGAACAGCAGTGTCAGCACCTCCACTCGCTTCTTCAACCTGAAGCTCGGCATCAGTGACCCCGATGTCTTCACTCCGCCCAGCACCTGTCAATCAGCCCAACCTGAGAGGATGGCTGAGTCCCACTGCTGAGGCCTCACCAGTCTTAACCTACAACCGCAGAAGCTGCACAACGAGGTTAACCAGTCACCAAATGTTTTTAATGTTGAACTTAACTCATGTGATGTTAAACTGTTGGTGAAGTTAACCTTTTTCCGACACATAAATAAGAATGAAAGTTGCAGGTTTACTTAGTGTTTGGTCAGATTGTAGAAACTCAGGACAAATCATATTAGCACTTTTTCACTATGTAGCTAAAGTAGTGAAATTACTGTCCTCATTTTCGACTACTGATGACAGACAGGAAAGGAAACCGCTCGGAAGGCAGGCTCTTGCACTTTTTCTTTTTCACAATATTCGAAGTTGGCAAATTCTCATAAAATAACTTTACTATCACACATATGACACAAAGTATGTCTCTGTATCCTTCTGGAAAATAAGAGATTGTGCCCCTCTCCACAGATAGGCATAGACATAGATAAATGAAATTCATTATACATGTTCAACATGTCAACATTTCTCACATTTCTATGTTAATGATCGTCCACCTTTAAAAATCCCAACATGCCTAAAACTAACTGCACATTGAGCATTTCCTTCTTGGGATATTATTTGTCTGCATGTGTTCATCAACCCATATTTATCAATCACACCCGAGAATAGAAACTGTTCACATTGGTCCAAAATTTACATTGATGTTTGACTCACAAAAGATTCAATTAAAATGTATTAAATCATTCAAGTTCTTTGTTTTATTTACTACAGTGTTTGACTTGTTTCTATGAGGTTGTTTTTTTTGGTTTTCTATGAAAAAAGATGGACACTGGTCCTTTTAAACCACATATGTCAAAGTCAAGGCCCGCGAGCCACATCCGGAGAGGGTTTTTTCTGGCCTCCAGGATTATATACATTTATTATTAGAACTGACCCGCAGGCAACTGCACGCCAGCAGCATCCAGGTACGTAGTGCGCACTAACGCACTACATTTCCCACAATTCAACGGTGGCGCTCCGAACAGGAGGCCACTTCCTTTCATTATTCATCAGCGGGCATTAGCGTCACTTCAAAAGTTTCAGATAGCCTACCCTTAAAAAATGGCAAAACGGAAGGTGGACACTGCGAACCGGACTTTTAAAACAGGGTGGGAATCGGAGTACATGTTCACGGAGGTAGCTGGAGAACCTCTGTGACTTTTGTGTGGTGATAAAAGAGAATCTGAGACGGCAGCATGAGACAAGACAGAAGAGATCGCTAAATTAGCCGGGACATTGATAAACTTGTTCAAAAGAAGAGACACCACCAAGTATCAGCCACAGCTTCAAAAAAGTGAACATTACTGTGCAACGTATTCAGAGTTTTTTACTCAGTTAAAGTTTAGAAGTGAACTACTTGTTTTCACACCACATGTGACTTTTCCTTTTCCTCATGTTTATAGCTTTTTTGTATTGTATGTATTTATTTGAAGTAAATTTAGGCCATTTTGCTATATCCCTGAGAAGTAATACTGATGGTGCCTTGAATAATACCACTTCATTCATTTAATGTTCATGTTTTGGGGATTTTTACACAAAGCTTTTGTCTCTGTTGAAAATTAAAATTTACTAACAGAGCCATAAGAAATTATTTATTTATTTGATCATATAGTAAATATGTATAATGTTATAGGTACTATTTTTAGGGTTTCAGTCTGTTTAATGGGGATCACTAGACTATATGCGGTCATTTTATTATTTTTTTTTCAATCAACGTTCGATCAGTCCGGCCCTTGGCTTGTTCCTAAATTTTTCATTTGGCCCCCATGTCCATTCGACTTTGACACCCCTGATCTAAACAATCACTCTTCTGACGAGAGGTCACCTGTTAAATGTAGGAAGGGCTGAAACTATTAATCGAAATAAATATGCCAATAAATGTCCCTTTATAATAGTCCTCTTATTTCACCACAGAACAATGTACTCTGATTAACAATATGGTTTTGGAGTAAGCAACTTTATACACTCCTTGTATTTTGAGCAGAACTCAAAGAAGCAATAGTGAACAAAGACTATGCTGTTGGATTATTTTTTAAGGCTGTATACTGTTGAACAATGAAGAAATCAGTCTAGTCAATTATTTCGTTCAGCCCCCAGTCACAGATTTGCCTCAATGGGCTTCAGTTTTAAGTTTCACCAACACAACACCCGCAGTGCTCAGACTCTCACATGGTACAAGGAAAAACAACCACTAAAAAAGAAAGTTTTAAGAAATTTCAGGAAGAGTAATGGGAGTAAACTATAGAAACAATGCATTCTGAAAAGAAAAGTTAAACATGAATGAATATATTAAATAGAACAACAGATATATATATTGAATTGTGGTGTGAGTGGAGGATGAGGTGACAAGATCCATCTCAGCCTCCAAGTGGACCAGGACAGTAACAGACCCGCCAACAACTGAAGATCCTTCAGTGGCTGCACTGCAGCATGTTCTGAGAAAACACAGGGCAGGACTCCAGGAAGACAACAGATTTAAAATGTATATGAGCCTGCAGCACCAAAGTTTTACAAATTTTACAACCACAACATCACAATCAATCACACACTCATAATGCCTCCTCACAGTAACCAGAATAACTTTGGGTTGCGTACAAAAGAAACAAAGGGGTTGCCTTGGGTACAACTTAAATATGTTTCAGCATTTTCTTGGCTAGACAACTACTTGATTTTTAATTAGTAGAGGTAACATGTTTACAGCTGTCCAATGTTTTTCCAATGGATGCTTCTGTGGGTTTGTCGACTGCTGTTTGTTGCAAACATTTTCCCACATTGCTCACAGCTGTGTCGTTTCTCTCTAGTGTGAATTTCTTTAGTGTCCTTTCAGATCGCTGTTTGTAGCTGTTTGTAGTTCTTTTACACCGAAGATTTATTTCCCCAGCAAAAAAAAGCTATGACCTGTTTTCTGTTTGACAGTCAAGACAAACAGACACTACAGATCTCTGGTCACCTCAAGGACATGGAGGAGTAACTGCCTACCGACCGGGGGTGGGCTAATGAATTGAATCTGTTTTTTAATAGATTCGATTCTGGACCAACAACCTCCCCCACCCCCCAGCTTCCACCAACCCCCCTCCATGTGTTGTCCCCCCCCTCTTCTGGCGCTGTGCTGTCGCCAGGTGCACTCTCCTCGTTCCATCCCACCACAACCACTTTACACCTACCCACAACAAAGCCAGCCCCTCCCCCCACCCCATTACACCTACCAACAACAAAGCCAGCCCCACCCCCCACCCCGGACGTAGTAGTCTGCAGCACAGGGGCGCCACAGGGTACAGTGCTCTCACCTTTTCTGTTTAGTCTGTACACCTCAGACTTTACCTACAACTCGGACAACTGCCACCTACAGAAGTTCTCAGATGATACGGCCATCATCGGGTGTGTATCAGATGGGAACGACCAGGAGTACAGGGGGGTCGTCAATGACTTTGTCAGCTGGTGTGAGATCAACGCTCTCCAAATCAACGCCAGCAAGACAAAGGCGATGGTTGTGGACTTCAGGAGGAAGTCCCTCCCCACCACACCGGTGAGCATCCAGGGAGAAGACATTGAGACAGTGGTCTCTTACAAATACCTGGGTGTTCACCTGAAAAACAAACTGGACTGGACCACTAACATTAATGTCCTGTACAAGAAGGGCCAGAGTCGACTTCACCTGCTGAGGAGACTAAGGTCCTTTGTGCTGTGTGCAGGACCCTGTTAAAGACCTTCTACGACTCATAGCATCTGTCCTGTTCTACGCAGTAGTCTGCTGGGGGGGCGGATGCTCAGACGGGGACAGAAGGAAAATTGACAAACTGGTATGGAAGTCTAGCTCTGTACTGGGATGTCCTCTGGAGTCGGTGGTGGTGGTGGGGGAGAGGAGGATGTTGGAAAAGCTGACATCCATCATGGACAACCCCCATCACCCTCTGCATGGGGTGGTGGGTGCGCTGAGCAGCTCCTTCAGCCAGAGACTCAAACACCCTCGCTGCAAGAAGGAGCGCTTTCGCAGATCATTCATCCCACAGCAATAAGACTTTATAACATAACATAAACATAAACCTCACTGTAGTCACTCTGTCACTTTTTCTCTTCACACACACCCTGCACCTTAAGTGTGCATTGGCTATGTATGTGTACATGTGGGTATGTGCGTGGATATGTATGTCCATATATATATGCAAATATGTGTGTATGTGTATGTATGTAGGTATGTACGTGCATGTATGTATGTATATATGCTTTGCTTATGCATACTCTTTTCTTACTATTTATTAGCATTTTCTCTCCATTCTATGTCGATAATGCATACTGTGTATGCGGATCAACAAATTCTGCAAATTTGTACATTGTGTTGTGTGTTTTTTTTATTTTTATTTTTTTTAATAGTTTTTTTTTTTTTTATCTTCTTCAGCTTTATTTTCTTCTCTTTATCTGTAACGCTGCAGTAACAGACAAATTTCCCCATTGTGGGATCAATAAAGTTTTATCTTATCTTATCTTACAGATAGGGCGACACGGTGGTGCGGTGGGTAGCACTGTTGCCTCACAGCAAGAAGGTCGCAGGTTCAAGACCGCCTTGGGCCTGGGTCTGGGGCCTTTCTGTGTGGAGTTTGCATGTTCTCCCCGTGTCTGCGTGGGTTTTCACCGGGTACTCCGGTTTCCTCCCACAATACAAAAAACATGCTCAGGTTAATTGGTAAACTCTAAATTGCCCATAGGTGTGAGTGTGAGAGTGAATGGTGTGTGAATGGTGTGTGTGCCCCACGATTGGCTGGCGACCATCTGGGGTGTATCCCTGCCTCTCGCCTTAACGCGCTGGGATAGGCTCCAGCAGACCCCTGCGACCCCGAAAGGGAATAAGCGGGATAGACAATGGATGGATGGATGGATGGATCTTACAGATATATGGATTCTGTTTTTATGCTTTTGGTTCAGGTTCATCAATACGTCATGAACCCTGCCCTGCGAGTTGCTGTCAGAGGGGGGTGGACCTGTGTTGCTATGTGTAACAGGCTTTTCAGAATTCTGCTCAGCCTTCATTTCACCCTTGCAGAGATCCTGATTGGTAAAACCCAGCATCTGCTCCTCTCTTTCTCCTGCTTTATGTTGAGCTGCTCATGGTATTTAGGAGCACCGCTGTCAGCCACCATGTTGTCGTCCATTGCCTTCAAAACAAACAAAATATTTCACTAAACATGTTGGGATGCAGGAGCTAAATTTGGTTATCAGTTATAAACAAAGATGAATAGTTTTTGTCTAAATTAATCAATTTGTCGATCAACAGTAATAGTAAATGGGACACCACCAAAGAATCCAGGCTAATGATGAATTACAGAATACCGTTTCAAGGAGACGTTTGCTTAGAAACGACAACATTTGGGGGAAATATTTGAATTTCTAGAGTGGGAAAGGAAGGAGATCAGCACTGAATATCACAATATGCAAGCATGAACATCAGGACAACTTCAATTTCAAATAATCTAAAATTCACTTGGACTACTAACTACAGGTCATAGGCAAGGATAGTAAAACAAGCAGCGTGTGTGTACGCATCGGGGAAGAACAAGAACAAGATGGCGGACGTAACGCATTACAGTAATGTATTACTAGGATCAGCTGGAAAGAAGGTTGCAACGTTTAATGGCTGCTCACAGGTAACGCGTTGTTCTGGCAATAGCGAAAAACCCTAGTGCAGGGGGGGTCAAACTCAGGTCCTGGAGGGCCGTGTGGGTGCAGGTTTTTGTTCCAACCAGGCAGTAACACGCCTGTTTCTACTAATGAAGGTCCTCAGTAAGAGCTCTATTGGTTGATTAGTAGAATCAGGTGTGTTACTGCCTGGTTGGAACAAAAACTTGCACCCACTCGGCCCTCCAGGACCTGAGTTTGACACGTGTGCAGGAGGATGTGTAAAAAGTGTGCATCAGTGAAGGATACACAACATTCCAACACTCTATAGCTAACATCTGCCAAGAGCTCTAAGCCTGTTACTTTTATTACGTCTGTGTGATGAGTCTGTGTCCGTCTTTGGCGGTCGTTGTGCGGCTAGGCCAGTGCGTGGTGCGGCCACTCAATCAAAGCTCTTAGCGGGGAATCAGTGGGTTGATTTGAATGGTCCCCATAGTCCTTCTCCAAACAGGTAGTACTCGCTAACTCGTTAACCAGGTTTTCATCCACGGGCATTTTTGCAAAGGGGAAAATGGTCGTTTTCGACCAGCGAGGAAAGATCTGCAGGCTTGATGTTCGTGGACACAGGAATCTTCTTACTGTGACTAGTTATTGTTGTTATTGGTGCGGACTAGTTATTGGTGCGGAGTTCATCCAATGGGAGCGGAGCGCCACGACCAGCTGTTCCCTTCACACGTGTCCATGGCGCTCATCTGGCTGGCCTAGCCAGGTTAGATCGTGTGTAGGGGATGATCAGCGGAAGTATTAACTACTCTGGAATCAGGTATCAATAATCAACCAGTGTGTAAAGTTAAGTTGACAAAGGCGGATTCTCTGTATAGATACTGCCTCTCTTTCAATAGATAGTGCATGCCTCGCTCATGGCATCAATAAAATGTAGTGTCTTGCACTAATTGTTCAGATAACTTTGGCTATTGAATATAATAATTATTTTAAATACTTCTTTATTCTTCAATTTTGCCAAAATCCACACTTCGCCACTGAAAAACTTCTATTACAGATTTCATCATAACAGCCTCAAACTTTTTTTACGACCTATGTGGTAACGCGGTGATGGGCGATCATGCATCATCAAAATACATTTGGCTTTTAGATAAATTTAATGACCTCATATCTTCAGGGTTGACGCCCATTAGCAGACCTTAATGGCTCTCTAGCACCCCCTGGAGATTTTCCAAAACCCCTCCGCATTGGGCTCTGATCATCACAAAATTTTCACTTTGGTGAAATCCCAACACCACACTTAGCATCTGAATCAACTTTTCTGACTGGTTTAATCAAACTTTTTTATGCTCTCAAGGCATGTGAGATCAAAAGATATTCAAGCTTTTTGCTAAGTCATACTTTCTGGCCATGGTGAACCCACCATTTTTGGCCATTGTTTTAGATCATGTGACAAACTCAGGTCCTGGAGGGCCATGTGGGTGCAGGGTTTTGTTCCAACCAGGCAGTAACACACCTAATTCTACTAATCAACCGTTTGAGCTCTTGCTAAGGATCTTCATTAGTAGAATCAGGTGTATTACTGCCTGGTTAGAACAAAACCTGCACCCACACGGCCCTCCGGGACTTGAGTTTGACACCCCTGTCATCTGACTTTGAACAGCTTATGCCCACATACTTTATCCAATTGACTTCAAACTTACTGGAGAAGCAAATAGGTCCACCCTGAGTGTTTTTTTATTTTGACTTCCCATTTTATTCTAGCACTGCCGGTGGTGACAAGAAGTGTCTGTCACTTGAACATTTCACTTCTTAAACATATGGAACAAGTTGGTAAAGTTATGTGATGAATATTGTGAGGCTACAAACTATGGCGTCCACATGGTGATGTAATCTTTCATCACTCTCACTGAAAATATGGTTGGCTTTTTGATACCTTTAATGACCTCATTTCAACATGAAAAATGATTCACCAGTCAAGGTTGGTTTGCTTTTTGATCAGAAGGGAGCGATTCCCACGGCTGGGAATAAATGCCTCTGTAGCACCCACTGGAATTTATCAAAATCCCCACATTGGGGTTAGTTTTTTCAATCCTCATAAAATTTGGTACAGATATCTTGACTTCCCACTTTACTCATGGGGCCCTCTGGTGGTGACGGGAAGTGTTCTGTTTTCACTGTAATGTGCACTGATGACACATCTTTGAGCTCATAATATTCATACCACTTCTTAATTGTGCAAAACAAATTGTGAAGCTGTATGATGAATGTGAGACTATGACCAGCATCAAAACCGTATTCCGACAGTGACTTTGTAACTGGCTGGCTTAAATCATTATTAGAAAAAAGTTTAGTAACTGGGAACTGTTAAAGTTTGAACTATCAAAAGTTTTGAGAGCATATGGATGCTAGAAATCGCCAAGACTAAAAAGGGCTGAAAAAGAAATTGTAATCTCAGAAATGATAGAAATTTAACATCATGAAAATGAATATCAACACTTAATTAATGGGAGGAGAATTCAGCTTTTTTACTTACTTGGAAAAAGCTCATGCTAAACTAACATATTACAAAAATTAAACATTGATGGAGACATTACAAAGACCCTCAATAAATACACTTTTACAAATTTTAAATTTGTATGCTGAATTATACTAATCAAAGTATGAGGAATCAAACTATTTCTGGAGTCTCCTACAGATACTAAATTAATCAACAATGAATTGAAGGAGTCTTATGATCAACCACTATTTCTATAGGATTTTATTTCCACTATAGAAAAAATACATGTAAAGCCTAATAAGGCACAGATGTATCACTTCTGAGTTCAACTTGAACCCTTCACCTTTTCTTAGAATGTATAGATAAAGAATCCTCCTCTGACTTTAATCAAAGGCCTCATAACTTTAATACCAAAACCAAAAAACAGACATAATTCAATTTAATTCAATTTTAATTCAATTTATTTGTATAGCCCAGAATCACAAATCACAGATTTGCCCCAACGGCTTTACAGTTTTTACAAAAGCAACACAACATCCCCTGTCCATAGACCCTCACATTGTACAAGGTACAACTTCCTAAAAAAAACCTTTAACGGGGAAAAAAAAAAGTAAGAACCCTCAGGAAGAGAAACAGAGGAGGGATCCCTCTTCCAGGACGGACAGGCTGCAGTAGATGATGTGTGCAGGTGGAAACATTACAGGGAAAATTGGACTTTACAAACAGAAAAACAGAAATGTAATGAATTTAGGTGTAAGTGGAGGATGAGGCGCATCCATCACAGCTTCCAGGTGAACCAGGACAGACCCTCCAACATCCATAGATCCCTCAGTGGCTGCACTACAGCATGCTCTGTGAATGAGAAAACACAGGGCAGAACTCCAGGAAAACAGCTAATTAACAGCTATCAGCTAACAGTATCACAGATGGAAGAAGAAAAAGAAGAAAAAGAAGCTCAGAGTATCTCATGAGGACCCGGCAGACTAACATATCGCAGCATAACTATGACGGCCCTAACTATACGCTTCTTCAGGAAACCTTTTAATCTATTCTTAAATAAAGAAAGGGTGTCTGCCCCCCGGACTTAATCTGGAAGACGATTCCACAGGAGAGGAGCCTGGAAGTTGAAGGCTCTGCCTCCCATTTCCATTCTAGAAATTCTGGGAACATAATCCTCTCGATGGGTGATATGGGACTAAGAGATCCCTAAGGTAGGATGGCGCCTGACTGTTGAGCGCTTTATAGGTGAGGAGCAGGATTTTGAATTCTATACGAGATTTCACAGGAAGCCATTGTATAGAGGCTAATACAGGTTAGATATGCTCCCTTCCTCTAGTGCCAGTTAATAAACATACTCCTCACTGTTAATTTGTTTCCAATTTGCCCACTTAATAATGATTATAAGATATTTGCATTGATAAAAGATTAAAAGCTGTTCTAAATCACATAATTGACAAGAACTATGTCTGGCTATAATCTGGCTTCATGAAAAACAGGCATATCTCTAACAATATCAGATCAGTACTTGACTTAATTGATTATTTAGATTTATGCTCTGATGACAGTTTAATCCTTGTTTGGAATTTTACACATTTTTTGGCAGAACTCAACATAAAGTCATATTCTATGCTCTAAAGAAATTTGGCTTTAGCTTATATTTAGGCAGCGCCATCAAAAATTAGGATAGGAATGGAAATTATTTAATCAGATTACATGCTCAGTTTCCTCATTTTTTCCTTGAATGTGGGGTCATGCCATGCTGCTCTTATATATATATATATATAGTAGGCAACAAACTTATATATACGGAAACGTGTGGGCAGGGAGCATACAGCACACGAAGTGTAGCAGACCCTCAAGTGACACCATGAAAAAGTATTTAATAGGGATGAGGAGACAGGCGGAGAGAGACGGAGACGAGGAAATATGACGAAGCATGTAGCGTTTGGTTCACTGTGAAAGACTGTTGTGTTACTGTGTCTAACATGTTGGCAGCGGACAGCATGAAGACAAAGAAGTTAAAGACATTAAACCCCAATCACGCTGATAAGCCGATTTTATGTCATTTTATTTTTCAGTATCATATGGTTTGACATGGTCAGTCAAAAAATGTTTACAGTTTAATTAAGGATTTATTTGTATTTTTGAATTTCAGGTGCACTTTAATTCTTTTCTGTTGTAGTTAATACAGCTATTCTTTGTTGTAAGTTGGTCCATATTTCTTTTTTTATTCTCTTATACGTTAAGGATACAGTGTTATGCAGAGGTAGTTATAACAATCTTATAGAGAAATGATCCACATGTAAAGTTCACATTAGAATTGACAACAAAAACACTGATCATTGTCAACATATACTTTTACTTGTAATCGATTACTCCCTCAATTCTTTATTTTAGTGTATTTTTTCTTAATCGGTTTTAGGTTTGTTTTGTTTCTTCTTTTCATCAGAGAAAACAGCAGAACCTCCTTCAGCAGTTTATTGGGTATTTACCAAGATAATAATAATTGTAATTAATTTTGTGTACTTGCTCTTATGCCTTTATTGATAGTACAGTGAAGAGAGACAGGAAGGGGCCAGAGGTCAGAGGAGAATGGCCAGACTGGTTCGAGCTGATAGAAAGGCAACAGTGACTCAAATAACCACCCGTTACAACCAAGGTAGGCAGAAGAGCGTCTCTGAACAACAGTACGTTGAACTTTGCGGCAGATGGGCTACAGCAGCAGTAGACCACGCCGGGGGCCACTCCTTTCAGCTAAGAACAGGAAAGTGAGGCTACAATTTGCACAAGCTCATCGAAATTGGACAATAGAAGATTGAAAAACCTTGCCTGGTCTGATGAGTCTCGATTTCTGCTGCGACATTTGGATGGTAGGTTCAGAATTTGGCGTCAACAACATGAAAGCATGGATCCATCCTGCCTTGTATCAACGGTTCAGGCTGGTGGTGGTTGTGTAATGGTGTGGGGAATATTTTCTTGGCACTCTTTGGGCCCCTTGGTATCAATTTAACATCGTTGCAACACCAAAGCCTACCTGTGTATTGTTGCTGACTATGTCCATCCCTTTATGACCACAATGTGCCCAACTTCTGATGGCTACTTTCAGCAGGATAATGCACCATGTCATAAAGCTGGAATCATCTTAGACTGGTTTCTTGAACATGACAATGAGTTCACTGTACTCAAATGGCCTCCACAGTCACCAGATCTCAATCCAATAGAGCATCTTTGGGATGTGGTGGAACGGGAGATTCGCATCATGGATATGCAGCCGACAAATCTGCATCAACTGTGTGATGCCATCATGCCAATATGGACCAAACTCTCTGAGGAATGCTTCCAGCACCTTGTTGAATCTATGCCACGAAGAATTGAGGCAGTTCAGAAGGCAAAAGGGGGGTCCAACCCGTTACTAGCATGGTGTACCTAATAAAGTGGCCAGTGAGTGTATATGGGGTAGTAGCTTTCCGTTGCATAATTTATGATGTCCTGGAACATCTTGGGATAAGCCATGATTGTGTTGATGAAATTAATCTGAACATGAACTCATTGAAGTGGCATTTAACACTTTAATTTCTGAACATAGCTTTTGATCATAAATTGAAGTAATTTCTTGTGGGAACATGTTAATGTTGTAACAAACATATCAGAGCAGTAGAATTTATACAAACTGGGGAAGAAGGGGAAAGGAAAAAATTGAGGAGAGGAAATTTTGAGAAAAAAAAGTAACTTATCTACATTTAAGTTGTACATTACAATTAAAAATACACATATTCTGGCCTATTATTTTGAGAAACCTGAATAAACACAATACTTTACCAGAGAACAGCATAGGGGGCTCTCAATCCAAAAGTTGCTGGTTCGATTACACCAATGGAACATGACATCTGTAACACAAACTACTACCAAATGTATAAAACATAACCATTGTATGTTAATTTCTAAATGAAATACTGCAAGTTGCATACTTGCAGCTCTTTTTAAATTTTGTTGTATCACTGTCAATCCAAGGACAATAAAGAAGATTCAATTTAAATTTATAACTAAATTAGCAAAATATGCAGAATAAACAAAAAAACTTACTGTAAGCACTTATAAAGGAGGCGAAGCCTCCACATGCGAGTCAGCTCCTATGTCCCTTGGAGCGTATGGTCGCTGGCCCTAAGAGATGGGCTTAGGGGATGCGCCTGGGCGTGGTATTCACTGCAGTGTGAGGTGTGCTCGTTGTGCACTGTTGTGGTCTGGTTGTGTGGAAGGCTGAACATGTGGCCATTTAGATTTGTTCTAGTAAATTTGGCCTGTGTTGACCAATCATCAACTGGCCTCAAGAGTTCCCCTACATTAAATTAAATATAAATGTTTATGTATTTATAGCGCTCCCTATGGCCCAATTTGCACTATATTTGGCACAGAGCCTCTGGATTCCCTCTGGAACCAGTTTCTTAAATTTTGTCAAGTGACATGTATTTGCAGCATAACTCATATAACGCAGCACTATTCAGAAAATACATCGATATAGTCACTGTTATTGTTTATCTGTTATAACACCACCAAGTGGAGCACGTGCAATTTTCAATATGGAGGATCTGTTTCCTATTATGTGTACCCTTAAAATTTCAAAGACCTTATTATATAAGTTTGGCTGAAATTAACAGTTGTCTTTTAGCTTATCCAAGCCCAGATTGACCAAATCATGACCATCTTCATGTGGTCTCAGAACTGGTCCTACATCATATGCACCCTTCATCATGTAGCTGCTCGGTTTCAGATCAGAGGGGCTGTTTCCCCCAATCACGCCCAAGGTCCCACTGTCATTGCCCACATGAGCACTGAAGTCCCCCAGGAGAATGAGGGAGTCCTCAGAAGGAGTGCCCTCCAGTAGCCCCAAAAAACAGTACATACATGCATTCCCATTCCTGCTCTGTAACTTTTACTGGAGGCAACTCCAGAGTGGTAGAGTCAAAGCCCTCTCAAGGAAACTGCTTCCCATGCTGTGCTTCAAGGTGAGCCTAACTATATCTAGCTCTCAACCTTGCATACCAGCTCAGACTCTTTCCTTGCCAGAGAGGTGATATTCCGTATCACCCAGAGCAAGCTACTGCTGCCCATCTCTTTTGGCACTCTCGCCCTGTGGCCCCTCCCATTGGTGGTGGGGAGCCCATATTACTCTTTGAGCTATATCCGGTTGGGCTCAAAGGGTGTAGGCCTGGCCACTGAGGGAAACGGAATTACAATGTTTAGGTCTCCATTTCATTTTAATATTCAGATTTATGTTAAATAATTTAATTTGTATTTTTCTAATTCTAATTTCTAATTCTTTAGAACATTTGAGCATTTAAAAAATTACTTAAAAATAGTAACAGTAACTTTCCAAAATAACTAGTTACTTTTATAATTTGTAACAGTAACTAGTTACTGTTTTTAGAGAAGTAACCTACAATTGAAACTGATTGAATATATAATTAAATATGAGACCATGATAAAAATAGAAGGTTAAATACTTGAATGAATACTTAAAAATACTTGAAAGAATACTTAAATACGTGAATGTTTGAAGGAAACCATGTTTTTTGTGCAAGATTTTATGAAAATATATTTTAGGGATATTTAACTGCGACTTTAAGGAAAATTTGAATTTCAGCTGCTTTGTGACATTAACATCTAAAAGTATTAACAAAAGAATGTGATCATGTGAACAGACACTGCTAATGAAGAACAGGATAAAGAAACTCTGATGACTCTGGCAGCTTTTATTCTCTTGTGAGGCAGCAGACTGCTCAAGTCTGTTCAGTAGATCAGCAATAAGAAGTGGAGAAATAAATTAAAACCACAAAACAAACTAATCAGGTAAAAACTGCTCCACTCTAGAAAAAACAACAGAAGAATAAACAACATAGCAGAAGATTCAAATAAAATCAATAAAAAAAGTTGGTAAGAAAACTATTGTTCAGTTTTTAATTTTGGTTTGTTTCTTCTTCTTCTTCACGCTCGCACGCTCGCACGCACGCACGCACACACACACACACACACACACACAGACACAGACACACACACACACACACACACACACACCAGAGTGATCCTTCTGTATTTACACTTGTAATTATAGTTTCTTTAAGGGTGAGAAGGGGGATCAGGTATAGTAAGCCCTGCCCTTTCAGTGCTCAGCGGTGAATCAGCAGCTGCTGTTCTTGAACTCTCCGTTCTCAGTGATGGACAGCTTGGTGGGATTGGTAGGTGACAGGCCGTTGCGGAGGTTCGGTGTGCTGTACCGTTCCTTGACCTGCGTAAGCGCCGCCATCAGTCGTGAGTTTGCTGCATCCAGGGAGCCAATCCGTTTCTCCTGATTGGATTAAAAAAAAAAAAAAAGAGAGAGAGCGTGGGCAGGACTCATGAATTAAAATGAATGAATTGATGAATTGAACATGAATGAAGACCTGACTGAAATTTTGAGTTTTGGTTCTTCATTTAGGCTATTTAAGCAACATGTTAAAGCATTGTTTTCCAATCTTTTATTATAATTATGAATATTATTCCAGTAGTAGTACAAATAGACGTCATAGTAGCCTACAGGCAAATTGTTTTATTAGGCCTTACTACTGTTTTATTACACAGCAGCGTGGAATTTACTTAGGCCTCTTCTATTTTGTACACAAGAAAGATTTTAACATAGGCTTAAGCAAAAACAAATCCGAAGAAATGGTTCAACAACACGTGTCTCAACAGAAGTGGTAATGCTCTCAAACGGCAGCAAATCTTAAAATGTCAAAAAATAAGTGGTCAAATATGTACTTTTGTGTTAAAATTTTATTGACAAAATGAATGAGAACGTGTTCAACTTTATTCAGAATCAGCTGATTATCCAGGGACTGACACAAATGTTTTCCTATTCAGCATCAGTCATTATTGTGGCAGTGAAATTAGATGCTCATTGCACAAATTCTGGGTTTTGTCCAGTCCATTCTATGCTGAGCATCCCTGGGTGTCTATGGGGAGTGAGATGATTGGATGATCTGTCTGAGACTATGTCTTATTTTGATTGACAGCAAAAAAGCAGATCAGCGAGCTCTAAGTCAAGTTGATCTGGAGACTTCACAAACCATCTTACTGACCCTTCTTTGATAAAAAAATACTTTATTAGCAGTTTTCCCTGGTGTAGTTGGAGACTATTAGGTGATTAGAGACCCCTGACTTCTGTCACTCTACTCTTACTCTCCCCAATGAGCAGCTAATGCAGGCCAAGAGTGAGCTTCCTCTCCTTGAAAGACCAGCAGCCACCACAGCTCTACAAGTTACAAAAATCATTTGCCTATGCCAAACTCTCATCTTTTTCACCCAGGATCTGGATCAATTTCATGATAGACCTCCAAGGCCTTCGGTTGATGGGAAATCCATCGTAGCGACGGAAAACTTTAATTCATAGGGACAACACATAAGACTGACAGATATGAAGGGAAACAAGGGTCTGTGATGATCTGAGTTTTGGGTTAAAACAACGTCATGACCATTGCATCATTATTCCACGTATAAATGTTAAAAGGGAATCAGAGACAGAGTTGAGTGATGTTTTGTTCTGACAACAGAACAAAGTGAAAAACGATTAGCATAATTTTGAGGGCAGCAGCCAAAAGTATCAGCTAACAGCCTGAAACCAAAAAAAGTAAACTGACATGGCTCTGACATCAGTTCACAAACCCGATTACACCAGAGCAAACTGGAACAAACCAAATCAGACTAGCACAAACCAAGTCAGACCTTCTCTGTTGCTCTGATTGAGTGATTTGGAAATTGGGAGAGTTAGAAGAGTTGGAAGGGTTGGGAGGGTTGGCAAAGATCAGCCAAAGAGAATTATTGTTACAGAAGTTATTAAAGTGGAGTCATTTGACATCATGCAACATCATGTAAGCAGACGTCTTTGCTGTCCTTGCTGACCTCAGCAAGGTGAGGTGTGTTGGTTGATGTTGGTTGTGGTGTAGTTCTAAAAATAGCATAGAGTAGTTACGTGCCTGATTCAATTTCACATTGACTTGAAACCAGTGAAGTCACGATGAGAAATACAAGTTCAGGCTCATACTAAATGTTAAAGTTATCAGCAGAACATTAGAATAGGTGTGGTGTCAGTGTGGTTAGGGTGTGGTGTCAGCACCGGTGTGGTGTCACGGGTGTAGTGTCAGTGTAGTTACGGGTGTGGTGTCACGGGTGCAGTGACGGTGTGGTTACGGGTCCTGGTGTCATTGTTACAGGTCTTGGTGTCATTGTCGTTACAGGTGTGCTGTCAGTGTGGTTACGGGTGTGTGGTTAGTGTGGTTACAGGTGGTGTCAGGTAGGGTTACATACATGCACATGAAAAATTTGCACACACTTGCTGCTGCTATATTTTTACTTATATTGTTATGTGAAGAAATTGACAATAAAATTGACTTTGACTTTGATTTGGTGTCAGTGTCCGTCTGTACCTGTGCATCAATGATCTTCTGTTTGGCTTCAATCACTGCTTGCATTTCAGCATGGTCACGTTTTAACTCCTCCTCCACAGCCATCAGCCTACGCACATGTGAGCGCACACACACAGACAAACACAGGGGGCAGGGTCAGACAGGTCATGCTGTGTGTGTTAATGTGTTTAAATAATCTGAAGTGGCCTCTTTTCCTGATAACTCATTTCACGTCATCAAATTTTACCACACACACACACACACACACACACACACACACACACACACACACACACACACACACACACACACACACACACACACACACACACACACACACACACACACACACACACACACACACACACACACACACACACACACACACACACACACACCATGTACTTCATGTACATGTATTTTATTCATTTATTGATCACATATGGATCCAGTATTGGTACCTGCAGATAATGCTCTTCATCTGTGTGTCCTTTTCCTCCTGCTGGCGTCTCAGTTTGTCCTCACTGTCATCCAGACGGTTTTTATACTCCAGCAGCAGCTTCTGCATCTGCTGCTCTTGAGCCAGCAGCCGCCGCTCGTATTCCTCCAGCCGCCTCCCGGATGCACGCAGACGATCCTTCAGCCGTGAAATCTCCAGCTCATACTGCAGAGAAGCAGCAGGTTACAGACACTACAGTCAGGATTAATACTGCAACAAAACCTCCTCCAATTAGGGATCAATACTGCAAACCTCTTCCAAACCAACATGTGAAGAGTATCCACCAACAAACACACTGTTGATCAATGTATTTTTACTACAGTACTTTACTGCAGTACTTTTAATTGTATCCACTCATAATACTTGTACAGGAATGTGTGTCCTGTTCAGTTCTAAATCTCACAGAGCATCTTCTCTCTTGATTTGCTGCTCACTGTTTACCTTCTCAGTGCTCCTCCCCTCCTCCCCATTCCTCTCTGTGCCTCTTTCTGCCTCCTTCACCTCCTCGTACTGACCATTGTTCAGCACCCAGGCAGCTGTTCGCTCCACTGGAGACATTGCTACCTCCACGGCCTCCATTGGAGGAGACGATATCTACACACACAATATAAATTAATCCTGTGTGATTATGTATTTATCATGGAATGTGATTATTCTGTTTAAGGTTTGTCTTGTGCCTCCTGATTGGCTTGCTGTCATGATGATGTCATGCTACAGTACCTGCGGCAGCGGTGGCTGCTTGACAGCACTCCTGGGGGGTGGAGCCACGTTCTCAACAGACTGTTGCTGGTTTATTTGGGCGTCGCTGGTCACTGGCTCAGTGTTGGCGCTGCTACTACTACGGAGTGAAGCACTGTGTGGGAGGGAGCGTGGCGTCCTGGCTCCCCCCCCCCCACGACTCTGCTGCTCCACCTTGACAATGTGGGCTGTACCCGCTGTCGTGCTTTGCCGGGGGATGGCAACTGCGGTTGCGGTGACGGGCGGAAGGTCTGGTGGTGCATGGCGGCAGGTCCTGCTGCTGAACTCGTCCAGGCTGCTGTTGGATGCCACACGATCTTTGGCCCCCACCTGGCTGTCAAAGTCATCTGAGTTGCTGTGGCTGTTGTGCGAGCTCTCAGTGCTCAGGTTTTCTGAGCTGGAGTCCTGCTGCAACGAGTGGGCAGAGTGTGTGGACAGGCTGTGGGCAGGGTTACTCAGGTGGTACATAGGGTTCTGAAAAGATAATGGCTGCAGGCTACGCTGCTGGCTGAGCGATGGGTGCAGCGGACGCCGCACCTGTGGTGCGCTCTGCGGTTGAGTGTCTCTGGGCAGGGCTTTACTCTGGTGCAGTGCTGGCTGTGGCGTGAGAGGGCTGGAGGAGGAGAAGTTGCGTGGGGATGAGGTTTGTCCAATGGAGGCCTGGGAGCCCACCCTGCTGAGACGGGGCGGGGCCTCATGGTGTGGCGTCAGCTCCGGGGGGGCATGACCACTCGGAGTGTCCTGCAAGTCGACCAGAGACATGCTGCGTCCGTTTGGTAGTGGCTGGTCTTGCTCTTCAGGGTCCAGCTGCTGCAGGGGGCGGGGCCCGCACACATAACCTGCCAGCAGTTCGCCACACGGAGATGGGAGGCTTTGCACCTCACTGCGGCTAGAGGAAATGACACAGGTTAACATCATTACAGTTGACATGTGATTATTTAACAACAAAGTTGAATGAACATAACACGGAATTCAATCTGTTATGATGTGATTGATCAGTCACAGATGTCTTGTGATAGTTATTACTTACAGATGTGTTGCTGCATATTGACTTGTTACAGTACAGATGTTCAAACAACTGATTTGTTACCTGTCGGCTGGATCCTCAAAAATTCGTTGTAACCCGGACGACAGGCTGCCGCTAATGTTGTGGACAGAGCCGTGGTGATCCTGGAAACGCCGCAACTGCTGCTGGACAGGTGTGGCCAGACAGCAAGAGATGTCTCCCAGAATCCTCGGCAGTGGGCCTAGCTTGGCTACTGTGGCCTGCAGGAAGGAATTTTCACCCTGGGGTCGTGTGTGTGTGTGTGTATGTGTGTGTGTGTGTGTGTGTGTGTGTTGTGGACAGAGCCGTGCATGGTTTGAATGGGAGCACCGGGATGCAGCGGTGTTGAGGCAATGACATCAACATGGTGTCAAGAGAGGTAGATGGCCAGACAGAAGGGGGACAGAAGGAAGAGGAAGGGGAGGGAAGAAAACAACATGAGGGAAACTTAATGGAAACAAAAATCAAACCAACCAGAATAACATGCACCTACTGAACAACCAATCAGACAGCAGCAGAGTCATGCTCCCACAGGTAGGTGGGGGTGGAAATGGGGAGGCTCAGCACAGCCAGGGGGCAGGGTTAGGTCATGCTGTGTGTATTCATGTGGGTAAATAATCTGAAGTGACTTCTTTTCCTGATGTTAATTCATTTTACGTCCTCAAATATTTACAGCGCGCGCACGCACGCACGCACGCACACACACACACGCACACACACGCACACACACACACCTTGTCGAGCTGGGTAACAACCTCCCACAGCAACGCGTGGAGCACCGACAGCTCCCTTCCCAGGTCGATATAACCCTCAAAGCCTGGTGTGTTGGACAGAGTCTCTGGGTTGGAGATCTCTGACAGGAAACGCATCATCCCTGCCCACTCATGTTCCAGGAAGTCATTCATGAAGGCCATGTACTCCTCTTTGTTTCCGAACCTGCAGAGGAGACACAGACATCAGAAAATGATTAACACAGTATTGGAGATTTAATTAAACCTTCAGTTTGCTGTGGTCCTCTAGAAACATACTTTGTGAAGTTTGCAAGGTTCTGGATGACTTTGGCGATGAGCGTGAGTGTCCGGGATGTTCGGTCATCCGGATACTCTTGCATCAGGTAGAAGAGTGACGGCGACATTATGGCAGGGCAGAGGAAGCGCAGGAATAGTGATGCGCTGATCAGACGCTTGCTGATGTCCTGCTGGTGGCCATGAGCGACACACTGCTGCTTCCATGAAGCAAACACTTCTTTCAGCTCTCGAGGAAATACACTGTGTGCACACAAAAGACGCACACATACACCCATGATGTTATACTGGGACTACAGATATGAACACTATTAGACTCGGACTACAGTTGTGAATTAGAGTATACGAGGACTACAGGTGTAAATGACGTTAGACTGGGACTAATGAATGACAGTATTCTGGGTGTCTCAGCTGACCCTGATCTCACCAGTAGGAGTTGATGATCTTGCAGAAAGCCAGCTCACAGCACATCTTCAGGTTACTCTGATGTTCTGCCAGATCTCCACTGGAGCATCGGCTTGGATCGACCTCACAGTTCTCGTCCGACTCATACAAAGCTTTAATAAACTCACCTGCAGGCAGATGACAAGATTACTGGTTACTGACAGATATTCTTTCAGAGCACAATAAGATTTTTCATATACCGTAATTTCATGACTATATGGTGCACATAAAAGTCTTATATTTTCTTCAGAACGTGTGGTGCGCCTATAGTGCAGTGTGCCCTATGTTAGTGTAAGGTGGACGTAGTGGCCGTGGATTGTATATAAAAGCGTTATGCAGAACACTGTTGTTTTAACAACTGAACATAATGATGTGGATCTTTATGCACAGGGGTGATTTGATTTTTTTCATGTTTGTAAACATGGATAATTGTGGTGCAAACCTTATGTGTGAGATTTATAAAATATGTGGACTAATATATTTATGGTGTCTGTATTTCTGTTTTAAGTGCTGTCAAACAGTGAAAGTATTTTGTAACAATGTAATATTGGTTTCCCATCCATGATGGTGGTTTACTCCAATTGCATTGATTGTGAGTGTGGGTTGTGTACAATTAAAACTAGCCTGTTTGGCACACCAATGTTTTGTTGGCTTCCTGACGTCACTTCACCAACCTTTCTTCAGTTTTTCCCTGGTCCTTTTACAACAGGAGGCCACTCTAGTCCCTCACATACTTACTGTTTTAAGTTCCTGATCTTAAGCAATGTCCCACTCAAGTGTGTGAGAATATTAAATCACTATAAAGACTAAATGTTGTATGCTTGCAGACTTCCTGCAGCCTCAAACTCTACCCACCATAACAGAAACTGAAGTTTCACAGCTTCACACACATTTAGGTTTTAATGAGTCCAAGTGTCTGACTTCAAGAGAAGCTGATGACTGAACATTTGACTTGGCAAAAACACATGAATCATTGACAGTGACTGTCAGCTGAGAACACATAACAAAAATCTACTAAATATTGCAGTTATAACATCAGCCCTACAGAAACTCTTTAGAAGTTATCTGTTCTCAAGAAGGAACTATAAATACCTCACTTTTTGCTAATAATAATGTAAAGTTATAAAGCCTCTGAGTTTCTAATAACAGCAGGACCTAGGAGTCTGAGACAGTTTCTGAACTATTCTCAGCTTCCACTCAGTCATCTTATTGACACTGTGATACCCCTGTGAACATGGAAACTCAGTAGAATCACTTTGAGCAGGATGATGTGACAGATTAACGACATGAGCTGCTCTAAAAACAGCATTCAGCTCAAAACAAGGACCATAAAAAGAGAAGGAAACTGCCTAAAGAAAAAATCAAAGATCAAAATCTCAGCACCTGAAATGTGTGTGCAAGTGTGTGTGTGTGTGTGTGTGTGTGTGTGTGTGTATTCAACCTCACCCAGAGCATCGTGCAGATATTTCTGTCCTACTAGCTTTAGATACTCCTCAATGGCTTTGGTGGCCAATGTGTTCTCCCTAAAGATCAGGACATCATGGTCGGCACAACGGTCCACTTCTGACATCACAAGGTCTGTCAGGAAGTCCTGAAGTATGATAATAAGAGGAATTAATAGAATAATAACAAGATCAAGACAGTGTTTAAACCTATGAACTCATGGCTTTAACTTTGACAGTATTTAAACATCTGCTTTTACTTTTGACAGTATTAACTTAAAGCTTTTACTTTGGATGTCTCTTCTACTGTTCATTATTTGAAATTTGACTCAAGGAGCAGCTGTGACCCGACCTTTGCCCTCCCAGTGCTCTGCAGGATGTGCACGAGAGCACAGGCCATCTCCTCCTTGTTCTTCACGCTGATGACAGGCTCCAGCACGGAGCACAGCATGGTGTAGTTGTTGGTGACAAACTCTGCAAACTCTTTATACTGCTCCATGGGGAGGATGGAGATGGTCTGGAAGCGGGACTTGATGCGGATCGATGGGCCGCCCCCCTTGGCTTTGTTTGTGGTGGGCATGCTGACCGGGTACCATTTTTCCACAAACTGCCTCCCTGTTACACCAGCCACCGGGATGTTGACCAAGCCCACGTAATTGTTCTTATCCTTCTTCTTCTTCTTGTCCATGTCACGGTAGATATGCACAGTGATGCTGTGCATGGCGGGCAGGCTCGAGAAGTCAAAGTATTCACCCCAGAACAGGCTATCGTGGCGAGTCTTGCTGGTGGTCCGAGCATACAGGACATCGTCCAAACACAGCTCACAAAAATATTTCTTCTTCGGTGGCAGGTCTTTGGCTTCAATGATCCAGAGTCGCAGCAGGTTCTCTGCCCGATGACAGTTGTCCTGGAAACACAAATCATCATCATCACTGATGGAAAGACAGATGTGATGTATTTGTTCCAATATTATTTAACAAGCTAAGATGAAAATAGAAAAAATACTATGTTGAAAAAATATTTTTGCTCATATTTATCACATTATTTCCGAATTAGAATCAGAGCTGCATCTAACAATTATTTTGATATTTGATTGAAATATCAAATTGAATGATTAATCGATTCGTTTTCTTGGTCATAAAATGGTGTCAAATGTTGATCACTGCTTCCCAAAGCTGATGATTCAACCCAAACACAAAGATGAACAGCCTAGAAGAATAAAGAACCTATTTTCAGATTTAGAACACTGGAAGCAGAGAACTTTGACAATTCTTCATAAAAACAACCCAAATTGATTAATCAATAACCAAAATAGTTAATGATCAATGTAATTGGTGGTTACTTATCAATTAATGATTGCAGCTCTAATCATCAATAATAAATATCTAAATCTAATGGTTTGTTTTTCTAATTTCTATTTTTAATATTTATTTAACACAAAATAGAAAGTCAAACAAGCTGTTATCTTTCAGCGTTAAAAAAGGTACAGATAGAAAGGTAAAGATAAAAAAGGTACTTTGAATTTGTTGATCAAACATATGATTCATGATTTATCTGTAATCATTTTGCTCTGTATTGTGTCCACAGAGAGATTAACTGAAACAGTGCTAGTCATTATGTTTCTTGCCACAGCGGCAGAGAACATCCCTGTGCTCTGAGCCCTATAGAGATCAGCAGGATCGGAAGGATTCACCTATGTGTGGGGTCTCATAAAAGAAGGATAAAAAGAGTCTCACCTTGTTGGGCTGAATTGTCCTCCTCAGGTTCTCCATCCACTTATCTCTTTCTGAGGATGAAGCACAGCTAAAACATTTACTGCCACCCGCGTATGTCACCTGAAAGAAAGAGAGAGAAAGAGAGTGAGAGAGACAAAGAGAGAGACGGAGAGAACAATGACACCAGCAGTTGTCTGAATTAAGTGCTCAAAGTGTGGACAATGTTCATGCATCACCTCAAAGCAGAACTCCTGTCCCAGGATGCTGCTGTGCAGTGGCTTGATGAACACATCCTCCTCCATGCTGAGGTCCAGAGCCTCCACTGCGCTGCCGGGGCTAAGCAGAGACTCATGGGAAGTCGACCCCTTCAGCTTTGGAAGGCCACGTGACCTGTGAGACAACAGTAAGAGTTTCAGTGGGCCTGAATTTAGCAGCTGCTTTTAGATATCACAACAATGGTGAGAGATTCAACAGCTTCTTCAGAGTATTTCATCCTTTACCTACAACCATCTCAGAGAAACAGAAATACCTACGACAAAGACCCACAGAGGCAGGCCGTACTTCTCTACACTCCCCCACTCTCACCATGACCCTCAAGCAGGCAGCAGCAACAGCTCCATTCACGGAGCAGAGCATCGCTTTTATGCTGCTTCCCTGTAGTCCAACAGGTCGTAAACAAGGCCTTGGGATGGACGATTGCATCTGGCTTGTGAAAGCATTTCCATAGTAACCACCTCTGTTGGGAGGGTGGGTGCTAGGCAGTGGGCACAACTCAATGACAGCCAAGGCAGGTGTTTAACTACAGATGCTCTCAGAAGGCTGAACTGCAGAATCCCAGAATCCATGAGTGTGTGTGTGTGTGTGTGTGTGTGTGTGTGTGTGTGTGTGTGTGTGTGTGTGTGTGTGTTACATAAATCCCGGATTAGTGAGTTGAGATCATCATGGACAGCTATAATCATACCAACTCGTAACATGACACACTATTTAACAGAATGGATGGAGATGAAGATGAGGATAAAGAGGGTTTTAGGGCACAGGCCTTTTGTAAACAAGTCCAGTCAGTCTCTGAGGCTGCTGAGTGATGCATGCATTCCAAGACTGTATCATGATTCTTCCAAGGCTTTGAAACAAATTTTCATGACCAAACATGTTTTGAAGCATATCTAGAACAAAGTTGGCTTTTTATTTTTATTATTTTTGATTATTATTTTTCATGTTTGATTTATAAGACGACTGAAAATGATGAAAGAAAGACATTTTCACTCGATCTGAATTGGACAACATATACTCTGTGGAGTCTTCCAAAACTGTCTGGGTTTATTGATTTATTTTTCAAAACTGTTCTAGGCCTAGAAATTGTGATTATTAAATTCTATGACTATTCCAAGTTTCACAAGAGTGTAGGAAGCCTGAGCTGTGCTACAGTGCTGTGCTACTTATGATGATACAGGTTTTCAATGTTTTAAGAAACATACATGTTGTTAGAGACTCAAAGCCTCAGAGTTTGATGCTGCAGCAGTCTGAAATCAGTTTTCTGCACTAATTCACCAAGTGCATAAAGCAGTTTCATGGCCCAACTTGGCTGCTAAATTTGTCAGTAACAGCTGCCAGACTATCACATCAGCATTGGTTTGAGTGAAGAAACTCCTTCCTCTCTGTGTTGACTTTTTCTCCATGAATGTTCTGTTCCTTGTCGTAATTCCTCCTGGATTTATCAATAACAAACAAATATCTCAACATGTTCTTGTAATCAGTTCTGCTTATGAAGTAATTCAATTATAAACACTAGTTTTAGTTGAGTTTGAGCTTTTAGTGGAGACAAAGCACCCATCAGAGGTAAAGCTCAGAGCTGACTCACAGAGAGGGGTGTGCGATAGATCTGATTTAGAATATCTTGATGATTCACAGTAATTTGTCCTTTTTTATCTTGATCTCCATGTATGTAAAGTAATAGATAGAGCAGATGTTGCTTCATATTATGATATAGCTTCAACTGATGATAACATAATCATCTTTGTTAAAATGCTTTTCTCGCAACTATCACAGAGGACAAAAAACAGATGGCAAGACAGAACAGTGCCTTATGTAACTGTGATCGGTTTCTGTTTTTACCCACTATGTCAAAGCAGATATTCAGAGATTCAGTTCAGTTGTGACATCACATCAAACAGCTGATCGTACCTGTCGGGGTCAGATGGCCGAAGTGATGGCAGCCGGAAACTGCTATTTCTGTCCAGTTTACTCTGACTCTTTGTCCTCTTGATGGAGCCTTTTAGACGCTTACTGAAAAAACCCTGCAACAGAGAGGAGGAGAACCACAGGGGTAGAATCACAGAAGTAAAATCACAGGTGGAAAATCACAAGAGGAGAATCACAGGAGAACCAAAGTAGGAGAACCACAGGGTGAGAACAGCGTGTGTACTGAGTATTTCTTAGGGTGAGATTCCAACAGAGCAGAAAACTAAAACTGTTAGAGGTGGAACAATGTCTGACAGAATATTATCCAACAGAAAGTAAAACAAATTGATAAAGATTGAACACTATGAATAATTCTCTACAATTTGAGTCAACACATAATTCTGTTTTACTTAGTTATTGTTTTTAAATAAGTTCATTAACTTTTTTTTTTCTAATTCTAGTTCAGTTACTTCTTTATTTCACAATTAACTCCACTACTGCATGAATTGAGCCCAGGACAGATGGTCACCTGACTCAAAACTGACCGCCCAGATATTCTGTTGAAGTAAACGCCCCCTGCAGAGAGAGACCTGGTTTCCTGAGATAATAATATCCTCAAACATATCCCCTTCCTGTCCACACATACACAACCTTCAGCCTCATCAGAAGGAGAAACTCACTCACACTCTGTATAAGTTGTTTATAAACTGGTCACAGGTAATGTTCAGGAGTCACTTTATTAATAGAGCTATCCAACTGCTCCTCAAATCAAATTTCTAATCAACAAATCACATGGCAGCAACTAAATGCATTTAGGCATGTAGACATGGTCAGGACGATCTGCTGCAGTTCAAACTGAGCATCAGAATATGTAAGAAAGGTAATTTAAGTGACTTTGAATGTGGCATCGCTGTTGGTACCAGACAGGCTGGTCTGAGTATTTCAGAGAAACTGCTGATCTACTGGGATTTTCGCATTCAACCATCTCTAGGGTTTACAGAAAATATTCTGAAAAAGAAAAAATATTCGTTGAACAGCAGTTTTGTGGGTGAAAATCCATTGTTGATGCCAGAGGAGAATGGCCAGACTGCTTCAAGCTGATAGAAAAGCAACACTAACTCAAGTAACCACTTGTTACAAGTGAGGTATGCAGAATAGCATCTCTGAATGCACAACTCGTCGAACCTTGAGGCGGACACCGGGTGCCACTTCTGTCAGATAAGAACAGGAAACTGAGGTTACAATTAGCACAGGCTCACCAAATTTAGATAATAGAACATTTGAAAAATATTGCCTGGTCTTATGAGTCTCAATTTCTGCTGCAACATTCGAATGGCAGAATTTGGCATCAACAACATGAAAGCATGGATCCATCCTGACTTGTAGCAATGGTTTAGGCTGCTGCTGGTGGTGTAATGGTGTGGGGGGATATTTTCTTGGTACATTTACTTGGTAATTGTGTGCTATTGTAATGCCACAGTCTGAGTATTGTTGCTGGCCATGTCCATCCCTTTTATGACCATGGTGTGCCCATCTTCTAATGATTACTTCCAGCAGGATGACACGCATAAAGCTCATCTAAGACTGCTTTCTTGTTCACGGTAGTCAATTGTCCTCCACAGTTATCAGATCTCAATCCAATAGAGTAACTTTTGGATGTGATGGAAGGGGAGATTCACATCATGGATGTTTAGCTGACAAATTGGCCGCAGCCACTCGTTGTCTTTTAACTAAGGAAAAAACAGATTTCAACGCTTAGAAGATAGCAAGGCAAAAGCAAAATCTTTCCTTTCTGCCTGCTCCACAAGTAGCCGCCAAGGGAGTGTATGACACATGCATTTACAGAAGGCCTGAAGAAAAAATCCTCTCCGGACGAGACATTTCTTCCCCCTCCTTGGTTGAGGGTAGCCACCCGGATCAAGCTGTTTTCCCCGCGGATGCAGGTGAAGCCTGCCTAAGGAAAAAGGACAACCGAGAATGCCGTTTTTTCCTCCTTCCTTATTTTTGTCCCGACCCTCCTCCTCCGAGCCACGGACTGTGAGAGGACACTAGCTTGATGCTAGCACCGGACTGCCAGCAAAGGATGTGCTGTAGCACGGGATCACTGAACCCAGATTAACAAGCCCAAAATCACTGTAAGAGGTTATCTCCTGGGCAGAGAATGTTAGCTGTTTAGTTATTGATTCACCTACTTGCGTCACTTGCGTGTTTAATTTTTGGTTTTACATGTTAGCTGTTTAACCTGTTATTGTTTCACTAGCTTGTTAGATCTACTTGTTTCACTTGGGCGTTTCATTATTTGTTTCACCTGCTTGTTGTAGGGTTAGAGAGGACGTTGTTCCCCACACTCATAGCCAATCTTAAAGAATCTCACATCGCAAGTAGTAATACAGGTGTGAACTACTTAACTAACACACTAACAACTAGATTGTAGAATAGTAGCAGCTTGTAAGACACAAGTCAAATTTACCTGTGCATTTGTGTCAGCACACAAAGAGACTGTGCTCACAAGTTCTTAGACCCAATGGGAGAACACATTCATGAATGACAAAATAAAGCCCCAGACACCCCAGATGGATGGAGCTGAAGCTTCCTTGAGGTTAACTTAGACAATCAAAGGATGTGGTCACAGGCCTCCTCTGCCTCCCCATAGTGGAACAAAAGAGGCTTGACGAATACAGTCGACTGTCATAAGGAGCTACAGAAACTGGTAGGTAAACTTATTGGTGCATTAGCGCAAAGCTCACCTGCAGTATACAGAGCGGCAAACACAGATTGGTCGACTGCACAAAGAAACTGCCTGCCTAAGCCAGGATATGCACGCCACTCAGGCCATGCTTAAGCAAGCAAATGAGGACATGGACCTCCTGCGTGCAGAACAGGCTCAAGAAGCAGCTCAGACAGCAGGTGATGATGTCCCTGAACTAGAAAAGGGTGACTCCACAGGTTCACAGGTACCTCATGTCTCTCTGCCAGGTGAGACAATTCTGTCTTGAAGATTGGAGTCCATACAGCTGTAAAATAAGCACGACAGGAAAAAGACTGGTGAACAGAAGAGTTTACAGCTGAGCAGCCTCCAATTCAGTCGTCGTTCACGACTATCCAGCACCTACACCATGTAATAGGGCTGAGTGAGTCCCTGTAACTCTCAGTTACTCCCGCTTCAGAAGAAAGGGGGGTGACTATTCTTACAACATAGAAGGCCCTGTGAACAAAACTTTGCAGCGAAGCAACCCAATCCTTGTTTCCTGGGCTCCATCTGCTAGATTCCTTTGACTCTCCTTCGTAAGAGAGGAGACGCTTGCACTGGGGCCACTCCCCATACATAGACAAAGCCTCTGCGGCTCTCAGTGCATCCACCATCCTTCAGAAGAAGCAGGAACCTCCACATGAGTATTACAGGTGCTTGAGAGATGCATACTTTCAGGGTCGTAATGTCCCAGGTGTGGAGGAAGACCATACATTCAAATCCTTGCTCCTGCATAACCTCCAACTGCTGGATTAAGGTGGAAAATACGTGTTTGGTCAATAACAAAAGTTCACTTAAATACAGTTAGATACCCTTTGCTCGCAATGAAAAACGTCAAACATTTTCTGCAAGTCGACAAGGTTTCCACACAGTCAATGTTTCCCATACATTGACCATTGTGTGGAACTACGCCACACAATGGTCAATGTAGGGGAAATGTTTAGGATCTTTGTTATGATAAAGACCCAAGCATGTTCCATCTTCAATGTCCTTGCTGATAGAAAGAGGTCTTCACTCGAAACCTCACAATGCATGGCCCAATTCATTCTTTCCTTTACACAGATCAGTTTGCCTGGTCCTTTTGCAGAACAGCCCTAACACATGAATGATGCTTCGACCCCCATGTTTCACAGTAGTTATGGTGTCTGTATGTAACTCAACATTCTTTCTCCCCTAGAGTGTTTACTAAAAAAGTTTTATTTTGGTTTCATCTGACCATATGACATTTTTTCCAATTCTCTTCTGGATTATCCTAATACACTCTACCAAACTTCAGATGGGCCTTCACATGTAGTGGCTTAAGCTTGGGGACATGTGTGGCACTGTACGATTTGAGTCCCTTGGGGTGTAGTTTGTTACTGGTGGCAGCCTTTGTTATTTTGGTCCCAGCTCTCTGCAGATCATTTACTAGCTGCCCCAGTGTGGTTCTGGTATTTTTTCTCACCTTTTCTTATGATCATTTTCACCCCATGGGGTGAGATCTTGCATAAATCCCTAGATTGAGGGATGATAAGTGGTCTTGTAGGTCTTCCATTTTGTAATATTTGCTCTCACGGTTGATTTCTTCACAACAAGCTTCTCAACTATTGCAAATTCAGTCTTCTCAGCTTGGTGCCAGTCAACAATTTTCTTTCTGTGTCTTTTGCCACTTCGTTGGTCTTGGCCATAGTGGAGTTGGAGTGTGACTGTTTGAGGTTGTGGAGTAACGACTGGAGAACAGAGGAGCCTCTTAAAAAAGACTTACAAGGCAGTGAGAGGCAGAAATTTTACCCGTTTTAGGTGACCAAATATTTATTTTACCTAAGAATCCTACAATGTGATTTTCTTGATTCTTTCCCTTCCCATTCTGTCTCTCGTAGTTGAAATGTACCTGTTGAAAATACAGGCATCTCAAATCAAATCTGTGAAGCTAAAACAAGTGAAAAAACATGTGTTCCTTAAATAATCACTGATCGCTTTCTGACCATATTCATTCTCCTGCAGATCAGAGCTGCAACAACTGATGATTAATTGCCAACTAGTATGTTAATCACCAACTATTTAGATAATCAATTATTGGATTTGATTAATTTTTAAGAAGAAAATGTCCAAATTCTCTATTTTCTGGTTTCGTTAGCCTTCTATAACAGTAAACTGATGATATTTTGGTTGTGTTGGTGTGGACAAAAAAAATTAGGTTGAATCCTCAGTTTTGGGAAACAGTGATTCAATTAATCATTTCAATAATCTATATATTAATCAATTATCATAACGGTCATTAGTTGCAGCTCTAATGCAACTAGAGCTGACCAGGAAGTTGCTGACTTTGATGAACTTGTACGTAAAACATGTAGGTCCTGATTAATGTGATATCAGCTAATATATTTTTTTCAACAAATATTGTACCTACTATCATCTTAGCTCCTAAAATAATTCAGATTTAAGATGTCACATCCTTCTTTGCATTACTGGTGATAAGTGTTTCCAAAAGGAGAACCTATTGTGGCTCTGGATCACTGAACCCAATGATCTGCTGCCAAAGAAGAAATATTTTTGATTTGAGGGTGAATCTTTGTCTTTGGGAAACAGTGTTGAAATTTGACACCATTTTATGGTGTAACATTTAATAGAGTAATGGTTACAATAATCAATATATGGTTAGTGGCAGATTTGCCTGTGACAGAAACACTGGCAGAGCTGCCCGTTTTCTGAAATGCAACGAGGAGTAAGCACATTACTAAATGTTTCCTGCATTAAGAGTCTGATTGAGAGTCAGTGAAGATATTTATACAGACAAGTGTTGCTTTGATCAGATTAAACTATTCCGGTCTTAGTCTGAGGTCTGAAGATTCAGAATGAACTGTTGAATTGTTTTGCTTTGAGGCACAGACCAACTGACAGCAGATGATATAGATGAAGCTTGGTTTGACCTAAATGTGTTGAACATTACTCACCGGAACCCTGAAAGGAGATGAGCTGGGACTGTCCACAGTGACGCCCTTCTCTGCCCCGCCCACGCCAGAGATGCTCCGCCTCCTGGGGGATCGCTCCGAAGACACTTCTGCACAGAAAGGCACAGAGACACAGTTCGACCCTCATTTTTATCACCACCACCATCATTATAATCATCATCATCATCATCAGCAGCAGCAGCAGCAACTGGATGGTGCAGTTAAGCTGATCAGTAATAGTTCAGGTCAAGTCCAGTCTGACAGCGTCCAGGTTCTACTCTCTAGCTTGGTCGGATCTGGATCTTAATTGGTCTGAGAGTCTCAGCTGAACAGACCCTGACTCTGCTGGACTGACCCTGGTCCTGCTGAACACACCTTCAGACCTCATGAACAGACCTGCTGAACGGACCCCAAACCTGCTAAACAGACCCCTGACCTGCTGAACATAACCTGATCATACTTTACAGTCCCCTTTCCTGCTAAACAGACCCTGGCCCTGCTAAACAGACCATGAACATGCTAAATAAACCCTAAACATACTAGACCCCAGGATCCCAGGAGCAAACTTGAAGTATATGTGCAGTAATATTCCATCACTGATCCCGGAAGCCTGGAACAGTCCAGTCTAGAAACAGTCACTGAGTTAAAAGCTAAATTTAGACCCTTATTAACATTAGCCTGACTCAAATTTCGATTCCATAGGGAAAGTACCTTTAGAGTAGCTTCAGTGTAACATTAGAGTCATGTCTGCAATTTGATGGCCAGAGCCGATTATGCCTCTAGTCCTCTAGTCAGTGTTTGCGTTTCCTCCTGGTGTGCAGCAGAAACAACAGAATGCTGAAATACACTCTAATTTCAACAGAGCCACACTGAAGTTTTGTCTCATTACCACAGAGCATAACAAGCCAGCCAGGATGTCAGACAGGAAGTCAGAAAAGAAAAGGTCAAAATTTACTAGTGGATTTTTTTTAATAAAACACTATGCACAGACTTCTGCCTACTGAGCAAAAAACAGACATTTGACAAAATCAGCAGCTATTAAACTTTGGACAAATGGTGTGTTTGTTCTCTTTATACATGTACTGTTACAGAAATTATCATGGGTGTTTGTGATTTTCCCAGGGGGCGCCTGTGAGTAGTCACTACTGAAACGCTACTGACAGTGCCCGGTCGAGAAGCTTTCACAGCAGAGGAGCAAAGCTGTGTTGTTTATGCTTTGTTTACGTGTCAAGGAATCAGGAGTAACATACACTGATCCTGCAGCAGCAGCAACTCACACACACAGGATGTTTCAATGGAATGGAAACACACTGGCACCGCCTGCTGCAGCAGGAAACATTCAGCTCAACATGCAGCATTGAGTGGTTAGCAGCCTTCAGCTACATGCGGGTCAAGTTCCCGCTGCAGGAAACCCACCGCTGCGGGCAGGAAGCTCAGCACAAACTTTCATGCACATCCCTGTCTGCTCTCTGATCTTAGGGTTTTGCAGTGGTGAGGCAATGAGGAGGTGAGCTGACGGACAATGAGCTGTCACCATCACTCCACTTCTTCACCACCGCTACCAAACAGAACAGAGATAAAGTTGAGGCAACATGCCGCAGGAAGCCAGGTCTGACAGGTCGGTCACATGACATGGACAGAAACACACAGAGAGGGAGAGAGAGAGAGAGTACCTCGATCGCAGCTGTTCCCCATCATCTGAGGAGAGGACACACACACACAAACACACACAGAGTCAGACAGGATTGGCCAGATGAGCCGCCACCTGTCAGCCAATGAGGTCAAGCTGTAAATGTCCCTCTTCCTCCCATGAACATTGTCAACTCAGCATCAAACCTGCCTCTCCCTCCTCAGCACCGCATCCTTCCTCCTTTTCCTCCTCTCTCTCCCCGCTCAGCAGTAATCTAACCCTCTCTGTCTGTCTGTCTGTGTCTCTCTCTCTGAGCGAAGAGGTTTTACCGCATTTGGTTAATCAATCCCTCCGACTGCTCCTCTCGGTCCTTCTACTTGTCTTCCTATCCTCGCTTTCTGCAAATGCTCCCCCCCCTCTCTCTGCAGCAGCCTCTCTCCCTCACTCCCTTGCCTTCTCCTCCTCTTCCTACAAAGCTACCAGATGCATTTATCACTTTGCTCAGAGAATACTCACTAAAGAAGTTCCTCTCAGCCGACTGATGTGGGACACAACTCTGGGGGCTTCGGCTATTAGCTGTGTGTGTGTTTCAATCTGCTCTGGGTTTAACCTTGCTTCTCCTTCTGCTGTTAATAACCAGATATTAATCTAAGGAAACTCATTAGAGCTTTATCAATGAATCCATCAATCCAATCAATCAATCAGGGTTGAGTACGGACTGAGCAGGGACACTTGTCTCCATCAATTTCCTGTCGCCAGTTTTATAGATCCTTTGGTTCTCCAGATGTTTAACCTTCACCAATAAAAGACTGAACACTTAAAGTTTGATCAAAATTTTTTATGAGACCAAATAATGTTTTGATGCAAATCAGTAGTATATATAGTACTATGTACAGTATACACAGTATATATACTACTATACTGTATATAGTTTATACTGTAATATGCTGTATAAACTCTACTGTCTATACTGTCATATACTTTATATATTGTACTATAAATATATAATTGACTATAGCGCTTTTCTAGTCATTTCGACCACCGTGCTTTACATTGTACACAGTGTTCATTCACCCTTTCCTGATTAATATTGTGGGGGCGACCGGTGTGGCCTCCCAACACAAGGGATCAGGGCAACCATGCAAAGTGGAGACAGGAGGCAACAGAGCGCAATTTTGTCAGAAAACAAGGCTATTTATTAATGGTGGTACACTTTCGAAAAAAACAGTACATGTTCAGACAGCGGCATTATGATCCACCTCTCAGCAGGTTGGACCAAACAGACCATCTCCTCACACAGGTGTCGCGTTCCCTGTGTCGCAGGTAAAACGTTTTCTGCGAAACTCTTACACATATTCAGTTCCCCCCGATGAACATGGAGTCCATCCTAATAAGCCGGTGGGGGGGGGGGGGGGAGTGAATCACCTTCTCACAAATATATATACTATCTATACTGTCATATACTGTATATACTACAATAAACTTAATATACGGTTTATACTATCATCTACTGGATCTACTGTAATACACTATGCCATTGTAAACTCTACAGTCTATTCTACCATATATGTATTTATCATAGAGATATGATATGACTATATATATATGACTATATATCACTGTGTGTGACAAATCATGTTTGACAAATTAAGAAAGTCAAAAAACTTTCTAAAATACAGTTTAAAAAGTTTAAAGTTTAGTCAGTTTTAAAAATATCACAGAACTTAAAACTAGTTTGCTGATCTGAAACATTTAAGTGTGACAAACTAAAACCCTAAAAAACTCACCCTAACCGTTAACACAGGAGTGGGCAATCCTGGTCCTGGAGGGCCGGTGTGGCTGCAGGTTTTTGTTCCAACCAAGCAAAAACACACCTGATTCTACTAATGAAGGTTGATGGGAGTAGTAATTAGATGAATCAGGTGTGTTACTGCTTGGTTGGAACAAAATCCTGTAGCCACCCCTGCCCTAACATGAGGTCTGAGTTGTGCTCGGCACTGAGGCTGCTCAGGCGGAGCATGTGGGCGGAGCTCTAACACAGAACAGCCTCTAAGAGCAGTGAGATAGGCTAAGTGGCAACATTAGATGTGCTCACAGGGCACCACAGAGCACCACTACTTAATCAATATTGATCCACTACTGAAGCGCTATCCTCCATTTACACAGACAGGGAGGCAGCATTTAGGTACCGGTTGTCAATGCAAAATCACTGCGGTACTTTACAGATATTTTTAACTCAGGTTTGTTGATCATCCCTGTGCCGAGGTGTAACTACACATTCTTTGAAAACTTTGTTTTTAGTTTCTCCAGTTAATACCAGTCGTAAATTTCCTTTGATAGTTGTTTTGGGATTTCAAAAATTATGCATCCCTGCAAGCATAGTATTGCTTCATCTCTCAAAACCCACACAATAACACATTATATGGTTCAACTGCTGTTTCATTCCTTACTTTAAAACAGGCTACTGTGGCTGTAGCCAACACCAAAGCAACAAACTTCCCTCAGGAAATCGCATTAACAGTCGCAGCGTAGACATAGACGATTGCCTCCCTTTCAATTGGGAAAAAGAAATAATAATAATAATAATATTAATAATAATAATGATGACAATGACGATTCTTTCTCCCCGGTGTGGTGCCCCCACTTAAGTGTTTTCTGTGTAGAAAAAACAAACAAACACATAAAAAATGACAAACATGTTCCTAAATTGTGTATGTTGGGGCAAGTCTGGGATTCGTGATTTTAGGCTATACAAATAACAGAATTATTTAGTTGAATACTGGCTATACCTACTTCACATCTGATATTGTGCTAACATTCAGTAGCTAAGTGATGAAAATGCTGGTGCAATAGTGTTTATAGGGGCCACAAACAGCTGCTGGAAAAGGTACTTCTGATAAACACAAAAGTTTTTTATTTGTGGTCTCTAACACTGCCTTGTTGATGATGATGTTATTTTTTTATTGAATGGTATGCTATTAGTCAAATAAAATAAATGTGTGTGTTTATAAGTGAGGTAGCATCATGTAGCAGCAGCAGCAGCACTATATCTACTGTTACCACTGCAACACCCACCACTGAAGCAGGTGTGGTTGCTGCTTGAAGCAGGGGTATTCTGTAATTGATGCTACAGCTGCAGTGACAGCACTGAACAATACTACTCTTGTTCATAATTCAAAAACTTACTAAAAAAAAGACTAATATTTGCATATGTGGTTGATTTTCTTGCAGGTGAAAGAACAACCACAGCATGCAGTGTTTAACAGCCTGAGGATACCCTGTCAACACATCCTGAATTACACGATGAGTCTCTCAAGGCAGCACCTTTAGGCCCTGCTGACTGACCATCTCTGTCTGCTAAGGTAAGGGTGGAGTTAGTCGACAGAGGCCCATATCAGCTAACATCAGACTTTGAATTTCCAAAAAAGAGAAGATGGGAGAAGTCGCCATCACCATTACTTCTATAGAGTTAACCGATGGAGGAAGGATGAAGAGGAGTTGGATAGAATATTCCATTAAAGACAACAGTTACAAACGGTTTCTGTTGTATGCAACTTTGATGTTCTATAAATATTATATTATTAGTAGTACTATTAGTAGTACTAGTAATAGCGGTATTAACAGTAGTAGCAGTAGTAGTTATAGTAGCCATTTAAATCAGCCAATCAGAGGTTCATTATCATTAATGAGACAGACACAAATAACCTATTCTTTCTAAAGGGATGTGGAACTATATCCAAATATATCTTGTTAGTGACATCACAAGTTCACATATAACACACAAGTGTTTCTAATTCATGTTCTCCCTCACAGTCATTTGAAGTAAATTTGGGCCACAATTATCTAATTATAGCTAAACTAAAAAACAGATGAAGATTCTGATTCAGGCTAAAAACATAACACTGTTAATAATGAAGAGCTCAAACAGCTGACGGACAGACAAACACTGAGACATAGACAGACAGACACACACAAACAGAGATGTAGACAGACAGAAACAGAGACAGACTGAGACACAGATAGACAGGCAAAGAGACATAGACAGATGGACAGACAGACAGGGACAGTGTCATCCTATTGTCCATCAACCAGAGATGCTCTGCACCACCTGACCAAACTAGACCAGTTCTGCCACAACTCATTCTTGAAAGTTAACTTGTAGAAAACACAAATTATATTGTTTCAAAAAAGCTCAAATGTCTAAAAAACAAATACCATTTTACATTGAATATACAAATTAAATACAAATAACTGCACATACCTCAGTCTGAACAGTTCTGCATCAGGAAATTATATTTTTGCCATAAATACCCTTCAAAGAACAATAGCTATGTATTCAATTAACAACTGCAGAGCAGAACTGGGACATTTCCCACTGCTTCTAAATATACAGAAACCATCAATTATCGGTCATATCTGAATTTAACCCCAAAAGACTCTGTGACATACCAAACTTTAAAAAGCCAGTAGCTGAACAGGACACTGTCCAGTGTCTGCTGATGGACAAACTGACCAACCAGGTTCCTCTCGACACAACTTCAACACCAAACTAAACTCATCATGAAGAAGTCAATATTTTTTTTAATTTTATTTAAGACATTGGAAACATGAAACAAATTGGCAAATTATCTCCACAGACATATCCTGATGAAATATGGAACCAGTGACCATAAGCTGGCAGGAGTGAGACCGTGACAGACATGGCTCCCCAGAGAAGACTCAAGACAGGAGAAAGGGAGGAACACATCCTGCTCCTAGTCTCAGCAACAACAATTTAGCCAGAGTATTTAATAAATGTATTACATAAGATATCAATAATGTGTAATATAATATGTACTAATAACATCATATGAATTCTCCTACTACTATCAACAACAATAATAATAATAATAATAATCAGTAATATTAATACATGACTTTTAACACTATATGTATGCTATATGTAATATGAATTTTATGTATTGTATTGCTTTGGCAACAATTCAATTTGCTCATACCAATAAAGCTACTGAGGTGAATTGACAAAACAGATGATCCTCGATAGTTCCTCATCTGATCAGTTTCTTCAGCTTTATCATCAGCTGGAAACTTCTTCATGTCAACATATTTAACAAAGTTCTGAACCAACTTTAAGCAACTAACGTTTTGAAGCTGTTACAGAAATAAATCTATAACTACTGGTAATCTTTTGTTTTAAAACTAAAAACTAAATGTATTATATTAACTGTATTAAAGCTGCAATGATCCACAGCAATACCTCAGCTTAAAAAGGATTTGATGGCTTTGCTGGTTGTTAGGACAAGACAATGATGCTTTATTCGAATAGATAAAAAAATATATATATATATATATATTTTTTTACCTTTAAATTTCTGTGCATATTTATTCAATTTCTAAATTATTTTGCACATGTATTTATTAATACACTCTTTTAATACAATACTTTCTTTATTTATCTATTGATGAAGGATTTTACAGTTAGAAACTTCAATATTTGTATTATATAAATATAGTATAGTCATAATCTCCACATTAATCGACCCGAGTTGAATCCAGCAGAATATCAATAAGTCTTGCGGATCGATAACTGTCCGTCAATAAGTGATCGGTGGCGATCCACGTTAACTTCAAACTGAGCTGACCTGAAATAAACTGAAATAGTTCTCTTTCAATAGAGGGGTCTCTCTGCACTACTCCGCGTGTTTCTGATCCCGCAGCCCGCACGGGGGTTTCTCAGTCGGGCTGCTGTTGCAACGCGACCCAGCGGGACCTCCGAAGCTCTGGCTTCTCTCAAAGTGTTGAAAAATGATGAAGACTCACCCAGAGAGTCCATCACCATTTTTACAGGAGCAGCAGGTCCTTCATCATGTCCTCTTTGGCTTCCACTTACTGTCAACACTCACTTCCGCCCCGGACCTTCATAATAAAAGCGCCTTCTAACTGGTAGAGTGCTGCTATTATTTTAAATACTGTGTGTGTGTATGGGGGTACTGTGATCTTTAGGGGGGCTGGAAATATATGCATTTCCTTCAAATTGACTTTTTCTCTAACATAGTTACCATGCTTCTGAATTGTGTAAATAAACCCAGTGGAGCTGAATAACATCTCTTATCTTCTCTGTCACTGATCAAAGCAGTTTAAAGTTCTTTCAAATAGTGACATTAGTCGAATACAGCAGCTGAAAACATTAACCTTTTTTTATAAAACAATTCACATTTTCTGATGGAATAAATTTACCTTGACAATGGGAGCTTATTTTATTTTTTTATGTCATTTATGAGTTTTTTCTGGTGATTGTTTGAACTTGTTTATAAAGTTTTTAATGTGATTCTTGTTTTATCGCCATCACCCCAGGCAACACTTTCACAGGCTCAGACTCAGAAATACTTCTGTTTTACTGTGGCACTCATGGACAGATTCCAGATTTTCTAAAGCTCTTATTTTGAAGGTGTGAGGTATTATTGTGGCGAGACAGACTGAGGAATGCAGCAGATCCAGAGCTGTTTCACCTCAACCACAGATCATAGTGACGATATTTAAAGTCAAACAACCCAAATATAAACAATTTTAAGACTTCAAAACCAGTTTACAGGCCTTTTCAGACTGATTCTGTTTACTGTCAGGAAAGCTCCACATTAGCACATTTGAAAAGTTGTAGCCAGAAAATATTCTACAACAATTATCAGCAGACAGAGCCGCTGAAGTCTCACAGTCTATAAAAGGTTTTACATATCAGGACAAAACACAATTGTATTCATAGTATAATGAATCAAACAGAGAAAAGAACATTTGAAAAGGGGGAAGTAGAAGATGCTCAGAACACTGAGCATCAAGACAATCTCTGTGTGAACAGGAGAGAAAATAAAAACTGTGAAGTCATCCTTTAATCAGTACAATGAACCACTGTAATATGCAGACTACACCTTTGACCATAAACTCTAACACAGGTAAGAATGTGAACAGGTATGACTAACATGTTACTTTCAGCTCTTATCCCGCACAGATCTACTTCCTGTTTCAGTATAAGCTACACACTATCGGGAAGAAGAGGAAGAAAAGAAAGAAACAGAAGAAGAAGCAGAAGTAGAAGAGGTGCAAGTGTCTCAGAGTTGAGAGATAATCATCAGTCAGTGTCAGTCAACACTTTAATCAGGGAAATTACTGCCACTGCTCACACACAGGAAATTAACAAGTGATAGCAAAACAAGCCAGTATTTCCCACACATAGACCAATCTGTGGTGCAGCAACACAGAATGAAATTTGAGCGCCACAAATTGATTCCGCCTCTTTTTTTTCTCAATGCAGTGCTGTAATTCTTGCTTTCACCTACAGAGAGAATAAGAGAGATCAACTGCCATGCTTACTGTACATGTTAATGTAGGTACACTGGTCTGACTTTTTCAACAAACCAACGCTGTCAGATATAGGTAACCAGACTTATTTCATTAGCACATTTTTCCTGCCAGCATTCTAGCTAATAGCCTAGCTTAGGGATAGGCGATCAAAGTCAAAGTCAAAAGTCAATTCAAAGTCAAAGTCGAAGTCAAAGTCAATTTTATTGTCAATTTCTTCACATGTACTTGACATACAAAGGAATCGAAATAGCGTTTCTCACTATCCTATGCGTTTACATGTACAACAACATCAAAGTGCAGGTGCGCAAGACGAGACAATCCTAAACTACGGTACAACAACAACGGTAAAGTGCTAAACTAAAATCTAGAAACAAACAAACATGTATGACAGGACAAGACATAAGTACCCCAAGACAAGACATACAGTGGGGGAAATAAGTATTTGAACACCCTGCTATTTTGCTATTTCTCCCACTTAGAAATCATGGAGGGGTCTGAAATTTTCATCGTAGGTGCATGTCCACTGTGAGAGACATAAACTAAAAAGAAAAATCCAGAAATCACAATGCATGATTTTTTAATGATTTATTTGTGTGATATAGCGGCAAATAAGTATTTGAACACCTGTGTGTCATCTAGAATTCTGACCCTGAAGGACCTGTTAGTCCGCCCATTAGAAGTCCACCTGCACTCCATGTATCATCCTTAATCAGATGCACCTGTTTGAAGTGGTTAGCTGCATAAAGACACCTGTCCACCCCATACAATCAGCAAGACTTTAACTTGTAACATGGCGAAGACCAAAGAGCTGTCCAACGACACAAGAGAGAAAATTGTACACCTCCACAAGGCTGGAAAGGGCTACGGAGCAATTGCCAAGCAGCTTGGTGAAAAAAGGTCCACTGTTGGAGCAATCATTAGAAAATGGAAGAAGCTAAACATGGCGGTCAATCTCAATCGGAGTGGAGCCCCATGCAAGATATCACCTCGTGGGGTCTCAATGATTCTAAGAAAGGTCAGGAATCAGCCCGGAACTACACGACAGGAGTTGGTCAATGACCTGAAAAGAACTGGGACCAACGTTTCCAAGGTTACTGTAGGTAATACACTAAGACGTCATGATTTGAAATATTGCATGGCACGAAAGGTTCCCCTGCTTAAATCAGCACATGTCAAGGTCGTCTTAAGTTTGCATATGACCATTTGGATGATACAGAGGAGTCATGGGAGAAAGTTTTGTGGTCAGATGAGACCAAAATAGAACTTTTTGGTCATAATTACACTAAGCGTGTTTGGAGGAAGAAGAATGAAGAGTACAATCTGAAGAACACCATCCCTACTGTGAAGCATGGGGGTGGTAGCATCATGCTTTGGGGGTGTTTTTCTGCACATGGGACAGGACGAGTGCACTGCATTAAAGAGAGGATGACTGGGGCCGTGTATTGTGAGATTTTGGGGAACAACCTCCTTCCCTCAGTCAGAGCATTGAAGATGGGTCGTGGCTGGGTCTTCCAACACGACAACGACCCAAAGCACACAGCTAGGAAAACCAAGGAATGGCTCCGTAAGAAGCATGTCTAGGTCCTAGCATGGCCCAGCCAGTCTCCAGACCTGAACCCAATCGAAAATCTTTGGAGGGAGCTCAAACTCTGTGTTTCTCAGCGACAGCCCAGAAACCTGACTGATCTAATGAAGATCTGTGTGGAGGAGTGGGCCAGGATCCCTCCTGCAGTATGTGCAAACCTGGTGAAAAACTACAGGAAACGTTTGACCTCTGTAATAGCAAACAAAGGCTACTGTACCAAATATTAACATTCATTTTCTCAGGTGTTCAAATACTTATTTGCCGCTATATCACACAAAAAAATCATTAAAAAATCATGCATTGTGATTTCTGGATTTTTCTTTTTAGTTTATCTCTCTCACAGTGGACATGCACCTATGATGAAAATTTCAGACCCCTACATGATTTCTAAGTGGGAGAAATAGCAAAATAGCCGGGTGTTCAAATACTTATTTTGCCCACTGTAAGTAGTACGGAGTGGAAGGACAAGTTCAACAAGATAAAACAGACAAAACAAGACAGTACTGATTGTCCCAGTTATGTGCATTATGAGGTAGTTGTTGTAATGTAATGACGATATGACCTAAAATATATATGACGGTATAAATCAAATCCTATCACGGTAATGGTACATATCACAATATAAATTTAAGTGTAAAAAAAGTCATTTTGTCATTTTAAAGCATTTATTTTGCAGAATACACAACTCAAACACAAAATTGAACTCTGGCACAAACAAACAACATAAGAGAAGTATGTGCATCAAGGGTTTTAATCATCTCTTTAACCCCTCTGCGCTCCACTGTGTAGAAAGGGACCATGCCTTTGCACAAATATATTGTGATGACTCTTGTAATGTCACTCCATCACTTGCGACAACGTGTTTTTTTTTGTTTTTTTTAACCAGCGACTACTTCTCTGCTGATATTACAGCTAAGCGCAAACCTATATCGTAGGCCAAATTTATATTGTTTCTACCGTATACCACATATATCACACCCTAGCCTAGCTTCACGTTTACAATTAATAAGAAATTCCCACTAGACTACATGCAATACATGAACAGTTCCTCACAGGAATGCCTTAATAAAACAAAAACCTTTAAGGTTCTTGACTTTATCAACTTGACAAGATGTATGGGTTGCAGAGCCAGCTGAGAGACATTGTCTCTTCCGTGTGTCTTGCATCTTTGCCAGGGCGGGCTCCTAGAGGAACATGCCCAGAACTCCTCACCAGGGAGGCATCCTCACTAGATGCTTCTTTCTGGCTCCTCTCGATGTGAAGAAGCAAGCAGTTCTACTCTGAGCTCCTTATGGATGACTGAGCTTTTCACCCTATCTCTAAGGGAGAGCCAAACAACCTAGTGAAGGAAACTCATTTAGGCTTGTACTTGCAATCGTGTCCTTTCTGTCACTACTCAGAGGTTGTAACCATAGATGAGTGTAGAAACGTACAGTAGATTGACTGGTAAATCGACCTTCATCATTACCGGTGTAGAGTTCGCATCACTGCAGAGGCCTCACTGACCTGCCTGTCAATCTCCTGCTCCATCCTTCCCTCACTCGTGAACAAGACCCATAGGTACTTAAACTCCTCTACTTGAGGCAGGATCTCATCACAGACCATGTCCTCAGATTTTGAGGTGCTGATCTTCACCCCAGCCATTCCACATTCGGCTGTGAACCATTTCAGTGAGAGCTGAAGGTCACGGTGCAATGAACTTAACAGGACTGGATCATTTGCAAAAAGCAGCGACCCAATCCTTAGGCCACTGGACTGCGACCCCTCAATGCACTTGCTGCACCTAGAAATTCTGTCCATAACATCCTGAAACCCAGCAAATTATTTTTGTCCTCTGTATTGGACATTTGTTTTTGGCCTGTATCTCTGAAACCATACATTCTATCGTGTTAATTACTGTCAAGCCTTACAGAGGACATTTTGGGCTTTTTTACCTATGTGACATTTGTGGGGGTGATATCTTGAGAGAATTTTTTTCCTGGTTCAAAATCTAGAAAAAATTCTAGAAAAAAGAAATTCAAAAACATTTTGTTTTTTTGGTCTAAGGAGGAGAAAGATTATGAACAGAATTGATAACAAAAGGCAGCCCTAGGGGGAGTCCAATCCCCAAAACCGGGGACTTGAAAACAAGTCTGAATTATTATTTCAGTTTATGAACTTGATTCTCCTGGAATACCCCCACAGGACCCCCTGAGGGACATACACTGGTTCCCCGAATTCTGCCTCTTTAATGGAAGATATTTTGGTGGGATTGAGGAGGTCTTATAAGTATTTCCCCCATTGATCCAGAACATCCCAAGTCACGGTTAGCTAAAAAAAATTAACACAACAGAGACAACATTTACATTACAAACTGACTGGCCGGTTTTTCCTTCACTTTTATGTACAACTCAAGTAGCGCTTTCTCTGCAAAAAAATTGGACCGATGATTTGATATCTTGGGTCAAGTAAAGCTTTTGCTATATGTTTGGCATATCACCATCATTTTCAACAACGTCTTTTTCATTCATCCTGCTAAGGAAGGGCGTATGACGTTGCATGCATGACAGTCTGACATATGTAAATAGGTGCACTTGTGTTGTCTCTCTGTAAAAGGGCAGAGAAAGAGTGTGAGAAGCTTGGAGTTAATTGTCTGCAGCTAAAAGCAAATGCATGACACTGTACACTAGAGTTTTCGATATAGTAATTTTCTATATTGAGTATGAACCGTAATATATATCAAGTATGCTCCAAAGATCGCCCAATCCTATGACTGTATATAAAATCCCAGATCAATCTACTTTAACTTCCCTTCCCTGTTGTTCAGTAATGATGTCACCTCTCCTGGGACCGCTGCAGCTCAGGGTGGAAACCCCACAGCCCAGCGGGGGCAGCGAGGTCATTATAGCTCCTTGAGACAGACACTAGATGCTTTGTCCTCACACATTCCCCAAACACAGTGGCCCCATGCTGCACAGCAACGTTCCCACACACAGCGGGCAGAATTACAGCCTTCACCCAAACGCTTCATTACAACAGCACAGAAATCAGCTATGGGTGAGACAGAAAGCAGTTGAAGGTGAGACAGAAAACAGCTGAAGGTGAGACAGAAAAAAGCTGAAGGTGAGAAAGAAAACAGCTGAAGGTGAGACTGAGAACAGGTGAATGTGAGACTGAGAACCGCTGAAGGTGAGACTGAGAACCGCTGAAGGTGAGACAGTGAGAGAAAGTCACCTTTACAGCTTCGTGTGTTTAACCTGCAGACATTAGACCCATTTCTTAGGGATACTTCTACATGTAATAGTATTGCAGTATAGTAGTAGGATGATATTATTGTAGTATGTTATAGTAGTATCATAGTATAGTAGTATTTTAGCCTTGTAGTATCATAGAATAGTAGTGTAGTATCTTGGTATTATAGTATCGTAGTATAGTCGCATAGTAGTAGTGGCATGTAGTAGTATAGTAGTGTAGTATAGTATTATCGTGGTCCCCCGGCCTCACTACATCTCTCCGAAAAAAACAAAAACATTTGCAACCCCTCATGCATAGTAGTGTAATGTCTCTCAAAACCCACACACTGACACAATAGCGAGTTTAGCTGCTACTTTATTCCGCACGTTAATGCAGGCTACTGTGCCTGCAGCCAGTTTGAAAATAACAAACTTTGTAAGAAAAGTTAGCAAGTGCTGTATCTTTTTGTCTTTCAGCATCTTGGAGATGCTGAAGCTGAAGACCCTCAGGAAATCCCATTAGGATCACCTGACAGAACAGAATTGGAGCCTAAAGGGGTTATAATTAAAATACATCATAGTATTCATCACAATACTCATAGTGCTGTAGTGTAGACGTATCATAGTATAGTATGTTAAAACCATAGCATAGTATAGTAGTATCATAGTGTAGCAGTATTGAAGTATAGTAGTATCATAGTGTTGTAGTATCGTAGTCTTGTACTATAGTTTGGTACTTTCAAATACTTGTACTGAATCCTTCACTCACACACACATATCAATAGAACTTACCCAGCATGCAACTGGCTCCCTCTGGCTGGAAATCTGGGAACTGTCCCTCAGAGGGGACGCTGATGGTCCTGCGGAGGCTTCGGCCCTTTGCCGAGTCTGTAGGGGCATCCTGGGCCTCCTCTGCAGCCTGAATTCCAAAATTAAAGCAGTTGGATTATATTGTTTATTAATTTGATGGATTTATTAATCCATTTAAAGAATATGATTGAATATGTAATATGTTTCCACTTAAAGGACAAGTTCACATATTTCAGGAGCCAAATAAGCAGTAATGAGACTAATACTGTGGACACATTTTTATTGATCCGACTAAAGATAGGTGTTAACATTGCAGGCTGCAATGATGTCATCATTGTTGTTCTGACCTCGTTGTCCTTGTGAAGCAGGATCAGCTGACTGTCTGTGAGGATGCAGAACTTCCTCTCCCAGGTGCCACTGTCAGTGTAGGGACTCTGACCACAGGAGAAGCGATGAGTGGGAGGACCCTTCACATCTGAGAGGAGACACAACATGTTTCACACACGTTAAACACATGGTACAACCTGTTTCACAACATGCCTTACACACAATAAACATATGGTACAACAAGTTAAATACACAATACACAACATGTTCCACACAGGTTAGGCAGACAATAAGACAAGTTACACAACATGTTACAAATTAAACTTATTACACAGCCTCACAGGAGAGCAAAACTCCAGCTGTATTGAATACAGTATTATTATTGTTAAATGCTTTATTTAATTTTGTATCAAAGACTTTGGATGTTCCCCTTAGAACAGGCAAGTGGGTGCAGTTTTGGGGACAAATATTCCAAGACAACAAGTAAAAGTCCTGAAATTAAAATGTTACCTCCATAAAGTATAAATAAGTATTATCAGCAAAATGTACTTAAAATTGAAACAGCCAAAGTACTTTGTATTATATTATCATAGTATATTACTGGTATACTATTTCTTTTAATCAAAACATATATGTGAAAGTATTTTAAAGTTTTAGTTCATCAATTGTTAACAGTTTTTAAGCAATGTAGAGATTAAAAAAGAGAGAATTTAATAGAATATAAATAGAATATTCAAGTTTATTAAAAATATATAAATTATCATGATCTTCAACAAACAGCAATTAAAGCTTCAGACAAATGTAGTGAAGTATACATTAGCAATGCATTGAAATACTCGAGTACTGCACTGAAGCACAGTATTTGATTAAAAATAGTTCATTTCCAGCTCAGAGATGAAATAAAGTGATGCAGAGGCCAGAGTCTCCTGCAGAGGGTGCTGTGACTCCACCCACCATGTTTGACAGACAGACCAACAGAGATCTTCTCTTTCAAGATAAATTGAAGCCTGGTTCCCACTGTATGGATGACTCGACTGGATGTCCTCTATGTTACAGTAATCCCATCAGTTAGTAGTATTTCTCAAATTTCAGAACACTGTTCTCATCTGCTTTCAAGTGACAGCATTTTAACACTGGCATATATAAATAAAACATGTCCATCAGCTCTTCACACGATACAACTTCATCTGAAGAGAATACTGTAAATTAAATTTTTTTAACCAGTAGAAGAGGTCATTATGAACAGTTTCTATTTACAACAGTGGCCTGACAAAAGAAACATACACACACACAATGCTGTTATGGAAATAACTTAAGTTACAGTGTGAACAAGAATAATGACTGTAAACATGAAATCGATATTGGTTTAACTGCAGTTTAACCTGCAACAAGACACTGCATGTATTGATGAGCTGTAAAATCAGTTCTTTCATGTTACATTTTAGGATCAGACTTTCCTTTATAAATATTGTTTGTAGTTTTATTGTAGTTGATTTATTGTTGTTATTCTGTTACTTTGTTGTCTTAGATTTAATCACATTATTGTTTGTATGTAATGTTTCATTTAACCGGTTAACTTTTCATTTTTTGATTATAACAATAAATTAATTTTAATTTTAATCAATTTGGGATCTTTTGTGTTTTACAGTCTCTGTGATTTGTTGTATTTTGTTTGCCTTTTAATCAGTTCTTTACAGGAACTTAAGTGGAGCAGTGAAAAAGAAGAGGAGAAGGAAAAGGAGCGAGGAAGAGGAGGAGCAGTGAGGAAGAGGATGAGGAGCAGTGAGAAAGATGAGGAGGAGCAATGAGGAAGGGGAGAAAGAGCAGCAATAAGGAAGAGGAGGAAGAGCAGCAATGAGGAAGAGGAGGAAGAGCAGCAATGAGGAAGAGGAGCAGTGAGAAAGAGGAGAAGGAGGAGGAAGAAGAGGAAGGGTAGCAATGAGGAAGAGGGGGAGGAGAGCTGCAGTGAGGAGGAATTGTAGCAGTGAGAAAGAGGAGAAGTAGGAGGAAGAGCAGTGATGTTAATGAGGAAAAGCAGCAATGTGGGAGGAAGGGGAGTAGCAGTAACGAGGAAGAGGAGCAGTGAGAAAGAGAAGGAAAAGGAGGAGGAAGAGCAGTGAGGAAGGAGGAGGATGAGAAGCAGTGAGAAAGCGGGAAAAAAGCAGAGGAGGAGTAGTGAGAAAGAGGAAAAGGAGGAGCAGTGAAGAAGAGGAGGAGCAGTCAAGGTCACAGCGAGACATGCGGATGCCTCCAAGTTGAACAAAGACAGGAAGCGGAGGTGACTCCTACCTGCTCCAACTTCCACACAGGACCAACAGTTTTTGCCTTGAGTACCGAAGGATTTGAGTTTGAGTGGAGACACACAGACAAAATGCACAAAACTTCCTAATATTAGGAGACACTTCCTGTTTCCTGTTTTGTGACATCATGTGCTGAGTAGAAGAGAAACCAACATTCATTTGTGATCAATTTTTTCAGGTGATGTTTTAAGTAAACAAATGAGTCATTCTACTGAAGCTTCTGGTAAAGAAACAGATCAGAGAATCATAAAACAACAAAGTTTGATCAGAGAATCAAACAACAATAAAGAATCCCAAATTGCAGCCTAATGTTCTGAAAGTTGGAGGATGTGAGACATTTTGGATTAAGATATCCAGATAATTAATTTACAATACAGAACAATTTGGAGACTGAAGATAAAAACTGAATAAAGAGAAGACAACTTCCAGAATATCTGCTTCATGACATCATCTACAGGTCTCGTCTTATTGTTTAGCCTACGAATCCTTAGCGGCAGAAACTGATTTTATGTTAATGACTCATGGTGATCTGTTTTTTCATCCTGGCACAAAAAGGGAAAAAGTGACATTTTACTGCATTAATGATTTTATTGATGTTTTATTTCTCTTCAGCTCAACACATAGTATTGGTAAATGAACATGAGGATCAGCTTGCGGACAGTCTTTGATAACAGCAGTTATTGTGGGTGGTGGCTACAGGAAGTTGCAGATGGACGGATCAGCTTCTATATTTGTCCTAGCTACTAAAAGGTCAGAGCAACAAAATGCTCAAGCTGCTGCTCAAGCGAGGTCACGGGGCAACAAATTCAGCCTCTACAATCCTCCTTAAATAACAGAGTGGATCCAGTTTATTTTTGTATTCATTTAAATATCTTTCAGTTGGTTTTGTTATTTAGTTCTTGTAAATTCCTAAATATGTAACATAAAACATGAGTACACAACTTTTTTTAAATCTATCAGTTTTGTTTTTTTTACAAATTGTAGGAAAGAACTTTTTTTCTAATAATATGATCTGAACTCATTTAAACTGTTCTGTTTTGCAGCCACAATGTTACCAGCAGTGTTAGCAGCAGTGTAAAAGTAACATCTGTTTTAACAGCAGTTTTTTCAGCAGTGACAGCAGTAACGGCAGCAGTGACAGCAGCAGTAACAACAGCAATGTTAACAGTAGTGACAGCAGCAGCAGCATTAGCCACAGTAACAGCAGCAGTTTTAGCAGTGTCAACAGCAGTTTTAGCAGCAGTTTTTAGCAGCAGCAACATGGAGTTGAGAGATCATGGGAAGTGGAGCAGCACTAACATGCTACAACTGCTGCTTCTGACTAACGAAGGTTATGAAGAGAAACTTGACTCTGGCCAAACCTCTGCTGGGAATGTGTGAGAGCCAGTGAGAGTCAACCACCTGTCCTGCAATTTGTCAGACAACCACCAAACACTGAATTTAAGCTACAGTTCACTCTGAAGACAGTGAAGCATGGTGTTGCAGCATCATGATATGGGGATATTTCTACAACGATAGTGTCAGGCCTATTAAGGAGGATTTGAAATGTGATTTTCAACAAGACAATAACACCAAACACCAGTAAACCAGCAGCATTTTGGTCCCTGTACCTAAATGCCATTAAAAACCTGTGAAGTGACATCAAAATGCTGCTTATGAGACAAAACCAAGCAATGCAGAGGAATTGTGGAATGATGTCTGATGCCTGTTCATATGAGCCAGAAGTCAGCCAACTCCATGCAACACAGATGTGAAGCAGTTTTCAGAAACCATGGTCATAGTTGAGTGATTCATGGCAACGCTAAATCCGGAAGCTTTTTCAGTTTATACAGCAAATAGTTAAGTTTGTAAAAAAACATGCAGCCATTGCTGTTGTTAAATAAAAAAATGACCTAATTGTCTTCACTTTTGATATACAGTAGCTTGCGAAACTATTTGGCTTGAACTTCGTGACCTTTTGCCACATTTCAGGCTTCAAACATAAAGATATAAAACTGTAATTTCTTGTGAAGAATCAACAACAAGTGGAACACAATCATGAAGTGGAACACTTTATTGGATATTTTAAACTTTTTTAACAAATAAAAAATGAAAAATTGGGCGTGCAAAATCATTCAGCCCCATTGAGTTAATACTTTGTAGCGCCACCTTTTGCTGCGATTACAGCTGCAAGTCGCTTGGGGTATGTCTCTATCAGTTTTGCACATCGAGAAACTGATATTTTTGCCCATTCCTCCTTGCAAAACAGCTCGAGCTCAGTGAGGTTGGATGGAGAGCGTTTGTGAACAGCAGTTTTCAGTTCTTTCCACAGATTCTCAATTGGATTGAGGTCTGGACTTTGACTTGGCCATTCTAACACCTTGATATGTTTTTGGTGAACCATGCCATTGTAGCTTTTGCTTTATGTTTTGGATCATTGTCTTGTTGGAAGACAAATCTCTGTCCCAGTCTCAGGTCTTTTGCGGACTCCATCAGGTTTTCTTCCAGAATGGTCCTGTATTTGGCTCCATCCATCTTCCCATCAAGTTTATCCATCTTCCCTGTCCCTGCTGAAGAAAAGCAGGCCCAAACCATGATGCTGCCACCACCATGTTTGACAGTGGGGATGGTGTGTTGAGGGTGATGAGCTGTGCTGCTTTTACGCCAAACATAACAACTTGCATTGTTGCCAAAAAGTTCGATTTTGGTCTCATCTGACCAGAGCACCTTCTTCCACATGTTTGGTGTGTCTCCCAGGTGGCTTGTGGCAAACTTTAAACAACACTTTTTATGGATATCTTTAGGAAATGGCTTCCTTCTTGCCACTCTTCCATAAAGGCCAGATTTATGCAGTACAGTGATCCCTCGCCACTTCGCGGTTCACTTATCGCGGATTCGCTATTTCGCGGATTTTCATAATGCTTTTTTTTTTTTTGGTGCATTGTGTTCTGCATTCTGATTCGCTAAAAACTCACTCCCGCTTCTTGTATCAAAACATGCTACGAATTGTGCTATCATTTTGTCGTCTCGTGCAGTTATGTGTACGTACATAAAACAGCTTGGCAAATTTACATTAAGTTGGCCAAATTATCTTGTAATTTCGAACATCTCCTAAACCCATAATGTCGACGAAACGGCCTGGACTAATGCTTGGTCGCTTAGCAACCATGGTGCGAATGGCCACTGAACTTAAGCGAGTAGCTGAGGAATGGGACCCTTTGATGAGCCGTTCATTACAGTTCTCCAACGTAATCGATGGTGGCATGTCGGTGTACAAGGATCTTTTTGCAAAGAAGAAAAAAGAGCGACAACAGCTGCCCACACTATGTTCTTCTCCCGAACAAACACACCTGCACCGTCAGGATGCAGCGGCCCAGTCTGAAGAGCAGTGAAACGGCCTACACGTGAGTCACTGTATTTGTATACATGTAATAGTTGCTAATTGTAAAAAAAAAAAAAATAAAGTTTTCTATTTCGCGGATTTCACTTATCGCGGGTCATTTTCGGAACGTAACCCCCGCGATAAACGAGGGATTACTGTATACGACTGATTGTTGTCCTATGGACAGATTCTCCCACCTCAGCTGTAGACCTCTGCAGTTCATCCAGAGTGATCATGGGCCTCTTGGCTGCATCTCTGATCAGTCTTCTCCTTGTATGAGCTGAAAGTTTAGGGGGACGGCCAGATCTTGGTAGATTTACAATGGTCTGATACTCCTTCCATTTCAATATTATTGCTTGCACAGTGCTCCTTGGGACGTTTAAAGCTTGGGAAATCTTTTTGTATCCAAATCCAGCTTTAAACTTCTCCACAACAGTATCTCGGACCTGCCTGGTGTGTTCCTTGTTCTTCATGATGCTCTCTGCACTTTAAACAGACCTCTGAGACTATCACAGTGCAGGTGCATTTATACAGAGACTTGATTACACACAGGTGGATTCCATTTATCATCATTAGTCATTTAGGTCAACATTGAATCATTCAGAGATCCTCACTGAACTTCTGGACAGAGTTTATTGCACTAAAAGTAAAGGGGCTGAATGATTTTGCACGCCCAATTTTTCGTTTTTTATTTGTTGAAAAAGTTTATATCCTTTAAAGTTTAATATCCAATAAAGTGTGTTCCACTTCATGATTGTGTCCCACTTGTTGTTGATTCTTCACAAGAAATTACAGTTTTATATCTTTATGTTTGAAGCCTGAAATGTGGCAAAAGGTCACAAAGTTCTGTAAATGCAATGTTTTCAATGCTTCAAAATAAAAACTATTAGAAAGATTTTGTCTTTACTCGTGTTTAACTTACTGCTTTTATGAATTTTGATATAGTTTGAGCAAAACTGTATGTAAGAACAGAAGCTGCTTTGTCTGTTACTGTTCAGCTTTCCTTCAATAGCAGTGCAGTAACATGATGTCACAGCTTTATCAGCGTGAGGCCATTCAACAGGAAGAGGGATGGGGTGAGAGACCACACCGAGATTAATTAAACTGCCTCAAATTTCACTGTTGAATACAGAATTATTGTGAATTATTCATGAAATTTCCAGGAAATAGAGAGCTAAAATAAAACAACTTGAGTGAGAAGAAAAGACACAGCCCTATTGAACTTCTCTGACAAAGTTCGTTGTTTTGGCATTGGCTATGGCCACAGTAGCATTTACGTAATGATGTAATGTTTTGGAGGGTTTTTTCTGAGGGATGTAGGTGAGGCAGAAGGTATTTGTTGAAGAGGTGGCCAACTTGACTGTTAAGTGCTTTTGCCATACAGAGCTTCGCTCTTATGCAGCCAACCCTGGTTTGAATCCCAGCAGGGGTGGTCCTTTGCTGAATAACTACCTCTCTCGCCAATTATTTCCTGTTTGAGAGCTGTATAATAAATTATTCGAAAAAAAGAAATCAGAGGTAGATATATACGGTGTGCAAAGGGTTCACCAATAACTAACAACAGTCCACACCCCAAAGTGGATCAGTTTACTATAGAAGACTAAAGAACCCAGAAAATAATCAGAGAAGTTGAAACTCAAGACATTTTCTTCTTGAAAATAACTCAAATAAATTAATCAATTATAATAATAGCCAACGATTAATGTAATGTATGGAAATGTATCAATTCATTCACAGTAGTTAATTTGGTGCACTGTCAGTAGATTTAGGCCTGTGTGTGTATGTGTGTATATAATGTGGTTTTTAACTATCCAGCATGCCTTTGGGCTGATGGAATCTGTGACACTGTTACTCTGGTTCCTGTTCAACAGTTACAACATTTCACCACAGCATAAAATAAAGTGTCAGCTGTTCATATGAACATTCATCCCATTTTCAAAATTACTAAAGAATGAAAAAAATCAATGATGATCTGAAGCCTCATTTTAGGTCTTTCAGTTAGACTCTGATCATGCAGGAAAAACTTTAAAATAAAACTCTGAAGCCTTAAAAAAGTTTTGGCTCCTGTTGCTAGTCAGTTGAGGCCATGGCATGGTAGAGATCCCCCAAACATTTTAAAACATATTCTTATAATTTTGCTTTCACGAAAAGCTGCAAATGGTATATTGTTGAAACATTACAAGACAAATGAAAAAAAGATGATAGCTTGAATGTCATCATGTGGGGGGTGTAAACTAGAGCCGAATTCCCATCATGAGTGGAAGCGCTGAGCCACAATCACCGTGCAAATAGCTCAATGAGATAGTTTTCACTGAGAGCACCGTGGCTCTACACTCCACAGTGCTGTAAATCCATAGCAAGTCTATTTTTCACAGAGCCCTATTTTAAATTGCGTTAAACTTGTTTTATCGGATCACACCAGACAAGAAATCAGATAAATCAGCATAAAACTTAAGTGACATTTCAAAATAAAACAGGACATTGATCATTTATGAAACAAGTACATCAACATTGCATCATATTGGGTGGCAACAGTACAGAATTTCATTCGGACATGGATCCATGAAAAACAAGAATTCCTTGTGAAAAAACAAGAACATTTATGACACAACAGATCCTTTTTAAAAGGACAATAAGGAAAAACAAAGACTGGCATTTCATTGCAGAAGTTATTGAAATGGGATGGTAAACCCTTACTGTATTTATTTCTGTATACAACAGTGCCTGTCTTGGTTGTGTCATAGATAAAATGTAGTGTATTGCATTACTTATCAAGAATGACATTGGCTATTAAAAAAAATCAAGAATTATTGGAAATAATCATTTCTTTTTTCAAAATATATCTTAATATGAAGTTCTACAGTTGGGTAAATACCTTCTGGATTAAAGGAATTGATAGCCAATTTTCTGATTCAGTTTCATGAATTATACTAATCTAACAATTTGAAGGTCTGATTTACATTTAACTTAATAACAAACCACGATAATCTTATCAATAGCTAGTAATGGTTAAAGGATTCTGAGTTCTAAAGAAAAGGTTGGTATATTTCATCATTGTATAACATTTAAGAAGCAGCATGTATTACGCAAAAGAAATTATTCAGAAAAACACAAAAGTAAAAAAAACACAATAAATTATTATTTAGTTGTACAACCACGGTTTCTGCTTCACATCTGTGTGGTATGCAGTTGACCAACTTCAGGCACATCTGAACAGGTATATCAGCCTCACAATTGCTCAGCATTTCTTGGTTGTGCCTCAGAAACACAGAAACAACATTTTTTTTTAAAGGCACCCCACAAGTTTTGTGGTATTAAGTTCCAGGGATTGGGCTGGCCACTCCATGACTTCAATTTTGTTGATCTGGAACGATGGAAGATGTTGCTGGTTTACTGGTGTGTTTGTGGTCAATGTCTTGATGAAACTCCCATTTCAAGGGCATTTCTTCTTTGGCATAAGGCAACATAACCTCTTCAAGTATTTTAACATAGGCAAACTGATCCATGATCACTTGTCCTTATGCTAAAGAGGAAAAAAATTGCCAAAGAACACATCAACTGGCCTAAAGAGAAATGAAAAATCATTCTGCCGACTGATGAAAGAAATTGTTGCTAGGTGCCAAGGTTGACTCCATGCAATACAGATTTGAAGCAGTTCTCAGAAACTGTGGTTCTACAACTAAATATTAGTTTTGTGATTCACCGGAATGCAAAATTTTCAGTTTATACAGTGAATTTGTGTGTAAAGAGAAACGCAGACACTGCTATTTCTTTGAACCACCTAATACAATTTTTTCTTCATTTTCTGTAAAGTAATTAAAAAATTGAAACTTTTTTTTCCACAGTTTAGGATATAAAAGGGAGTCTTCCCAATGAATCTTATAAGATTAAAACCTCTATGTTGGCACTAGTAATTATTCATCATCATTCTGAGGTGACTAAAACTCCATCTTCATTAGCAGGCCACTTTCCCCTCACACAGCTGTGGGTTCTAGAAGTTGAACAGAATTCTTTACCTACACACCTGGCTCCAGCTGCCAGTCCTATTTCAGATCCAACAGAATTCATCTAAATAAACTCAGAACCCACATCTTGAAAAGTAATCCGTAACGCGCTGTGCAGTACACACCTGACTGACTAGATATAATCCCACCACCCTCAAACACACCAGTTCCTCCCTCCTCCTTGACAATGTTTCCTCAAAATATTACTGTGCTTCAACTTCCCTACAGGCCCCTACTTTCACTTTATCACGGGTTCTCCCATTGAAACCATTTTGACAGTCAGACATCTCCACTCACTCCTTTTCTAGTTGCAAACAACCTCTACTACATACTCTTCTACTACATAAAGCAAAGTGCCCCTGTTTTCTCACTACCCCTTCACCTGTGAAATGGCTGTTCTAAATGTGAGATCCATTTCAAATAAAACCTTCATTTTGACTATATTCTATCCTTCTATATGTATTTTCAATTTTTATTGGCTGAAACCTGGTGAACTCAACCAACTTGTGGAAACATGTTCCTCTTGCTATGGTTTTCTAGCTTCCTTCAGCCCAAGGGCCAGGGGGTGGCCTGGCCCTAATTTTTTTAAGGCTCTTTTAAATGTACACTCAAAACCTTGGACACCTTTTCACTACTTTTGAAGCAGTGTTGTTTCAGTAACTCATGCCCAGTCCAATGTACCAATATTTATCGCCTCCAGGCCAGATACCACTTTCCTACCTGAATTCTCAGAGGTTTTAGCTTTAATTGTTATATCACATGATCAAATTTTAATCATTGGTGATTTTAACATTAATGTGGACATTTTATCAGATACCAAATCCACCGAATTTCTCCGCACTATGAACTCTTAATTTCAACAACTGGTATCAGGCCCGACCCATAACCATGGTCACATGCTGTGTCTAGTCCTTACACATAGCCTAACCACTCCATTGCTCACTATTAAAGAGATGGGAATGTCAGATCACTGCTGCATTCACTTCTTCATCATACTTCACCTGGATCCTAAACCTCAGTCATCAGCTTCATACTCCTTTTCTCCATTGCAGACAGTTCACCAAAGCCTTTCTTTTATCTTCACCATCATGGAACCATATGATCATCCTGACATCCCCCCGTACACTGATGAACTGATCTACTCTTTTTACTCAATCTCTGCTGTTATTATGGACTTCACTGCCCCACCCAACCTTTGAAAACCCAAAAATAAAACATAACTCTGGATAAATGACAAAACCTGGGCCCTCAACTGTCATGCAGGCATCCTTTTCACAGTTGCATCCATCGTTCCTACCAATTTCAAGCAGGCAGTCATTTAGCCACTTTCGAAGAAACCAAACACAACATCTACTTAAATATCCAACAGTTTTGACAACCTCTTCATTTTAATCAGAGCATATGTTAAAAACCTTGGTTTTAATTTTATTATATATACCTCTACGAACAAGTTTTTGGACCACCATAACATCTCTCGCTCTGTTTCTGTCCTGCAAACGTCTACCTGTGCTCTTAGCCCTACATGTGTTATAGCACTCCTGTTGTTCAAATATTATTTAAAAACATTTAATATAAGTTAAAAGTAAAAATAAAAAAGCAATAATATTATCCAGCAAAAAAGTACCAAATTCTAATTCGAAAATAAAATGCATTAATGTCTTTATCAGTTTTATTTTCAATGTCATAGCTGTGATTTTTTTAGTTACAAATCAAACTAGAAATAGTCCAAGTTGGCTGGTTATTGGATAGTGGCTTGATGTCTGGCACTGGCAAAGGCAGTGTCTATGTAAATACAATGTAGTATATAACATCATCATACTATTGCTGTCAAATCTTCTCATGATTTAAAGTTTTAACAAAAAACAGCATCTCCACATTGATCTACCATTATTGTATGTGGTCTGTGTTAGGGATCTTCTGCAAGTCATACGTTTCTGCTTTCATAACTGTCAGTTTCAGTTTTACAGGCTTTTCTTTTACTACTGCAGTCTACAGGAAAACGCTTTTTGGGGTTGCATGGAATTTTTTGTTGCAGTACCAGTGGCTGCAGGAAAAATTGGCAGGATCCAGCAATCAGCTGAGACCACATGATGGATAAAGATTTAAAAACTGGAAACAAAGATGATTCTGACACGTTGTTTTATTGGTAAAACTGTCTGGTTCTCAGTGGGCTGTGAAAATAATTTTGACAAACAAATGCTCACAACAACCTATTTGGGGGAAAAAAGAACCATGAACTTAATATTAACTTTTTAACTTTGAACTGAATGAGTTAATTTTAAGACTAGTTCATGTAGTATATGAACTTTCCTAAGACAGGCTAGGTGGATAAGATTTTCAGGTCAATTCCTCAAGATCAAAATTAATTTCAGTGACACATAAATTGACAGGTTTGGTCGAACGCTATAACCAAACAACTATTTTTTTTTATGCCTGGGACACTTTACACCGCATTCTATATAAACAAAGGTAAGTCAAAAACCTGCTCACATTCCTAATTATAAACAAATAAAACAGAATCTGAATAACCAAGGCTATAATAGTTTGAGATGTATTGTTTTACTTTAGTTTTGACTATTTGTTTTCAATTTCAGTTTACTTATAATTAGTGTTTGTTAGTTTTAGTTTTTATTTTATGTAAGTAAACTTGGCTGCTGGGAAGTGATGAAAGCATGGATCTGCTCAGAGGCTCAGACACAAATATCGTTTAAAGTGACTGAGTTTGTTCAGCAGTCTCAGAAACAATTTATCACTAGTTTATTATGTGATGCTGAATGTTGTGACTTTGATATGTTCTGTTAATACAGCTTCGGAACGTGTATTTAGTTCTTTTACCTTTAATGGAATGGATCTTTCAGGGTTTGCTTCTATTTGTCTGAAGCAGGTTTATATCTTTAGTTTGAATTTGTCTGTAGGATTTGATGCCGACTTTAAGCCTTTTGTGTTTGTGCTGTCTTGTTTGTCAGCTGGCAACATTAACCACTTCATTCTGTTTAAAATGATGTGATGATTTATGAAGAAGATGAAAATTTAGCAGCTAAAACATGTGTTTCATTAAGGTGATAACATGGCATGTGGTGTTCACATCAGACTATCGTTGTTCTTGTAGGACAGTGGTTCCCAAACTGGGGGGCATGGCAAGGTTTTTTTTTTTTAAAGATTGTACAGTGAGGGAGAGAGGAATAAAAACAAACAGCAGCAGCAACAATATTAACTTTATATTGTTGTTGCTGCTGTTTGTTTTTATCTGTTAGCTGGTCAGATTTAAAATGTATTTTATAGAGATGTAATGTTTTAGCACGTAGCGTAGGAAACTGCGGCCCGCGGGATGATAGTTTAGGGCTCCCGCGCGGGTTTATATAGATGCTGTATGTGTTAGCACCGCCTCCGTGATTAATAGTTAGCTCTCCGGGGGGCGCATGCTTCGGAGCACCCGGACTATCCCGGCGACGTGACCGTGCACCCGGTGCCGAACACCTGCCTGAATACGCGTGTAAACAACACGCCGGTGCGGCTGTCACCGGAGCCGAAGCACCAGACCTGACGTTAAACACACACAAGGACGGGTGAATGAGGGCTAGGAAAACATTGAGCCAGTGCTAACGCTAACACGGACCTAACCCTATTACATACACATAGACACACACACAGAAACACATTAGTTGTGTGTGTGTGTGTGTGTGCGCCCGTATTATCGTTAGCTCCATGCTAGCTACAAGCCAATCTTTTCAAGCTTTATTAAACTTTTAATTTTTTTAATTTAATATAAATGGCCACCACTAACACTTCGTGTTTCCATAGTTTTTGACCTTCAACCAATCATTAACTGTGCCGTGCTTGACGTCATATGCAGGCATTGATTTATTTATTAATAATTATAATTATTCATTTTTTCTTCCAATTTATGTAGAAAAATAAAAATAAAGATATTTGAGACAGTGGAATGTTTTTATCAGAACTTTTTTTGTGAAAACCTGATGCAGCCCAGCCTTACCCAGACCCTAGCTACATTCTTGTTTTGTCCAGAAAGATCTGTTATGCACAAAAGAGGGGGCCTGGCAAAAAAGCTTCAGGACCACTGCTATAGGAGACAGAAATTCAAACCAAGCTCTTCTGGTTCTGGATCTTAATTGGGTCAGTGTTCAGAGTTGAGATCAGCTTCAGAACAAACGGTCCTGTTATTTACTTTATCACACCAATTATTCTCCAATACTGCAGGTTAACAAAGAGTCTAAATCATGACTGACAGGACAAAACATTCAAAAGTGTGATAATGCAGCTAAATGAAACAAGCTTAGTGCTCATCAGGAGCTTACAGGACGTTAATTATTATTAATTACAGAAGACGTTTAGGGTTTGCTCAGTAGAATGAGGGACAGTAAAATAAATAAAACATCATTGTGAGGTGTTCAACTGTAATATTAATGTTGGAAAATTTAACTTCATTTTCCAGCAACATAAAAGATATTAGAGATTAAATTGTGACTTTTTAACGCATAATAGAACACTACTGATGGGTAAAGTTAAAATCCTAATGATAGCGTCCCTACTTTTTCCCGAAAAAGGTCTAAAAATTGATTTCAGCTTTGAAGTCAACTCAGTGTTTTACTATGAACTGAAGTGAATTTAGTGTAATTAGGGTTTTTTTCTTTATTAAAAGCGTCTGTGATCTTTATTTCTCTTTGTCTTCAGAGACTCAAATGTTTTCATCCTCCATCCTACCTTAGGGATCTCTTAGTCCCATATCACCCAGCGATAGGATTACGTTCCCAATATGCAGGCTTATTGGAGGTTCCAAGAATTTCTAGAATTAAAACGGGAGGCTTCTATCTGTGATATTGATGAACCACTATTGTACTTTTAATCCTGCTGTGTTCCCGGAGTCCTACCCTGTGTTTTCTCATTCACAGAGCATGCTGCAGTGCAGCCACTGAGGGATCTACGGATGTTGGAGGGTCTGATGCTGTCCTGGTTCAACTGGAAGCTGTGATGGATCCTGCGCATCATCCTCCACTTACACCCAAATTCATTACATTTCTGTTTGTAATGTTTCCACCTGCACACATCATCTACTGCAGCCTGTCCATCCTGGAAGAGGGATCCCTCCTTTGTTACTCTTCCTGAGGGTTCTTCCATTTTTTTCCACGTTAAAGGGGTTTTTTAAGAGAATTTTACCTTGTACGATGTGAGGGTCTAAGGACAGGGGATGTTGTGTTGCTTTTGTACAAACTGTAAAGCCTGTTGGGGCAAATCTGTAATTTGTGATTCTGGGCTATACAAATAAATTGACAAATAAAAAAACTGCTCGTTTCCTCTTCAGATACTCTGGTCGGGTTTGTTTATCTTGTACAATATTTCTAAACTCTCTTCATGAAGAATAGATGTGTAATAATTAGATTTCTAAAATGCTGATGTGATATAGTATATTGATACCACCTGTCTTCTGTTCTTTGTGATTCAATTTAATCTAAATATCTAATTCAGCACTTCACAGTTAAGAGATTATTCAGACTGTGATTTATTAAACTGCGAATTGATCGAACAGTGATTAATCAAATTGATGTGACTGATGGTAAATCTTCTGCTGTTCTGGGAGTAAAGTTTCATCTCCTACCAGTCTGGGGTTCATCCCTGATGACTCTGCTGATCCTGTGGTGGATAGAGCTGAAGAAGCCCCTGGGGGGGGGCCTCGCCTCTCAGGCTTGCTGGTGGCCCTAGGCTCAGACACGACCCGAGGAAGGGCGGGATTCTGCGCAGGCAGTAGGTCCCCCCTAAAGTTCTGCTCTCTGGGGTAACTGTAGCGGAGATCCTTGGTAAACTGTGCATCGGCAGGTGATGAGGATGAGTGTTGTGACCTTTGACCCCTGGCTTCAGACATGCAGACAACTGTATCTGTCCAGTGGTTTCTCCAGACCCGGCTCGATCCTCCAGGGCTTCCTGTACCAGTGCCAGTGTTACAGAGCCTGACCAGGTTCCTGGATCAGTCCTGCGCCACCCTCGACCTCTTTGTTACTTCCACTCATGGTTATATAGGTGCTGCTGCCTACTCCAGGCAGTAGTGGAGAGCAGATGGTGGCTCAGAAAGGACCTGGACAGCTGGGTGGGTCACAGCTGAACTCTGATGGTGATATACTGAGCTAACAGCTCCGGGTTTCTTCATGTTGACGCCTCAACTTCATGTTTGCAGCTCGTCTCCCTCACTTCTGATTTTGTTCTGCCAGGAAGTTAAGCGTCACATAAAGACCAAGCTTTTTCTGACGTTGGCCAATCAGCTTTCACCAGACACCTCAACTAGCAGATTGTGGTTTTCCGTATGAACAGACTGAAACTGAAAGTGGCCTTAGTCTTTGTGTTTACTTTGTCAGTTCAACTTAATAGTAATTCTTCATTTCCTCTAACTGCAAACTGGATTTCTATAAAACATGTCTAAAGCGTTCATGGCTTCTGCTTCACTTCTGTTCACAGCTTTATATGATAAGATAAGAGATAAGATAAGACTTTTTTGATCCCACAACGGGGAAATTTGTCTGTTACTGCAGCATACAGAGTAAAGAAAGAAGATAAAAGCTAAAGAAGATAAAAGCTATAAAAAATAAAAATACACACAACATATTATAAATACTGGATTCACTTTATATTAGAAATACTGGATTCACTTGACAAGTTCAAACTACTTAAACGGTTTTAAAGCTTCTAATATTATAATGCATGCGCGCACATACACACACAGTACGTGAGGACAAATTAGGTAATTTTTCAACATTGGTTCTGATAAACTCAGACTGAAGCAGTTAAATGTCCGATTTGAGTTGTAAAAGCAGCAGCAGGAACCTGAGTGACCCACATATCAGCAGCATCTGAATAATGAAGCTGCTGCATATAGGTCACAACGAAGACCAGGAGGCCTGTGAATGGCACAGACTCTGTTTTACTTTACTTCTGCCTGTTCTGTTTCAAACAGGTCAGAACTGTCTCATACTGCTGCTGCCTCTAATTAGTCCTTTTATAACCATTTGTCTTTTGACTAATTTTTCAATTAGTTGGATAATCTAAAAGAATCCAGCCAGATGTTTGCTGTTGTAGTGCAGATAGAAAATGCACCTGCAGCAGGTAGCAGCAACTAGATTTGTTCTGACTGTGTTACCTGGTCATTTTCATCTGAAATATCCTCGATTGCCATACTGATGGCAGCTGTTGAAAATCTTTACATTATTACTTACTGTATATTCAACACAATTTATATGAGTTTGTCTGGATGTTCAGGCTGAAAGATAAGAGTCACTGTTTAAACCCAAACAGATTCAAACCTTGACTGACAAAGTCGCAGTAGCTGTTTAACATCCAGAAACAATAACTGTAGTTCAAGAGTTTATAAGTCGTATAGACTCACTTCTGTTTCGTTAATATTCATATACTTTGCTTCTCTTTTCTTTTTACGGGCCTCACCATCATCATCTGCTCCTGTGTGTTTTCAATTTAGGAGCTTCATGGTTTTGATTCATGACAGAAAAGTGAAGTTTGACAGAGAGGGGCAGAAAACCTTACTTTGGGTCTAACATTAAATCTTGAGACTAAAATTGAGGATAGTTTTACCGTTTCAATAGCAGATGAGGAGGTGAAGAAAGAGAAATAGAGACACGATTGGAGAGTAGGAGAATTACACTGAGACTAAGAATAAACAGTCAAGAATAAACCTCAACATTTTTTTAGTTGAGGAAACAACTCAACTAAAAAAATGGACTAATATTTTTTTAGTTTTCCTAATGTCTTAATGTTTGTTTCACAATTGTGAGTTTTTGGCTTGGGGCCCAGTGAGGAGACATAAGTAAACATTCCCACTGCTAAAAGTCTCTGAACATCGACAGGACATGGCAACAGCATGGAGAGAACAAACACAGACAGTGGCAGGAAGTTCATCAGGTGTAAATGTTCTCTGTGATGAACGAGGACCAATGCTTCACTGAAATACTTTGTTCAATTCTTGTCCCCATCCTGCCGGAAACCAGGGGCAAGACCTGGCTAAAAATAAGTTGTAGCCATGAGGAGAGATAACTCAGCTGCTGAATACTAGCGGAGGGAGGCCGCCCCGAGGATCTTGGGTAAATCTGTGATCTGACGATGTCTAAAGAACAGAAAGGAAGTTCAGCCAAGGTCCCAAAGCGTTCACGATTAAACCAGCGGAACGTAACTTTGAAACAGCATATAATCCTTCAAATGAGCCTCTCATGGAAACTTTCAGTCAAACAGAGGTTAAAAGTTTAGTTAGCTAACAACAAACCTCAATAACAACCAGACTCATTTAGTCCTCAGATTCAGTCATGTTACAGATTCAGCAGCAACTTTAAAGAAGGCTGATCAATGAAAGCTGACAATATTTGTCTTGTCAAACTACTACAAACCCTCCAAACAGTAAGTGGTTATCAAATCGATCAGTTTAGGCCTGAAACAGAGGCTGCAAGTCTATGATTCCAGAAGCATGCAAGCATGTTTCAAAGGGGAAATCCTGCCACAACCAGCCTCAAATTGCAGGGAACTTTCCATTTCCTCTCATCCTGCTGCTCATTGTCCTCAACAACTTAACTCTTTTCAACCTGCTGTCTTAACTGTGATGGACTCAACAAGCAATTATTGATCCATAGACTGATAATGTGATTACACCCAAACCACAGCTGGACTCAAATCCTGATTCTCTGCTCAGGTTCAAGCCTAAAATCTTACAAAAGAATATGTTTGTGTTTTAAACAGTCACTTTTTTCAGTAACACCAAAACAGCAAACTTCATAAGAAAAGTTATATTTTTCACTCACTGCAATGTCCTACTCCAAGACGCATTTGGACAAATGCTGCATCTAGGAATCCTTTCTCTGGATAATGAATAAGCACTTTGCAGATGCTACAGAAAGGTCAAACCACACAGTAGGCTAACAGTTTACCCCTGCTGCTTTTGTACATAGTGTTGTGTATTTTTATTTTTTATAGCTTTTATTTTCTTTAGCTTTCATTTTCTTTTTCTTTACTCTGTACGCTGCAGTAACAAGCAAATTTCCCCGTTGTAGGATCAATAAAGTCATATCTTATCTTAGTCTTTGTGCTAAGCTACGCTAACCTTGACTGACGGGAATACTCACTTGGGTTCATTTTATATCAAATACTTAACACTGGTAATAAACAGCTGTAACAACAACAATTGATAACCTAAATAATTTTGAATACATTGTATATTTTGTCGAATTAGTCCAATATAGTAAAGTTGTCTGATTCCTTTGGCAGATTGTTTTGCTTATTTCAATTTTTTTCTTTTATTTTGGTCAAATTAATCGTGTTTTCTTTTCAATTCTACTTAATACTGGACTGATTATACCCAAGGAAAAGATTATATATATATAATATTTCATCTTTTATCTTTATTAAATATTAAATATCTGCTGGTTGGAGCTTCCTAAACATCAAGATTTGATGGTTTTCTTTGTCAAAAATGACAGTAAACTACACCTGTTCCCAATTTAAGAATTCCATAAGTCAACAAATAGTAATTTTATTTATCAACTACTTGACTAAATATCAACTAACCAACTAAATTCAGAAAGAAAAATGCATTAAAATTGACTATTGATCAAACAAATCCTCAAATAACACCAAACCAATCAACTGACTGATCCACATTAGGATTCAGGATTCATACCATAAACAATATTTCTGAGTTGTGAAATTATAACAGACATTTCGAAATAAATCATCGGATTAATTAAACCACATTTCCAACCAACTAAACATATTAGAAATCCTTTAGAGGGTGAAATTGATCTATATGATCTCAGGAAACTCACAGAAACATTATTTTGGTCAAACTGTGAGCTTGTCCTTCATTTTACTGTGGATTAGAATTAGGTTTAGTAATTCATTGCATCTTGATGAAGTAGCATGGCAGCCATTGTTGGACCTATCTGAGGTATGTGAGCCAGAGTCCTGTCGGGTGAGATCACCGCACAAACCGGCTGCTGACATCACACTCTGCCAGGGGGTGTGGGGTGGGGGGGGAGGTGTCACAGCTAAATTGTTCAGAAAAAACTCTGCCAACACAATGACTAATTATCACATTAACTACGATGGATTAATTCAAATTAATATAATCACTGTTTTAAAGTCACATGAGATATATATCAGACTATCAAAATAAAACATTAAAGTACATATTTTACGTACATTTATTGATAATACTTCTTTAAATAAAAGTAACATATTTAATAACAGTATTTGTACTTTTAATGCAGTAACTTATCCGAGTGCTTCTTCTGTTCGGACCTGTTGACCTTTGACCTTTTAGAGAAGATGGAGAAGTTGGCAGTAGCGGCTCCAGTTGCCTCTTAGCCGCCATGACCGGCTGTTACCTGTGTGTGTGTGTGTGTGTGTGTGTTCCTACCGTAGACACGAATCCAGCCCTGCTGCTGAGACACGGTGTCCAGCAGCGGCTCCAGCAGGCTCAGTCCTCCGGGGAGATCTGACTCCACGTCTCCGGACACCGAGTCTGCCTCCATGAGCAAACTAGTCGAAAAGTGCCCGTCCTCGGTCTCTGCGCGCCGGTAACCGAGTTAAAGCGCGTGTAACCACGGGAGACGCGGTAAAGTCCGTGTTTAGGGTTTATTCCTCAGCCGAGACCCGCTCAGAGCTAGCCGTTAGCTGGTCCTGCAGCCCGGCGGCTCGCCCGCATTGTCCCTCTCTCCTCAGGTGAGCTTGCCGTGGCTCAAACTTTCAACAAGCCGGTGTCCGGTCGCTTCTGCGGGGAAAAAGTCCGCTCACAAACCGCCAGGAAATTGCCGAGAGCTGCGGAAGTGGACTCACGCTGCCCGCTGAACTCAGTGTGTCTCCGCCGCTCCGTATTACGGCACCCCCACACTGCACTCTACCGGGGACGAGCCTGACCGGGCGCGCTCCCGCGGGACAGGACGAGTGCGCACAGTATGAAGGACAGTAAGCTGGATCCTAACTTGTTTTCATGACATGAGAAAGTAGATCCATGTTTCAATCAGATTTAACTTTTATAATGTAGTTCCAGCTTCGATAAAGTAGATATAGGTTTAATAAAGTAGTCCTAACATTGATAAAATAGATCCAGGTTTATTTAAAGTAGAGTCAGCTTTAATAGAGTAGATCCAGCTTTGGTAAAGTAGATTCAGGTTTAATAAAGTAGATACAGCTCTAATAGAGTAGATCCAGCTTTGATAAAGTAGATTCTGGTTTGATAACAGATCTAGGCTTAATAAGGTAGATTAAAATTTAATAGCGTAGATCCAGATTTAATAAAATAGGTCCAGGTTAAATAAGATAGATCCATGTTTAATAAAGTAGATTCAACTTTAATATTAATTTCAAATGTAATAACATTGATCCAGGCTTAATAAGGTAGATTCAAATTATTGAAATAGATCCAGGTTAAAAAAAATAGATTCAAATTGAATACCATAGATCCAGGCCTAACAAAGTACTTTCTAATATAATAACATTGATCCAGGCTTAATAAGATAGATTCAATTTTAATAGAGTAGATCCAGATTTAATAAAGTAGATTCAAACTTGAAAAGAGTAGATCCAGGTTAAATAAAGTAAATCCAGGCCTAATAAAATAATAGATCCAACTTCAATAATGTACATCCAGGCTTAATAAAGTAGATTCAACTCTAATAGAGTTGGTTCGAATTTAATAAAGTAGATTTAAGTTTAATAATGTGGATCCAGGCTTAATAAACTACTTTCACATTTAATTTAACAGATCCTGTCAAGGGTTGTGGTCTGAACCCCTGAGCAGACACGGAGACAGAGGCAGAAGTGGATGGAAAACATAGTCTTTATTGCTCTGAATCGAGTGAGAGGGGGGGCTGGCAGGGAGCAATATGGCAGGACCGAAAGGGCAGCAGGGCCGGGAGAGGACTGAGAGCCAGGCCTGGTGCAGGCAAACGACAGAGGGGGACGGTCCAGTGATTCAAGCAGAACTAGTGCAAAAAGGACAAGGAACTGGTTATGGGAAGATCGTGGCAAGCACAGGGGATGAGGAGACAGATTTGAGAAGGGAGAGATGAAAAGTGGGGTGAATCTTGAGGGAGGAAGGCAGCTTCAGGCGGACAGCCGTAAGACTGATGACCTTGTCCACTGGGAATGGGCCTTTATAACGGGGACATTTTCTTGGAGTCGACCTGCAGGGACAGGGTTTTAGTTAAGAGCTATCCTAACCTCCTACCCAGGAAGTCGGTTGCTGGGCACAGACACAGCAGAGAGCCGCCCCCAGGTCCTGGGACAACAACAGTGAGGATGATGTTGTTAACCAATTTCATCTTCACTGGAGGACTGGAAGAGGATGGAGCAGGCCCACAGGAGGTAGGTGAGTGAGCAAGTTGCGACAAACTATCAATTGTCCCGGGAGATAAGGGGCCACCAGAATGGCTGGCGTAAGAAGTTTAGGGTCCGTGCAACTCCAGGATGACAGCTGCGTCAAGTGCTCCTACTGTAGCACCTGTGCCTGGGGAAAGTTAGGAAGTAGGAAATAGGCAGCGGGGTCAATCTCAGGTGGGACACTGTAGGATTGGTGTTCGGACTGGCAGGAGAAGGGCAACAGGCTTGCCATTGCGAGATCTGGGATGAGAGGACAGGGTGAAGTTAAATCATCCCAGGAACAGGGCTGGCCTAGCCTGCCTGAAATTCAACCATTGGCTGATTGAAGGTAAGCCAGATTCTTATGGTCAGTCCAAACAAAGAATGGGATCTCAGCCCCGTCCACTCAGTGTCGCCACTCCTCCTGTGCCAGCACCATGGTGAGCAGCTCTCTATTTCCCACGTCGTATGTAGAATGCACAGGGGTGCAGCTTCTACCCCGAGTACCAGGACAGAACGGCCCTGGCACCCACCTCAGAGGCATCTGTCTCAACGATAAACTGCTTGGTGGTGTTGGGGTGCACAAGGACCAGAACCCAAGTGAAAAGAGATCAACAGGATGCCGTCTAAATAAACAAAGACAAACCTGCTGAGCCTGTCCTGGAGTACAATGTTTACCAGGGCCTAGAACACTGCAGGGGCATTAGTGAGGCCGAATGGCATGACACTGTACTCAAAGTGTTGAAGGGGGGTGTTGAATGCCATCTTCCACTCATTGCCCTCCCTGATTCATACCAGATGGTAAGCATTGTGGAGGTCCAGCCTGGAAAAAAAGGCGGCCTTGTAGAGGGAAGAGAAGACCGAGTCCAATAATAGTAGCGGATATTTGTTTTTAACTGTAATGGTAGCGAGGCCTCGGTAATCGATGCGATCAATGACTCCTAGAAGTATTTCTCCATGGCCTCTCTCTCCAGCTGTGGTCTTGGGTCGGGAGACAATGCCGGAGGCAGACCAGAGGCAGTTGGTGTGGCAATGCAAACAAGCCAATCACCGACCCCTTCGACCAGTCAGTGTGTGGGTTGCGCATTTTCAACCAGGGTAGGACAAGGACCATGAGGGTGTGAGGCAAAAGGATTACCAGGAAATTGCCGGAGTTGATCAGGGAGATGGGGACATTCTGCTGGGTAATTTATTTGAGGAGTCTGTTGTCCAGAGTGTTAACTTTCCGTGGTTCTGAGAGTGAGACTAGGGGGATTGAGTGATCGGAGGCCAGTTGAGAGGAGATGAAACTCTCGTCTGAGCTGGAGTTCACCAGTGGGGTTACTGGCAGCCGGTTCTATCCCCACTGGAATCTGCACTAAGCAGAGTATGTTGGAGACCTGGGGATGTCGGGGACTGTGCGTGGTTCACTAGCATACTCTCAGGTAAGCCTGTGCGTTCGATAAGAGATAGCTGGGCGTGTCCCAGCTGCATGAGTTCCTCACCAGCGTCATTAGGGGAGAGGTGGCAGAGTGACAGATTCATGGCGCATACAGACGGAGGTTCTCAGGGCAGTGCAGTTGGCGGCTGGTCCATTCCCATTGTCTCACCCTCATCCAAGTGTCTAAGGGGGTGGCCAGGAAGATTAATTCCTCAAACAAGGCTGCCTCCTCCTGAACTGCCAGCTCATCAGAGGGAATCACTTAGAGAGTGCCGAAAAACACCCTGTAATGCAACATGGTTCCAGCCGCTCTCTGTGACAAGGATAGGAGGAAATCCATTGCATAGTCAGTCACCGACCAGGAGCTTTGTCTAATAGATAATCGTTGGCTGGCAACCTCTCTGCCCTGTGGAGTGGTCATACCCTCCTCATCTTTGCAGTGAAGGTAGGTGACCTGAGGTTGTGCTCCCAAACAGCCACTGCGCATTGTGCTGCACACCCTGAGAGCAGGCCAATTATATATGCCACCTTGACTCAGTCCCTGGCATAGGTGTGGCGCTGGAGTCTTTATCTCGTGACGTCTTTATTGCTCTTAAGCGAGCAACTGGTGCGGAGGGACGAGGAACCGATTATGGGGAAAATCATTGCAAGCAGACAATGTAGTTGTTGTTGTTGTTGTTGTTGTAGTAGTAGTAGTAGTAGTAGTAGTAGTAGTAGTAGTAGTAGTAGTAGTAGTAGTAGTAGTGAGCATTGAGTAGAAATGAGAGCTGTACATTACCAACGCATAAGCAGGAACTTTCTGGTGATGAGTGGGAACAGTGCTTCAGAGTGTTTAAGAGCTGTGGATAACGAGGGTGATTGGTGACAGATGTGCCAGGACCACTGTGCCCCGCCTCTTCCTGAAAACAAGGAACGGGGGGGGGCAAACACAAGGGAGAGACAGACGGGGAAAAACAGCTGAGGCTGTGACAGATCCAGATTTAATAAAGTAGATTCAAATTTAATAAAGTAGATCCTAGTGAATAAATTAAATTCAACTTTAATAACATGGATACTACTACTACTACTACTAGGCTTAATAAGGTAGATCCAACTTTGATAGAGTATATCCAACTTTAAAAAAGTAGATCTAGGCTTAAAAAAGTAGATTTAAATTTATTAAGATAAGATAAGATAAGACTTTATTGATCCCACAACAGGGAAATTTGTCTGTTACTGCAGCGTACAGAGTAAAGAAAGAAAATAAAAGCTAAAGAAGATAAAAGCTATAAAAAATAAAAATACACACAACACTATGCACAAAATTCATAGAATTTGTTGATGATCAGCATACACAGTATGCAGTATTAGAGTAGATTCACCTTTTTATTCAATTTCAATAAAGCAGATCCACCTTTAACAATGTAAATCCAGGTTTTATGAATTGATTTAACTTTAATAGAGTAGATCCAGTTTTAATAAAGTAGATTCTACTTTAATAAAGCAGAACCAGGTGTAGTAGTGTAGAACCAGGTTTATACTCTTTGGGTCATATGGGATGTTTCTTATATATGCACAGGGAATGTCCTGTTGCAACATTTTTTGTTAATTGGTATCTTTCACTTCATCAACATTATTGAAGGTAGACAAACCATGCTCTCCAAGAGTACACTTTTTAACGACACCATTGAGCCTTTCTTCTAATTATACACTTGATTAGCAGGATTGACTGCATCTTATAGGATATGCTAGTCTTGCGGTGGAACAGACCTACAGAACACTGGCATGAACAATGCATTTGTTGAATAACTATTTGTGCTGTTTGTGAAAATTAAGAAGATCAGACTGTTACCATAAGGGAAGGGCATAGTCACTGTTAGAAATATAAAAATAAATTCTATATTAAATAATATACACCTTTAGCTACTGAAAAAAAATCAAAAACGCTTATTTTCAATGATACTACTGAGTAATGATACTACTATACAAAGGGTCAGGCTGTTTCTTCCAAGATGACGGTAACGACCGGGCCTGACTCTGCATGCATGACTCACATATGGCAGGGACCATGGATGTATTATAGACCTAGATACAGCTCCTCCCCTCAGAACCTTGCCGATTTCCCCAGTAATCGGCAAGGTTACTCTCCAAATCAACGCCAGCAAGACAAAGGAGATGGTTGTGGACTTCAGGAGGAAGTCCCCCCCACCACACCGGTGAGCATCCAGGGAAAAGACATTGAGACAGTGGTCTCTTACAAATACCTGAGTGTTCACCTGAACAATAAACTGGACTGGACCACAAACACTGATGTCCTGTACAAGAAGGGCCAGAGTCGACTTCACCTGCTGAGGAGACTAAGGTCCTTTGGTGTGTGCAGGACTCCGTCGTAGCATCTGCCCTGTTCTAGGCAGTAGTCTGCTGGGGGGGCAGATGCTCAGACAGGAACAGAAGGAAAATCGACAAACTGGTACGGAAGTCTATGATTTCGATTTCATGATCGTTATCATCACCCCCAGAGTATGATGGGAGGCCCTAGAGCATCATGGGGTTGACTCTACCAATCATTGTCTGTAGGTTGCACAACATGAAAGTAAACCTGGAAGTCAGGAACATTTCCAACATATGCACTAGTCTGGTATCTAGGTCTTATAAACCATTTATGACAGGTACTCACATTGGCTGAAAAAAATCACCACTTTCTGTTTAACATGTGTTTGCAGTTTCTGATGCTATGCAAATGGAAATGGATCTTCATGGTGTGCACCATGAAGATCGGTGCGAAGTCAGATGCCTTACAGGTAAATGCAGGAGTCTCACAGGTGGATGCAGGAGTCTTACAGGTGGATGCAGGAGTCTCACAGATAGATGAAGGAGTCTCACAGATAGATGAAGGAGTCTCAGGTAGATGTAGGACTCTCACAGGTACAGTGAAGAAAACAAGTATTTGAACTGCTATTTTGCTATTTCTCCCACTTAGAAATCATGGAGGGGTCTGAAATTGTCATCGTAGGTGCATGTCCACTGTGAGAGAGATAAACTAAAAAGAAAAATCCAGAAATCACAATGCATGATTTTTTAATGATTTATTTGTGTGATATAGCGGCAAATAAGTATTTGCAAATAAGTATTAAAATGAATGTTAATATTTGGTACAGTAGCCTCTGTTTGCTATTACAGAGGTCAAACGTTTCCTGTAGTTTTTCACCAGGTTTGCACATACTGCAGGAGGGACCCTGGCCCACTCCTCCACACAGATCTTCTCTAGATCAGTCAGGTTTCTGGGCTGTCGCTGAGAAACACGGAGTTTGAGCTCCCTCCAAAGATTTTCGATTGGGTTCAGGTCTGGAGACTGGCTGGGCCATGCTAGAACCTTGATATGCTTCTTACGGAGCCAGTCCTTCGTTTTCCTGGCTGTGTGCTTTGGGTCGTTGTCGTGTTGGAAGACCCAGCCACGACCCATCTTCAATGCTCTGACTGAGGGAAGGAGGTTGTTCCCCAAAATCTCACAATACACGACCCCAGTCATCCTCTCTTTAATGCATTGTACTCGTCCTGTCCCATGTGCAGAAAAACACCCCCAAAGCATGATGCTACCACCCCCATGCTTCACAGTAGGGATGGTGTTCTTCGGATTGTTCTCTTCATTCTTCGTCCTCCAAACACGCTTAGTGGAATTATGACCAAAAAGTTCTATTTTGGTCTCATCTGACCACAAAACTTTCTCCCATGACTCCTCTGTATCATCCAAATGGTCATATGCAAACTTAAGACGTGCCTTGACATGTGCTGATTTAAGCAGGGGAACCTTTCGTGCCATGCATGATTTCAAATCATGACGTATTAGTGTATTACCTACAGTAACCTTGGAAACGTTGGTCCCAGTTCTTTTCAGGTGTTTGACCAACTCCTGTCGTGTAGTTCCGGGCTGATTCCTCACCTTTCTTAGAATCATTGAGACCCCACGAGGTGATATCTTGCATGGGGCTCCACTCCGATTGAGATTGACCATCATGTTTAGCTTCTTCCATTTTCTAATGATTGCTCCAACAGTGGACCTTTTTTCACCAAGCTGCTTGGCAATTGCTCCGTAGCCCTTTCCAGCCTTGTGGAGGCAATTTTCTCTCTTGTGTCGTTTGACGGCTGGTCTTCGCCATGTTACAAGTTAAAGTCTTGCTGTTTGTATGGGGTGGACAGGTGTCTTTATGCAGCTAACGACCCCTCCATGATTTCTAAGTGGGAGAAATAGCAAAATAGCAAATACTTGTTTTCTTCACTGTAGATGCAGAAGTTACACAGGTAGATGCAGAAGTTACACGGGTAGATGGAAAGGCCTTACAGGTAAATTCAGGAGTCTCACAGGTAATTGCAGGAGTCTCACAGGTAAATGCAGGAGTCTCACAGGTAAATGCAGGAGTGTCACAGGTGGATGCTTGAGTCTTACAGGTGGATGCAGGAGTCCCACAGGTGGATGCAGGAATCTCTCAGATGGATGCAGGAGTCTCAGGTGAATGCAGCAGCCTGGGTTTGATTTGAGGAACCAAGCTTATAACTAAAACCTTTAACATTTGCGGTAAGTTGCTGTTTTAACTCCTCCTGTGACTTGTTGCTAGGTGATTGACGAGTGCTTAGCAACAATCAATGAGTCTTCACTTAGCAATATAGTTATCTGGCTCTGCAGCGGTGGTGTTTTCCATCAACAACAACAAAATAAACCTGGATAGCAAAACAGCAATAAAAAGAACACAGTTTAAACAATCTCACAATCACTACACCTATAGATCAGATTAGGGTGAAGAAAAAGACATAAAGCATCACATATGAGAAGCGGAAACCAATTTCTCATAAAAAATATTAAATTATTAGATTATCAAAAATGTAATAATTTATTTAAATAGTTGATAAAAAGTCTTATGTTCAAGTTTGAGGCCGCTTCTGTGAACTCCAACCTTGAGTTGTAATGTCAGCTTCCAGGAGTTTTGAGTTTCCTTGCTTGTGTTTGGGATCATTGCTTTTCCTGAGATGTCCATCCTTGTTTCATATTCATTCTGTTGATAGCAGCATATTTTAATTTCTCCTTCCTATAGAAAAGATTGCTGCAGCTCTGTTGAAAACTCTAACACCAGCAGCATTCGATCAGCAGGGGGCGCCACGTCTATACTCTAAATAATATGACACAGTAGTTTCACTATTAATCTACATTGATTAACTAAAACAATAAAATACACTCACATGTATTTAGTGTTTGAAGAAGTAGTTCAATATCCTATACTAATATAACAGTCTGGGTCATCAGTACTTTTACATTTGATACTTACTTACTTTTACTTTTGCTGATAATATAACTGTACTTAGTATTATCCTTCAGTACCTGAGTATTAATATGTACTCAGATCCTTTAGTAATGCAAGTAAATATTTCTCTCATAAATAATACCTAGTACCAAGTCAAAGTACTAAACTGAAAATGTTATATGTCTTTTGGTAGCTAAAATGCTCAGAGCTCTAACAACCAAACATGTTCATCTCCTCATTCTGTAATTCAACTTTTATCTCCACCTCCTCTGAGTAGAAGAAATCAAATTGTTTATTTAAAATTATTATTTTGTGATCAAAACATTATTGTAAGTTCAATATATGTATATGGGTTTATGCTGTTTAATTTGTGTTAAACATATTTATTATGTTTATTTTGTCTGGATTATTGTCATCTACAGAGAAATATAAAGATGAAGTAGTTAGAGTAAAAAAAAGATAATAAATAAATATGTGTAAAGTAGAAGATGATAAAAAAAACAGCAAGCAATACTAAACAAAGCTCAAAATAAACAAAATGAATCTGCTTCTTCTCAGAAAAATTAGATCAGAACAATGAGCATAAACAATTCAAACACTTTACTGTTGTTTTCCGATTTGGATTCAGCTGTGACTTTTGACCTGTGATAGTTTGAGCTTTGTTAAACAATACCAGCTCATCCTAAAATAAACCTGTCTCAGTGAGTGTGCAAAAGAGAGAGATAAGTTCAGTGTTGTGTTGCTGCAAATTTAATCAAAGCAGAGAGCTGAGTTAACATAACCTATTAACATAATTAACAAGTACTTTATCTCTTCATTCTGTTCATCAACTTTATCTCCTCGGAATTGATTTGATTTCAACTGGTTCAGAACAAATGTTTATTCTGTCTTTATTGCAATTATTATTATTAGCTTAATATATGTGTAAAATGTTTATTTCATAAGAATTTCAGTGTAAGTTTGTACAATGACAATAAAAAATATGTGCTTAATATGTTTATTATAAGTATTTATATGTTTATCATGTTAAAAGTTTACTTTCACGTAAATTATTTTTATATAAAAAAGTTGTTAGAAATTAAATGAAAGGTTCTGAAAAAAATCAGAAGGAAAAGGTTATTTAAAGTTAACGAAGCATAGTTACAGATCAGTATCTCTGTGTCTATGTCTCTGTCTCTCAGTCTCACGCGGAAGTGGCCACAGTGTCTTCTGCGCCTCAGAGCTGCGCATGCGTAGTCGTAGACTGGGTGTAGTCTGGAATCTCGTCTTTTCCTGCTGGAGTTTTGTTGCATGGCGGCGGACACAAAGAGCTGAGGCCGAGCTCAGAGCGACTCTCAAAGACCCTCAACAGCACCAGGACCGGGACCGAAGCCCTGGACGCAGCCTGGAGCGGATCCGAACCGCCGCATGTTCCCTGCACCACCGGAACCCCCAGGAACCAAAGTTTGGAGAAGTTGAGCGACTTTACTGTTGGAGATATTCAGATCGACCGGGAGCCACAGGACTGAAACATGCCTTCTGTGATCCGGACTCTGCTGGCTCTGGTCCTGGTTGCGGTGCGTGTTCGCGCCGCCATGGACGAGTGCGCGGACGAGCAGCAGCGGCCGCAGCGCTGCATGCCGGAGTTCGTTAACGCCGCGTTTAACGTCACGGTGGTGGCGACCAACACCTGCGGGGCCCCGCCGGAGGAGTACTGCGTCCAGACCGGAGCCACCGGGGTCACCAAGTCCTGCCACATCTGCGACGCCCGGGACCCCCGAAACCACCACAGCGCAGTTTACCTGACGGACTATAACAACCAGCAGGACACCACCTGGTGGCAGAGCCAGACCATGCTGGCCGGGATCCAGTACCCCAACTCCATTAACCTCACCCTACACCTCGGTAAGACCCGCAAATCGCCGCACAAATAGTGTCTCTGAGCAGTTTGTCGCTGCAGAACTTAACATCGTCAGGAAACTCCAATACTTTACCCAAGTAGAAATATTCCATTACAAAAGTATTATCAGGTAAAAGTATTTGTGGAGAAAGTTCCGCTGGCAATGCGTTTTTAATGTACACAACTGCACACTAACAAATACACCACCACAAAACTACAACGACACTCTAACACATGCACAACCACAAAACTATAACTACACCCTAACAAAGTACCACAAAACTACAACTACACACTAACACATACACAACCACAAAACTACAACTACACGCTAACAAATAAAGAACCACAAAACTACAACTACACACTAACAACTACCCAACTACAAATCTATTCAATTTATTTCAATTTTATTTGTATGGCGCAAAATCACAGATCCGCCCAATAGGCTTTACAGTTTGTACAAAAGTAACACAACATCCCTTGTTCTTAGACCCTCACATTGTTCAAGTTAAGATTCCCTAAAAAAAAAACTTTAATAGGGAAGAAAAACTACAACTACATTCTAACACATAGACAACCACAAAACTACTACAACTCAACACTAACACACAACTACAAAATGTCTCTTTAGAAGAGAGAGAGAGAGAAAAAAATAAAGTAAAACAATTGCACAATGTCGACAAGTAGTAGGAATGTCCACAGTAGACTGCACAAAACATTTACACAGATTTCGTCAATAAACACAGACCAAAAATTACGCATATTTTCCTTCACACACACCCACACAGTTCATCTCCTGCTGTTCAATAATGTGATTGATAGCAGAACCAGTAAAAATGTCTACATTGAGGTTGACAGTAGTGTGTATCTTTTGCTTGAAGGCATCATCTCATACTCTTTATGCAGGGTGTAGTTGTGGTGAGCAGTGATTTTATTTTTTAATTATTTTTACCTTGCTTCATTACTGTCTGCTCAAAAATCTCCTGCAGTGAGGATGGGTCATCGGACCGATTATTTTTCCTGCTCTGAAATTTAAAAGTTGTGAAGTCAGATTACCAAACCAGGTTGTAATGCTGTAGTGAGTATTATATATACATTTATATATATATATATATATATATATATATATATATATATGTGTGTGTGTGTGTGTGTGTGGCAAAAAAATGCAATAGTATTAAGCTATGTCGATCAACACAAGAATAAAAATAATAATTGTGAATGTTGAACCTTTCATCGGAATTTTTCTCCTCCTGAGATTCTAAATGTCTGGGCAATCCACTTCTTGATCCCCTAGAACACTTGATGAACCAGTTCCCACAATTACTTGTGGTATTATTCTCTAGTTTTCGAAAATGAAATCATGCCAAACTGCATGCAGACCCAGACATCCTTATTTTATTGCTGAATATAGTGAGCCTGTGTTAATGTAGCTACAGCGGCACAGTCTCCTCTATCAACGTTACTGAATGCGTATGTGTATGCACGCTATTAAGAAATAGTTTTGATGGGAATAATCGAGGATCCCAAGATTAAAATCTAGTCACCAATGTCTCTAGAGTCAAACACCATTTTTTGGTTTTCTTGATGTTCAAAACCAGATTATGTTACAACACTGTACAGTCCAGTAGAAGTTAACGCTTATAGGTCCTGTGGAGATTTCTTCGGAACTGGCAATATAATATAAGTATCTTCTTATAGTAGTGTACTGTAGTAGTCAACACTGCTGCAGTCAGAGAATGTTGTGATATTTGTGATGTCACAAGTCATTTATTTCTACCTGATTTAGGTTTTATTTTGTAGTAAGCAACAAAAATACTAAGGAACTGTCAAGAAGTCAAATTAAAAGTTAATAGAAATATAAAAAGTGAATAACTGAAATTCTGTAATGCAATAATAGTATTTACAGTACTGTTAGTGTGCAGAAATGCTGTGGTTTTCTGTGAGTTCACAGTGAAGTTAACAGCTGCTGTCCTCAGGCTTCCTCTGAGGGACAGATGGTGGCTCTCAGAGAAAGAATCCTCGTCAGGAAACTGTAATAATGTAGACATGGTGGTGTGAAAAAGTGTTTGCCCCCTTCCCAATGTCTTTTTTTTGCATGTTTGCCACACACAACTTTCTCAGATCATCAAACAATAGATTTAGATAGAATCATAAATTAAAATAATAGTAATTAATGGAAGTTTTTATTATTCAGGGAGAACAAATCCAAATGTACATGACAGAATAGTTGTCATTCATCCCCATGTGAGGGTTCTGGAGCATTTTTCATGTGATGCCACAGCATCTTAACTGGATTCAAGTCAGGACCTTGACTAGGCCACTCAAAGTCTTCTTTGGAGTTTTTCCTTTTCTTCAACCATTAAGAGGTGGACTTGCTGGTGTGTTGTGGGACAGATGGGTAGACATTCTCCTTATCAGATTATCAACAGGATGTTTTCTGGCAAATTTTAGATGAGCCTAATTGTTTTTGCTCAGTAGTGAGAACTTAACAGAGACAAGTGAGGCCTACAGTTCTTTGGATGTTGTTGTGAGATTTTTTATGTCTTTTTGGATGAGTTATTGCTGTGCTCTTGGGGTCATTTTTGTTGGTCGACCACTCCTGCGAAGGTTCCCCACTGTTCCATGTTTTCACCATTTGTGGATAATGGCTCTCACTGTAGTTTGCCAGAGTCCTAAAGCTTCAGGAAAAGCTTTAGAGTTGTTTACATACTGAATGATCTTAATTACTTTCTTTTTTGTTTGTTTCTGAATTTCTTTAGATCGCAGCATGAGGTGTCTAGCTTAGTATCTTTCAGTGTACTTCATATTCAAGCAGGTCCTTCTTGGGCAGGTTCTTGATTGAGAAGAGGTGTGGGCATTAAGCAGGCAAACTCAGGTGTGGTAAATTACAGTTGAATTGTTTTTTAATCCAGTGGTTGGGGGCAATCACTTTTTCACATCAGGCCATGTAGCTTTGGCTTATTTTCTCCCTTAATGATGAAAACCTTTATGTAAAAACTGCATTTTGTGTTTACTTGTGTTGTCTTTGACTATATTTAAATTTTTTGGATAATCCACACCCACACACACACACTGATGTTTCTCCATGGCTATTTTCAGACTGCTGCTCTGTTTGCTCTCGTCTTAGTTTTCTCGGAGTAAAAATACCTGTGTCTATATGTGGCGGCTGTGGCTTCTGTTTTGAGCGGTGAATTCCTGAGCGGTTCAGTCATGCTGCTGCAGCCTAAGGTGCTGAATGTGATTAGAGCTGCAGCTCTGACTTTAATTACAGCTACTACTCTGCTCCAGGCTCCAAACACCTCGTTGTCTTCACAATTAGAGCTGAGCTTTGTTCTGCTACGGATCACCTCACATGGTGGGGGGTTGGGGTGGGTGGGTGCCCATATTGGATTTGAAATACCCTGATGCTCTTAATTTAAAAAGCAGCTGTTGTCCGAGACTGGAATAGGAAGTGAGTCTCCTGTTTGTTCTCACAGAGATGTGTCAGTTGCTGTCTGGGCCGGTTTGGTCATTTCCTTTGTGACACGGATTCACAGGTCCTCTTAGAGTTTGAGGACGTCCCAAGACTTTTCTTCTTGTTCACATTGGGAGTAAATGAATATTCACTTGCTGTTCAGTTCAAAGATGTTTGAGGAGGCAGTTAAAAAGCATGTCTCATGTCTTCCTATTAAAACAAAGCTTGTGGAAAGAATCTTGTGGCTGGAGACGTATTTCCAGATCAGAGTAGGTTCGAAGTTGGTTAAGAAGTTTTAGTTCCTAAAATCAGAGGACTTTTCATAACATGATGCAGTGAGGCAAATCAGCAGCAGATATTGAGTATCTAGAGATAATTTTCAGATTGACGGTGTGACGCTGGCACAGTTAATCCAGGAAACAGGGGAGGTTTGGACTCTTTGATGTGTCTGCAGCACGAAGCAGACATGTCCTAACTTGACTCCGCAACTCAGACTGTCGAACAAGAAGATGGAGGAGGAGAAGAAATCATGCCTTAAACGGTGAAGATGCAGTACAGCAGAGACAATATGATGACTGTTTCAAATAAAAACAAAGTTTAATGTACAAAAGCTGGTAACAACAAATCTTTACTTCCTGCAGAGACACTGTCAGCTGATCAACTAGATGTTTTTCATACATTATAGGATTTGAGCATTTTTGCCTTAATTATATATATTAGATAATTATTTGTAAAAATTAATTCTATGAACTTTTAATTGATTAAAGATGGTCTGTGAGAGTGAGGCGTCACTCTGTTGATCCTTAGCTGAACTGTAGCTTCTGATATGTGATCTTCACTGCTGTTAACAGCAGTAGCAGTAGTGGTGCTATACTGCTATACTAGTACTACAGTAACAGTGCTGTGCTTGCATGTAAGATATATCTGTCAGCTCAAAAGTCTGCAGACATGTGGAAAGTAAGATTTTGGTCCTGCAACAGCAGGTCACTGTGGGAAAACTCCTCATCTACAGTATGCCCCCCCTCCTCTGGAGTGACCAGCTGCTGCAAAGTGTGTGTGTTATTGTTATGTGTCTCGGGAATGAGTTCAGCGTGGGAAATGGGGCTGCTGAGAGTTCGGAGCTGCACAGCTGGAACTGCGGCTGCAGAGTCACACACGTTATTGCAGCTGATGAAAGGAGCTTTATCGATTCCTGTTGGAGACAAACGTCTCACTCAGTGCAGTAGTCGGCTGATGAAATCAGCAGTTTGAGAGTCGGCTGCAGACGTTCAGTCTCTGATCGGATCAACAACTTATGTTCTGTCTGTATGCTTGCCGCAGACTTCAAAGAGCAACTCAGGTAGTGAAGCGAGGCGTCGTCGCACAGTCCAGCTGGTTCGCTGCTTCACGTGATGCTCAGCAGCTCAGAGTGACGCCTCCTTACATTTAACATCACTGTGATTATTAGCAGCAGCTGATAGTGGGAAAAAAACACTCAATCCTTATTTTTACTCTATAATAAATGTTTGTATATCACAATTTAGATTGAAAATAAATAGCCCGATAAATAGATTTATATACCAATAATTTCCCATTTTATTCATACGTTCTACATTATGTAGAAATAAATGAAAAGGGAACAAAATTTTAATTGGTGTAGGACAGTGGTTCTTAACCTGGGTTCGATTGAACCCTAGGGGTTCAGTGAGTCAGTCTCAGGGGTTCGGTGGAGCCTCCACCACAGGTCCACCCCTCACTCTAGTCTGCAGTTAGTGGGCACAGTCATCGAAAGCGTTAGGGTGCGAGGGCTGAGCATATGAAACTGGTGGGGTTCGATGCCTCAAACAAGGTTATGAGATGAGGTGAGTTATAATTTCTTTGAATAATTAAATTAATCCCACAACCCCAATGAGGAATAAGCAGGTATAGAAAATGACTGACTAATTTAATTAGTCCTTCAGTTGACTAGTTTTATGTAAAAAATTGTTCAAATGTATAAACTATTGCTACAAGTGCCGGAGGTGCAGGTCATACATGAGGCGTTCAGGGCCCCATCGGATCCTGTAACTTTGGACTTTTCAGAGTTTGAATCGGTAGAAGTGGCTTTTTCTTCCTTGTCTTCAGAGTCTGAACCAGAATTCTGAAGTGAGCGCAGGAGTTCAGATGTGTCTTCAGACTTACCCCCCCCCCCCCCCCCCCCCCCCAGCCCCCTCCCCCATCAAAGAGAGGAGGAGGGTCCTATCAGCAGATCAGAGGCAACAGCCCTTTGTCTTGTCTTTGTGTGTGTGTGTGTGTGTGTGTGTGTGTGTGTGTGTGTGTGTGTGTGTGTGTGTGTGTGTGTGTGTGTGTGTGTGTGTGTGTGTGTGTGTGTGTGTGTGTGTGTGTGTGTGTGTGTGTGTGTGTGTGTGTGTGTGTGTGTGTGTGTGTGTGTGTCTTTCTTTCTTTTATCCTATGAAATGTGTGAAAAGCTTTACAGGAAAATTTCCCATTGACTTGTGATGTGGCTGCAAACTGTTGTCAGGTTTTAGAGGGGAAACAATTCAAATTAATTAAAATAAATATTTACACCATCACTGAACTGTTTTAATTCATTTTTCCATTTTTTAGTCTTTACATGTTCTGATTTTTTAGATTATGTTCCTTTGTCTTGACTGAAAATGATTAAAATCTAAATTAATTAAATGTAGCATACTGGTTCAAATCAATGACATTTTACTGTTGAATGCTGAGACAATCAAGGAGATAAATGGCTCAGTGTAAAGGAAAAGTCCCAACAGTCACAAGAATATTTTCCAGCTGCTGCAGGTTTTTATTTACCTGTCAGCATCACACAACAAAGAGACACCACTGCTGTTTGTTCACTTATCTCTCTGAAGAAATAATTTTAAAATTTCACATTTTAATCCTACACTATGCTCTTTGTGGAAATACATGAAGGGTTAGAATGGATAGGGAAAATAGTCAGAATTAAAAAAAAAATGAATAAAAAGGGAAAATAATGCATTGATTTATTAAATCATTTATTTATCAATTATTCATTAGTGCATGTTCAAGGGTTCTGAGATGAGGTGAGGGAAGGATTGAATTAATCCTTCCCTTAACTAGTTTTAGGTTCAGAATCGTTAAAATGTATGAACTATTGGTGAGGAGGTCCAGGTCCTTCTGCACATGCTCAGTTGAGCCTGGACACCGCCTTATCTTAGTCTACTTGATGGATTTTGTCTCTGCCAGAACCAAATTAAGCCTTATCAAACTTTCATTCGACGGGAGGATAGTGGAGCAGAACCAGCTGCAGGTGGAAAATATCACAATAATAGTAATAATATTATGGGAAACATCAATAATAATGTAGTGCAATAACATACATCTATTGATGTTTCGTATTAAATATAATTTTACATCAATGGCTGAATTTCATAAAAAGACTTGAAAGAAAAAATCCACCTGTGATTAACAGCTCTCAGTTGCCAGCTTTGTCCTGTGGAGTCAGTTTAGGAACATGAAGCAGGATGTAATGACCATATACACTGAATAGTCTATTATATACACTATGTTTCCAAAAGTATTTGCTCACTTGCCTTGTCTCACATATGAAGTTAAGTGACATCAACTTGTCTGGGAAGGCTGTTCACAAGGTTCTAGGTGTGTTCATAAGAATTTTTGACCATTCTTCCAGAAGCGCTTTTGTGAAGTCACACACTGACGTTGGACGAGAAGGCCCGGCTCTCAGTCGCTGCTCTAATTAACTGTGTTTTATTGGGGTGAGGTCAGGACTCTTTGCAGGCCAGTCAAGGTTATCTACACCTAACTTTGTCATTTGTCTTGTTTTGTGCACTGGATGATGGATTTGAATGGTGAGTCAATACATTTGGAAATCTAGTGTATTTAGTGGACTTGACATGAATTGTCTTGTCACACAAGTTGTTATTAAACATCTGGATCAAACGTTCATGAAACAATGATGTCAAAGGAAGTTACAACCACTCTAATAATCACCTGGGAATTTACCACCAGGTAGAGACAAATCAGGAGAAACACCAGGAGACAATCATGCTCTTCTCTGTCTGTCCTCTGTCTGAGTTTGACTGAGTCAGTGAATCTGTTCTCTGTGAATCCGTCTGAAGCATTTGTGTCTCGGTGTTCAGGGACTGTGGGACTTCTTGATAGTGTTGATTGTGTCACAGGGTCCTCTGAGACCCTGACCACAAGTGTCATAAATAAATATATGATTCTGATTGTTCTGATCAATGTTCAGATTATTATTACTATTATTATTATAATAAGTGACACATCTGCTCCAATAACAAGGTCTAAAACAATTATTTGAATCTGTAAATAGTTTCTGATAAATGATGAGTTTATCAGAGACACTGTCAGGCAGTGCCTGATGATGATTGACTGATGATTAATGGATGATTGATACATGATTGTCTGATGATTGATTAATTTTAGATGATGGTGTCTCTAGCCAGCAGCTGTAATCTTGGACTCTGGTTCTTTAGTAAGCTGCTGTAACTTTGGTTAGTTATGAGAATGTGAAAAATGCATAAAATTCACCTTTGAGTCATGTAATTCACTCTGCTGGCCACATTAAAAGTTCAAAAATTCAGAGAAAAATAAATACACAAAGAAAGAAACATCCTTGCTCTTGAGACGCAGCGAGAATATGCTGCAGCACACAGCTATGATGTCTTGCTGAGAATTTCTGGCCTGTTAGAAACGTTTTTGAAGGATAAAAAGTCCATGACTTAAAAATCTAGACTCTAAAGATTAGTAATTAGTAATATCATAGTTAAAGCTAAGGCACCCTGTCAACAGTTTTACAGGCTGCTCTTTAACTATTGACGTCTATAGGGAGTCGGTGTACTGCTAATGGCTGAAGCTGTACCCAGGCCTGACATCCTGCAGAGACTCTGACCTCTGACCCTCACTTCACTGTAAACGGACATCATGAAGTGTTTCCTCCTGTGGGAAGAGAGAAACTGTGGGAATTTATCTGAATGAGAAAGAAGCAGCTTCTGACCTCTGTGTGTGTGTGTCTGTGTGTATTGTAGGCCCCAGGGAGAGACTAGAGGAACGGGGAGGTTTTCTATTATTACAGACAGCAACAGGATCCATTACAGAGACAAGCAGATGCATGCAGGGTAATTTTAGCTTTTCTGTGAGGAGGAGAAGGAGGAAGAAAAGTGGAGTAAAACGCGACTGAGGGTAAACTGGTAATTATGGAAACAGAGCTGCAGATTGATTCCTCCCGAAACATGATCTGAGAGGCAGGATGTCTTCTTCTTGATGTTAGTTTTATTTTCCAGGCTTTCAATGTGAATCAGAAAGTTCCAGCAGTGGTTCTATGTTAGTTCATTGAACCTCTGATCACCTTCCTCCTCTCTGGAGGTTCACAGAAACAATCAGCGGCATATTTTCCTCCTGCTACTCTTCAGGTGCAGATTAGGCCTCAGATAGTCACTAAGCGGTTCAGCTGTTTACGTCTCAGATGCTAGCAGATGCCCACTGATGTGGGTTTAATACTCCTCAAAGAGCTGGAGATGTTGTCTTTTCTGTGGGAAGCAGCTGGCTCACTTTTCATCCCAATGTTTGGGCTTCTTCTTTTCTATTTATTGAGATTCACAAATATAAACCAGCAGGAAGTTCACTCCCTGTACGAGCAACTGCAGAAACTAACATGAAGACGATTTCACACATTTAACTGGATTATTATGTTTGAAACAATTTCTCTTGGTTTATGCGAAGTTGTGAAGTCACTAAAAGGTTATATTTATTAAATATATATCTGAATGTCATATTAATAACATTAATAATAATACACAAATGTGTATATATAGAGCTTCTTCTCATCAAATCCACAAACAATTTACCACATCATACAGGAAGAACAAACAAACTTGTAGAATGTCCTTCTTTAATGTGAAAATATTGATAAAACCATTCAGTTTCCGTTTCATTCAGACTGTGGCATCTGCTGTGAGACTCATGTTGTTCATTTGTCCATTTTATTGAATCTTTCTTGAGTGAATCTGTTGACTTTGATGCTTTATAAACTAAACTGAAGTCAGGATCTTTCAGGAGTGAAGCTGTGTATCATAAGAGAAGATTCAATTATATTTGAAGAGCAGAAATCAAATCTTCTGACAAAAAACTAATTCCTCTTTGATTCACAGACAAAGTTTCGGTGCAGCTGTGCTGAAGCTGCTGGGATCTCTTTGTCAGTTACTGACACGTTGAGTGTTATTTGAACTAAAAGTTCCTCTTTGTACATTTTCCCTGGTCTTCAGGCCCAGCTGCACCAGCAGATGTGGTGTTGTGATGTTGAGGCAGACCAGTGGCTCTGCCTCCTGCTGCTTCCTTTGTCTGTGATAATGAGGATACGTTTGTTTGTTCCTGATGTCCTGCTGTGGTGGGGGCTGGTTCTTCGTTGGTGGTCTCTGCTGTTAACTCTTCTAACTCCAGGCAGACTTGACCAGCTCTCTGGTCAGATCAGCGTCTCTGCTCAAGGATGGAGGTGATTTCTAGCGTCAGCTTCAGGTGGAGCTGGTCTGGATTAAATTAATAAATAAGTTAATAATTTATTTAAATAAGGCAATGTATAAATAGACAGATTATTTTGTTGTTAAAGATGTTAGAAGATATTTAGTTATTTATGTTTAACTGTTATATATATTATGTATTTGACCAGATGAAGGTCAAAGACAATAAATGAAGAAATTGCAACAGTAAAGAGAAGTTATCATAGAGCAGCAGGAAAATATCACAGAAGCTAACGTTAAGAAGCTAAGCTAAGAAATATCTACTTCCTGTTACACACACACACACACACACACACACACAGTTGTTTGAAAGTTCAGAAATGTAAGGTGAACTTTGTAGAAAAGCTTTCTAGTAATGAAACATCAGTGCGTTCTAGCTGAATGGTTTCTATTTGATTTGGTTTCTGTTGATTTGTCTTATAGTTTGGTTATCTTGGAAGTTCAGGGAAAGAATTTTGAGATGAAGGTGATTTGGGGGTTTTAGCTGTTGCTAACAACCTAGAGGTGCATGCTCTGAGTGGGATTGAAGGTATTTTAGGGAGTGTTGATGAGTAAACACAGCAGGAATTGAAGGGAGTCTTTCCTCAGGCTGCAGACGCTTATCACCTGCAGCTCTTATCGATCTGGAGCCGTCACACATTTCATTTCTTTTTGTCCAATCACAGAGCTTGGCCAGCAACTGCTCTGTTTATCAAACAGAAGAAGAGATTAGGTGATATCAGCGGCGTCCTGCAGCAGAGACGCTCAGCAGCATGAAGGAAGCAGCTCAGGTGTTTTCAGGTTAATATGCAGGTTCAGGTTTCCTCTGACATTCAGAATGACTGAAGTCTGCAGGTTTGTTCATGTGTGAAACCAAACACACCTTTATGGTTCCGTGCATTCCTGTCTGCAGCAGCTAAACATTAACTCACATGAATGTGTAGCTGCTGAACCACAGTCTGACCCTCAGAACACACACATATTCACCCGATAACACACTGTGGTCACATGCTTCAAAGTTATTAATATATAAATAATATATGAATATCAATTTTACTTAAAGGCACAAATCAAAATGAGCAAAATTCTTTCTGACGCTGAACAAATTATCAAATTTTTTCACAATAGTATTGCTAAGATGTTTGGGGTGAAAGAAAGAAGTGAGAGACTTGGGTAACTGAATCTTTCTTTCATCCTTGCACTGTGCGACGTTCCTCTGCTACATGAAGGATTTCAGTGAATGTAAAAAAAATCCAACATCTTTCAAATTTTTTATAAATACATACTTATCCCATAACTCTTTCTACAGTCTGTACCAACATGTGCATCAGCTGCACAAACATAAGAATTATATATTCTGAGTCACTTTTACTGTTCTCAGATGTAAAATGGGTGAGATGATCCTGAACAGAATGTAACAGGGTTAAAAATAAGATAGAGAATGTGCAGGTTTGAGACGGTGGAGCTGAGCATCTCCTTCAGTCTACATAGGCAGTGTGCAGGTTCCTGCTGGATTATCAGGAGGAAGCAACAAAGCATGGAGTGATTTTGACGAGTATGATCAGTGGAACGACATTTAATACCAGTGTCATGGAAAACTTGGAACAGTCATTGAATTTGACAATAAATATTTCCAAGAAGTTTTGAATTATAATTTTACCTAGAAAGTTTTAGAAAAATCCTGTGCTTCACAAATACTTAAACAATATGAGTCTGTGGTTCAGACTAAGTTGAAAAATACTTCATTGTTGGGGCAGATTATTCTTATTATTTGTGATGTAAATTGGCACAATAACAGAAAATTGCTTCACTTAGATGACTTTAAGACTTGAAAATTAGTTTTCTTTTATAGCAAACTGAATATCTTTGCTTGTAGACTCCTAGTTGTACAAAATGTTTTTAGATGTTGCTTTGGGAAACAGCGATGGATGCTTTGAGTCATTTTATAATTATACTAGTGATATGTTTCATTTATAAAGCACATTTTATCTGGGAATCTCAAGGTGTTGCAGGTATTAATGAAGCTGTGTTTCCACTGTCAGTACAGTACAGATCTGTTTGCGTATGGTTTGCAACAATAATGGACAGATTCCACTGTATAAGGGGGCCTTTCAATTCCACAGGGTTTCCCGCCCTAGGATATTGGTCCTGTATACTCGTTGCCTAAATGTATGTGTGTATTACGAAAACCTTGTTTCCACGGTCAGTATGGTACAGTATCGGTTTGGGATTGATGATGGTCAGCTTTGCAGAGACTCCTGTGTTCTGGGTATATCGACAAAGAGGGTTACTAAAATGGTATAACACTAAAATAATCATACCCCTCTGTACCAGACCGCATAGTGGAAACGGAGCATAAAATGGTTATGGATACCTTGGGATTACTACGCTTCCATTGTCAAGTCAAATCCATTTGTTTTGATAGCCCAAAATCAAAAGTCACAGATTCACCTCAAAGGGCTTTACAGGTCATAGAAAACAGCACAACATCCTTTGTCCTTAGCCTCGCTATTGTACAAAAAAATCCTCTCAAAAAAAAAAAAGAAGAAACCTTAGGAAGAGTAATAAGAAGGATCCCTCTTCCAGGACGGACAGGCATGCAATAAATAAAGTGTGCAGGATCAAAACAAAAGATTTGAACAGGAAAAGTTGAACATGACATTAAATAGAATAACAAATATATCGAATTGTGGTGTATTGTAATGTAAACACTAAAAAAATTGTCCCATATCGTACCATACTGCATATTGGGGAAAAAAAAGCATTATAGAACTAAAGTATATCCTTATAGAAATTTGCCAAAAAGGTACTGAAAAAGACATGAAAACAGTCTTTTAGAAGCCACTGTAATGATCTGAGTGTGAGTTTGAGGTTTCACAGGTTTGTAAGCCTGCAGGTCATCTGCATATAGTGAGACTAGTGGTGGACCCAGTATGGAAACCTGAGATAGTCCAGATTCATAAAAAGACAAAAAAGAAAGATAAGGTAAAATAAAGCAGGAGATTTAAAATCCCCTTACTGCACTGCAGTCTTTGACAGTTTGAACCATTTTAACAGAACAAGATTAAAATTCCTCTTAGATTTATAAACAGCTGTGAGTCAGCACCAGACAGATTTATCTTAAACCCAGGTCAGGGTGTGACCACAAGAACAAACCTCCTTCTGTAGTCTGTTTGCATCCAGATCAGACCCTTCAGTTTACTCTCTGATGTGAAAAAAGGCTTCACATGTATTCCAATGTCTTAGATATTAAATTTAATATCCTGTATAATAAAAAAACTGAAACCCCCCTAATAAATAATCTTCCTGTCCCCAAATACAGACAAAAAATAAATATACAATTAAATAGAAAACAAAAACAAGAGCATGCTTTTCTAATCAGTGATATGGAATGGGAAAAACTGTTTTTAATAGTTTCTGAACAACGTGTGCACACGGCGTTCTTTAAATTCCTGGCTCTGAGAGAAACTCTACTCAGTTCTCTCAGTGAGAGGTTTCTGCCTTTTGATCTCTGACCTCGGCACCTGCTAGACAGGGGTGGGGTGCAGCTTTAATCTAATACCCAGAATACACCAGTTGGGTTTCATCCACAGCATCAAACCTTACTTTTGAGAAGCTGAAACCATTTAACAACAGGAGAAGGTTTAGATGAACTGTTGAGTGTTTTCATTGGTTGTTTGGATGAGGTCAAAGTTCAGCCTGTAACACGAGTGTAAAACAGACTTGAGCTCACATGTTCACTAAAGTGTTTCCTTTTCTGTTTCACAAAAAGTCCCTATGACTACAAATCTTTGCTTTTAACTGTACTAATACTTAATAATAATTAATAATAGTTCATATTAGGATGTTTATTAATTTATTCTTCAGAGGCAGCAGTTTGTGTTTGTTGCTGAAGCTGTGAGTTTTAATTCAGAGAAAAATTCACTGATAGACACTAATTCTCTCACGATTCTCTGGTATCTCCGGTTTGATTATAGCAATTTGTTGTGACATAGTGTTAGTAATCAGATTACAATTTGTGCGTGTGCGTGCGTGCGTGTGAGTGCGAGCAGACTCTCAGCTACGTTGTGCCCACACGTTCAAAAGTCAAAGCAGTCATTGTTCGTTTCTCAGGAGAAGAATGCAATGAGCTCATGGGAGGAAATTTAATTGGACTATACTGCAGGCTGGGGTGTCTCTCACTACCCACCCACCCACACACACACACACAGCAGCCCCTCCCTCTTCTCAGGCTAACCCTGAGCCTCTCCTGCTCCGGGTGCAGGAGGATCCACAGGAATGCAGTGTAAAAAAGAAAAAAAACATCCATTCAACAACTCAAGGAAATCTTTATTAAAAATAATAATTCCAGAATCCTGATTTCTGGTTTGTTCTGTGTCACAGACGCTCTGCTGTTTGGACAATGTCTACCACTAGTCAGGTGGTTGGTTGAGTTGATTCTAGAATCTGCCTGTTGGATCATAAAAAACAGCTGGCAGACTCTACAGAAAAAGTTGAAGTTCCTAGTTTGTCCCAGAGCATCCAAAGAACCTGAATTACAGATTGTAGAATGAGGTGAAATCCTGATTGTTTTGGTGGTTAAATGATTAGGGTTTTTTTTGTCTGAAAAGGGTGAACTTTTTTGTTTTTAAAGTTCAACAAGTTTAACACAGTTAAGAGACTGGAGTCAGAGAAACTGATTGGAGTGGATCTGGATCTGGATAGATTAATCCAGAACCAACAATGTTGTTTATGTTGAGAGAGGAGAAGTTAACCGTAGCAGGACATTTCCTGTTTTTCTCTCATCCCTATGATCTGACCTCCTCAAGGACATCTGTCTCTCTCTGTGGGAGAAGACACATCTGCTCCTGACACGGTTCAAGCCTGCTGAGCAGGGTCTGAGGAGTACTGGAATAAACTCACAGCACAGCTCATTACTGAAATTTCCTGAAGTATTCGTTCTTTTTCACAGAGAGAAACAAGTCACATCATCTATGAGTCATCTGCATTAAGGTCGAGGAGGAGGAGTTTTTTTTCTTTTATTCTGATGCCAGTTTTTCTTTTTTTCTTTGAGTCCACTTTGTGTGTGTGTGTGTGTGTGTGTGTGTGTGTGTGTGTGTGTGTGTGTGTGTGTGTGTGTGTGTGTGTGTGTGTGTGTGTGTGTGTGTGTGTGTGTGTGTGTGTGTGTGTTACAGGTCAGAGGTCACAGCAGTGACCGTTGACTGGAATAAAATCGTCATCTGTCCTGTCAGATGTAGGTTTCTAAGTTTCCTTATCTGGGCAGGAAAAACTCATCAGCCCATCTGTCTCTGTCTCTATGATTCTGTCTTTCTCTCTCTCTCTCTCTCTCTCTCTCTCTCTGTCTCTCTCTCTTTCTCTGTCTTTCTTTCTGAACAGCCCTTGTAGCTTACTCACCCTCTCTCCCTCTCTGTGGACTCTTTCTTTCTGAGTCTGTTCGGTGTCTCCCTGCCCGGCGGAAACATCACATTCCACCCGGTTCACTCCTGCCGTCACCACTCCCCCTGCCCCCGCCCCCCCAAGCCCTTCTTGTCCTCCCAGCAGTCAAGAAAAACTGCGTCCTGAGTGACAGGAGGCTCTTTCATGTCCCGTCTTGTCTCTGTCTGAGGATGATGTAATTGGGTCACTGCTCCTCAATAGGTGGGTTCAAGCCACTTAAAGCAACACCAGCTAATGACAGTGTGGACATTTGGTCCTTGGTAGAGAAGGTGGGTTCAAGAAGGACATGATAGCAACTTTATAATCACAGAAACTCAGCTTCTCCTACAACTTCTTTCACTGCAAACATCCTTAGCTCCGACCACAGCTCATCCTTTGTTCAGCTGTTTACGTTCTGATGTTAGATTGTTTCTTTCTTAAAACCTCACTGAGCAGTAATAACATGTTTGCCTTTATTTGTGATAGAACTGTAACACAAAGAATTGAAGGACCTGCTCTGCTTCTTGTGTAAGTGTGTTGGTCTTTTATTTTGTAGGGCACTTTAACAAAGATCAAACCTGGAGGAAAAAGTCCGTTTTAGTTCTTCATCAGATCTGAGCTTTATGCTGCAGCTGGGAGAATAGCCCTTAACATCACAAATACAGCTGAGAACAGCATTCCACCTGTGGAATTGTCTTTATCAGAGTTTTTTGTGACACCAGAATCATCAGTGCGTGTTCCTTTCTGTTCTTCAGTTGTGTTTCCTTGCTGTTAGGGTTGTTTCTGTCATTCTACATTGGGAACTTGACAATCACAGCATTGCCTTTGTATTCTCTCAGCTGTAAAATTCTTCCTCTTGTCAATACGCTGATTGTTCTTGAAGCAGAAAGAGAACTCCCTGTGGACTTGGCTATTACCAATCAACAAATTTTAACTGAGACATCAGACAGTTTCCCTGCTCGTTGGATCTGATGTTACTGATCCTAGTTCACAGGGATCCATCTGCTGTTTTCTGTCAGATCAGAGACTCAAAGATCCAAGCTCTGTTACTGAAGAACATTCTAGTCCTTTCAGTTTGGTGTTTGTTTTCCTCTCTGCTGTATCACTTTGTGCAATACTTCATCCTCCTCTCTCCTCCATCCTCTCTGTCGTCTGTGGTGCCCTCTCTGTCGTCTGTGGTGCCCTCTCTGTTGTCTGTGGTGCCCTCTCTGTCGTCTGTGGTGTCCTTTCTGTCGTCTGTGGTGTCCTCTCTGTCGTCTGTGGTGTCCTCTCTGTCGTCTGTGGTGCCCTCTCTGTCGTCTGTAGTGTCCTCTCTGTCGTCTGTGGTGCCCTCTCTGTGTCTGTGGTGCCCTCTCTGTCGTCTGTGGTGTCCTCTCTGTCGTCTGTGGTGCCCTCTCTGTCGTCTGTGGTGCCCTCTCTGTCGTCTGTGGTGCCCTCTCTGTCGTCTGTGGTGCCCTCTCTGTCGTCTGTGGTGCCCTCTCTGTCGTCTGTGGTGCCCTCTCTGTCGTCTGTGGTGCCCTCCCTGTCGTTTGTGGTGCCCTCCCTGTCGTCTGTGGTGCCCTCCCTGTCGTCTGTGGTGCCCTCCCTGTCGTCTGTGGTGCCCGCTCTGTCGTCTCTGGTGCCCGCTCTGTCGTCTGTGGTGTCCTCTCTGTCGTCTGTGGTGCCCTCTCTGTTGTCTGTGGTGCCCTCTATGTTCTGTTTGTCCTCTGTGTGTCCCCTCTGTCCTCTGTCCTGTGTCCTCTAAAGTACACACTGGTTCACAGATGTTCAGACTCATGAATAAACTCTTAAAGTGTCTTTTGTTGTGAAAACTCCTCTGAGCCGGTAACACTTCAGAGTCCATCAAAAGCTTTTCTGTTTAAACTCTTCAGTTTTAACTCGTAAGAAACACTAAAGGACAAAAGACCAAATATTTCCATTTCTCCTGATACCTAGGGAGCAGATCCTCCTCCATGTGGAAACATTTTTAATGAAAAAATGATTCAAGAACATGAAGCAGCTTGCCCATCAATGTGTATATGTGTGGTCTAAAAGCCAAGTTCTCACATCTAAGAGGAGGCAGATGAAAAGATCCAGAAGCTTTTCAGGAAATCTCTCTTTCAGCATTTTAGCAGCTCATTAAAGTCTGAAATGACTTGAATAACAGCAACTGGATGATCTGTTTTACTGATCAAGTCTTCATTTATGTCTGGTTACCTGCTAGACCACTAACCTTGGTGCTAGTCAGGAGACTAATGATAGTATTACTCAGGCTGCTAATATTATGCTAGTCAGGCTGCTAACTTTGGTGCTAGTCAGGGGACTAATGTTAGTGCTAGTCAGGAGGCTAATGTTAGTGCTAGTCAGGGGACTAATGTTAGTACTAGTTAGGAGGCTAATGTTAGTGCTAGTCAGGGGAGAAATGTTAGTTCTAGTCAGGAGGCTAATGTTAGTACTTGTCAGGGGACTAATGGTAGTACTAGTCAGGAGGCTAATGTTAGTGCTAGTCAGGGGACTAATGTTAGTGCTAGTAAGGAGGCTAATGTTAGTACTTTTCAGGGGACTAATGTTAGTACTTGTCAGGATGCTAAGCTTGGTGCTAGTCAGGAAACTGTTAGTGCTGTACAGGCCGCTTAATGTTAGTACTAATTAGGCTGCTAAATGCTAGTCAGAATAATTATGTTAGTACTCGTCAGGCTGCTAGCTTTAGTGTTGGTCAGGTTCATAATGTTATTGCTAGTCAGTCTAATGAAGATGGAAACAGGAAAAAAAGTGTTAACCTCGACACAGATGCACACATACACAAACTCGGTGGGAGTAGAAAGTGTGTGTGTTTGCAGTGTTTTCACTGTTTCCTGTAATAAATGTCTTCCTCTCCTCTTTGTGAGCCTGTCAGTCCTCTCGGCTGCTTCATCTTTATTTGCTGTGGAGATGCACACACATTCACACACACTCACACACATGCTGTTTACAAAGCAGATTCTTTGGCTGAGTAAACACTCGTACCCCCCGCGAACTCAACATGGCGGTGTTCCTTCGTTCGCTGACTGATGGCTGTTGGTCCTAGGCCTGCTCAGACTCGTCTAAATATGTGGTTAAAGAGGACAAGCATTGGCCACAGTGTCTGTGTTAAAGGGGCAGGATGCTGGTTCAGGAACAAAAACTACTTTTCAGTTGTATATGTGTCTTTAAACAGGTTCTGCTCTTTCTGCATCACTCAAGTCTTGTTCAGACTGGACCCATCGGACAGTCTCTGAGGCAGGGCTTTAACTACACACTATTTTAGTATCAACAACTGCTGATTGATCACAGCATGATTAATGAATCTGCTCTGGGTCCCTAGGAAGTTGGTCATGGGGGCATGATGGTGATTTGATAAATAAACACAGCTTAAACCATTGAAACACAGAACACCAAGGCAAAACCAAGGCAACAAGACACGCGCATTCGTTTAGAGAGGATTCATTCATTCAGCTGAACAGAACAAACTACAGCAGACAGGAAGTCAAGCTGAAGACATTAATTTCAAAATAGAATGGCACATTTATACATTTGTCGTGAAAGAGCAAGTGAGCATCCCAAGCACAAGCAGACACAGAGAGAAAGATGCTATAAGAGACCAAAACAGCTGGGAATCACTTGTGACTAGTGCTGAAAAAAGAACAAAGTTGCCACTGGTGTGAATACATCCTTTGCCAATGTTCCGAGTTCTCGACTATATAGTGAATCGTCAACTTCAAGTTGAATCCAAGCTTTGGCCTTCATTAACATCTCTCTCTCTCTCTCTCTCTCTCTGCAGGAAAAGCCTTCGACATCACCTATGTCCGCCTAAAGTTCCACACTAGCCGCCCTGAGAGCTTTGCCATCTACAAGAGGACCAGCGAGGATGGTCCCTGGCTGCCTTACCAGTACTACAGTGGCTCCTGTGAGAAGACGTACCAGAAGGCGAGCCGTGGCTTTATCCGCACTGGGGAGGACGAGCAGCAGGCGCTCTGTACTGATGACTTCAGCGACATCTCACCACTTACTGGAGGCAATGTAGCCTTCTCCACGCTGGAGGGACGGCCCAGTGCCTACAACTTCGACAACAGCCCCGTTCTCCAGGTAAGAGACAGCACAGCACCAACAGGAAACCACAGCAAAGCCAGTAAGTGATCTCAGGAGCACAACAGGCCTGTTCACAACATTTATCAACATATTGGCATAAAGTCATTAGCTCGAGGTTTACAGCTTTAAAAATTAAACCTACTAAAGTTAAATCTTGTGATGTTTTTTCCTACTATATTATTACATTTGATTGTATCACAATAAAAGTAGCTAGAGCTAAGCAAGATATGAAAAGCTATATATGCATCTTTTAAACAATAAGTTCATTTGATAAACTATAAACCTGCCTGAGCAGAATGAGTCACAAAATGGATTTAAAGCATTTTTTAATATAAAAATGCATCAAAATGAAATATTGTTTACATATAGTTGGCATATACAAAATTGTACATTAAGAATTTATACAAAGAGAGGATTAGAGGCAGAATGTTACTGAAAACCATGCTGGACCCCAGAGCAGACACAACAGCTCAACATGAATCAAGATCTGTGATCAGGGATGGTGCAGCAGTGTTTGTGAGGCTGGGCCCAGAGCAGAAGAAGATCTGAGTCAAGGAGGTTGAAGCAGGATGACAGCTGGCATAGACAGACTGCAGAGACAAGAGACAGAGATACTTGGGAGGAACAAAGACAGGAGAGTAGCAGAGTCCGTGAGAGCCAGCCACACCCAGAATGTGCATGCCTTCACCGTGTGGCTGGAAAACAAAGATAGATGGCATTGGAGAGGCAGGGATATATACAGCAGTGAACAAGCTGATTTAAGGCAGGTGTACCAGAACACCAACTCTGCACCCCACCTCTGCCTGAGGAGAAATCACACACACACACAATACACAAGGAGACACACAGAGGCACTGTAGAGGGAAAACAGCAGAATTTATTTTTACTTCATCAGTTCTACATATATGAATTAATAAAAAAGCAATGTTTAGGTATTGTGAGATATATATATATATATATATATATATACACACACACACACTCACCGGCCACTTTATTAGGTACACCTGTCCAACTGCTCGTTAACACTTAATTTCTAATCAGCCAATCACATGGCTGCAACTCAGTGCATTTAGGTATGTAGACATGGTCAAGACAATCTCCTGCAGTTCAAACCGTGGTTGTTGGTGCCAGAAGGGCTGGTCTGAGTATTTCAGAAACTGCTGATCTACTTGGATTTTCACGGACAACCATCTCTAGGGTTTACAGAGAATGGTCCAAAAAAGAAAAAATATCCAGTGAGCGGCAGTTCTGTGGGCGGAAATGCCTTGTTGAGGCCAGAGGTCAGAGGAGAATGGCCAGACTGGTTCGAGCTGATAGAAAGGCAACAGTGACTTAAATAACCACCCATTACAACCAAGGTAGGCAGAAGAGCATCTCTGAACACACAGTACGTCAAACTTTGAGGCAGATGGACTACAGCAGCAGAAGACCACACCGGGTGCCACTCCTTTCAGCTAAGACAGGAAACTGAGGCTACAATTTGCACAAGCTCATCAAAATTGGACAATAGAAGATTGGAAAAACGTTGTCTGGTCTGATGAGTCTCGATTTCTGCTGCGACATTCGGATGGTAGGGTCAGAATTTGGGGTCAACAACATGAAAGCATGGATCCATCCTGCCTTGTATCAACGGTTCAGGCTGGTGGTGGTGGTGTAATGGTGTGGGGAATATTTTCTTGGCACTCTTTGGGCGCCTTGGTACCAATTGAGCATCGCTGCAACGCCACAGCCTACCTGTGTATTGTTGCTGACCATGTCAAGCAAGCAATTAGCATCCCTTGCTATATTTATTTCCTCCTTATAAGCCAACTAAGCTATAAACCAAAGTAAACTAAACACTATGACACTGTGCGTGCATGTGTGTGTGTGTGTGTGTGTGTGTGTGTGTGTGTAGTCGTGTGTGTTGTGTGTGTGACCACAGAACAGACTGCTGTTATTTTTTTCCCACCAGGCCATTATGCTGCTGACAGGTTTTACATTAGTTGTCTGCCAAGTGTTGTTGCTAGGCGACGCCCCCGGATTTCCCACTGCAGCACTTTGGCTCCATAGGCAGAAAACAGACGGACTACAGCTGGACCAGAACCTTCCTCCTCTTCCTTTTCGTTGTCCTCCTCTTACTCTAGAGGGAGGGGAGGGACTCCTACCCCTTCCTGTTTGTGTTTCCATGCTTTTTCCCTATGTGAAGCTGTTTTCTTATTCTCTCCTGTGTTTGTTGGATGAAGTTGTTCTGGAGCTGATGATCACAACCAAATTGATCAGTTTTATTGATCATTAACACGTTGTGTCAGCAGGTCTGGTCCCAGCTGACAGCTGACCTTCCTGCTTTTTTCTGACTTTATTCACAACTAGACGACATGAACGTGTTAACCAGGCTCATAAACCAGAGAACAAAGACTTCTATTCTTCTCCAGTACAGTTTTAAACTTAAAAATGAACAGCTCTGGAAAAAAAAATAATGTAGGAGAAAGTGTGATGGCATTAGAAAATCTTCCTCATGCTAACGAGGACAAGATTATGAGATTTGGTTTGAAGGTCCTTTTAATGCTTGGTTAAAACTCACAAAATCAGCACATGAATGTTACGACTAATCAATAGCTTTGGTTCCTGAAAAAAATAAGAAACCTAAGACTATGGATTTAGGTTTGTTGTGGACAGTGAGGGTATTGCGCAGCTCCCTGCACATAGCATCTTTAGTCATGCTGTTCTGATCATCACAGGTGTTGAGATGCTTCACACTATTGAGCTGCTGCTGCTGAATCAGACAGAAACATCAAAATCTTTAAGATTCCTGCTGCAGGTGCTGTAGATCTGTGAACCAGATGTGACACAGTCTGTTAGTATTTGTTGAGATATTTCACTTGTAGAGCAGCACGCACCTCAGGACAGTGCCAGAAACACCAGTCAGAGAGTTCAGAGAAAGAATATTCACAGTCTACTATAGTCTGAATGTAGTCAGATTATAGTCTCAATGTAGTCTGATTGTAGACTTGTATTCAAACTGTCATTTGAATATAGTCTGAATATATTTTGCTGCTAATGGAAATAGGAAATACCATATGTTTCTATGGAACATATGGTATTTCATATTTAGTATGGTGTTTCATATTTAGTACTGTGCCATAAGAGGCACATTACTAAAAGGTGCAGCCTCAGTTCTGTGTGTCATTACTGAATTTAACACACACATAAGGCACGCCTAACTATAGGGCGCAGGTTTTATATACAGAAATATAAATATACAAAAATAGAGCGGGAGCAAACCCAAGTTTGGTTGTGCATTATTTAAGTATTGATTACAAAGTGCTAAAATTTTTTTAATCATCAATCATCAATAGGCACCGGCATGGTAAAACATGGATAAAAAAAACACAAGTGTGCATATTTAAAAACGGTGTCAGCAGACACAATCCATTCGCAAATTGTGGCGTAACCTGCCCGGCGCTGCCTTCCACTCTTGGTGAAACTGTGGTCTGCTTTTCATTATAATCCGCTGGAAGTAGCTGTGCTGCCGTAGTCCTGGTCCGGATAGAAAACTGGACGGAAATGTTCAATTTTCATTTCTTCTGCTAGCTTTACTGTTTTTAGTCGAATGGTGAATCAATGGAGTTTCCGCAGACCTGTCGTAGCGGACCCGTCAGACTGTCTGAGCTCTTTTTCCAGCTTCTTCCACTTGCGAACCAATCGATTAATTAATCTTAAAATTCTCTCGCGGCTGCTCCATTTCCGTGTTCCTCCGTGTAGCTGATTTCCTTCAGTTTAACTGTGTTTTATAAGCAAGTCTCTTTACCATTTTCAGGGTTGTGAAAACAGCGATGTTCTGCATAATGCACATCCCTGTTCTTTTATATACAATTCACACCCACATTTCCCTCTACATACATACATAAGGCACACTGCACATTTTGAAGAAAATATAAGACTTTAATCTGCGCCTTATAGTGGTGAAAAAACAGTATGTTTTTTTGTGGTGATGAGTTTGAGTCCATTACCTCCTACTTCATAGGAGTCAGCAGCAGTTCTATTAAATCTGACGTTGCACAGAAAACAATATTCTTCAAAATCAGTGTTTTAAAATAAAATAAAAAGACATGCTATAAACTAGTTTTCATATTCTAGGTGGATTAAATATTTAAAAGGTATCATTCTTTTTCAGTTTCATTATTTGACATTTCATTACAAATGACAAGAAACCAACCTGAACACAAAATGTACATTTTTGGACCTTCTTATCTTGCCAACTATGATTTGTTACTGACCCATATAGCCATTTTAGAAAGGTTGGTCCCGTTAAGGTGCTGAATAAAACTTTAAATGTGAGAGATAAACATCCCCCAAGTTAGAATCAAAATGTCTGCATAAACAAATGACAGGAACAAACAATTATCCAGCCTCCCCCCTGTCTGCTGGTTACTGATGGAGACGTGTAATGGACACAGCCTCCCTTTGCTCCTCTCCTTACCTCCATGTAAATGACCAGTTTAGCTCTGCAGCTCAGCTGTAAACTTCCTTATTTGACATGTTAGCATGAAGCTATTTATACAAAGTGTGTTTGGGAGGCGTCAGACTTCTGAGCGTCGCCCTGACATTCCTGTCGTCTTTGAGCTCAGAGCGAAATCAGCAGCAGCTGAGATGCTCAGCCCACATCACGCTGTTTTATTCTGGAGCTGTGTTTCCAGCCTTAAAATAAAGCAGCAGCACAGGTGTCAGATGGTTATGAGCTGAGTGTTTACCCCTAAGTCTGTCAGCTTGTGCCATTTTAATCACATGTCCAGAGGAGCTAAACTGTCAGTATTTAACCAAATTGTTTATGAACTCGGTCGTCACATGAGCTATTAAATACATATAGATTCAGGAAGTTTTCAGTTTAAAAACATTGACCTTTGGAAGATTTGACCTTTGATCCCTTATATAGAGAACGGTGTATATATGCTGGTTCATCCCTCTGTAGACCAGCAAAAAATATAAATAACTTGGGAACATTTATGGTTCTAGAATGATGCTTTATGACATTACAGCTGATCTAAGGTAAATGGCAATTTGTGTGTGTATAATATTTTATATAGGTTTAGCACCATAAGAGGTGTTTTTTAGGGATTTTTCCTGGTATGACGTAAGGGTCTAAGGCAGGGTACACCCACTATATTTGTTGAAGGGCCAGATTTTACCATGTCATTCACCTTGGGAGCTGGACCCTCCATGGCATCCATCCAAAATGCATCACCTCTGTGCCCATTTGCAGTAACAAGATGTTAATATTCGAACAACAAATGTTAAGTAAAGGCAGTTATGTTTAAAAAAAAAAAAAAAAAAAAAAGTGTGAAACAGTAAATGTTTGGCTAAATGTGTGACCGTGCAACATACATCACAGAATATGAGTATGAAGTGTAGACACCAAGTGTAGCAGACCCTCAAGTGACAGCGTGAAAATATATTTAACAGCAATGAGAAGACAGGCAGAGAGAGAGGGAGATAAAGAGACAAACGAAAGTCTCCCGAAAGCTAAGACAAAGAAATGCGTATGTAGCGCTCAGCTTCACTGTGACTGATGGGAGACCAGGAAACTGGTGTGTTACTGTGTCTAAAATGTTAGCAGCGGACAGCATGAATCATAAATTAATGGTCACTTAAAGACATTACACCCCAATCATGCTGATTTATTATTTATTTATGATTTATTTTTATTTTTGAATTTCAGATGCACTTTAAATCTTTTTTTTACAGTTAATAAAGCAAGTTTTTGTTGTAAGTTGGTCCATATTTTTTTCTTTTTAAATTCTCTTATACATTAATAGGGATACAGTGTTATGCAGAGGTACTTATAACAATTACGCGGGGGGGGGTGTCTTTCATAGGGGGGAGGAAAATAATTGAGAAGCACTGGGCTAAACTCATTTCGGGATGAAAGAATCAAATGGTGTGGATAACTGATTAAGGTAAAAGGCCCAGTTGTTGCCATTTTCTGTTGCATTAAAGTGGACCATATTTTCTCTTTGATCCTCATACCGACGGAATTTAGTCGTGGGCTGGATTGGATAGTTCAGCAGGCTAGATTTAGGCCAAGGCCATCCAGTTGATGACTACTGGTCTAAGGACAGGGTGTTCTGTTGCTGTTGTACAAATGTCAGATTGGTGCGAATCTGTAATTTGTAATTTTGTGCTATAGAAATTTAAATTTAATTGAAATAAAGGTATAAAGCCTAAGGAGAAAAATAATAGAAATGCAATTATTATTTAATAAAAGCTTTCTTTTAGCATAGATGATGAATCTGCTTCAAACAGCCACAACAATAATATATTAAATGTCAATGTGATGAATGTCAGCTCAACACAACTGTTCGTGTTTATTGACTGTGACATATTCAACAAACCTATTTTCACTGATTTATCTGGTCAGTGTTGTGCCTGAATTCATTTATATTCTGGGTGAACATAAACTGAACAACAAATGTTAACTCACAGCACCCTATTGGGGGGAAAAAAGAACTATGAGCTAGTTTATGTTTGGAGCCATTAACTTAGTTCAAAATTTTGAATTATTAACTATAAACTGAAGTAGTTTATTTTAAAATGTGTTAATTGAAATTTGAAATAGTTCATGTAGAAAGTGAACCTTCCCAACACAGGATCTGGTGTTTTCATTCAACTGAAGCCTAATAAAGCAGAGAAAAAACATCTGATCTTACGTGAACCCATCACATCAGGTTTTATATCATGTAAAATCAATCCAGATGTTTTTGTCTGTATCTTCAGAGTCAAACTACTGTTAATCAGGTCCTAGAGGGATGAAGATGTGTGACCTGATGTTTCAGTAACTGTTTATCTGAATTTGCTGGTAAATCACCAGCAAGTCGTCACTCAGCTTCATCAGTTGCAGAACTGAACAGAATTTGAACATAAACAGATTTGAGTGTGTCAGAACGGCCCGTCAGTAAATCCTTGTGGCGTTCCTCATAGACAGTGTTTGGGTCTGTTCCCAGTCTGCTGAATTTTTGTGATTCCCAGAGGACTTTCTAATGCCAGACAGCATTCTTCCATCAAGAGAACACACGTCCCAGGCTGCAGCGTTCCACTCTGCCCAGAACAGCACATGATTGATGGCAAACAAATGTTCTGTGAAGCAAGTGTTGATCCGTCGATCGGCCGGACGCTGTTAGAGGAGCAGCTGAGGAACCAGCTGCATGATGTTCTCATACACTGAGCTGTTTGTGTGGCTCCTGATTCACTTCACATTTCTGTATGTACTTCAGCTCTTTAGTGTCAAGCTGAATTCCAGTGAAGCACTTTAAGACAGAACCAGCACTTTCTGTTCTTAGCTCTCAGCATGGGAGGAATGGGAGGACCTTAGACATTTAGAAGTCACTACAGGTGGTCTGGGCGGTGGCTCCTGGGAGCTCCAGGCCTGGAAGAAGAGCTGCGTGAGGATGGGAAGGATTAACAATCCCATCTGGCCTGGGAACTTCTCTGGATTCCTCAGTAGCAGCTGGAGGATGTGGTGATGTGCCAATGGGAAGAACTTAACTGCGAGGGCTTCAAGTAATGGACTGGATTGCCAATTACTTTGTCCATCGTTTCAAATTAAATGCCCTCGAAGCTTTCATACCCCATCCAGCCATATACACTACTAGGTTTAGGTAAAAATTTCTCATAGTTTGATCCTTAATCTTTGCTTGCAATACTTGACAACAATAATATTATTCTTCACAGTTTTGAATTACAGGTGGATCTCAAATATTTAAAGGGAAATGTTTGGGGACTTTGGAAAGGCTAATAAAAAAAAAAAAAAAAGAAAAAGAGAGAAACATGACAGGTGAGCTTCCTGTTTGCAGGCGTCAGGTAAAATGTTAGTGGGTGAATCATTCCCAGCAGTTCTGTGAGGATTTAACAGCAGTGTGTAAAGTCACAGGAGAAGGCAGAAGGTTCCCTGAGTAGGCGGATAAATGAACACTTGAACATGATTTAAACCCAACAGAAGAAGCTGTTGCTGCAGTGTAACTCCTCTATGGCCTCGGCGGTTTCATGTCTTCATGTTATTCCAGGCGACTTTGTTTGGATGTTTCTTTTGTATAAAAACACAAAAGTGAATCCTGCACTGGTAAAAGTACATGTGAGCTGGATGGTGAAAAGATATAGATTCATATTCATGCTTCTCATCTGACAAACTCCTGTTTGTCTACCAACAGCCAATGTGGACTCTGAATAAAATAGCTTGTGGGCCTAATAAGCTTTCTGCTGATACTGAAAAAAGCTGTCTGTTTACTCAGTTTCCCACGAGCCTTTCACACAGGCTTTCTAACAACTTGCCTTATCTGCCACGATGATGCACTGTGGCTGAAACTGAACAGGTGTCTCCCTGTTATTCTGCATCTGGGCTCCAAACCACGAGCCAAGAAAATAAAAATAATTCTCTTGTTTCATTTTCTGTATTAAAATTACTATGTGCTATTACTAGTACTATGTACTATAATTAATAATATCAAATTGTGGATTGTTGGTCTGGACAAAAGATTTTTAGAAGAATTTTAGGTTGAATCCTGGTATCTCTAACAGTGTGGCCATCTGGTGTTTCTGCAGGACTGGGTGACAGCGACCGATATCAGAGTGACCCTGAACAGGCTCAACACGTTTGGAGATGAAGTTTTCAACGACCCCAAGGTTCTGAAGTCCTACTACTACGCCATTTCTGACTTCGCTGTGGGAGGAAGGTGAAGAGCTAAGAGAAGATCTAATGCACAATTTTCAGTATAGTATTCAAGCTACACTTATAGCTAACGAAAGTCAAAGCTGGTATAGCCAATTAAAACGGAAGCTACCAGTCATATCTAATTCAAGTGATTCAAGTGAAGCTAACAGTCATAGTCAATGGAGGAGGGAAATAGGCCTAACAGGATTTCAAACATAAAGATATACACAGACACATATTCAATATCCAGTGAGTTTGCAACATTTTTTATATATATATATATATATATAGAAACTCACAGGCTTACAGAGTGTTGGATGGGCTGCCAGCCTGCACCGCTGCATGGACTCTGCAGCCATAATCTGTTTGAAATGTGGAGTAGATTTCCATTACACAGCCTGCATTCCTGAAATTCCTGGCTAGCAGGGCTGGATTACAGGGAAACCGGAATGAGGCGGACTGACTGCCATGACAGTAGGAAGAAAAGGGATGTGTCTTGAGTGGGAGCACCTGTCAGAGCTGAAGGTTTTACCCTTTATTTATCAGAAAAGGAGCCTTTCAGCTACACCATGATTTATCTGAGGTGTGCACCATAACTAAAGTTATCAGTCTCAGAGCTAACTAATGGAAAAGATAAATTTAAATTCAATTAAACCTAACAGTCCCTTAAGACTTGTAATAACTTCAGTCAGAGCCAAGAATTAGTGAACCAAAAACAGAGTAAGTTGTCCTTGAAGGGCTCTTTGCCCTGGTGGATCCCATTGTGAAAAATGTAATCCAACCATTCAACAAAGATTAAATTCCAGAATGTTGGTTTCTGTTTGGAAAACAAGTGTGTAGGAATGTATAAACCCTAAGTAATATACATATATGTTTGGTGGCTTTGTGCATTAGTTGGAGTGTTGCAGATAAGCAGCATCCCTTTAAGCTACAGTCTTATTTCCCACCATCACTTTTTCCACATTTCTCTGCCAAGGAACACCTGAGACAATAAGCAGCAGTGGCTGCCGAGCAAGTCCAGTCCTGCAGTGAGGGGCACTTCTTTCAAGGGGATTTAACAAAACCTTCCCTCAGAGCAACCGAACGGAAAAACCTCATCAGAAAAAAAAAACAGTATCAAGTCAAGTAATTTTTTTTAACTTTGGCTACGATTACTTACATGCCATGTTTGTAATATACAACTTTTATCTTCATCTATCTTTGTTATAAAAAAGTGTTGCATACATGCAACCATTTACTTTTATCATTATTTTTCTAAAAAGCTTTGATATAAAATCAATGTTTTTAAATTAAGCTTGAAAGGGGGTTTTTATTCTGAAGGACATACTATTCATCAGGTCACATGACCTTTCTCATGGACATTTGACAGTGAGATTTATTGTCTCACAACTGAAGGTTGTAAGTAAAAAAAAAAATTAAACTCACTGTCTGAGGTAAGTAAACTATATATATATATATATATGTGTGTGTATATATATATATATATATGTGTGTATATATATATATATATGTATATATATATATATGTGTATATATATATGTATATATGTATGTATATATGTGTATATATATATGTATATATGTATGTATATATGTGTATATATATATGTATATATGTATGTATATATATATATATATATATATGTATATATGTATGTATATATGTGTATATATATATGTATATATGTATGTATATATATATATATATATATATATATATATGTATATATATGTATGATTGTTTTCAATCGTTTTTATGCTCAAATTGATTTGTTGCTATATGGCATGTCTAAGTAATGTTTCATGCAATAGAGGGTTAAGTAAAAGTAGAAATACAAACATTATGAACTATTCAATAACAAGTAAAAACTGTTTCTCTCAAAAGTATCAAAGGAATACAAATAAAAGTGTTTATTATGCAGACTGTGTTATATTCAGGTTGTGATTTGCTGGTGGGAATTATCCTCTCTGGTTTACACATCCTACCCTCTGCTGTATTATATTTCTGCTGGGTGGGGATACAATGTTTCCCTACATGAGTTATACAGTAGGATAATAATGAAAAAACAAAATACACCAGGTCTGTGTTCATTCACGTTTTGCTATGATTTTATCTACCATGAGCGAGTCAGAGGCGTTATGCTCTCACAATCATTTTTATTTTGAAAATTAACCAGATTTCATCGTATTTCATTGCATTTTATAATTAGAAGTCTGTTGACTGTACCATTTTAAAATGATTCTATGCCAATGAGGCAGAAAATTTATTTTAAAAATTATTGAAAATGATTCTTTAATGAATTCTTAAAATCTGTTTTATTGGTAACTTCAAATTATGCAGAGGTAGCCAGGGACATGTAGAACAAGAATGCAATGAGTTTGCTGAAACATTTTTTATTATCTTTTCAAATCTGAAGTTATGGAATTAAATCAGTATAAACGATTGGTATTGCTTCAATATTTTTAAATATTTAGTTTTGATCATTAAAGCTTTGTGGAAAAAAATATCAAGAAAGTACTCATCAAGTAATGTTTCAGTAAATGAACACAAAAACCTAAAGCAACTTCAAGTGACTCCTGTTTGAACGCGGTGCACTGAAATGCACCATTAATTTGCATTACATAATTATGTCAATGGGCACTTAGGTTCTGTAGTGCAAACAGTGTAACCATAGTGATATATCGGCACCAAACAAGACATTTAAAAAGAAGAAAGTATGACAAGAATTCCCAACAGCATAGCATTGTGTACCGCAGGTTCACAATCAAAAAATCCTGAGAAAAAATATGACAACATGAAACTAGACTTGACACTGCTGAGCGGATGGTGGACAGCAGCTCCCTGCTGAGGAGGGCTCCCATCCATAAGAACAGTCAGCCTAAATATAAGATTTAAAAGTTTTCATGCTTTTGGTTATAGCCTACTGGTGGGCCATGGTTGGTCAATTTTCTGAAATACATGGTTTCTCAAAATCAGCACCCTCATAAATTGTACTACTTGTTTTACATGTGAGAGGATTTTAAGGGTTTAGTTCACAAATATGTAGCCTGGGTATGATTCTAGATTAATAGTAAAAGTATTGCATATATAAAAAGCACCTTTTATAAATAGAAAACAAAATGACAACTAAATATTAAAATATATTATTTTGTTAAAAATATATTTTAAAGAATTAAGATTACTGTCTCATAGCTAACTGAAGTCAAAGCTAATGGTCTCATTGATAACTAAAGTCAATGCTAACCGTTCCAAAGCTAACTAAAGCGGCCATGTTTTGTCCAGCTGTAATGGGTGTTTCTCTCTGTCAGGTGTAAGTGTAACGGCCACGCCAGCGATTGTGTGAAGAACAGCAGAGGACGGTTGGTGTGTAACTGCAAACATAACACGGAAGGTGACGACTGCAACGTCTGCAAACCGTTCTACAATGACCGGCCCTGGCGGAGAGCGACAGCCGACAACTCCAACGACTGTTTGGGTGAGTATGCTGCCGCTAAACTAACAGGCTCAATGGACCATCAGCAGGAGTAGAACTACCATCCTTCATTGAGGTATCTGTCAATACCAGCTTGTAAACATGCTGCCCATTAAAGTAATCAGAACCATTCAGAAGCCTAATTAAGTATGTATTACCAGATCAAGGTAAATACAAGTATATATTAAAAACATTTAACAGTTAATGTAAAATCAGCAGGCGAAACAGCACTACAATGGGTATAGTAAGCCTACAGCATGAAGGTTGCAGCTTCAAGTCTTTGGTCTGGGACTTGAGGAGTTTCATATATTTCCTGTGACTGCATGGGTTCTCTCTAGGTTCGTCAGATTCCTCCACAGTCCAAAAACATGCTGAGTTTGATTGGTGATTCTAAATTGCCTATAGGTATTAGTGTGTGAGTGAATGGGGTGTGGCTCTATAAGAGGCTGGTACTTTTCTGGGGTGTATTCCTGCCTCTTACCTGTAATGTGCTGGCATTGGCTGTAGCACACCCTTGTGACCCAAAAGAAGAATAAGCATGTATGGAAAATGACTGTAAAAGCAGAATTTTAATGATTGTAGCTCAGAGAAGCCAAGCTAATCTCAACTACATTATGACGTCACAAAATACTGAGATGAAAAATCAGGTAGAAATGAGATAAAAACCTGAGTTTTAGAATGTTTTGCACCAGTTTGGCTTAAATCACAAATTCTAGGATTCAATATTGACTAAACCCTTAGTTGTTAGGAGTTAGCATCAAGTCTGCAATATTAGTTAGCAGCTGTTTATTAGTGCAAGTTTTTGCTAGAGAAGAGAAGAGCATAATGTGAAGACAAAAACTTAACTAGCCAATCAGTGAGCAGTAAAAAATGTAGAAGGTTTCTCGAACAACACTCTCATTACCAGAGAAAACACCACTTGGACATATGAAGCCAATATGGAGCGTCATTACTCATTTATATGAGTGATTTGCAACAGAAATGAATTCTATTGTTGTTTATCGACATTGAAATGGATCATTAGTCACTTTAAAATGACATCTACAAATCTACATCCATAGTTGCTCATGCAGTCTCTGCTTGTAGCAAAGCACCTTTGGTGTTTACTTCATCTGAGTGATTTGTGCAGAAACGTTACATTTCAAGATGTATTTAATCACAGATTGAATAATCCTCCTTTTATCTCCCCTTTCCCAGCTATGTAGAAAATGTCCTCTCTGCCTATACACCTTTAGCTTCTGAAACATTTTTAACACTTGTGATTTCTCAGCCAGTTACAAAAGATGTTTGTTCAAGGGGTGTTGCCATCCAAGATGGCGGAGACAGCTGGACCTAACTGTGTGTGCGCAATTCACATCCAGTAATGGCAGACACCCCTGAAATTTCATCCCGTTTGCTCACACAAATACGTACATTTTGATGATTTTTTCTAAATGTTTCTTTAATCTTTATGCTTTTGAGAAGTTAAGGTAAATAATCTGAAACGTGAGAATATTTAGAGAGAAAATGTGCTTAGTAGAACTGCTACCCTAACGAACCCTAGCCTAACCCATGATACAGGACTAGTACGAGTCAGGAGGCCCCTTGCCTCAGCCTACTCTTGACCATCCTTGGGGGATTGTGGGAGCTGTAGTTCCTGTTCATACTGTGAGAGTACAGATGCATGACTAAATGTGTTGAGGGAATATGAGTGTTTTTCTTCTCCCACAGTTGGTATAATCCTCCACCACTCTCTAGCAGCCATCACCTCATTTAACCTGATTTAGCAGCTGTCAGTGCAACAGCCTGACATCTGTACATCTGATGTAGTATCAGCCCAAAGTTCAAGTACAATACACAAAGGTATCCAAGTACCAGAAGTAGAAGTTCTCATAATGCAAAAAGTCCCAGTTTAGATTGTGGGCTTTTCTGATTCAAATTATTATTTTGATAAAGTGGTCACATGTTTCATAGATGAAATATTGAAAAGAACTGAATTACAGTTTTACTATCAGTACTACTGCATTTCTGTAGTTAGTTTTACTACCAGTACTACTTCTTTACTGCAGTTACAGATTACTACCGGTACTTTTGCTTTCCTACAACATTAAAGCAGTAGTACATGAATTATGCAGTAATAATACTAATAAGAATATTTAAAAATCTGTAAATGTGTCTGTGTCTTTCTGTGTCTCTGTCACATGTCTCTGTCTGTCTCAGCTTGTAACTGTAATGGGAAAAGCTCTGAGTGTTACTTCGATGCCGAGTTGTACCGGGCCACAGGTCATGGAGGTCACTGCAAGAACTGTGCTGACAACACTGACGGCCCCAACTGTGAGCGCTGCCTGGACAACTACTACAGGGATCAGAGCAGCAGCCGCTGCCTGCCCTGCAGCTGCAACGGCGTTGGTGAGTACACAGCATCATCTGGGCCTGCCAGCTCCTGCTGAAACCAATCACATCCAAGGATCACTAATCACTGACCATACAGAGAAAGGAAGCAGGTTCCTGCACATGCTCAATAGGGTCTTGTATCACTGCTCACACATTTCTGAACTAAGGTGACCAAAGGAACGTGTGATTTCACAGAACAGCAGTGTGACTCACTGACAAGTCAACAGTAACAACAGAGGACGAAGATAAATCAGCTTTATACTCATAATACTTAGCAGATCAGATTCTCTACTTTCCTCCATCATTTACTCCCTCTCTCATTTATTTCCTCTATTCCTTCCTTCTTTGCCTCCTGCAGACAGAATAATGATCAAGTTAATGTGAAGCAGCTGCTGCCACAGTTGTGCACTTCTTTTCACAGGAGCTGATTATTTGCACATGGTGGAAGACTAATTTGCTGACTCTGTGCGGGCGTGTGTGTGTGCGTGTCTGCGTGTCTGCGTGTGTGCGTGTCTGTGTGTGTGCGTGTGTGTGTGCGCGTGTGTGTGTGCACGCGCGCGTGTAGGGTCGGAGTCTCCTCAGTGTGACAACAGAGGAGTGTGTGTTTGTAAACCCGGAGTGACCGGAGAGAAGTGTGACCGCTGCCAGTCGGGGTTCCACAGCCTGACGGAGGCTGGCTGCAGGTAAGATTACATCATCACTTTGACCAGCTGACCTGCCTTTAGCTGTAGCTACAGAAACACAGCTCTGTGAGTAAATCACAAGCAGGGAAGAGGCAAAAAGAAGTATTCTGCAGCAGTTAAATGAATATGAGACAAACAAGATAGGTGTTGAACCATACTTAGATGATTTCTCGTTCTTAAAACCACAAATATATCTTGTTTATGATATTACAACTGCACATAAACTAGCAGAGATGTAGATAAAGCACTAAACCTTAGTAAGATGTTGGCTCGTTACCTCACATCCTCTACTTTGACATTTTTTCTTACTTTTAGCTGTTTTAATAGAAAGTTGCAGCGCATTTGGCCTGATAGGTCACATGAGTTGTTGCACATAAAGCTGATAAAGAATTCTTTCATCCCTCAACTTTAATGAATCATATGTTTCCTCGCGGCTCAGGAGAAAATGATGTGAGGCCTAAAAGGTTACTGTGGTCTGCTTTTGTTGATCTAAAACACAACATAGAACTCTTATAAATGATAAGAAAGAAAATATGTATAAACAGAGAAAAAAAGAAGATATTTTCTGTTCTCCTAAATCTGTCTGAGAAACTTTCTGTAACAGCCTGTGAATGGTGCTCTCTAAGCGCCCCCTGCTGGTACAGACACAGCTGCACAGCTGTTGTTGAATCCAATCTAATTCATTATCAATAAAACACATCTAAGAACAATAAGGTTACTGAAGCGCTGCACTACGGAGTAAAAAAAAAATACATAAAAAACATAAAGAATAATATTTCGTTGTAGCTTATTTCACTTTTTTTCGGGCTGCTGCTGCAGTGGGCCATCGCCTCTAGGTTTTCTTCATGGATTACAAAATAAAAATGTTTTCCTTGAACCTCAACAGCCTTGAACTAGAGGCCTCTGTCTCTCTCCTGTCAGGCCTTGCTCTTGCTCGCCCTCAGGCAGCACTCAGGAGTGTGATGTCAACACCGGTCAGTGCCGCTGCAAAGACAATGTGGAGGGCTTCAGCTGTGACAGGTAACACTCACTCACTGTTCATTTGACATTAGTCAAAGCTACGTTTCCACTGCAGGAACTTTGGGGTAATTTTACAGGCCAACCTCATTGGCGTGTGTCTTTACTGTAGAAATCTCCCCCACAGGGCTAATTACAGGAACTTTTACGGGACTTTTACTCACTTTTTTTCCCACTTTGTCTTTTGCTCTCTTGCATGAGTGGTTATGACCAAAAAATATAAAAATTCTTTCTCAGATTTTTTACATGGGTGTGGGGTATTCTGGCAACTCTTAGGGGTCCTACCTTGCAGAGGCAACACAACCAATAAGCGGACAGAGTGAGGGCATGGTTCCTGAAGAAGTTCCTACCCCCTTCATTTACCAGGACCTCCTTCAGTGGAAACACAGCTTTAGTTTCATATTAGATTCAAGTGAAAAGGCTGAAGGTGTATGCTGTAATGTTCTGTTTGTTTATTCAGGTGTAAACTAGGTTTCTTCAACCTGGACCCTAACAACCCTCAGGGCTGCACACCGTGTTTCTGCTTCCAACATTCGTCTGTGTGCGACAGTGCCGATGGCTTCAGCATCCACACCATTAGCTCGTCTTTCTACAGAGGTAGCAGGCCTGACACCAGGCTGCACACACACACACACACTGGACTGTGTGCTGTTGTGATAAAGTGCACTAATGTGTGTGTGTGTGTGTGTGTGTGTGTGTGTGTGTGTGTCAGATGAGGAGGACTGGGGTGCTCAGCAGCGTGATGGCTCTAGAGTCTCTGTCCAGTGGTCTCCCAGCGGCCAGGAAATCTCCCTCATCTCTGATGACTACTTCCCCATGTACTTCACTGCTCCAGGTACACAGATAATACTATGTAAACTTCACTGCTCCAGGTACACAGATAATACTATGTAAACTTCACTGCTCCAGGTACACAGATAATACTATGTGTACTTCACTGCTCCAGGTTTACAGATTATACATGTACTTGTGCACTACTACGTGCACCTCACCACTCAAGCTACACAGATAATCCTATGTGTACTACTTTATAACAACACATACAAATAACCACAGATAATATGATTTGCACTTCACTGATCCAGCTACACGGATAATACTACGTGTACTACTATGTGTACTTTACTGCACCATGTACACGGATAATAATACATTAACTCCTAAAAGTGCTTCACTGTTCCAGGTGCACAAATAATACTTTGTGTACATCACCGCTCCCGCTACACAGATAATACTACATGTTCTACTATGTGTACTTCACCGCTCCAGGTACACAAATAATATTACATTTACTTCACTACACAAGGTAGACAAATAGTATGTGTTCTTCACTGCTCCAGGTACATGAATACTGTACTTCCTGTTTTGTGTCACAGAGAAGTTTCTGGGGAACCAGTTACTAAGTTATGGACAGAACCTGAGTCTGAGTTTCCGGGTGGACCGGCGAGACACGCGTCTGTCAGCGGAGGATCTGGTTCTGGAAGGAGCCAGCATGAGGGTGGCCGTCCCCCTTATTGCCCAGGGCAACGCCTACCCCAACGAAAACATGCAGACATATGTGTTTAGGTGAGGAGGCAGGGTTATTGTCCAATCTGCTCCCATTCTAGTCTGTGAGAAGTTTTCTGAAATAGACAAGTTGATCATCTGATAATCTGGATTAAATGCACATGTTATTGTGTTTGTGATTCAGGCTCCATGACAGCACTGATTATCCCTGGAGACCGACCATCAGCCACTCAGACTTCCAGAAACTGCTCCACAACCTGACTGCCATCAAGATCCGCGGCACATACAGCGAGAGGAGTACGCTTCACAATGCACAAACAACCAAACAAATACATTTTACTTAAGATGTTAAAAAAAAAGTCTAAATAAACAGTTGAGTTCCTAATTGAATGAATCACTCTCTTTAGGCGCCGGTTACCTTGACGACGTGTCCTTGGTGACGGCGAGGCGGGGCCCAGGTGACCCGGCCCGGTGGGTGGAGCAGTGCACATGTCCTCAGGGTTACCAGGGCCAACACTGTGAGCAATGCACTCTGGGATACCGCCGCGCTCGCCCAGAGCTCGGAGCCTTTAGCCCCTGTGAACCCTGCAACTGTCATGGACACAGCGATGCCTGCAACCCCGACACAGGTCACACTGCTGCTTACTGGCTCTCTACCTACCTTACCTTTTTTTTTTTTTGTTTACTGACTGTTACGTGACTAATGACTGTTTGTGGACTGTTTTCTGACTGTTTACTGCTGTCTGGCTGTTTACTATTTACTGATTGTTTACTGCTTACTGAGTGTTGGATGTCATTTGTCCCTCCAGGAGAGTGTGACTGTCTGCACAACACAGGCGGTTTGAGCTGTGAGCGCTGTAAAGATGGTTTCTACGGCGATGCCAGCCAGGGGACATCAGGTGACTGTCAGCCATGTCCCTGTCCATCCGGAGCCACATGTGCTGTCATCCCCAAAACCAGAGAAGTGGTTTGCACCAACTGTCCTGCTGGCACCACAGGTAGTCACATAGCACCTTCACACCTGTCCAATACATGTCCATCAAGACCATTAGTTGTCCAAGTCAGGTGACCTGTGAGGTCAAATTAAAAAAATAACTGCATATATGAAGTTATAGGCTGTACAATCATCACTGCCTACAAACCAGTAGCTGCTAGAAGTTGGTATCTACTAGTTAATATCACTGCCTGCTAACCAGTATCTGCTACTAGTTGGTATCTACTAGTTATTATCACCGTCTACTAACCAGTAGCGGCTACTAGTTCTTATCATTGCCTACTAATCAGTATCCACTACTCCAACCCAACAGTATTAGTCTATGTAGGAACTTACCCTGTAAAAAGCACAATTCAAAAGTACTATATCACTGCCATCTTGCCCCTCCCAGTGACTTCTTGGATTTGTAGTGTGGTCTGCTTGCACACTGCAAAACATGACCAGATCTACGAAACCATCCCAGTACCCGGTACATAGGCAGCTAGCAGGCCGTTTCAGATGCAGCCCTATTATCAGTGTGAACAGTTTCTTTGACCTCACCTGTGACATCATCTGTCTCCAGGTAAGCGCTGCGAGCTGTGTGATGACGGTTTCTTCGGCGACCCACTGGGTCAGGGCGGACCGGCCCGTACCTGCCGTGCCTGCAAGTGCAGTGACAACATCGACCCCAATGCCGTTGGCAACTGCAACCGTGAGACTGGCGAATGCCTTAAGTGCATCTACAACACAGATGGCTTCTTTTGTGACCGCTGCAAGGAGGGTTTCTACGGCAACGCTCTGGCCCCCAATCCTGCCGACAAGTGCAAAGGTAAGTTCCCCTGCCCACAGGCAACTGACCTGCCTGCACCTCGGAGAATGAGATTCACCATTGTCCTCCTCCTCAGCCTGCTCCTGCTCTCCTGCTGGAACTGTGGGCCAACAGACCAGCTGCTCCCAGGTCACCGGTCAGTGTCTGTGTCTGCCCAATGTCGCCGAGCGCGACTGTAGCGCCTGCCAGCCCGGCTTCTTCAACCTGCTGAGTGGCAATGGCTGTGAACGGTCAGCTGCCTTCTGCTTGCGTCTGACAGGCACACCTTCTCCTTCTTCGTCTTCGGCCTTATTCTGTTTCTTCTTCTTCTATGTGATTCACGTCTTATAAATCTATCATGTCTTTATTATATATACTAATACATACTATGTGTTACAAACTTTATAGTAATACATTTTATATAATAATTAAATAATAATGATCAAATAATTATTTCACACTTTATACTTAACTAACATTACAGTGCATGATGATACTTTCTACTATTATACTAGTCCAATACTGCATTTATCTCACAGTAATTGTGATACCTCAAAATAGAAACAGCAGCATTTTAATGTTTTCCTTTTGGGTTAATATAGATATGCAAATTAAATAATGAAGTGATCATGTTTTATTTATGATCTATTGATCGGAGGGGAAGAGAGTCAATTGTTGCTTTGAGGTAGTGCAGTAAAAGTACTTCATCTGAAATGTAATAGAGTACACATACTTGAGTAAACGTACTTACTTTCACACATAATATAAAACCAACATCAGAACTGATTTATCTCTTCTGGCATCCTACAGATGTAACTGTAATCCTATTGGCTCCACCAATGGTCAGTGTGACATCACTACAGGACAGTGTGAGTGCCAGCCTGGTGTCACCGGTCTGCACTGTGAGCGCTGCGAGGTGAACTTCTTTGGTTTCGGCTCGTCCGGCTGCAAACGTAAGAAGGTTTTTCGGTTATAACATGAGGCTGTGGTGGCATGAGACACCTTAATGTTAACCTCTGACCTCTGTGTGGCCTCTAGCTTGTGACTGCGATCCTGAGGGCTCCCAATTAGGTCAGTGCCAGGAGGACGGCCGCTGTATATGCCGACCTGGCTTCGTCGGCGCTCGCTGCGATATGTGCGAGGAGAACTACTTCTACAACCGCACAGTGCCCGGCTGCCAGCAGTGTCCCTCCTGTTACAGCCTGGTTAGAGACAAGGTGATAAAAAGTTAATGAAGCTGATAAGAGTTACTTAAAGATGTTGAGAGCTAATAAGAGGTAATGAAAACTATTAAAAGCTAATAGAAGCTAGTAAAGACTAATGAAAGCAAGTAGAAGTTACTGAAAGCTAATAAGAATTAATAATAACTAGTATTAACTAATTAAAGTAAATGCTAATAAAATAAAAATGCTAATAAAATGCTAGTTTAGCCTATTGCGTCGGTTCTCTGCAGTTCTCCACTTGCTGGAATCCCAATTGCACAATCTGACCTCTGCTGTGAGTAGTACGAGAAATTGCAGGGTTTGGGGTTATTGACCTGCTCATATAGATCAGCAGGTGTGTGAGTTGATGGTGATGTTTCTCCAGGTGAACCAGCAGCGGCAGAAGCTCCATGACCTGCAGGCTTTGATCGATAACCTGGGCTCGGGTCAGGAGACTGTCAGTGACAAAGCATTCGAGGACCGGATGAAGGAGGCAGAGCGAGCCATCATGGAGCTGCTGGAGGAAGCTCAGACCAGTAAAGGTACACAGATGCTGTAGACAGCACTACCATCTCCAGAATGGAGGTCAGGGTTTGTTGTTAAAAATAAACGTCTTTGACCTGTGATCCCACAGAAGTAGATAGAGGCCTCCTGGACCGCCTGAACACCATCAACAATACACTGACCACCCAGTGGAAACGTCTGCAGAACATCCGCAGCACGGTGGATGACACCGGGACCCAGGCCGACCATGCCCGCAGCCGAGTCCGTGATGCAGAGGACCTGATCAACCACGCCCGGCAGGAGCTTGACAAGGCCAAGGATGCCATCGGCAAAGTGGTGTGTGATGTTACTACTGTTATGGAAACTGTTACAGAAGCTCATGTAAGAGCTCAGCTAACCCCGTGTTATGGTGATGTTATCTGCAGGACATTAAACCACCCAGTGGCAGTGGAGACCCCAACAACATGACGCTGCTCGCCGAGGAGGCTCGCCGCCTGGCTGACAAGTATTATACTACTACATTATACTACCACTGTACTATATATGTAACTACATAATACTGCTGTACTTCTGTATCTACACCAACTCATATTCTGTACTTCAGTACTTTAACTAGATCAACTCACAGGCAGGACTTTTTTTGGGTATTTGTTGTATTTGTGTCCGTCCTGGAAGTGGGATCCCTCCCCTGTTTCTCTTCCCGAGGGTTCTCTGTTTTTTTCCCCACATTAAAGGGGTTTTTAGAGAGTTTTACCTTGTACAATGTGAGAGTCTAAGGACAGGGGATGTTGTGTTCCTTTTGTACAAACTGTATAGCCTATTGGGGCATTTTTGTTTTTGGGCTATACAAATACAATTGACCCAACTTAATGCTGTCTTAAATCCAGTAAAATATCTGAGTCATAAACATCTTTTTTCCTCTCAGGCACAAGATGGATGCTGACCAGATTGAGAAGATTGCCAGAGACGCCAATGACACATCGACCAAAGCATACAACCTGCTGCTGAAGACTCTGGACGGAGAGAGCAAGACAAGTCAGGAGATTGAAGATCTCAACAAAAAGTATGTCGCTGCAACTTCACCAAACAACTAAAATTATTGCATTGCATTAGAATTATTGAATTGCACTGATTTAAACAATGAGATCTGATGTTTGTTTAAAAGCAAAAAAAAAAATGTTGTGTTTAGGTACAACGAAGCGAAAGACCTGGCAAAGAACCTGGAGAAACAGGCCGGGAAGGTTCAGGCTGAGGCTGAAGATGCTGGAAACAAAGCTCTGAAGATCTTCGCCAACCTCACCAGCCTGCCACCATTTGACACCAAGGCACTAGAGGTCAGGACATGTGGATTAAATAGTGAAGGCACAGGACACAGACAGGACAACATCAAACACTGTTCTCTTTTCCTCTGTTTGTAGGATGAAGCCAATAAGATCAAGAAGGAAGCATCTGACCTGGACAAACTCATTGACAAGACGGAGAAGGAATACAACGACCTCAGAGATGACCTGAAGGCCAAAGAACTGGAAGTGCGTAAGCTGCTGGAGAAAGGAAAAAGTGAGCAGCAGGTATGTTAATGGCAGCTAATCCATGATAACAATCAGAGCCTGAAACCCCTCTTTTAACAGTCTGTCTCTTTTTCTGTCCCTGTCCGTGTTTCTGTCTCTGTCCTGCAGACGGCTGATCAGTTGCTGGCTAGAGCAGATGCTGCCAAAGCTTTGGCTGAGGAGGCAGCGCAAAAGGGACAGTCAACCTTTAGAGAGGCTGAGGGCATCCTGGATGACCTCAGAGGTACCTGTCTGTCTGTCTTCCTGTCTGACTCTGTTTTCCTGTCTGTCTGTCTTCCTGTCTGACTCTGTTTTCCTGTCTGTCTTTGTCTTCTTCTTCTTGTCTGTCTCTTGTCTGTCCTCCTGTCTTTGTCTGTGTGTCTGGTCACTAGTTGAAGTCTCTCAGCTCTGATCTTCGTGTCTTTGATTCATTTTCTAGGTAAATGAAGTATAATTAAAAAAGCCTCTGTGATTTTTATCTCCTTCACCTACAGACTTTGACAGGAGGGTCAACGACAACAAAACAGCTGCTGAGGAAGCTTTGAAGAAGATCCCCACCATCAATGCCATCATAGTGGCCGCAAATGAAAAAACCAAACAGGCAGAGGCTGCACTTGGCAATGCTGCCAACGACGCCCGGGAGGCCAAGAGCAAAGCAGAGGAGGCGGAGAAGATTGCCAGCAGTGTGCAGAAGGTACAAAGAAGAAACTAATGGTGACCTGTCTGTGGTTAAATCAGAAGTATCTCTCTAATGAAACGTGTCCTCTCAGGGCTCATCAAAGACCAAAGAGGAAGCAGAGAAGGCATTTCAGGACTCAAGCAAGCTGGATGGGGAGGTCAGCGGCCTCATGGACCAGCTGAAGACAGCAGAGGATGAGCTGGCAAAGAAGAAGGCTGAGGCTGACCGGGACATGATGATGGCAGGCATGGTACGATCTGGTTACACACACATACAGTGCCTATCATCAGTAGTTACCCCCATCCATGTTTTATCTTGTATTGCTTTCATAATCAATCATGGTCAATACAATTTGGCTTTGGCACAAAAATTTATTGGAAAAATACTATTTACTGTCAAAGTGGAAAAAAAGATTTCTACAAAGTAATGTAGATAAAAAAAATAATAAAGACAAATAATTGTTTGCATAATTATTAAGTCAGTATTTTGTAGATGCAGCTTTGGTTGCAATCATAGCACTGTCGGTGCTGCACAGTCTGTGTAGATAAGTCTCAATCAGTCTTGTCCTAAGGAATTTTGCTCCATTCTCCTTAAACATTGTTCTACTTGAACAGCCCCTTTCAAGTCCAGCCACAAATTCTCTATGGGATTGAGGTCTGGGCTTTGACTCGGCCACTCCATAACATTTAGCCGGTTCTTTTTTAACCATTCCTTTATAAATTTTGTCCCCCAGAACACACACACAGAATAAGCAACATTTAAAGCCTACCAAGGTAAATTAGGCACAAGACATAGTGAGACATTCATCTGCAACTCTGCAGGTTTTACGTGGATAAAACCAACACAGGGACAATACAGATATATAAACTCACCTAGATCAACACAGAATTAAAATAACATAATCAACAATATTCTTCATCTTGAGTGTCAAAACCTATTTATGTTCTATGTATTTAATTCTGCAAAATCAGTGAGAAAGACAGAAAGTAAGAGAGAGAGAGAGAGAGAGAGAAACAGGGAGAAAAACCTAATTATTGGCATTGTGATACAGGAAATGGTCACATCATTTACCAATTTATTAAAAAAAAACATTATTTATTCATATATTTCTACATGAATGTCATAATATAAAGTGTTGTGTAAATAATCACAGCAGGAATAAATGTATAATATTGTGTTTACCTTTCTGTAGGCATCAGATAATGCTAAAGAGGCAGAAGACAACGCCCGCAAGGCCAAAGGTGCGGTGAAGACTGTTCTGACCACCATCACCTCACTGCTGAACCAGCTGGGTAAGACCTGCACAGATTTTTAATCATCCGACCTTCAACAAAACATTTTATTGGTTCTGACCCGTCTGTCTCTCCTCCAGGAAACATTGACAAGGTCGACCTGAGCAAACTCAATCAGATCGATGAGTCTCTAAAGAAGGCAAAGGGCAAGATGGTCGACAGCATGCTGGACAAGAAGCTTGCGGAGCTGAATGATGTGGCACTGACTCAGGGTCGGATGATTGATGACTACGACCAGCAGATTCGCGAGATCCGCGCAGATATCGCCAACCTCAATGACATCAAGAACACATTACCCAATGGCTGCTTCAACACGCCATCTCTGGAGAAGCCATAACCCCGCCCAGTCTTCCCTCTCCTTCTCCTCTACCTTCACTTCTAACACTCTGGCAACCATGCCGACCTTTTACCAAAACGATTTTTTTTCATGTTTTGTTTTTCCGATTCTTTGTTTTTCTTTTGCAAAGAACAAAGCCAACATTTCAATTTACAGTTTTCAGCGAAAGAGAAGTTTTGTTTTGGTGTGTTTTGGAGACGCAGTAACGTGGTCTCGGTAGAATAAACTAAGCGGTATACAGAAGCCGTGCAGAGGCGGGGAGGCCTTGCAGGAACCCAGAACCACAAACCCGATGTGACTGCACCGTCTCCTCCACAGAGGAAGAGGAAGCTCCTTACACCTACAGGAACGTCTGCTCTGAGTTTTAGTGTCCTGTGTCTACCCAGCCCTTTCCCATGACACATCAGCTACTCCTGAGTTTTCAGTTTTCAGCTAAATGTAGAGCTACACACTGTCAAATTGCCTAAATGCTTAATTACATTTTTTAATCAACCAAGTCTTCAGAAACCACAGTGAAGGAATTGTCTCGTTTCTGTTCTTCTTCTTCTTTTTCTGCCAAAGTGGCCTTCTTCATTTCCAGCAGCTCATGTTGTTGACAAAAGCTTTGCTTGATCTGCTGCTCATCCAAGCCTCTGAAGTCACTAAAAAAGTTCACGTAATATATTATCTCATTTATACACAAAAGAAAAAATATTGACTTGGCAAATCCCATAAATTCTCCATCTGTACATGAGGTACGATCTGTGGACATTGGATCTGGTATACATCCTGTCGCTCAGAATATGGATCTAAGACCAAGATGGTACTTAAGTGTGAACGATAGCTCATGCACACAAGACATTGATCCTGTGGAAAAAGATCTAATAAGAGAAAACACAAGATCCAGATCTTGATTGCACAAGTTTCTACCTTGTTTTGTAAAGTATATAAATCATCTCTTTCTCTTATTTTCTTGTATGTGTAAGAATGATTTTCTTTCACGTCTTATGCTTAAAATTCACAATCTATAGATCTATAGAAAATTATTTTATAACACAAAAATACTCGAGCATAGAATATATCACAAGATAAGGATCTTGTAGGAAAAATCTTGTTGTTGTAAGATTGTGTGCTGCAAGATATTAACTTGTACTCAGGATCTTTATCTTGTGGTAAAAAAATTAGATTAAATCTTTTGGACATCCTTCCCCTGTTTTCATGGGTACAAGTTATCATCTCATATGCACCAGCTTCTGGGAACAGGATAACTTGTGTGTGCAAAATATTAATCTTGTTCCCTCAGGTTATTCTTGTTTTGTTATATGCCCAAAATTGTAAACAAGATATTATTGAAAACCTTGTGCGCTGAAGATTTTCAATCCCTCAGGAGTTAAGAGGCTCTGCAGACATGTCTTTAAATCGCTTCTGATATTTCTCAGCGTGGTCACACGCCGCTTCATGTACTGAATTTATAACACTACAACATTTTATTTTTATTATTCATTGTTCTCCTAAAAGTTGCTGCTTATCACTGGTGTTTTTACCAACATATAACATTTAACATTTTCTTCCAGGCTAAATCCAACACTATGCAACTTTGTACATTTTGCGTAGCAAGAATTTTATCTGATACACTGGTGCTAATAATTATTTCAAATGTTATATTTTTGTGTGAATGTTTTTTATTATGACATAGAGTGAGGAATTTGTTATTTGTGTAAATATATGCTTAAATGATTCAGGACTGGCTGATTTTAAAGAAATAGAAACTCCAACGTGCAAAACAGCCACATTAAGTTCTATCACAATCAATCAACTGAAACCTCCAGGTTAAATATATATAAATATCTATGATAACGTCTGTGGTATGTTATTATTATAATATGCTTGCTTGTATACAAGGCATGTTGCTGCCTCATAGCGATGCCAATTTTTCATGTTATTGATTCTGTTTTCACAAGTTAATTCAACCTAACAAAATTTATTTTATTTTGAGTTGACCCTTTTATCAATCAGGACGTGTTTTAATGTTTTAAATCATTATACTGAAGTTATTTTCTTGACTCTATGGAGCTCAGCTCAATCATATGTTGCAGTAATTAATCCTTTTTTAATGATTGTTTTGTGCCTTAATATAAAAATCCATTGTAATCACAGTCCTGACCGGGGCTCCCACGTCTGACTTCACATGTCCTCATGTCCTTGCTCCTTCATGCAATCTCCATACCTTACCTTACCTTATTGGTACTGAAAAGGGGTTTTAGAAAATCAGGTCTTGAACAAAAAAATTTCCAAAAACATCTCTTTGGCAGGCTTTTGCCTTTATTTGATGGTAGAGCAGAGGAATGACAGGATGGGGGGGAGGCAAAGAGAAAGAGGAAATAAGATGTAGTAAGGGGCACCCGATACAAGTTAGGGACCGGGCGGCCTGTGGTAAAGATTGTCACCTCTATATACGGGGCGGCAGCTCCATCCAAAACCATCTATTATTAGTTTAAAGCTTCTCCAGTGGCAGCTTCAAACACCACACCTAGTTTTTATAGACTCCAACTCTGCTGATAAAACATCACAAGTGATTACCTATTTATCTGTCTGCCCAGTGGAAGAGAATCTTTGTGTTTTCCTCTCTGATTTGTATTTCCCCCCATTCAGGTGGCATTCTGCAAGATGTACAGCACATACAGACATGATGTATAAACAGTATTTCTAAGTTATAAATTACCAGTTATTTGTATTGTAACCCTGTCGTCTTAGATGGTGATGTATGTGCTGTTAGCCTGAAGGATGCCACTGTACATTTCTCTTTATGTTTCCAGCCCTGTAAGGACCTGATCACCCTGTTTGATCCCATGTGTCTGCAGGTCCAAACTTAACATTTTAATAATAAAAATACTGTCAGAGTGTGAATGTGTGGTGGTTTATGGCAACATGGAAAATGGTCTATAATTTTGTTTCCAAAATACAGGACACTAGTTTCACTGACATCTAAACATGAACCTGATAAGCATCAAAAAGTCCCTGTAATATCTGTATTATACAATTTAATTTTAGAATGTAATAATTGAACAAACAATCACAGTAGCAGGTGGAAGAACTTTACACAGCCATAGCAGCCAATTGTGATTTCAATACTCTACAATCTGGCACCTAAACATACCGAACTTCCAAAATGTAAATATTCATCATCACAGATCCAGGATTAACACAGTCAGGAATATCACTAAACCAGGATTACCACACAGTCATGATTATCCCAGATACCAGAAAAAGAATAAACTGACCTCACAACAGGGTTTTTTTCAAAAAATGTATATCTCTTTATTTTAATAAACTACAGGAGGGTGAATTGCAGAGAACGTCCACATGAACCAGAGCACTGAATCTCTGCTGGTGTCTATTCTGTCTTTTTCCCAACACACATTCACTGTATGAAAAAGTGCAACAACACCTGTTCCTGCTGAAGAAACTGAGTTTTTAATGTCAGAGAAGACATCGTCACATCTTGTTTTGGCTCCATCACTATCAAGAATAAATCAAAACTTTCCCGGATCATTAACCAAGGAAGTAAAAAAACAGTTTCAGAAAGCTATTGTTAGGGGAACAGAGGCCAAGTCTCAGTAAAACATCTAAGTTTTGCGAGATGATAAAACCATTAAGAATAAAAAAATTAATATGATTTCATATGATGAGCAAAGTATGTTGTCTGTTACTACTATTCACAAGGTTTGAAAAAAGGGGTTAACATCAAAAAGATTTGATTGATGATCAGATTTAGGAGCTCTGCTTGTTGCTGAAATGAAAAGATCTCTTAGAAGGATTAACAAGAAGATGAGGTTGTGCAGCTGCAGTTGGGTCAGTTTAATTGTTTGTGGACAAAAGGTGGCTAGTTGCAAAAAGTGGTAAAGTTACCAACAGACGAAATGCCCTATTGATCGTTATGGAGTTGTTGAAACCAGCTGGTGTGTTACCGAAGGAGCCATGTCCATGTCCTGGATGCAGGAACCTGCAAAAATTTTAGCGTTAGGGTAACCACGGAGGGAAAAATATTTAAGTTTACAGAACTCAGCCGTGTGTCCAAGGTGAAGATAAAGTCCAGCATAGAGTGGCTGAGTGAATGTGGTCTGGACTCTGTGGAGCAGAGTCATGGTCTCAGAGACGCTATAGAAGGCCAGAACACCTGCTGTGTGATCCAGGTACACCCCTACTCTGGAGGAACGAGGACCAGAGACAGGAGTTGAGATGTCATTGAACAGAAATATGTAACTGTTATCAGAATAACTTAGAACCCAAGATTTGTCATTGAGTCCAAATCCAGATTCGTCTGACCTCCCCTCTCTGCTGATGTTCTTGTATGCGACTGCAACATCGACTCCTCCTCTGCACTTCACCTCCCAGTAACAACGTCCAGTCAGACTCTCTCTGCTCAGGACCTGATACCAATAAGTGAATCTTTCTGGGTGACTAGAGTAAGACTGTTGTTGTGTTGTTACTTTTGCTTTTCTGTTACCTTTAGATAATAACAGCATGGTGTTTGCTGTGTTTGGATCCAGAGTGAGCTCACATGAATATCGTAAGAACTCAGCTCTAGTTTTAGGTTCTGCCTCAGTCCCCATCAGAGAAATGTTTGTGCATTTGTCCCTCAGCATGTCCTGTAGCTGATCTCTGAGCTCTAAAACAGCTGCTGTTACATCCTCAAAGTTTCTTAGAGGAAGGGTCTGGATGCTGGATGAGTCTGTAGCTTCACTGAGTTGTGACAGTGAGGAGTAGCTGTTTAGAAACTGGTTGTGATCCTCTGTGTGTGAGAGCAGCTCCAGTTCAGCTTCTTTCTTCTTCAGCTCTCTGATCTCCTGCTGCAGCTTCTCCTGAATATCTTTAACTCTACTCAATTCAGTTTCCTGCTGGGATCTGATCTGCTGCTTCACTTCAGTGCTTCGTTTCTGAATAAGACAAATCAGCTCAGTGAAGATCCTTTCACTGTCCTCCACTGCTTTATCAGCAGAGCGATCAATGGCCTCCAGCTCCTGTTGAAGCAGCTTCACGTCTTTCTCTCTGTCCTGGATCTTCTGCTGGATGTTCTGTCGACTCTCCTCGGGCTCTTTCTGCCTCTCAAGTTTTATCTGTGATCTGAGCATCTGTTTCTGCAGTGACAGGAGGCGGACAGCTCTCGTACTTCTCCACATTTTGATTACATCCATCTTCAAACTGTAGATTTAAATGGGAGAGAAAAAGGGATATATATTTTGAATGTTCACATCAGCTAGAGGACTACATCTCTGTCTTCCTAACACAGGGACACATTGTATGAACAGGTGCAACAACACCTGTTCATGCTGAAAAAGAGTTTTTTTTGTCAGAGAAGACATCATCACATCTTGGTTTGGCTTCATCACTATAAAGAATAGATCAAACTTACTTAGATCTTTAACCAAGCAAGTAAAATAACTTAACAGTTCTCCACACCCCAGTAGACAAAAGAAAACCTAACCTTATTACAACAGATTCCAGTCTACTAGTCAAGAAAAAAATCTACTGAAACAAAAGTGGAATTGTATTGAACAAAGGAGTATAACTATGTTTCCCACTTTGTGACCAGAGTAAGGGGCTACCATGCCCCCCCTAACCCCAACCCCTAAATTTAAGACTAACCTTAACGACAACCAACACACCCTTACCTCTAATCATAACTCTAACTCTTAATTACTAACCAAAACTACTAATCCTAAACTCCAAACCCTAACTGCTAATCCTAACCCCAAACCCTAACCACTGACCCTTAATCCCATCACCAATCCCTAACCACTGATCCCTAATCCTACCCCTTTGCCTAGCCCATAAATGTAACCCCAATCCACACATACCTAACCCTAACTCCTAGAATAAAAAAAATAATAATCCCTAGCCTCTAACCCTATACTCTAACCCTAAACCTAACTCCCTTTCTTCTTTTAAGAACACATTAAAACATTTCTTTTTAAAGAAGCTTATAGTTAGAGCTGGCCCTAGTTGGTCTAGAACATTGTTATGCTGCTATAGGTTTAGACTCGTGACTCATGGATGTATTTTTTTTTTTAAGTCTGTTATGTTCCAAGTCCTTGCCCTGTGTTTTCTCATGTACTTAACATGTTATGGTGCAGCCACTGAAAGAACCTTAAATTGTCAGAGGTGGAAGCTGTGATTGATCCTGTCTCCTCATCCTCCACATACACCACAATTCAACATATTTCTGATATTCTATTCAATGTCATATTACTCCTCTGTTTCTCTTCATTAGGTTTCTTTCATTTTTTTCCCCTGTTAAGGTTTTTTTAAGGAGATTTTCTTTTACAATGTGATGGTCTAAAGGACAGGGGATGTTTTGTTGCTGTTGTACAAACTGTAAAGCCCATTGGGGTGAATCTGGGATTTGTTATTTTGGGCTATACAAATAAAATTGACATGGCTAACCTTTAACACCTAACCATTACCCCAAACCCCTAAAAGCAGGGAACATAATAATGGCCCCTTTATCTGCCACATCGAAAAAAAAACATGTCATGAAATACAATAACGTTTTCTCAATCTGAATTCTGAATATGAATGCAACGCTGACAGTGTACATAACACGTTTTTTAACGAAAAAATTCCTTCACGAGATGATACTCGACACAGTGGAGCAAGCGTATCATACTGATGGTTGATGAGGTGTTTATTTTTTTTCACAAATAGATGTTGTAGTGCCAAGAAAGCTTTAATCCCTTAATCACACCTTAATAGCCAAGAATAATAACAAAAATGGAGCTATCCATATTTGTACATTCAAATAAGCTTATTGTTTTAACAAAACAAATATATGACCTTTAACCTTTTACCTTAGTGACAACCTCTAATAGAGCCATAAATTAACATTTTTAACCATGAAAAAAAAAGTTGTTTTTTCACATATATGTGTAGCTTTAACCTGCTAATAAAACGGTCCTGTTGGTCTAAACAAATAATGACAAACCTAGTTCCTTTTCAGCCTGCTGCTAAACAAACAAATAGCCGCTAAGCACCTTCATGCCATACAGACAAACTACACTGTTTCTTTTACCAGCAAGACTCCTTCAAAGTAAAAGCATTACCCAATAACTAAAATAAGAGGGAAATAATATCAAGTTAATGACAAGTTCTTAGAATATACTGAACCATAGTGAAGGTAATTTTAAGGACCAGAGAATACTTGGTTTTCTAGCTTTGCAAGTTCTACAGTTAAGAACCTCTGAGTTATTTAAGACCAGAACCTCTGTCTCTAGTAAAAGACTAGCCCAGTACGGTTTCCTTCACTTAATTTCTCCAAAATAAGATGCACATGCCGTGTCCACATGCTTTGGCCTTGGCCAAAATAAGATAACAGAGCTTCAGGATGTCCAAAACTGAGCCGCCAGACATTCAATAAAAATCACATCACAACAGCATGATCATATCTTCCCTATTTTAGCATAGTTTACTGGCTGCCTGACCGTTTACTCTTCTCCAAGACCCTACAGAAATCAAAAGACAGCAGGACTATTCAGCCTGAGTCGCTCTGATATCATGTGGCTTCAAGAGTTATTGGCTCAGAAACATATTCTTAGGGCAACAATATATATATATATATATATATATATATATATATATATATATATATATATATATATATATATATATATATATATATATATATATATATATATATATATATATATTCTAAGTATTACAACTTGTGATGATGGACAACAGTTGCCGTTTAAAAAAGTTACACTGTGATAAATCTAAAAAATATATATATATATAATCGAGTAGGAAACAGCGCCACCTGGTGTGTGAAGTGAGGAGATTTGTGTGTTTTGTTGACTAACCAGAGAAACTTAGGATATTTAATAAAACGCAAACCTGCAGAAGTCAAAATAACAAACAGTTTCTGACTGTTTGTGGTACACAACAGCAGCAACACCAATTAACTGAAATTGAAGATAAAATTTCTGCGGAGCCTCTGCTTGCATGTGTTTGTTGGCCGTGTTAAAGCGTTAAACACATAACATAGATTCCAAAGTTTAAAGATAACTTTCAATAACATTCTGAACAGATTTGCAGTATAGTTATAATCGCCCACCTCTGTTTACTTCTGTGCCATGTACAGAAGATATGTCCGAACATGGAAGTTAACAAGTGTGAAACAAAAATTTGAAGGCCATTCTTAATTTACAGCAAATTCAAAGTGAAGCAAAACAAATAGGACTAAACTCCACCCGGAAATCACATCACGCGAAACTATAGAAATAAACATTTGATCCATACAACTTTCCTTTGGGTTCGGTATGAAACGAACCTGAGGGACACGGCACAAAGCAGATAAACAATTAATAAAAAAAACTAATGCTAATATCCTGGGATGCTGGGAACCGTAGCTATCATGTTTATTAGCGTCGAATAACAACATGTAACCTCAACTGGATTCAGCAAATACTAATTATAAACACTAAGATTATTACTCACAGTCAGTGCATGACGATAAAAGCTGCTCCAGACTCCAAAAGTTGCCGTTGATCACAGATGTTTGATAACATCAAGATACGGGATCTAAAATGGCGCTGAGTGTTTTTTTTATTTTTATTATTTTTATTGACATTATAATTCAAACAAGAATGCAGTTTTGTATTCAAAATAATTTGCAGCAACCGATTGAGTCAAAACTAAGTAAGTAGAAAACTTCATAAAATAGAAGCAAAGCAACAGAACTAAAAAGGCTAATGATTAAAACAAAAAAAGAGAGAAATATCTGTACGTTAGTAGTAGCTTAATTTTGGAATTGCATGACGGGCGCTAGCTAGGGTCTTCAAGCTTCCGGGTTACTTCCGGGTATCGGGGCGGCTGCTCCGCCTCTCAGCAGCAGCTGATTTTTCCCAGTGGCCACACGTGGGACTGCAACAAAAAATCTCATCGACCGAAAAATCATTTTCCCCATAGACGGCACCACTAACGGAGAAGCATGTAAAACTGTTGACAGGACACCCACAGATATAACCCTTTTAATTATAGATATGATACAACATACTTGAACGGAAACACCGCTTGGACAAACCTTTTTAAAAATGAATGATTTATGACAGAAAGTGTTTCGTATTGTATCTAATTTTTTAAATATCTAGTTTGAATTGCATCATCACTCACTAAAAAATAGTGGCCTGCAACAGAAAAGTTACAATTTAAGATGATTGACAGATTGATTTTTATTACATTTTTCAGTTATGGAGATAGTGTCCTGTCCGTATATATACATTTAGCTTCTGAAAGAGAAATAAATAAGATAATAAATAATACTGAAATGACTAAATGAGTAATGAGTAACTTCCATACATCTATGCTTCCCTAAAATAATTGGCGGCCATTTTTTGGTCCATTAAAGAGAAGGTCTGAGGGTATTCACATTTTACATGTAATACAAAGATTTTTGAAGTGTAAATTCATTCTCTTGAGGTACTTGCATTCATGAATGAAATATTTTCAAAAAAAAAAAAAAAATTGCTTACCAAGAAGTGCAATCTCTTTATTTAACTGTATTCCAACTTGTTTCCAGTGCAAGGGTTGTAAAGGGTATGAATACTTGTGATTCGATTTTTTTTTTTTCAGTATTTTTTGTGTAAATTAATAAGAACATTTACACTAAGAAATTTTTTTAACTTAAATGATTTTAGAAAATGGCTGCAATATAATAAAGAATGGAAATTTTAAGGGGGTCTGAATATTTTCTGTACCCACTTTAAATGCAATGGAGGAGCAATATTTACTTTGAAATGTAGTTAAGTATAAGTACGCAAGTAAGTACTTCAGCAAATCTTCTATATTTGTGAATACAACAGTTTTATTGGAGAAATAAAAAGGAAATAAAAATATCATCGCAAACAAAAAACAATTTACTAAACTGACACCAGTAGGATCACATTTCTAATAATGAAGCAGAAGAAAACATTCATTAATTGGGAAAATGATTTGTTTTTCTAGCTCTCACATTTCTAGATTTTTTTTTCAACGTTTAAATTGACAAATTTTATTCAAAACAACACCTTAAAAATCTACATTTTGTGCTATAGAAGATGAATGAGTAATGTTAATAACCTCCTCCTCCCCCCCCCCTGTATCCTCCACCTCCTCCCCTGTATCCTCCACCTCCATATCCCCCACCTCCTCTGTATCCTCCTCCTCTGTAACCTCCGTAACCACCTCTGTAACCTCCACCTCCTCCGTAACCTCCACCTCTATACCCTCCCCCTCCCCTGTATCCTCCACCCCCTCCTCCATATCCCCCCCCCCTGTAACCTCCCCCTCCTCGAAAGCCTCTGTCTCCTTCAAAGCGTCCCATCTTTGGAGGCCGAGGTCCGTCTCCCATCCTGATGCAGAAAGACAACAGTTATTGAAATGGAATTCATAACTTTGTGCCTAAAGAATGAGTTCTGACATTTCCAGTGTGTCCTAAAACAAATGCAATAGTTCGTAAGGATCATAAAAATCCATTAATCGTGGAATTATCACAAATGAAAAACATGTTTCAGTGATCATTTTGCCTCTTTCTGTTGCTTTAAGAAACCCCTCCATCACTTCTCTATGCTCTTGTCTTCTTCTCATGAAGACCAAGATTATCTGATAATCACATAAAGTCACACTAGATGAAAATTTCTGAGACATGGATGAAACTAAACAGTATGGAAAAAAATAAATGACCAAAAACTTTAATCTTGAAAAAATTAGTGACAAGTATTCAAAGTTAAATTTATGATATGAAACATAAAAACAAGAAAAAAAAAAGTTGTGAAAAAAAGTGTACAATAAAGAAAATGTCAGTGTCCGCCCTCTATGTGCTCTTACCTCTGGTTATTTCCCATCATATTGAGTCCAGCTGCTGAAGGTTTGGAGATCAGTCTGATAAGGTTGAGCAGGCGCTCATTGTTTCGATCTATCTGTCGGATATATTCTGGGTCTTTAGTCACCTCCACCACTAGAGCCTCCAGAGCTGCCCGCAGAGCCATGATGCCTCCTGCCACCTCGTGAGGGATCCTCAGTTTGATCCTGCAAACATTCACAAGAACTGTTAAGAGCTGCAGAGATCATCAGTCCAGCTGTGTGGATCAGAGATCAGTAGTCCAGCTGTGTGGATCAGAGATCAGTAGTCCAGCTGTGTGGATCAGAGATCAGTAGTCCAGCTGTTGGGATCCTCACCAGTCATCCAGATCCACGATTTCTCCATTGGAGTAGACCTTTTTACAGGCAAAAAGCAGCAGCTGTAATGGACTCACCAGGGTCATCCCTTTTGCTGAGATCGCCCTGGTTCTGATCTGAAACAAAACAACATTCACCCAGTTCATAATACCCATTATACTGCAGTACTTCAACTACATCCAGCTCAAAAATCAAACCGCTTTGTAATGGTGTATTTTTTATTGCTATATTGCTTTTTTTACTCCAGATACTGATTTATTAAGTGAAGCATTTCAGTAGGTTACAGGTAAGACTTTTTAACACCACAGCAGTTTTCTGTGTACATGTAGTTGTGCCTTTAGTATATAAGCAGCACTTCTTCCCCTTGATGTGGATTTTGATGTTCAGCTGCAATTTTTTACCTTCTCGCTAAAGACGAAAAACGGCGAAGGGTATGTCATGTCATGGCTGCTGAAAGGGCAGTTAACAGAGGATTTGTGGATAAGGGCATTGCGGCCCTCAGTGGTCAGGATCTTCCTTTTTTCTTTGTGGTAGCAGACGTTGGGGTAGGATCCAAAGGTCAGCAGGGACACTACCACATCCAGGTTGTTGTCGGGTCCCACCGTGTTAAACATCTGCGTTATCAGACACTCTGAGAAGCATGAGTAGTAGAGCAGTGCCAGTCAATTCTTAGGTTCTTTACTTAAACAGGTTTACAGAAGTTTACTTCATCCTCCAGTACCTTCAGGGAATCCAGCATTGACTAGGATCTCCTTCAGCTGGACTTTGGCCTCCCAGGTCATCCTCAGAGTTGACATGTTAAGACGTTTTTGTTCACAGAATCGATTCTCTGCCTCCTCTCCATGAACCCTGAAGATAGACAACACAGGATCAAACAAACTACTAACAAGCTTCCAACACTTCCTCCATTTTAACATGCCAGAACTTTCCAAACCCCGAAACCAAACTTGGGAAAGACATGTCGGCATCGCAAAGCCTTTAAAGTACCTGACATCGTCCCATGACTGAAAGACGGACAGCAGGGCCACGTGGTCTGAGAAGCGGCTGCCAGCAAAGTTTCTGTGGACGAAGCCAAGACGTTTCCCTTCACTGATGAAAGGCTCTTGGAAACAGGTGGCAGCCGAGATGGTGCACATTGCATCTCCGACACTAGGAGGCACACAGAAATGCAAATAACTGAAGTGCTGTTTAAGGAACAGCTAAGTGATCAGAAACTTGACAAAGAAAGAGAACTGACTGGAAGATGCAGCCCATGATCATCATCTTCCCCAGACGAGGCTCAATAGGCAGGCGAGCCAGGATCCGTCCCAGAGGAGTGAGTTCATCGTTCGAGTCCAGAGCGTCCAGCTCTAAGACAAACAGAAAAGCTTTTAGTGTATTTTTTTTCACGACTATAAGGCACAAATAAAAGTAATATTTTCTTCAAAATGTGCGGCGAGCTCTATGTATGTATGTAGGGGGAAATGTGGGCGTGGATTGTATATAAAGGAACGGGGATGTGCGTTATGCAGAATATTGTTGTTTTAACAAACCCCTAAAATTGTAAAGAGACAAACTGAAACTTAAACTGAAGGCAATCAGCTATGCGGAGGAACATAGAAATCAAGCAGCCGATTTAAGATTAATGATTTGCAAGTGGAGGACTCTGGAAAGCGAGCTCCGGCAGGTCCGCTCAGCCAGGTCCGACAGGAAAATAAACAGAGTTGGAGTAAAGACTCGAGCAGTGGATTATCGAGCAAAGAACGAGTGGGAGAAGCGTTTCGACTCTTTTCAGCAGTAGACAAATGGGAATGCTGTACTGCGAGTATCTCTGGAACTAAGAAGGAAGGCATGCGCGTGTGTTGTACCTTTCAGAGTGTGTTCAGCCTCAATGACGGCGTCCAGCGGTGGCGGCTCTATGGCCTTGGACAGAAAGTTTCCGATGGCTCCGAGTCTCAGCAGTTTGATGCTTAGAGCAACTTCGTGCAGTGGAGTCCTGAAGATCTCTGGAGTCATGTGAGTCTCTAGCCTGCAGCGAGAGGACACAAAACACAGACAATCAAATTCTGATCTGCTGATGTCTGTAGAGGTCTGTAAAGGCCTAGATCAGGGGTGGGCAACCCTGGCCGTAGAGAGCCGCAGTGGGTGCAGGTTTTTGTTCCAACCAAGCAGTAACACACCCAAGTCTACTTAATGAAAGTCCTCAGCAAGAGCTCTAATGGTTGATTAGTAGAATCGGCTCTCTAGGACCAGGGTTGCCCACCCTTGGCCTAGATGATTTACAGATTCAAATTGAAACCCCTGTTTTAAGCAACACAATATTAAAATCATCAAAGCTGTTCTTTAGTCTTCCCAACATAAATTTCTTTTAGTCACTGACCTTGCACTACTTGACCGTATTTTCACGACTAAAGGGGCACAGAAAAGTCTTATATTTTCTACAGAATGTCCAATGCGCCCTATAGTGCAGTGCGCCCTATGTATGTTGTTGTAAGGCTGATGTAGTAGAGAACACGAGAATCTTAAAAGGGGAAGTGTGGGCGTGGATTGTATATAAAAGAACGGGAAACGGTAAAGAGACACGCTTATGACGCACAGTTTAACTGAAAGCAATCAGCTACATGAAGGAACATTAACAAGAATAATGAATCGATGGTTTGCAAGTGGAAGAAGGTGGAAAACAAGCTCCAACAGGTCAAGAAGATGCAGCAGAGTTTCTGCTGACACCTCCTCGGATGCAAGGTGGCCCAAGTTGAAGGAAAGACTCAAGCACGAGCAAAGAACGAATGGGAGAAGCCTTTCGACGGTCACCATTCGACTAAAACCATTAAAGCTTGCAAAAGAAATGAAAATTTAACATTTCCGTCATGGTGCTTTGCTTTCATGAAACAGTGCCATTTTTCCGTTTGATAGATATTTAGCTCCTATTGGAATCAGAAACAGAGGATGAGGACTTTGATTGTTTGATTAATGGCAATACCCACTTTATCTTTAAATACGCAAATGTGCTTGTTTTATCTCTGTGTTTTACCATGCCCACGATGATTAAAAAATGTTAATACTTTGTAATCAATACTTAAAGCACAACCAAACTCAGTTTTGCTCCCGCTCTATTTTTGTATATATCCATTTCTGTATATAAAACCCACACCCTATAGTTAGGTGTGCCTTATGTGTGTGTTAAATAGGCTAATGGTACACATAACTGAGACTGCACCTTTTAGTACGGTGCACCTTATGGTCATGAAAATATGGTAAAATTAAACTTTTCTGATCTACTTTAAGTTAAGACATAGTTGAATCTTTAAGTTCTTCAGTCATAATAACTGCTGTTTAAGCACTAAATGTAGCCTATGTACAGTACAGTTCTGAGAGATGAAGTAAACACTAAAGGTGCTTTGCTACAAGCAGAGACTGCATGAGCAACTATGGATGTAGATCAGGGGTGGGCAACCCCGGCCCCGGAGGGCCGGCGCGGGCGCAGGCCCCCGCCCCAAACAGGCAGCAACACACCCGACTCCACCAACGAAGGTGCGGAGTAGCAGTAATAAGTAGAATCAGGCGCGCTCACTGCCCAGCCGGAACAAGGACCCGCAGCCACACCGGCCCCCCGGGACCGGAACCGCCCACCCCTGATGCAGATGTTAAGGTTTTAGCTGGTGGAGTGTCATAGTGTTCCTAGGGACCCCTTCGCATCCTCAGCAGGCATCTCAGGGTAATGAGATTAAATAATAAATAAATAGGACCACATTTGAAATCAATTCTTTACTTTACTTTTCATTGTTGCATTTAGGGTTATGTAATTATAGTTTTATCGTTTGAATGCCATGATGTAAGTTTCTGTGATGCTTTTAAATGAATGAGACTGAAATCACAGTACTTGCGAGAAAAATCACAATGAAATTTTTCTTACGATCATTCAGACCTAGTCTGGAGGATTTCTGTAGAGTTCTGAGAGGTGTCTGTAGAGGTATGAAAATATCTACCCACCTCTCAAATCGGGCACGGCTACAAAGGTGGAAGCAGAATCCAGCTCGGACCCGGCCGGCTCGACCTTTCCTCTGCTCCAGGTTGGTCTTGGAGGCCCAGACTGTGGCGTAGTTGGTCATGTTGTTGTGAGAGGTGAAGAGCTTCACCTTCTGCCTGTTGACACACAGTCACTTACTGATCTTTAACCTCCTGCTCACACATCACACAGGGTGTGGACTTACTTGCAGGAGTCGATGACGTAAACAACATCATTGATGGTGATGCTTGTCTCTGCGATGTTGGTTGACAGGATCACCTGAAACATTAGGATGCAGGTTCATCACCTTAAGCAATGAATGACACAAATCATTTATTCATTTGTGCATCTGTAGCATCTCTGACCTTCCTGATGTTGTCTGGAACTGGTTCAAACACCCTCCTCTGCTCCTCTCGGGGAATCTGAGAGTGCAGTGGCAGAATCCGGTACCGGTTACTTGCTGGAAACAAAAGGTGCATTTTTACACATTTTTAAATTTTTTTTCTTTGCTTGTGTCTCAGCAGGATTTTTTTTCTCCCCCACAACTACACTATATTGCCAAATATGCCTTGGCTCGCATATGAATTTAATTGACATCCCGAGACAAGAATCATTCTCCTGACAACCCAGACCCGTCCATCAAATTACCAGATAAAAAAACATAAATCACCAGTCCAGAGAATTCCAGCTGACTCCTCTAGAGTCCAGTAGCTGTGTCCTTTACGCCACTACTTTGGGACGTTTTGCATTGCACTTTGTGATGTATGGCTTGGATGCCATGGAAACTTATTCCATGAAGCTCTCTGAAAGTGATTGAAGTGACACCCGATTCTGGTTATTTGGATGGGTGAGCGATACTTTTGGCAATATAGTGCAAGTTATTTTATATACTATTAGAGGTGAGTTACCCCTCTGCTTACTTCTATAAGGGGGAAATGCAAACAGAGAATTTGTGTTATGAGCAAACACGATACATGTGTTTGATATTGACTCATACTGTAGCTATGAAACATTACCAAAATGTGGGTTGGTCTCCAGGTGTCTTTGCATTGAGTAGATGAGGTTCCAGCCGGGCAGAAAGATGAGCACAGCACCTGCCACCTGCAGTGTCTCCATGTACTTCAGCAGCGCCTCCACCAGCTCGAAGGACGTCTCCTTCTCGTTGATTTGAGCCATGGAGCGTTTTGTCTCTGCTGAGTACTCTGGCCCACAGATCACGTTACAGTTGGTCTACAGAGAAAAGCAAGATGAGCCTTAAGTTCTTCAGCTTCTCTAAGCTGCTCCTATCTGCAGTGACAGAAGTCATCTCTCACATCATCGTCTCCCCCTCCTTCCTCATCTTTGTCTTTCTTTTTGCGGTCCATTGGTGGAGGGACAAAGTTGGTCATCTGGATGCAATCCTCCAGGAAATATTCTGGAACAGTAGCATTTGTTTTATAGCAAAGATCCAGAGAACAGCAGTAATGAGAAATTAAAAATCTGTATTCCTGCTGTGGTTCTGGTGCTTTTTTAGCAGTGTGCAAAGGACTGAGCATAAATTATAAAAACAACAACAGACTTCATACATCCAGCGTTCGGATGCACCTTGTAAACTCAAATCTATACAATATTAGCTCTTAAAAGTTGTTTAAACAAAAGGTTTGGATTTTTTGTAATCAATATTTTCCTCTGTTACAAACATCTGTCAGTTTCTAGTCTAATCTAAACTGCGTCGACAATAATTTAAAAATACATTCAAGATGTTTTAAGAAGCACGATTCTGCAGCTTCATAGCCTGAATCTGATCATTCTGGGGAGGGTTTACTGAATGTATTTACAATTTAGATTCAGAGGTCAGACATACCCTGGACAGAGAAGGTGCGTCCAAACACCTCGATGATGGGGCAATTGAAGAAATACTCTCTGAACATGGTGGTGTCAATGGTGGCAGACATGAGGAGGATGCGAACCTCTGGGTAGGCCTGAACCACGTCTCTGAGGACCACCATCAGGAAGTCTGTCTACACACACACACACACACACACTAAAATGACCTGTAGTTAGGTTGGATCAGTAGAATGTGTTTGAGATAAACTCACGTTGATGTCTCTCTCGTGGATTTCATCAACAATAACGTGACTGATTCCTCTGATTCCTGCTTCAAGCTTCCGCAGCAGCACACCTGAAAAACACCCCATTCATTATGCGATGAGAAATATGAGTATGGGGTAAGGGTGGCTTCTAGTTACATGTTAAAAAGAGGATGCACGCAAGAAGGGTCCTGGTGGACTTTTTAATTTTCCTACCTGTCCTCAACATAATCTTTATTTTACTATGTCCAAAATGAGCAAACCAAAGTAAATTAAACCAGCTAACAGTGTAAAACACTGGCTACTTGTGCATCTACAACACTTCAAGACTGCTAGCACCCCTCCAACAATGGTAAGAGTGTCTTTTCTGCGACTAAAGAACTTGCTGCAGTCACTGCTTTGTATCCACTAACCACAGAATTTACAAAGTGTATTCATGTATTGTGAGGTTAGTTTTATTCAAAACATTTTATCAACAGACATTTACATCTGGCACGCACACATGATTTGCCTTGGGTGCACTGTGGAGTGGGTACGACTTTTTTAGTAGTAGGCTAACTAGAACCATTGACTTCTGATAACCTAGCACCAGCAAACCCTGCAACTGGACTGGATTTTGTGAAAATTTATCCCACACACTGGCTGACCTGCTAAAACTAGTCCTATGTCCAAAAATCCATACTACTCATTTAAAACAACAAAACAGATTACCAAAAGGTGAGTACATCCTTCACTAAAGGATCCTTCACTGACCACTACCCTGAAAAAAATGGCCATTTTGAATTTTCGATTGGACACCTTGTATTTTTAGTACCGGTAGTCTATGGAGAAGGTATGTACAAGGTTTCAGAATTGAATCAATAAAAGGTGTATCCTAATGAAAAAATGCAGTTATCTGCTCTACCAACACTTCTCCAAAAGTTCTCTTATTCCTTGCTCAATTTCCTAAAAAAATATTAAATATTTTTAATATTATAAATTCCAAGGTCCAATACATCATTAAAAAAAAAATCAAATATCTGAAAATGTGTTGATTGATTGAAAAGTTAAACATTTTGGAATTTTTAAAAAGTTCATATTTCAAATTTGTAATAAATCTAATTAGACAGACATCTACTTGACTATATCTACTATGCACACAGCAATGTTTTATCATCATAACATCATCATCATCGATATAGATCTTGGATGCTAGTTATCACCATCTTTACCGGATAAAGGATTGCACTTTCTGAACATCTGGTGTCTTTTACACCTTATGTAGAGTTTCTTTGTAACCGTTTTTTTTACTGAATTTATTTTAGTATTATATTGTTCTGTATATGCTAGTTCTGTGCTGACCTGCAGATAAAATAAAATAGCAAACTGCTATAACATGGTGCAAAGCTTCTTCTCTCAGAAATTAATGTATTTTTGCCTCGAGATGATAAAAAAAAAAGAAAAAAAAATCGAGTAAAGCAAAGCTCTGTAGTAACTGTCGGTTACTTTAGTTGTTTGTGTTTAAAAATCTGAGACTGACTTTGTGGTGTCGCTGTGATTGTGTCTATAACAGAATGATCACGACTATGTTCATGTACCGACAGTGCAGAAGAGGATGCTGGCGTGTGGCCGAGGGAGGATCGATTCAAATCGGACGCTGTATCCACAGCTCTTCCCAAGCTCCTCTGCTCTCTCGAAGGCGACTCTCTCCGCCACGGACACAGCACTGATCCGTCGTGGCTGCAGAGATGAAGAAGAGTCATGAGTATGAAACTCACAGGCTCAGGAACTAATGCCTCAAAGTCAGACCCTCGGTGTTACCTGCGTGACCACAATGTTGCAATCGGATGCTCGTCCCTGCTTGATAAAACGATCCAGGATAAACTGCGGCACCTGAGTGGTCTTCCCACATCCTGTTGCTCCCCTGATGATCACAACTGGGTTGTTGTCAACAGCCGCCATGATCTCCTCCTCAAACTGTTTGACAGGTAGCTGCTTGCGATCCGTCAGCATCTGAAGCACAAAATTACTGTGTATCTACTCACTGTTTTTGTCAGTGTGAAGTGAAACAGCAGCAGAAAACTTACTGACCTTCTGCAGGTTGTCGTCATGCTCCAGCTGGTACATCAGCTCATCACGCAGGTCACTGCTGATTTGCTCCGGTGTGCACTGCAGCGAGGACAGAAACATGACACAGCAGGTTCCCTGCTCCTTAACATGAAGCTGAATGCTGTATTTCAGTTCTGTTTTTACATTCCCTTTCAAGGAAACAAGATTCCAGAGAAATCCTGTTAATTCCTAAACATCTTTACTAATGTCAACTTACAAAAAAAAAAAAAAAAAAAAAAAAAAAAAACTACACAAAATCAAATCAATAACTTATGTAAAACCTGTAAACATGTTGTCATAAACAATTAATTATCCCTACCTGCTTTTGTTAATTCCCAAACCACAATAAAATATGTTTGGAAATCTTGTGTCCTTGCACTGTTTAACTATCCTGCTTAAGGGCAACCTCATGATATCACAATACGTTAAAACGGTAAAAACATTTGTTGGTTTGAGCTTCTATGAGGAAATATTCTGTAGATTAATTTTTTAAAACATTATATATGGCATTAGATAGGGGGAAAAGAGTAGTGAAATGACATTCAGAAATGGTGCGGGGAGTCAAAGCGGGGACTCGCTGTTCAAGCCAGGCGATCAGGTCCCCTGCACAAAATTAATGTTATCCGTTATTAATAAAGTGTGTCAGTCAGACTCACAAAGGCCAGCGGCCCCTCGTCGATGTTGCTGCTGGTCCAGGGGTTCCAGTTGACCTGAGGAGGAGACCACGGGACAACGCCGGCTCCAATCTGACGCTGTGACGGCTCGAATGTCGCCATCTTCCCCTGAACCAAAGACACTGGGCTGCTGAGATCTTCAGGCTAGATGGAACAAAACAGGCAGGAAACAACTGACACATCAGCAGCTTTTAGGTCCATTGGTTGAACGTATTTCAACATCAGGTAAAACATGATCATTTATGTGGAGTTGTGGGTTCACTAGACCTAACAACTAATAATCCATCAATGGATTTGAGTCAATTTTAAGAAGTTCCAGTAGAATATTAAACATTCTCTAGATCAGAATTTATTCCCTAAAGTTGTTTTGCTATCACATTCACTCTTTAAAAAAAAAAAAAAAAAAAAAAAAAAACCTTTTGCAAAGTTTTTATTCTAGAATTTTTTAAATGGCTTCTTTGTGGATGGGACTAAAGGAGGGAAATAGGAAGGGTAGGTAGAGAGATAGGGAATGCAGGGATCTGTGCCTCTGTACACGGGTAAGATGCTCTATCAACTGCACCCTAATATTTTAACATTTCCCTCAAATTACATGGCAACTGATAAGTAGTCATGTGACTCACAAGTGGGGGGATGTGGACTCCAAGCTCGTGGACAACTAGGGACAGCTGCTGCTGCAGGTCAGGACACATGGTGACGTCGTATGCTTCCAACTGGAGACAAAACATCTCGTTAGAAGCTAACCTGAATAAAGCAGCTGATGTGTTCAAAAACAAAGGATTTAGCACCACATACGGTTTCTCCCTCCTTCTTCTTGGTGACTCCAGAATACGCCTCGATGACACCCAGGTGGTAAAGCTGTCGGACCAGAGACAGAGCACACGACTGTGCTGCCAGTTTCTTGTTAGAGCCGTGTTCTCGAGCTGTGATTCCTATAAAGAAAAACTCCTCAGACTCACTGTTCATCAACTTCATTCCATAGTACTGATCAGTGAAGAATATTTTTCTTACTTCTGCTGAGCTGCTTCACAAACAGCTGCATTTCTGCTATGAAGCTCCTGTGGACACAAACATCACAGTTTTTACTCCCTGTATTTGTTTTAAAGTAAAGTCGTCAGTCAAACTGCGAGAGTAAAGTGATGGACTCACCCGCTGTGCTCTCAGTGGATGCCTGTATGTTTTTCTGCGAGACTTTGGATCAAAATCATCAATGAGCAGGTAAGTCCATTGTGGTCTCCTGCAGCGGAACAGTGACACCAGAAATCACAACCAGACTCCTCTGGAGCCCCAGTTGCACCCATGGGACAGCTTTAGTGCGCCTAAATGCTGTCCCATGTCTTCCTTCAGTGTGGTCATGAGTTCTGGTATCACTTTTTCACTCCCGCATCAAGCTGAAAACTCACTGCGATATCCAAACATTCCAACCTGCCCACTGCACCAGCTGAATATTGGTGTTTCTAAAGAAAATCAAATTCGACAGATTTCCTCAGCATTATGTACACTGTTCATTTTATATGTAGGGATTTATTTGGGCTTTTATTTGTGTTGTTTTATACTGCATAGCAACATTGTTGCACTTTTTATTTTTACCCTTTTAATCAATTCTTGTTTTACACACACACACACACACACACACACACACACACACACACACACACACACACACACACACACACACACACACACACACACACACACACACACACACACACACACACACACACACACACACACACACACACACACACACACACACACACACACACACACACACACACACACACACACACACACACACACACACACACACACACACACACAGAGAAAATATAAATAATTATACTGTGGTTTGAAAAAGTGTTTCCCCCTTTCGGATTTCTTTTTTTTGTTGCATTTTTGTCACACATAGATTTAGTTAGTTGTGTATGTTAGCAGTAGCTAACAGACAGATGATTTCTTCATGTTAATTATCGTTATAATTGCCCTGTGCTCAAAAAAACAACTTCTCACCAGGATTCAACTGGTGTCTGTGCCTGCTCGGTTTTCAGTGGTGAAAACAGTTGTGGAATAAATCAGTAAACAGTGAGTCTCTGAGTTCTCTGGGTTTACAGCAGTCCAGCAGAAAAACACACAGGAACATCTGAAACACAACATTGCAACCAGTTCTCTTTAATACAAAGGTTTTGTATTATTATTACTATTATCATTATTGTGTTTTTAACACCCAAAAGATGTGAGATGAAGGCCAAAGCATATTGATTGTTCTGTTTGGAAACAGAACGCATCAGGGCGCAGCCAGTTTGTTGACTTTAAGAGGCTGTAAGGAATTTACTCTACATCTTTAACAGTTTTAAAACCTACAGTCCACCTAGACTTATAATGTTAATTTTCCTTCATTCTCTTCCTCTGTTTGAAGTGAGTCAGAAACAATTCTGAACATGCTCAAAGTAAAGCATCTGTGGCTGAAGACCAGCAGGAAATTAAACACCGAATCCAGTCTGACAAGGCAGTAAAGGTTGTATAAGGCTGTAAATTATGGGAATTAACACAAAAAAAGAAACTGCTGCAAATTGTGTCTGAAGCTTAACACATAGAGACAGACATAGAGAGAGAGAGACTAAAGTAAAATCAAACTCTAAAATCAAAACTATACTTGGAATGTAACCTGCTTGGATGAGCTAAAAGGATGATAAACAAAATTAACTTGAATACTTTAAAATGTAGTTTCATATCAAACTCAAGATTTTTTTTTTTTTTTTTTTTTAAATATAAACAAACTGATGTACAAAATAATTAAATTGCTCACTACTTCAGTCATGATAATGAAAGTTGATCAGCTGTTTGCTGAAGGTTAGTGAGCCTGAACATACTTGAACCCATCAGATTGAATTTGGGTGATTGGCTGGTCTAAAACGCTCAGGGTACGTGGTCCAGACCTGTTGTGGTCCGGTCCCACTTGGCTGTATTTATACTCAGCGCTGGTTTTCTCCTTCTGGAAGAACTGGTTCAAACGGGCCTTGGCATTCTCCAGTGTCCAGTTCCCGTGCAGATTGGCATTCAGGTCCACCTCCTCTGACTCCAGCGTCTAGCAGGAGCAAATAATCAGCACAATTTACGACGAGGAAAACAGATTCCTGGATCTAGATCTGTTTGTTTATTTTGTTTCCTTTTTTTCAATTAAAGATGTAAACTGCACAGTCATACCGCCTGAGCCTCCTGCTCGTCTCTTCTGGCGTAGTACTCCTTCAGGTTGGCCCCTCGATCCCACTGACCTCCATTTCCTCCTCCTCCTCCTCCTTCTTCTCCTCCTCCTCCTCCTCCTCCTCCCCCCCACGCGGAGTTTCTTCCTCCGGAGTAACCCAGTCCAGTGACTCCTGGAACCGGCCCGCTGCTGCCTTCCTCTAATGAGACCAGCACAAAAACTAATTTATTTATTCAAAATAAGCCATAACAAGAACTACAGCGGTTATGTAAAGGACAGAAGATTTATGAGCAACTCTGATCTATTGTTTTTAAAAACAGTTGTTTTAAAGTAAATTTTAAATCTCTAGTAGTAAACCAATGATCATTTGGTTGTGGACTGTTGATCAGATAAAAAACATTTGAAGTTGCATTTTGTGTTTTAGGAGTGATTAATATTGTTCACTTTTTTCTGAAGTTTTAGTTCAAAGGACTAATTGATTGAAAGACAATAGTCTTCAGATGTTTCAAATTGGTGGGTGGTCTGTCCCAAAATCCAAGCACACATGGAGTATGTTTGAATCATCATCAACAATTTGTGTACAATACAATACCTCCCACAAAAAAGAACTAACTAGAATTTCCTCCTCTGGAGTAACCCAGTCCCAGGGACTCCTAGAACCGGACTGGGTTATGTCTTAAGACCAGACTGTTAACAAATCCGGTCCAATACAATCCTTAGCCTGTGCACATAAATTTGATACATTTTTGATGCCTTTATTACCTGATAAAGCTTGTCCACGTGCATGCAGTAGGTGTCAAACATAACTGTTTGATTATCTATCCTTAATCAACTGTTATTTGTATAGCACAAGTCATGCATAGAGTGTGTATCCATGTGCTGAACATATAAATTAAAAAATACAATAAATGTAAATACAGGAAAAATAATTATGTTTTAGGGATGGAACGGTTTATGCAAACCGTCCTAAACATTCAGTTCAACTGAATTAGTATGGTTTATAATAATGAGCTGCTGATTTTTGTTATAGGCAAAGCAGTTCCTCTTCAAGAAGAAGGGAAGCAGTGGGGCCTGGTGTAGCAGATAGTCACTTGTGGATACTTGTGTGGGTATGGTGAGTGGATAAGAGCAGAGTTAGAAGATCACCAGCAGCAACTTTATAAGTATGGATGCATTTAGCAACAGAAGCTCTGATCACAGCACTGGCATCACCATATAAAATCCCCTCCTGCAAACACTTCAGCAACATGGTAATTCCTGCACTGTACGAAGAGACAGAGGGACCTAAAGGGTAGTGCTGATACAACTTGTTCTGCTTCATTAAAGAAAACTTTGTTTCCAAAAAAAATCAAGCCGATGTTGGAACGAACAATGTCCCCTCTCTTGCAGCCAAACTTTCATCTACTTTTAACCCTAAACTTTAACAAACTCCAATTTAAAGCTTTAACTGACTATGTGTGTGTGTAGATGATTAAAGAAGACAGATGAGCAGGTCACAGATGATGTTACCTTGCTCAGCTTTCACTACAAGGTGAGGTGGCAGAGGTCCGCTGGACGGGAGGTTCCCAAAGGTACAGTTTCCTCCTGCACCTCCTCTGTCAAGTTGGTCACCTTCAGGAACTCCCACCTATTGACCAAAGACTCACAGTCAGTCTATGTGCAACAATACAATGGACAAGCAGACCTTTTTTTTTTATTCATAACTACATCCAGAGCAATTAGTCAATTTCCTTTTTGATAAGTGAACATTTTAGTTATTTTCAAGCTTAATTAATTATTCATGGAATGATTAATTTGTCAAATATAATGGTCAACTTAATATCTTTTCCTCAAAATTATACTTAATTACAGTACCTGAGTAAGTGTCCCTAGTTACTTTCCACCTTTGATGTATTGTGATTTTAGACAGGTTAATTTATTAAGCTTTCTTCACTATTTTCAAATATGAAAATATTTTTATTAGTTTTGTTTTAATGTTTAAAAAGAAACAAAAAGCAAAAGTTTTGTGCTGACCCCTAGAGCCGGGACCTCTGCAGCGCTCATTTCCCCAAGTCGGATCAGGTAGTTGACAAAGTCCCGGGCAGCGTTTGTCTGAGCATCCTTCTTATTGGTGGAGTTTCCCATCCCAATGTAGTTGTAATTGTCAACACGGACCTGCAGCAGAGCAGAGTTAAGGGTTCGAAACATTACGCATTATTAGATACTAACCAGAGAACCTGTGAACATTTAAGAATTGAATTTCTCTAAACAGGCTCCATGTTGCCCACCTCACACATAAACTTCTGCCGGTTCTTGTTGCCTGTGGCTCGGATGTCATAGGTAGGAGTCAACTTCTTTTTTCCACACCAGGCATACAGAAAGTTCTTGATGTCCGCCATGGTGAACGGAGAGGCGGGAGAGGAACCTCCTCTGTGGACCACTCAATCTGAAAAACGTCCAGAAGTAACTCAGTGAGATTAACGCAACCACTCTTAACTATCGTATGTTTTAGTGAACTTACGGTTTACAGCAACTAAGCAGCTTGTTTAACTCACATAAACACTATATTGCCCAAAAGTATTCGGCCACCCATCCAAATGATCAGAATCAGGTGTCACAGTCACTTGGCCTAGCCACAGGTGTATAAAATCAAGCACTGAGGCATGTAGACCGTTTATAAAACCCTAATGTTTTTTCATGCATTACTTTGTATTGTTAGATGTGCTATTTAAATATAGCTTGCCCTCATTGTACTACACTTCACGATCAAAGTAAAACCGCTGATTCAAACCTAAAATGTTAAAAAAAATAAATAAATAAAAGCCAAACAAAGCTAGAAAATGAGGTCGGGAGCTCGAGCCTGGTGTGTTTACTTCGTATTTGATTCGTTTTTATTGAAGAACGGGACGTTCGCAGCTAAACTAGACTTTAACTTGCTGGCATTGAATTTCCGACTGTGCCGCCATTTTGCGGTGCTTTACGACAAAACCTAACCCAAAACTAACATTTAACTAAAGAATATTAAATACAATAAACGGGTATTAATATAAACAATAAGCGTATTACTCACGAGCAGACCAGCGTAGCTAAAAGTTGTTCCAAATCCGGTAGTCCACTGCGGAAGACTGGTTACCTGGGGTTCACTGCCGGTTAAAGGCCCGGTGAGCTGACGCTACGGCGCCGCTTGCTGGACTGGAGCAAGAGGGCGGGGGTAGCAATATGTCATCTATTAATTCCAGATGTGATATCTTATTGGAACTCCTTTGTTAATAATCTTGACTAGAAAAAATTGGAGCTTGCCAGCTAAATATCTGATAGACAATAAGGTGAAACAAGTATCCTTTAAAATGATTCACAAAATCTACCCATCAAAGGTATTTCTATAGTGTTTCGAAGGGAGATATACTTTAGATGGGAAATTCCAATCTTGTGAAGGACACTTTTTTCCTTTGTTTTGGTCATGTCCTTTTCCCAGCAAAATATGGATGGATATTTATACTACTAACACCCGTTGTTTTGAACACATACTATTTGACTTCATTGCTCCATCTGCAAAAAAGGCATTTTTATGTGAATAATTTTATTTCATATATTTGACCAAATTGGGCGACACGGTGGAGCAGTGGGTAGCACTGTTGCCTCACAGCAAGAAGGTCGCAGGTTCAAGACCCCCCTTGGGGCCTGGGTCTGGGACCTTTCTGTGTGGAGTTTGCATGTTCTCCCCGTGTCTGCGTGGGTTTTCACCGGGTACTCCGGTTTCCTCCCACAATACAAAACATGCTCAGGTTAATTGGCAAATCTAAATTGCCCATAGGTGTGAGTGTGTGTGTGAATGGTGTGTGAATGGTGTGTGTGCCCCACGATTGGCTGGCGACCATCTGGGGTGTATCCCTGCCTCTCGCCATAAAATGCGCTGGGATAGGCTCCAGCAGACCCCTGCGACCCTGAAAAGGAATAAGCGGGATAGAAAATGGATGGATTTGACCAAATTGTGTATCCACAAATGCTGATACACTGCCCAAAGATCACTCTTCTCTACTTTTGATAGTGAGGTCTAATACAGTATTTAGGAACCATTAGAAACTCTAATAACATGAAAGTGATTAAAACCTTTGCCATGTATGATTTTTTAAAAATGTATTTATGTAAAAATTGTTAACACACACACTTACATCCACATCTCACAAGATTATAATCATATATAAACAATAAGTAAATGCATTGAGAAAATCAATGATTAAAAGTGCCAGAACTTTCTCTACTAAACAAAGATAAACCTGAGATACATGTTTTTAGAGCCAAAGAAAGAAATCTGGGTGTGGTTATAGACTCAGATTAGAATTTCAATAGTTACATTAACAGCATTGCAAAGTCAACATACTATCACCTGAAGAAGGTTAAAGGCCATATGTCTCAGCAGAAAATGCTTGCCTATGATTACATTCTCAGTAGACTTGCCTACTGAATATAAATAATAATAAAGGAATTTTTTATCTTATCTTATCTTATCTTATCTTATCTTATCTTATCTTATCTTATCTTATCTTATCTTATCTTATCTTATCTTATCTTGTAATTGGGTCTTTACGGATCTCTCTAAAAAGTCAATCAGACAGCTGCAAATTCAAAATGCCCAAAATATCTGGAACAAATTTCCTGAGAACTGTAAGTGTGCTGCAACAGTCACTGTATTTAAGTCAGAGCTGAAGACTTTTTAATTATTTCTTAATGCACTGTAACTTCCTTTTTGTTTTGTTTTAATTTAAATCAACAGTTTTTAAATCATATTTATTTTTATACATTTTGTATACAATTTTTACTAATGTTTTGTAAATTTTAAATTGTTTATTTTAAGTTTTAGATTTTTTTGCCCTTAATAAACTGTTTTCAATGCTTTGTGTAAAGTACTTTGAATTACCTTGTTGTTTAAATGCACAATACAAATAAACTAAAATTTACTTTCTGAGAAGATTTTTTATTTCTGTTTCAATATATTCTTATTTTCTTATCAAAATCCTTGCCACCGCTACTTGTGTTCCTGTCTGTATCTGTCTCCCCTTCTTGTGCTCCTCCCCTATCTGTGTGTTTTCCCTCAGGTAGGGGCTGGGATGTAGCGGTATGTGGGGATGTGGAGTGCTGGCACTCCCACTTCCACTCAGCTCATTACCCGCTGTATATAAATCCCCAGTTCTCCAGCCACTCAACTCCAGATTTTTCCACCTACATCAAGTTCCCCTGCTCCACCTGTTGCCACTCTGCCTACCTGACCCAGTGCCCCACTACATTCCTCCTCAAATCCCTGCACTGGACCGAGCCTAACCTCTCTGCTCCCTGCTGCACTCCCACTTTGGAATCTCCCACTGGACCCAGCTTCACCTGCCTTCCCTATCCAGTCTTCCTTCAATCGCCATTAAATCACTGTTCACCTTCAAACATTGATTGTATTTCTGTGTCTGCTCTGAGGTCCTGCCTATTAACTGTAACAAAACAGTCTGGCCAAAATGGACCCGGAGTCATTGCACCATGCTGTCTTCCAGGCCCTGGTTAATGATGTGGTCCAGAACATGCTAAACCATTCAGCTTTGTATACTTCAACAACATCCTGGTGTTCTACCAGGACTTAGTGGAGCTCTGCAGACACATCAGTTTACTTAGAAGCTATTTGTGAAACCGATGCCACTGTTTTTAACACTTGCTTTTAAGAACAAGTGTTAAAAACAGTTGTTTTTAACACTGTTCTTAAAAGCAGGAAGGGTGTCTGCCCCCCAAACTGAAAGAGGAAGCTGATTCCACAGGAGAGGAGCCTATTAGTTAAAAGGGTCTGCCTCTCAATTTAATTTTAGAAATTCTGGGAACCTCTATTAGGCCTGTGTTTTGGGCATGCAGTGTTCACAATGGGTGATATGGAACAATGCGATCCTTAAAGTAGGATAGAGCCTCACCATTAAAAGCTTCGTAGGTGAAGAGAAGGATTTTGAATTCTATTGATCTTACAGGAAGTTAGTGCAGAGAGGCAGGTGAGATACATGCCCTTCTTCTATAGCCTGTTAATATACACACTGTTGCATGCATTCTGGATCAAGTTGAGAATTTTTGTATCAGCTGGCAAAAAAGAATTGGGATAATCCAGCCTGGAAGTAACAGATCCATGAATAAGTTTTTCTGCCTCTTTCAGAGACTGAAAGTGCCTGATCTTTGCTATGTTGTGTAGGTGAAGACAGAAATATGTTTAATGTGGGCAGTGAAATATATAGGGTTATTGATCAAAGATGACTACAGATTTCTGACAATGGTGCTAGAAGCCAAGGAGACCCCGTCCAAAATAGCTATATCATAGATTATTGAATTTTTCAGGAGTTTAGGTCCAAAGCATAACTTCAGTTTTGTCTGAATAAAGAAGCAGGTTGCAAGTCATCCAGGATTTTATGTCCTTAAGAGATGTTGAAATTTTTTCTTAGCTGGTTGGTTTCATTTGGCTTAATTTGACAGGTATAGTTTTCTATCATCCACATAACATAACAGGAATTCAATAGTGTTTCCTAGTAATTTTACCTAGTGGGACCATATAAAGGGTGAAAAGTATTGGTCCAAGCACAGAACTTTGCAGAACTCCATTTGTAACTTTTTTTTTTTTACAGATAAAAGAAACATTATTACCATGAGAGGTAGGACTTTAAAGAGTTTAATGCAGACCTCTTTATGTCAATAAGATGCTCTAGTCTCTGTAATAAGACCTGATGGTCGAGATGGTGTCAAATGCAGCACTAAGGTTTAACAGAACAAGAATGGAAATAAATTCTTTATCAGATGCATTACGAATGTCATTTGACACCTTCCTGTATATGTAATTAGATGCATTCTAAATCCTGAATGGAAATCCTTATATAAACCATTGTTGTTGAATTTCACACATCTGTTTGGCAACAGCTTTTTTCAGGGTTCTTAGAGATAAAAGGAAGGTTGGATATAACTCTGTAGTTGGCTAAAATACCTGCAAGATTTTTGAGGAGAGGTTTAATTACAGCTGCTCTGATAGTCTGTGTTATGTAGCCACATAATAATGACATCTTCTATCTACAGTATATGATCCAAAAGACAGGTTGATGTTTTGGATGAAGAGATCAATGAAGCTCATTCAAAGAGGTTGACTCAAGAAAACAAGTCTAAATGAGGAACAATGAAGAACAATGGAATCAAGAGTTACTCACAGTAAATCTGCAGTGCTTTCAATAAGTTGATCTATTTCAGAAGGACAAGCAGCAGTCTGTAGCTGTGGTGAGGCAGGGCAGTAAATGAAATACTGACGGTATCACTTCAGTTAGACATTGAGTGAATATATTCTTGTCAGGTGGTGAGTAGTCGAGTAAGAGAAAATCAAAAGTTACAAAGTCAATAAATACAAAATGGTCCTATAGAAGTGTTCAAGTTCAATGCTGTACATTAAAAGCAATGGGTTGGCACATCTACTCTCTGAGAAAACCTGATATTAGTAAAGAGAGATTTGCAGAGCCAAGGCTATCATTGTCAACATCAACATAATTATTAAAATCACCTGCAACTTCACCCTGGGCATATTCCTCATGATACAGCCAGGTTTCAGTAAGACAGAGAACATCAACATTATAATCTGATATCACATTGTCTATTAATGCAGCTTTAGATGCAGCGATCTAATGTTTAAAAGTTGACATTTCACTCTCTAATCCTGCTGATTTTCAGCTCTATTGGTGCTAATCTAAACCATGTTACCATGTTAAAATTCACAACCACTGCAAACCCTACCAACCACCCACTAGCAACATTGCCATTTTGGAGGAAAACTTGTTGGAGTCTGCAAAAGACCTAAGACTGTGGAAGAGGACAATGATCCTAACATAAAGCAAAATCTACAATGGAATGGTTCAAAACTAAACATATCCAGGTGTTAGAAAGCCAAGTCCAAGATTAGATCTGAATACAATTGAGAGTGGGAAAATCCGAAAAGTGCTGTTCACAACTGCTCTAACTTTACTGACCTCAAGCTGTTTTGCAAGGAAAAGACAAAGGCAAAACCTTTAGTCTCTAGATGTGCAAAACTAATAGAGACATACCCGAAAAGACTTGCAGCTGTAATCGCACCAAAAGGTGGTTATACAATGTATCAAGTCAGGGAGGCTGAATAATTTTGCAAAAAAAACAGAGTTTCAAATATCGTATACATCAAATATCGTATGCATTTTGTTCCACTTCACAATATTGTCCCACTTGTTCAATATTTACAAGGAAATCCAATTTTACAATTATATTTGAAGCCTGAAATGAGGCAGATGGTCGAAAATTACTTTCGCAAAGCCTTATATATACAAACACACACCCGTTCAATAGTTTAATAATGTATTTGTGTGCAAATAACCACTGTTGTAAAACAAAGGTCTGTGAATGTGTCTTGGGAGTAAGAGTTTGCAGTGAGCATTTGGTTATCCTCTGAAACTAGAAATGACGCAGCACTTGTAAACTTTTCAGCCATTGGCTACAGCCACAGTAGCTTGTGTTAATGTGAGGGATAGTGGCGAGGCGGTAGGCATTTATTGTTGTATCTGCAGGAAACCCTGTGTATATACACTTTTCCTTTTCTTCTGTTCTTCCATTTCTCTCGACTAGAGTGACAGGGAATGAGGCCATGGAGGTAACTAATTGCTATGTGTAGCCAATAGGTCAGTGGCGTGATTACATAACCACATATGCGAATTTGAATGGTAACTCTGACTGTTCAAGTCAGACCAGATGGATCATCGGGCCACTTGGTATTGTTTTGCTGTTTAAATGTTCCACTATATTTGCTGCAGTGACTTTCTGCATGAATAGAAACCTTTACAATGACTGAAAGCAGCCTCTGATCTGTAAAATAAATACTTATAGAAAATACTCAGACATCAGCACACAATAAAGAAATCACCTCTAAATCTAGATTGTTAAGATTGTTCACATACTGACAGTTGCGCAGCTATAAAGTTGATTCCTTGTTGAGACAGATCAAGTGTTGATAAGGTGTGTTTCTTCAGGGTGTGGTGTTGGCACAGTAACAGAAGCAACTCAGGCATGGTGGTGTGTGTTTGTGTGAGTGTGTGTGTGCATATGTGTATGTGTGTGTATGTAGTCCAGGCCTAGTGTTGGATTTGTGCAGCTCAGCTATGGGGAAAGTGTAACCAGGTATTGACAGGGTGTGTGTGATGGATCATAATGTACGTGTGCGTGAGTGAGTGTGTGTCTGAGGTTCAGGGTGTGGCTGCCACCACACCTACAGCTTCAGGCCACATTTTACAAATGAACAATTCACAACAGGAACACAAATAATAGAGCTGCAGGCTGTGATTTACAATGTTCAGGATCCACAAGTTTGTAAATACTGTGATTTAACAGTTCAAGTCATAAAACATAATTTTAGACTCAAACCAGACTAGAACAAATATTCAAAGTCAAAGTCAATTTTATTGTCAATTTCTTCACATGTACTTTACATACAAAGGAATCAAGATTGTGTTTCTCACTATCCTATGCATTTTACATGTACAACCACAATATTCATGTGTGGATCCAAGACCTGATCGTCTTCATCCCCTGTGCCAGACAGTTCTTTAGGATATAGATAGGAATAGAAAGTGGTGCAGTGGGTAGAGCAGCCTCCCCATGTACAGAGACAGCCCTAGTGGTTCTAGCTTGGAACCTGAATCCGGTAGGCTTTTCACGTCATTCCTTCTTTCCTGTCTATGTCTAGTAGTACTATCAATAAAGACAAAAAACGTTGTTTGTATATTCAGCACTTGGACTTAAGCATGTGCCTTTGTATAAATAAAGTTTGATTGATTAATAAAAATATGACACAAAAGAAAACTGGAAAAAGTATCAAAAGTGAAATCATAAATGTTTTGTCCGATTAAAGCCTCAAAACAATCACATTACTGCATTGTGAATAGAAGGAAAAGCAGCATGTTAGAATACATTATATACTTATTATTAATGAATAATAATTAATAAATTATCCAAATGGCAATTAATTTCCTATCAATCAACTAAACAATAAATTGAATAATTGCAGTTCATCACGAAAAACCTTAGCATTCGCAGATTTTCTTTTTTTCAAAAATGAGTACCTATATATTTGCAGTGATTAAGTTTTACTTTAAAACAACATTTAATTAACCATTATTTTGTTTTCAGATTTTTGTCTGGTTACTAAATATAATAATTAATATAGTAATATTTTAATTACAGTATCAAGACATATTAAGACTGTAAATGTGCGAATTTATATTTGGTTCTATCCACTTATTGCATTTTCATACATTATTTATTTTAACAGGAAGTGACTATGGATAGACTGGGTTCTTTCATAAAAATAATTCTATATTTACAGATTATCTATCAACATTAACCTGAATTTTGACATTATGTCTATTCCGGTTCAAACTGCTAGACATAATAAAGGCCACATCTGAAAGCTCTGAACTTGAGCTGAAATTGTTTTGTCACTCTCATCTGGCTCCAGTTGTTTATTACGGTGGAATAAAGCTTCTAATTCAGCCTGTGTGACTCCGCCACAGTCAGCAGCTATTTTCTAAAATCAGAGGCTGAAGTATCATTTTTTCCATTTCTGGAACAGAGCAGTTCTCAGAAATATGATTTTTTTCATCTGCATCTTGTGAAATGTTCTTTGTGTCATTAAAATGTAAATGTAGTGGACGAGTCCCAGTAAACCTCCAGAACAACACCCCAGACTGTCTGCACACAGAGAGACACACCGGCTGACACACTGCAGTCGTCACCTCCTCTGAGTGTGTTTGAATCACATGTGAGTCAGTGTGTGCCAGTACAGTATGTGTAGCATGTTCAGGCCTGCAGCAGCAGAGGAGTTAAAAGCTGACACTTTGAGGAGCTGTAGGAGTTTTTTATTTCAGCTCTTGAGGAGATTTGACACTGAATTGATTCCAGGATTCACACATGAACATGAATATCTATCGCAGCTGGATTTCACTCTGCTGGATTTTAGCGGCCGTCTGTGCCGTCCAGACAACCTACACATTATACAGTAAGTCTTTCGATCTCTGCTTTTATTTCAGATTCAGCCTCATTTAGGTTCCTGCTGTCACATCAAATCTTTACTAACATTACTGCGATGTACATTTGAAAAAAATACAATTATGATGTATGATGATATATATATATATATATATATATATATATATATATATATATATATGTGTGTGTGTGTGTGTGTGTGTGTACACAACAAAGAAATTAATAATAATAAATTACATAGTTTTCATACGAACAGTGTTGTTTTTTCCACAATATCTCCCCAACAAAAAATGTCAAAATGAGAGAAATAAACTTCTAAGATTTTAAAGGACCACACTATGTTCTTAATCTTTGTACTATTGATGACAAAGACTTTTTCATTTGTTTCTCATTACATTTTTGTGTTGTGAAAAGCTGCTTCAGCTACTGTTTGCAGCCTTTTTTCATGTTGTTAAAGGCATGATATCAGTGTGGTTATTAGATAAAGAAAAATAGGAGAAAAGTAAAACTATATTGACAAAAAGAACAATTATAGGAAGATTAAACCATTAAAGATGTAAGCAGAACATTATATGACTGTAGAGTGAAACAAATATTCCTTATCAGATCAGTGTGAACATTAAACATAAATTAACAATACCACAAAAATACAAACAGCTCAAGACTCAAACTTGTTTCTACCAATATCAGAAAAAACAGAACTAATACAAGCAAAAAAACAATCACAGATTCAAACTTCAAATTATAAATTCATGAGTCAGTATGGTGACTAACTATGGCCCGACATGTCTCTAAGTGAGCTAACAGCTGGAATCGGAAGAGTTGTTGATTGGCAGCTGATGGTGATGCCCTGTTTCCTCAGACAATGTGCTAGCTGGTTTGGGTGTGACTGTGCAGTGAGATAATTTTCCTACAGGCTTCAGGCTGGAAGGAGCCATGCTATCGAGGATTTATGACCAAACCACAGCACATTTGAAAAGCTTCTCTCTGTAAACGGCCTGCTGCTCAACTGGTTCACACCTGGTGTCAAAATCTCTACACTGCAGTTACATGATCTAAAACAGGGCTTCCCAATCCTGCTACTCAAGATCTACTATCTTACATGTTTTGCGAATCTCTCTACTCCAACACACCTGACTCTAATCACCAACGCACAATCAAGTAGCTGAAGCTTTCCAAGGGCTTGTGAATAATTGGAATCAGGTGTGTAGGAGTAGGGAGATTACAGCAGGATTGGGCACCCCGGGTCAAGAAGATAGTCTTGATTGTCTATCTCTAAATTTCCTGTGTTTGAGGGCAAATTTTGCTCATTTGATGGAACAAAGTGATACATTTTGTCTTTTATTGTCAGAATTTTGTCATTAAACTAGCCCATGAAGTTGTTACTGCTAGGGGTTGTAGGAATATGTGGATCAATATAGTTTAATTTTGTCAGTGAAAATAAAGTGCCAAAAAGAAACGTAGGCTTTTTTTCTATTAGTGAGGAGTATTAAGCAGCTCTGGCATTACATAGGGCCTTTCTGTATGTTCTGAGACTTTCTTCTATGTATGGAGAGCTTATTTCAGTTTGCTGAAATGCTGTTTGTTCAAAGTCTTCGCGCGTGACAATGTCAATGTTAACGAAGGTATTCGCCTGTGGCACAGCCAACTTTCTTTTTTCTTGCCTGTTAGCTGCTGTGTTAGCTCCTCTCTGTGACTCTGAGGTAAGTAATGCAGTCAGGGGGGATATTTAGGGGTGTTTTAAGTATACTCAGTAGCCAAGCTCATAGTCAACTCATCCACCGAGTACCCTCAAAGAACCAACCCCCCTCCCGTTACTTACCTCAATGCCACAGCCAGAGGTTAACATGGCAGCCAACAGGCAGGGACTAAAAAGGCACAGGTGAATTTATGTACAAAACGCACGAAAACATGAATAAATTGTGACGCCGGTATAGGCGGAATAATGCCCTTCAAAACGAAGACTTTTAAGGTCATTAACCTTTACTTTCCCTACTTTTTGGCAATGGTGGCAAGGAAAAGCTTCTCAGCGAGTAGAAACCTTGGGAGGAACCAGGCTCTCTGGGGGGGAACCATCCTCCTTTGGGTCAGGGATCTTCCTGCTGCTCCTGGCTCCAGGTGTCGGATGTTGCTGATAAGGAAAAGAAAGTTTATTTCTATAGCACATATTTGAACAGATAGTCAATTTAAAGTACTTCAAACATACCAGACATCAAGACAAAATGTAGAAGCAACATATGGCAACATAAAGGGGCATTTAGGAATAATTAAACAGAGGTAAATGGAAATAAATATTAGTTAAAATAGAATGATTACTGATGGTTTCAATCCTGAGGCCTTTAGGAGCGGCGTCCCCTCTACTCCTGAAAACAAAAACACACAATGTGTGAGATTCTGTCTGATGAAGTTCAGACAGCATCAGTGTCTGAGTGTTTGAATGTAATGCAGATGTGACAGTGTTTCCTCTCACCTGTCCTTTGTAAAACACGATGTAGGCAAAGCATTTCCCCATGTCGTACACAGAGGCACCCCTTGTTTCCGAAACCTTTGTGTCATCGTAGGTAAGCCTGCGGTCCATCAGGTTGTCCTGTCCTACCTTTGGGTCCACCCCGTCACTGGTATAGTGTCCTAACAGAAAAGCAAGCAAGATTTCACATGAGCTAAAGAAGCAATGGACTAATTTTGTGTAAATGGGTTAACTGACTGCAGCCAATGGCAAACAACACAGATTCAGACGTTCTCTAATTCAGGTGTGCCAATAAGAATTAGCACAATGTGAGAAACTATATAAAAAACATTATTTAACATAATAATTGTAAGTATGAATACATGAGTTAATGATCTGACCACTTGTTGCTGTTCCCATGTAATTGATATTGCTGACCAGCCTATAGCAGCATTTATCCTGAGAAGGAGAACACAGTTTATTTTACTTTCACATCAGTCATTAGTCAGTGGTCTATCAGCTATTTTAATTTCTCTTTACCTGGTTTGAGGACAAAGCCAGGTTTTTGAAGAGGGTGACGGGGTCATGGCACTTCCGAGGCTAGTAGGGTGGAGTATACCGGAAGCGCTTCAGCTGCAGGACCAACTCTCTGCAGACAGATAAGACAAGATTAGCAGCAATTGGTGGAGCAATAGGTCAAAGATGGTGCCATTAGGTCTTCTGAGGTTTACAGTAAGGACTCATTAGGGGTAACCAGGAAAGCGGTTGTTTCAAATGGATCTGGCACTCACTTTGGCAGGTTGATAAATGACAAGTACTGTCTAGACCTTATGGCACCACACGCACATCTGTACTCCAACTCTGTCTCCTGCACAACAGCACAGATCAACATGACTTCACTTCTATCTAGGCTTTACGAGGATGCCACATGAAAATGAATATGATGAGAATGAATATTTGTTACCTTCAGATAATATTCAATCATCTGTTCCACTGTTCCACCTACGGGTGGCAAGTCAAGGGACAGGTTGGTGAACTCCTCCTCTCTGATGGATCCTGTTCCACAGCTATAGATGAGATAACTGCAGTAGCAGTTTTACTTTCATCTAATGGATTCCTGTAGAGATGCAGACATACTCACCCAAATAACTTATTCTGCTGCTGTCTGAGGACCTTAGTGATGATGTAGGTCCCTGGTCCTGGGCAGATGCTACCTTCCCCTTGGGGTGATAATAGTGGTTTCTGGTTTTTCACCTACTTTCTCCTTGGGGTTCCCAGTGATGCTGGTGGTCTCTGGGTCATCACCTGCCTTCTCCTTGGGGGCCTCAATTGTGATGGTGGTCTCTGGATCATCACCTACTTTCTCCTGGGGGGTCTCAGTTGTGATGGTTGTCTCAGGTTATCAATTAACTTCTCCTTAAGGTTCTCAATGGTGATGGTGACCTTTGGTTCATCACATACCTCCTCCTTAAGGTTCTCGGGAATGCTGGTGGTCTTTGGATCATCACCTGCCTTCTCCTTGAGGTTTTCAGTGGTGATGGTCTCTGGACCACCTTCTTTCTCCTGGGGGGGTCTCAGTTGTGATGGAGATCTCTGGTTCATCACTTACCTGCTCCTTAAGGTTCTTAACAGTGATGGTGACCTCTGGTTCATGATCTATATTCTCCTTGGGGGTCTCAGAGTTGATGGTGGTCTATGGTTCATCGCCAACCTTCTCTTTGAGGTTCTCAGTGGTGCTGTTGGCCTCTGGTTCATCACCTACATTCTCCTTGGGTTTCTCAGTGATGATGGATGGGTGCTGGTTCATCACCTACCCTCTCCCTAAGGTTCTCAGTGGTGATGGTGGCCTCTGGTTTATCACCTGCATTCTCCTCAGGTGTCTCATTGGTGATGGTGGGTTTTGGATAATCACATAACTTCTACTTAAGGTTCTCAGTGGTGATGGTTGTCTCATGTAACCGTTTGTTTTGGTCCAGCCTTTGTTTCATCTGAGACGGGGACACTGTTGATAAAGACAAACATTGAATGTTATTCTATAATACTAAATATAGATAGACTCTATATCATATCTATTACTATATATTATATATTCTAAATTACAACTGGGTTAACAAAATAAGTAATATAGTCATGAGTCTCCTTACCTTCCTACCTTGACTAATGAAACAAAACCACAATAAAAAACCACAATAAAACAATGAACTATGTCAATGTAGTACATCACACAAGTCAAAGACGTACTGTAATAGAGTACAGTTAATCACCCAATATTTTAAATACAACTGAAATAACAGATAATTACTTCTGGTAATTACAGTAACTAAATCTACAGTTGGTTACCATAACTCTAACAGTTTTACAGTGCATACACAAGTATTGTGAACTTGAAGTTGTAAGTGTTTTGAATCACTGAAAAGATGGCATGTTCTAGAACAAGCACCTCAGAATTGTGTGTAAGTAAATGTACTTGAGTAAATGTATTTAGTTAATTTCTATCTCTCAGGTACAAAACTCATTGTGATTAAAATCTCTTTTCCAAGAGGAACCTGGCCTAAAGTGCGGCATAAACAGCAGTCACACACTATAGCCAGGAACACACTAATAGTATAAACTCAAGAAAACACAATTCAAATAATCTTAAATGTTTTTCTATTTTAAAACAAAAATACTATTTGAATTTATAAATAAGTTTGTCTTTTCATTTCCTGTTTGTGAATATAATAATCAAATATAATGTCCTCTAAATGGCTCTGCTGTTGTTTCCACTCATCAAATCATTTACGGATTCTATATCCTCTATTGCTCTATGTAGACCAATTAAAGGGTGAATTTTAAAGAGCAATAAAGCTTATTCCAAAATCCTGTTGCTGTTAAGTTTCTTACTCAAACTAATGTTTTTATAATTTAAAATTCATATATGGGTCAGATTTGTGGAACATTAATCTAATGCTCTTCTATTTTGTTTTTAGAAGAAGTTATTAACTAATTAAATTTGATTGAAAAGATATTCTGTTCCAGACTCCATACCATGGGATTGGCCCCATACCAGTTGTTGGCAGTAATGCACTAATTCTTTATCTAATCCAGTGGTTCTCAAATAGTTGACGGGGAGCGCTTTTGACCTCGGGGAACATGCTTTTTTATTTTTGCACCTCCACTACATTAGGGGCAGTAGCGCTCTCATTGCCAGAGTATGCGCAGGGAGCATTCGCTCGATGGTGTAGGTGTATGTGTATGAAGAGTAGATGATGTGTAGCAGACCCTCAGAGGCACCAATAAAAAATATTTAACAGTGATGAAAAGACAGGCGGAAAAAGACGGAGATAAAGAGACAAACAATAGTCTCCCGAAAGCTAAGACGAGGAAATAAGATGAAGCGTATGTAGTGCTTGGCTTCATTGTGAAAGACTGTTGTGTTACTGTGTCTAAAATGTTGGCAGCGGACAGCATGAAGACAAATAAATCAAAGACAATACACCCCAATCACACTGATAGGCCGATTCAATCTAATTTTATTTTTCAGTATCATATGGGGGGGGGGCTGTTTTCTTCTTCCTCATAGAGGGGCATGGCAGAAAATATTTGAGAAACACTGACTTATGCCAATGTCTAATAAACCTTGAGAAGAAAATCTTCCAAACATCCAAAATCACTGGATACTGAATTTCTCAGTAGTTCAGGTCCGAACACACTAGCTTCAGCTCTATCTGAATTAAGTAGCAGAAAGTTGCAGGCCATCCAGGATTTTATGTCCTTAAGACATGCTTAGAGTTTTGCTAGCTGGTTAGCTTCATTGACAGATACAATTGTGTATCATCTGGATAACAGTGGAAATTAATAGAGTGATCATTTTACCCAATAGAACCATATAAAGGAGGAAAAGTATTGATCCGAGCACATAACTTTATGGAACTCCATGTGTAACTTTTGTACGGACAGAAGAAACATTGAAACATGAACAACCTGGGAACGATTTGAGGGATCGGAAATAAATCAGATTAATGCAGTCCCTTTCATGCCAATATCATGCTCTAGTCCAGTGCTTTTCAACTTTTTTTTTGCCAAGGCACATTTCTCTCAGCTGAAAACGTGAAACAAACTTTATAACAATATATGTGTTATACTGTTGATATAAACATTTTTTAATTTAAGAATTACGTTATAATAAGAAAAAAGAATATAATAAGCAAAAAGAAAAAAACATATATTATAATCTTAAATGTTCATACTCACTCAGTGTGAAAGCTGGACCTGTTTGGATAAGCACAGCTGATATCCTGGCAGAATCTAGGAAACACACACAAAGCTCTTGGTCTTTCTCTGTTTTCAGTTTTTAGAGCAGTCAGGCTTGAAAAGCTCACCTCACACAGAAATGTTGTGTAAAATGGGAGCAATGTCAAAATAGCTTTGTTGACCAGCATGGGGAACTCCTTAGCAGCTGCCAACCAAAAGCTGTCCAAAGGTAGATTAACATAATTTAGTTTGAGAGCGGGACTTTGGCTGTTACTTTAGCCACTTCGGGTCCTAGCATCTCATTTACAATGGCTTTGTAGGCAGGAAGTTTTTTCTCTGCCACAGTGTGGGACTTTTTTGATTTAGCCACAAGTTCAGCGACATGGTAGCTAGCTTTAAGGCTCTCTCATTTATCTTTGCGTTTTTTTCATGTAAGTCGCCTTTATTCCGTGTGTTCACGCAGGTGAATAAAATTATCGATAGCACTGTTGGAGAGCTTTTTACCACATACCAAGCATAAAGTAAAAGTAAACCCAAGTTAATTATGTTGCTTCGCGCCAGAAATTTTGCTGGACGTCAAAACCGTCGCTTTCATTTAACCTCCGTTCATACTAGAGCTCAGGATCCGCATTTTTCCTCTTCAAAAACGTACCCATCACTTTCCCTGTCGTCCTGCTATCCACAATGAACAGTCAACCTGCCACTGTGTCAATGCGTCACTAATTCGCTTGTCTCCACGCACAAGGCAGTTGCTACCTGCTGCTGCCCCCTACTGGTCTGAAAGAGTAGGTACTATATGATTACGCTGCAAGCAAGAGACAGCACGAGCACACAAATATATCATTTCCCACGGCACACCTGACAATAGCTCTAGTGTGCCGCGGCACAGTGGTTGAAAAAAATTGGTTGAAAAACACTGCTCTAGTCTCTGTAATAAGACCTAATGGTCGATGATGTCAAATGTAGCCCTAAGTCCTAATAGAACAAGAAAAGAAATAAATCCTTTATCTTGCACATTAAGAATGTAATTTTAAACCTGATGCATTCCAATCCTGACTAAAAATCATCATGTAAACCATTGTTGGGTAGAATTTTTACACAGCTGTTTAGCAACAGTTTTTCCAGGATCTTAGAGAATACGGAAAGGTTGGATCTAGATCTATAGTTGGCTTAAATAATAGAGTCCAGAGCAGTTTTTTTTCTTTAAGCATTACCGAGGGTATAGGGTCCAAAGACAGGTAGTTGTTTTTGATAAAGAGATCAATGAAGCTGGTTCAGACTGGTTATTTGAAAAAAAATTAGAGGATGATTCCTAAAGATTTCTCCCCTTGACGTTTCCTGTAGCGCCACCCTGTGTATATATTGCACATTACAGCAGCAGTACTGCTGACTGCGGTCAGACTGCATGTTAGTTCTGTAAACAAGGAGTCGACATAGATGATATTAATACACGTAACAGCTACAACTAATATATCCTGATAGTCGATAAATTGTATTGATTATTGAAACAATAAAAAACTGTGTTGCTTGGTTCATAAAAAGGGTGGCGACAAATTGTTTATTCAACAGATCTTTGCAGCTCCAATGCCTAGCACACGAAACGTAGTTCCCAGAATGTTCTGGAGTTTTAGAAGAAACAAAAACATTCGCAAGATGTTATTGGAATGGTGAGGGAAGGTTACAACCGTAAAGTAATTACCCCAAAACAACTTTACTTCATGTGGTTATTAAAAATTCTGGGAATGCTGTGGTAAGGTTGTGGGAGATTCGAGTGCTCGGTAGATTCCCTGATAAAACTTGCTATATTTCCCCTGCAGCCACGGTGCGGTGTGAGTGCAACGGGAGGTCTCGTTTATGTCTGCGTGACGCGCAGGGGCTGCACTGCGTGGACTGTCAGGGAAACACCGAAGGACGCCACTGCGAGCGCTGCAAGGACGGCTTTTACCTGGCGGGGGCGGGGCGGAGCTGCACGCGCTGCCGCTGCAACGCTACTGGCGCAGTCAGCGCATCATGCGACGGCAGGGGGCGCTGCAGCTGCAGAGAAGGCGTCAGCGGAGACAAGTGCGACCGCTGCCACGATGGCCCGATCGGACCAAACGGCTGCTCCCACAGGTACAATCACACACAACAACCGAGTACTTTGTGATGCCTTACTACATTTATCTGGCAGTTGTTAATTGCTTTAAAATACAGATTTGACATACATCAGTATTTTAATATTCTTACTGTTTATATATGTGAAACACATATGTATATAATAATAATGCTGCAGTTTTATACTTGTTGTGTTTCCAGCCGTCAGACCAGAGAGGATATTGGGAGTCAGAGTCCTTCATGTTTTTGTTACGGTCACAGTAGCCAGTGTTCTGCTCAGTCTGGTTACTCTATCCACAACATCACCTCCACCTTCACTGATGGTACATTTCACCTTTACAATAAAACCCTATGAATTCCCAGTTAGCATTTCAAAATAAAAGCTCCAGAGCTCAACTGACACTGTGTGTCTTTCCAGGCCCGGAAGGTTGGCGGGCAGCAACGGCACATGGCGTCACCCCTCACAACATCCACTTCCGTTGGTCACCGAAACACCAGGACCTGGAGGTGATTTCCAAAAACAGCCTGCCAGTTTACCTGTATGCTCCAGGTAAAAACAAGCCTCCTTTTTTTTTTTTTTTTTTTTTACCTCTGTTCCTTTCCCCACCTTCCTCCCCTTATTGTATTTTTTCACACCTCCTTCATTTTCTCCCCTTTTCCTCTCTCCTCCAGCTCCTTACCTGGGGAACCAGTTGCTGAGTTATGGTCAGAACTTTTCCTTCTCGTTGCGTCTGGACCGTGGTGTTCGACACCCTTCCACCAACGACCTGATTCTGGAAGGATCCGGCCTGCAAGTCGCCACTTCGCTGGGCGACCTGCGCTCCATTATTCCCTGTGGACAGAAGATCAAGTACAGTTTCAGGTCAGGATGTCACAGCTATATTTTAACGTTTTGAAGCTGTAAATAACAGTTATATTCAAAGTCAAGGTTTTCAGCATAATAATTTAAATAATTATTATAATAAACTAAAAAAATAATAAAATATTTTCAGAAATTTGGTTATAACCATCAGCTCTAAATTATTTCCTAATTAAAATAGTCAATACTGAGGTCATACTGTAAAGATACTGATTTGTTAACAGTCATTTTTCATTGCATTTATTTTGTGTCAAGCCAATCATTTGGTTCCTCACATGAGAAAATAAAATTAGAAAATAAATAAATACTTAAAAAAATCACATAAAGAACTATTAGATATTTATATTTTTACTTGATAAAAGCTATTTTTCCTAGATATCAAGGAATTATCCATATTTGCAATATTGACCTCCAATTTGATTGAATTGAATAAAGCATCACACAGTTTACAATACAAAAGACACATCAGGATGAATTTTCTGTATCATTGAGCACTGTGGATCAGGTCGCTGATGTGTTGTGTTGTGTTTATATGTGTGCGTGTGTGAGCAGACTGGACCAGCAACTGGGCAGCAGGTGGAGGCCTCAGCTCTCATCCTCCCAGTTTCACACGCTGCTACAGAACCTCACAGCTATAAAGATCCGAGCCACATTTGGAGAAAATGGTAAGACACAAACAAACCTGTTAAACTCTAATTCTACATGTGTTGTCAATCTTTTTACATTTTACTACTGCAACTGAAAGGATGTAAATGTGTTATATTTTAATATTCTGACTGTACGCTTAAATTCTTTTATTTTATTATTATACTTTATTAACAGATGTGTTAACCACTTTGTTGGAAATGTGCTTTAATCTTTATATGTATATGATAAATATGAAACAGTACTGTTACTATTAAGTCTAAAATTCTGGGAAAGTTGGAAATTTTCCATGGGAATTACCAGGAAAATATGAGGATAAACAGGAATAAATCCAAAATAAATAAAAAAAATAAAGGTTGGCACTTAATAGAGAACTTAATAGTTGCTATATATTGTAGCATATTTTTAGCAAAAGAAATCAGATTCAAAGGACCAGGTCTAATTTTTTAAAAAATTTGCCCACAGTTGTGTATCCCATAGTCATACAATGTGCTTCCCACACTGCATGACTATGTGCAACACAATTGAATCTGCGTCGTCATGTCATTCTCCCTCATACTCACAGTAAGAGGGAGAACACATGATGCAGGCACAATGCTTTTAATCAAACACAGCACAAATCTCCGGTGAATCCATCCTAGCACACAATGCTACTTTGTTTGTGGAATTGGAGTGCTTCACCTTTTTTTGTTAAAACCAGCTCTTTCCAGACCAGCAGAGCAGATCTGTAAATTGTTCAGCTATGTCTATGTGGCTAATGGTATTTGTTGGTTTCCTTCATCAGACTCAGATACACAGAATACACAGTCCAGCCACTCTCAAACACTGCCATATAAGAGTTTCACATTCAACATACTATGAAACAAAACCTGGAACATTATGACATGTGATACATTTACCTTGAAAATAGTTCTGTCTCATAACATTCCATTATTATATCATAGCATGGTGAATATGCAGGTTATAACTTGCCTCCTGCAAGTTACTGGAATATGTATGAGCTGAGTTTGATAAGCAAAACCAAAGAAATTCCATGAGCTATGTAGTAGTAGCTGTAGCTCATAGCTCTGCTCCGCTGGTCTGGAAACAGCTGGAATTGGCAAAAAAGGTATTGCTATTGCTATGACTATGGGAGTCATGGCAATGAGTGAAGTTCCAAAAATGGAACATTTCTGGAAATTTACCAGAAAACTTTTGCTCTGTTGCAATCCTACTACCAAATAAAAGTCAAAATGTTACATTCATTATATAGACTGTGTTATAGTATTATTATATTATATAACAGAATTGTTGTGTCTCTCCAGGACGTGGCTACCTTAACAATGTGCAGCTGGGTTCGGCTCGGCGCGGCCCTGGTGCACCAGCCGACTGGGTGCAGAGATGCCTCTGTCCTCCGGGATACGATGGTGAGTTCTGTGAGCGCTGCTCAGTGGGATTCACCCGCAGGACGCCCACACTTGGCGCCTTCAGCCCCTGTGAACCCTGCAGCTGCAGAGGAGGCCGGTGTGACCCGCAGACTGGAGACTGTTACTCCGCAGACGAGACCCCGGCAGAGCACAGTTGCGCCAACGGTTTCTACCCAGACCCCTGGCATTCTTGGGCCTGTCTGAAGTGTCCCTGTCCACAGGATGTCAGCTGCTCGCTGCCGGACGGGTCCTTTGAACCTCGCTGCAACTTCTGCCCCCCTGGAGCCACTGGTAGGTCCACGGCCACAATCTACAGTTATAACAGCCTCTTAAGGCATACTCATAATGCGGAAAGGTTTAGTCATCTGTTTTATATTGATTTAATTTCTGTGCCTACAAGAAAACCTTGTTTACTTTGACTTTGCTTCACTTTTCATTGCAACCAGTTAAATACTATAATTGCATATTTTTTTTAGTAGTGAAAGTGCAATACAACAGACAAGGTGCCATAGGAGACAAATATTTTAAACACAGTGATGATACAAAAATATACATGAGAGTAGGAAGTATACATTATGTTTGTAGTATAATAATGTAATAGTATTATTATTATTACCATTCTGTCGATAATGCATACTGTGTATGCGGATTAACAAATTCTGCGAATTTGTACATTGTGTTGTGTGTTTTTTATTTTTTTTTTATAGTTTTTTTATCTTCTTCAACTTTATTTTTTTTTTTCTTTATCTGTAACGTTGCAGTAACACACAAATTTTCCCGTTGTGGGATCAATAAAGTTTATCTATTCTATCTATTCTATTCTATTCTATTATAATTATAAAAAATGGTATAATAAATATTATATATATGTATTATTATATAAGTAAATATAATTTCATGTATTATGAGACACCATATTATATTAAAAATACACCTACTAAATCAATATAAAAATGAATCATTACACATTTGCCGATTATGAAGTCACCTCTTTATCCTACTTTGTGTTAAGATAAATAAGTATCTGTGCAGTGACACAACTTTGCTTATTTTGTGTAAAACAAGAACCTCTGTGTGAAAACTGACCATAGAATCTGTCTATAGAGCTTCTCTCAGTCTGTAAGTCTGTGGCTTGCATATTTAGGATTTGTTTGACAGATCCACAACTTTCAAATGTAGGTTGGTTATGGCACAATGGTTTGTTTCCTTTTCTGTTTAAAGAAAAGGATGAATTATTTATTATTCCTCTTCTCAATATTAAAGATGCAATGATATGATTTTTCTTCTCTCCAGGCCCTCTCTGTGATGTCTGCCAGGAAGGTTTCTTTGGCGATCCTGCAGGGGAGACCGGTGTGCCCCGGCCCTGCAGACCATGCCAATGTAATGGACACATTGACGTCAGCATTGTGGGAAGCTGTGATCGCCGTACTGGTGAATGTCTGAAGTGTGTGAACAACACAATGGGACGAAGCTGTGAGACATGTCTGGCAGGATTCTACAACAGACAACCCACGGATGCCTGCAAACGTAAAAACAGCATGACCGTCACTGATGAAATAATGATCAATATTCACTTATTAGATGATTTCATTAGTAAATATAATCAATCCTCAAAGGACTTATTAAGCAAAACTGTGAAATCCTATTCTAGGCTGATGATGTTCTGCTGTATAACAACTTTATTTGTAATACAACATTTAAACTTGGTACATTCATACATACATTCATACTTGGTGTCTCTGGCATCACCTTTATCTACTCTCACTGTTGTTAGTAAAAATTAACTAATTAAGGTTTCATGTTACCTTCAGCCTGTGACTGTGATGTTGTGGGCTCTGAGTCCAGACAATGCGATGATCTTGGCCGCTGTCGGTGCAGACTGGGCTTCGATGGTTCAAGGTGTCAGCGATCTAATTGTCCCGCCTGCTTTAGCTCTATTAAAGCAAAGGTAAAAAAGGGTTGAGGCATCACATCATGTTTATTGATGAGAGTAAACTTCTGATGATGATTACCTAGAATGAAATGGCTTTCTGTTTTTTAGTTGGAGGCGTACACTGCCAAACTGCAGGAGCTTCAAAAGCTGTTTTCAGAGATGGACGGAGGTCTGAAACCCGCCAACAGCGCAGAGATTGAAGCTGCTGTGAGGGTGACGAAGGAGCTAGTGAACAACCTGCAGGACAGCAGCGAGCAACTTACAGGTCAGAACAGGAAAACAAATCAATCACTGCTAATGAATGGAATTAATATTAATATTAATAATTATATTAATTATTGATATTAAATATTAAATATATATTTATTTTACTGCTGTGTTGTATTTGTCTGTATGAAGTTGTATTCATTACAGCATAGTAGTATTTCAACTTTATCACAAAACACATATCCCAAAAGGATAATTAATGAGGATTTAACTTAACTCAAACATTACCAACCACCAACAACAATAGCCTGCAAACCAATTCCCTGATGGAACATTAATGCTGGTTTACATAAAAAAAAACATCTAGTGATTGTTGTAGGGAAACATTGAGCCTTCCTGAAACATTTCTGAAAAAGAACGACATTAGTTTTACCCAGGGAATGTTATACAGGTGTTTAAAAATGTTCTCAGAGCATTTTGGAAACCACAGCATGTGATGAAAAGAGCAGTTGCTTTTAAACTGACACACCTCGTGCATCCAATAGAACTGGAGGATCGTCTGAAGGCCCGTCTAGCATCCATCAGCCGCAGTCAGCTCACTGAGGGGCAAGACGTCCAGAATATGGTAGACGCCATCGACGCTATCAAACAACGACAGCAGACATACAAGACGAAGGTGGAAAGGGTGCAGACGCTGACAGATGAAATGAGAAGTAAACTGCAGGAGGCAAAGAACCGCTTGAGATCAGCTGTGAGGCAACACACACACACACACGCACACACACACACATGCACACACGCACACACACACACACACACACACACACACACACACACACACACACACACACACACACACACACACAAAAGGTTAAATGGATATACTGGATTGTGATGACAGTGAAGAATGTGATGATCATGGTAAGATAAGATAAGATAAGATAAAACTTTATTGATCCCACAACGGGGAAATTTGTGTGTTACTGCAGCGTTACAGATAAAGAGAAGAAAATAAAGCTGAAGATAAAAAAAATAAAAATAAAAAACACACAACACAATGTACAAATTCGCAGAATTTGTTGATGATCCGCATACACAGTATGCATTATCGACATACAATGGAGAGAAAATGGTAATAAATAGTAAGCAAAAAGTAAGAAAAAAAAGTATGCATAAGCAAGGCATATATACATACATACATACATGCACGTACATACCTACATACATACACATACACACATATTTGCATATATATATATGGACATACATATCCACGCACATACCCACATGTACACATACATAGCCATGGTAATGATGATGAAAATGATTTCTTCTCTTCCTGTCAGGAGCTTCCCTCCAGTGACGCCCCTCTGGATTCTCACTTCCTGTCCTCATTGGTGCTTACAGCGACAAGTTTGGCTGATAAGTGAGTTTTTATGATAGTTTGATATTATGGATGAATTGATCAGCTGTGTGTTGTTTGAGTGACACCTCTTCTACCTCTGTGTGTCCTGCAGACATCAGACAAAGGCCACGGCAGTTGAGCAAAGTGCCAACGAGGCTCTGAGTGACTCAGAGAAGAGTTTGAATCTGGTCCGGACACTGATGAACAGAGAGAACAAGATCAGAGAGCTGATCGGAGATCTGAAGACCAACTATGACCAGACCACAGCTCAGGCAAAGTCTTTGGAGAATCAGGCGGCCCGTGTGAGTGGTGAGGCAGAAGATGAGAGCAAGATGGCGGACAGCATGCTGAAAGACATCACCAACATGGAATGGGATGTCCCAGTGTCACTGAAGGTAACATGCTGTTTGTTGTTAGTCGGGGTAGTCATAGTGGGGATGCTGTGGTTGTTCCAGCTTGGCTTTCACTAAATGGCTGATGCCATACTACTGCTGTGTTGTGTGGTATATGTGTCATCCTCCTTTACTGACTTTGGTTTGATTGCGACTTATCTTATCAAGTCAATTTATTTGTATAGAGAAAATCACATTTTTGCCCAAAAATGGGCTTTACAGTTTGTACAAGATACATTTGAACAGAAAAAGTTTAACACTAAATGGAATAAAATGAATATATCTAATTGAGTGGTTTATCTGGAGAATGATGTGACAGGATCCCTTGTGAACCAGGACAGTAACAGACCCTCCAACAAATGAAGGCTCCATTAGTAGTTGCAGTGCAGCATGTTCTGTCGAAAAGAAAACACAGGGCCGGATTCCAGGAACACAACAGATTTAAAAAGTACATCAGGTGGACATAATTATTACAGATGAAAGAAAGAAAAAGAGACTCAGAGTAAGTCCTGACAGTCTAACAGTATAATAATGTCCTAGGCCAGCTAGAGCGAGCCCTAACTTCAAAAAGGAAAGTTTTTAACCTGTTCTTAAATGTAGGAAGGGTGTCTGTCCCAGGACTGAAACAGAAAGACAATTTCACATGAGGGGAGTGTGGTAGCCTCTCATTTTAAATTTTAGAAATTCTGGGAACATCTAATAAGCCTGGATTTTAGAAGTCTGACCATTAACAGCTTTGTAGGTGAGGAACAGGATTTTGAATAATATTCTTGATTTCACATGACGCCCGTACAAAGAGGCTAATGCGGGTGAGCTATGATCCCTTCTTCTATTGTCTGATAATATATGCACAGCTGCATTCTGGATCAGCTGGAGAGTCCGTGAGAGATTTTTTGTTGCAGAAAGATAATAAAAAATGTCAGTAGTTGAGTCTGGTAGTAACAAATTAAACAATTTTCTGCATCTTTTAGAGACAGGAAGTGCCTGATAATCGCTATGCATAGTTGAAAGAAAGCAGTCCTAGAAATATGTTTAATAGGACTTAAACAGGTTTAATGCAGTCCCTTTTTATGCCAATAAGATGCTCCAGTCTCTGTAATCAGATGGAGTCAAACACAGCACTATGGTCTAACAGAACAAATAATATAAATAAATCCTTTATCTAACGCATAGAGATTGTCATTTGAAACCTTCACCAGTGCTGTCGCGATGCTACATTCTGAATAGAAATCCTCATAAAAAGCATTGTTGTGTGGAAAGTCACACAACAGTTTGGCAAGGATCTTAGAGAGAAAGGGAAGTTTGGATATAGGTATAAATATGGTTGGCAAAAATACTGAGTCAAGTGCAGGTTTTTCAAGAAGAGGTTTAATTACAGGGATGAGGGACAATTTGAGGGACTGTGGTACATAGCCAAATAATAGGGACATGTTGAGTATTTCCAGCAAGGATGTACTAATTAAAGAACCAATTTCTTTAAGAAATCCCAGGGTCCAAAAGACAGGTTGATGTTTTGGATGAAGAGATCAATAAAGCTAGTTCAGAAAGATTGAAGAAAATGAGTCTAGGTACTTTTGTCTGTCTCTAAAATTCCTGTTTGGTGCCAGTTGATGAAACAAGGTGATACATTTTGTCTCTAATTGTCGGATTTTTGTCATTAAAAAAGCACATGAAGTTGTTGCTAGGGTTGTAGAAATAAGTGAATCTGTTTGACATATAAGGCTGGTTGCAGTGTTTTGTACGTTGAATAAGGGTTAGTTCTTTTGTCTGTCTTTACTATCCCTGTGTCTGAGGGCAGATTGGTACTGGTTAATGGAACAAGGTGATAAATTCTACCCTAATTGTCAGAATTTTGTCATTAAAATGAACTTGAGGTTTTGACTTGTGCTTGGACTTGACTTGGAAATGTCAGTGTACCCACATTGACATGGTATGCACCACTGTTGATTTCTCTCTCTAGCTCTCTGTGTGTGTGAGTGAGAATAACAGAACCACATTAAAAAAAAAGAGAAATTAATTTTTGGGGCTAGAGAATGTTCTATAAGGGGTAAACAATGCACATCTTATTTGTTTCGCCTTTGATCAAGATTGATTTCTGATCCTGGAAGAATTGATCCTCAAAATATAGTAATCAGGTCAGCCATCATAGCAATGCTTATGTTGATGCTGGTGTGATCGTCTTTGTTCCCGCCCTGCTCAGGAGGCAATGGACGCCATGGTGACCAGGCTGGATGGCGTTAAGGAGGGTATGGATGGTGCCATGTCAGGATATGAGATGCTGCAGGACGGCATGCAGCGAGACAAGACTACTGCTGAGGACCTACTGGAAAAATCAAAAAACGCCCAGCAGGTACAGGAAAATTCTTTTACTTCTTTAAAACAGCTGGATTAGTTGTTTTGTGACATCAGTTGATTTTTGAATGTTTGTCTCTGCAGAAGTTTAACAAACTGCTAGACAGAGTCACTGTGGCCAAAAACAAAACCGAGGACGCTCAGCAGCGCATAAACAGCAACATAGGCGAACTGGATGATGCCCTCGACACCCTGAAAGGTACGTATATACGCACACACACACACACACACACACACACACACACACACACACACACACACACACACACACACACACGCACACACACTTTGTCTGTTTCCGCAGCCATGCAATGAGCTGTCCTCTTCTTTCCCAGGGTTTGACCAGCAGATCGGCAACAGCAGGAGTATGGCTGACACTGCTATTGAGCGTCTTCCTGACATCAATGCCACTATCCAACAGGCCATCAGCGACAACGCAAAGACGCTGTCAGTCTTAGAAGACGTGTCCAGCGACTACAACAGTGCCCTGGGATCCATCAACCAGCTGGAAAATCTGGTCACTAGTCTGGAGGTAAAAGCGATCAGCTGCATGGTTAGCTTCGCTTAGCTATACTGGAAACAGAGGAAAACTAATGAGCATAGCATAAATTGTTAGCATAGCTGCATCAAATTGAGAGAAATCACTTTGAAAAGAATAAAGTTGGTTTGTTCTGAAGGTTTAAATTACTTTTCTTGTCTCTGCTCCTCAGGGAATGTTCGACTCCTTGCCGTCACCCATCGACCCCCTGACTGAAGCCACCAAACTGAAGGAAGCTGCGAAAGGCCTTAAGGCGGATGCCACCACAACAGCTGAGGACCTGGTGTCTCAGTTGGAGACGGCCAGGAGACAGGAGGGAGATGCTGAGGAGGTACACGCACACAAAAACACACACACACACACACACACACACACACACACACACACACACACACACACACATACCGTGTGCAGCAGTAATAAGTGTGTTTATCTGCAGGCTGCTGCTGGAGCAGATGCTGTGTTCACAAACACTAAACAGACGAATGACGCTGTGGGGGAAACTTTACGAAAGATCAGCGGCCTGCTGGAGAATATCAGTGAGTCTATGGCTCTATGTTATTGATCAAGATACTCTGATATTATCGATCACTGCACAATGTTAACAGAACACCTGCTGTTTTCTCACTTGTTTTTCTCCTCCTTTTCCTCTGCAGACGAGCCTGGTGTGGTAGAAGAGTCCCGCCTACAGGAGCTGGAGGAGTCTTTGGCCTTTGCTCAGAAGGAGGTGCAGGACCAGCTGAAGCCTCGGCTTAGTGTCATGGCAGAGCAGGAGGCCGCTCAGCAGCGTCGACTGTCCAACCTCAACATGGATATCGACATGATCCTGGGAGACATTTCTAACCTGGAGGACATCCTAAGGGTCGTCCCCACAGGCTGCTTTAATAGTCAGCCCATCGAGGAGCCCTGAGGACACCTGAGGACACCTGCATCACCTGCTGCTCAAACCACAGCTGCAGTGACGACTCATTATATCCTCAACACATCGCTGTTTCCAAAACAACAATATATTAATATTCACTTAGTGACACAAGAATTAAAGAAGCTGGAATCAGGAAGGTTTAGGTTTTTTCTTACAAAATGACTGAACACAATGAAATAATTAATAAAAAATGTAGTTGACTAATAACTTGACTAATCACTGCAGTTCTAATGTATTATGTAGAATGATGTGATATAATTATTTATGTATCTTTTTTAAATGTGCTTATACAGTACTATAAATAAGTTTGTTCAGATCTTTAATGTCTGCAACAGGTCAAATTCAAAAACACTCCATCAGACATTTCCCATAATGCACCTTATCAGTGTCTTTCATTATAGTTAACCCTCTTAGTTCCCGCATATAACACAAAATGTATTTAATAAGGAACATATTTTTTTAAAAATATTTAGTATACATTAAAAAATGTGGATGCCATGTTACTGTTTGTTGAGATGAACATACATGTTTTTCAGTGAGATCCTTCAGCAGCAGAAGATTCAGGTGAACTGATTCAGATCCGCCTGAATGTTTCACTGCTGATGATATTGTATTTAGTAATCTGATGCTGTGTAAAATAAGAACCTACTACCACCTGCGGGCTGATCACTGAACTACACAACCTGTTTATGAAAGAGCCATTATCATTTTATTATATTTATACCTGTGCAGCCAGTTTCAGCTTCATGATGTTTCACCTTCAGCAGAAATATTTATACAAAAAAGTTTATGAACTATTTAATAAAATCTGCTGCACGTTCTGAATTTACATGTTTTATCTCTCTAATTATTTAAAAACTAATACTGATACTTTATTGCAGTACAAGTACTAACAATGCAAGGTACTAATGGTCTGATGCTTTACCGCAAGAACCAATACTGCAATGTATTAATACTCATTAAAAGCAAGTAAGTCCTGCATGTACAAACCCTAGCAAAAAGTATGGAATCACAAGTCTCACTATGATATTTTATTTTGTAAAAATTCCGATCACAAAAATGAAACAAGCATAAGGTCATTCCAAAGTGTAACGTCTTGGCATTCAGAAACACTAAAGATTGAAGAAAAAACATTGTGATGGTCAGCAAATGTTACTTTGCAGAGAAGCAAATATGGAATCATTTAATTCTGAGGAAAAAAATGTGGAATCACTTAATTTTTCCTCAGAATGAAGTGATTCCATATTAGTCCCTGTGCTTGGTCTGTAAAAATAACATTTACTGACCAGCACAATGCTTTTATTCATTTCCTTTAGTGTTTCTGAATGTCAAGAAGTTGCACTTTTGAATGACATCAGTATTATTTGATGTTTGCGATCTGAGTTTGTTCTACAGAATAACATGTCTGAGTGAGTGATTGCACAAGACTGGTGATGTCATACTTTTTGCTAGGGGTCGTAAAATACAAGTATTGTGGGAAAAAAGCTCATTAGAGACAGACTCAGAAAATTTCTCTACATGTCCCTTTTTTCTTTTTTCAGGTGTCATGTTGTTGGTCAAACAGACACACACAGACACACACAGTAAAGACAATGCCACATGTTTAAGAGTGCATCACAGTTTACAATCAAAATAATCAGAGCAACAGAAGCAGATCAATACAGAAACAGATTTTCATTTTCAGATACATGATACTACTAAAAGAGACCAACAGGAACCTACATTTCTCTCTTTCAGACACGCACGCATGCACACACGCACACACACACTTCACATTGATGAGGCATTGATCTTCAGTACAGATCTGTTCATTTACAGAGTGAATAGAAAATGGAAATGTGGGTAATTCCCCCATTGTATATTTATATATTTACTTTTTGTATATTTCTTTTTTTTTTTGCAAACACGTTCACAACAGATTGAACCTTACGTGATAAACATTCATGCCAGAACCAAACTGTGTAAGCATGCAGTCAACAAAGAGCTGACAGGACCACAACACTGCTGCTGATTCAGTTGGACGAATCACCTCCTGATCTTTAAGTAACTGATGCTTCTGAGTAAGATTATTGTCCTGTTGACAGGACAGAAGAAGCCTGAAGCATCAGTGTTGTTGCTATGGTTACCTGCAGTTTAAATAAGCAGAGCTCTAATTTAAATATGGAGATAAACTGTTCTAAATCTATAATTGACGTGTCCTCATGTACAGTTTGAGCTTCCAGATGCAACTAACTGCCGACCTGTTCACTGCAAACAGAGCCTCACGCAACAAACACTGAGGGATTCTAAAACCAACAAAACCTACAAAATATATATCACAGTACTTTCCCCTGCAACACTTTATTGACCCACATCGCCAATTCTAGTGATAGTATCGTAGGTTACCTGTGATTCTACGAAGACCTGCATTATGGGTCGTTTTATTTTATAGGTTGTAGTTATTTATTGGTTGTTTTTAGGAGGTTTCATGGTGCAGTTTGGTACACAAACAAGGTTGAGTTGGTGAGAACAAAATTAAACAATATTTAAACTTTACTTTAAACTGAAAATTACTGTGTGTTCAGTTTGTAGTTTTGTTTGTTTGTTTGTCGAACTACATATGACAATGTATATATATATATATATATATATATATATATATATATATATATATATATATATATATATATATATATATATATATATATATACATATATATACAAATATATATATACATATATATACATATATATGTATATATATATATTTCACTCTGCAGTGAAAAATCAAATCAATGACGAACCTGCGGCCCTTTGGGATTTAGCCCCCCCCCCCTCTCTGACGGTAAAGTCACATGACACACAGACAGAAGGAGGGACACTAATGCTCCTGTTGGAAAGCGACAGCTCAAAGGAGTAAATGTTGGACACAGAAGACAGACAAGGAAGTTTCAGTGGGGGGAGGCGGGGTATATAGATGATGGCGGTTGAAGTCACCCCCTCACCCCTCCTGTTCTCATGGTGTTGATGCTGTTATTTATCCCGAGGTGTTGATGTACAGCTGGCTCTGCAGGATGTAGTCGATGACCGGCTGACTCAGGTAGTCTACAACGTGACCATCACCATGCTGCAAGGCCAGTCTGGGGGTGGGGGGAGGGGGTTATCTGAGCAATATATATACAGATATGTCAAGGGTATGATTAGCCTAGCACTGGCACAAACAGTGGAAGTAAAGGGAAGATTCTGGCCAAGGTTTGAATCTACAGAACAAAGATCCGAGCATTTTTAGATACTTAAGGTTTAGAAACCTTAAAAATGTCATTAAAAGCACATACAAATAATGTCTTATTTTGCCCAACAAGAAGGCTGAAAAAAAAATGAAATTGGAATAGATAACAGCAAAGGGATTTTGGGATCAAAAGTTTTACCTTTTTCATGAATGGAGTTTTGTTTGATTGTCTGTTTTTAGTTCTTTTAGAGATTAGATATTGCTGATCCAATTGTTTGTGCATAGCTACGCTAACCTGCAGTGGCATGCAGTGAAACTGATCTCAGACCTGCTCTTAGTGGAACTGACGACGGACATGGGGTGATTCATGTCGTCCTTCACCACAACGATGTTGTTCTGAAACAACACAAATAAACAAACAAACATTATCATGCTGTCAATGAGGCCTTGCCATTTAACAGGAGGATGGGAACGCCCGCACTGACCTTGTACTTGCGGAGGATAGAGGAGTGATTCATGATTCTCTCTGTGTCTACTCCATCACGAGGAACAACCACAATCCCAAAATCTCCCACAATCACCTCCATCTATAACACAGTGACAAAGACACAGAGACGAAAACACAGAGACAGAAACACAAGAACACAGAGACAGAAACCCAGAGACAGAAACACATGAACACAGAGACAGAAACACAGAGACAGAAACACAGACAGACACCAGAGACAGAGAAACACAGAGAAATAGTAACAGAGATAGAGACTCATGTACTTGTATTGTATACTTTAACAACACTGTAATAGTCTGCAGTAATAGAACTGCAGTACTTTAACAACATCACATTTAATCTCATACTCACTCATACTATTTATGCACTTTTACTCCAGTATTTAACTACATCACAATACTGAAGTAGTGTTATTGGTTGTGTGTTTAGAGTACATATTATATTCTCAGGAGTTCAATATAAACATGTGGGAGGCAGTGCTTGAGGATGGAGGGGGCGGGGCTACAGTATGCTTACATCACTGTCCTTCCACAGACCAGGGATGCAGAAGGACTCCAGCAGATCACTGCCACACAGGAGCAAGATGCGCAACTCTACAGATGAAAATCAGGCAGGAAGAGAGAGACGTCGAGTAAACAATATGCTTACTGGAAACAAACAAACTGGAGGAATCAACTACAGCACAAAGTAACCACAACATGGATCAGCTGCAGGTCACAGTTACACTCACCGATCTCCTCGTATCTCATGGCAGTGCCCAGGTTGGCGTTTTCATCTGCCAGAGTCACAAACACATCAGCCAATATTATTGTTATTACAGTTATTATCTACTACTGTTACTCTGAGGCCAGAATGTTGAATCTAAACTGACCAACGAAGGTGAAACGTTCAATGTGTGGACGCACGCAGCAAATCTTCCCCAAACTCTCACTGAGCTTCCCCCACATCTTAACTGAGAAGAAAAGGACAGAAAACAGGTTATCATCATTACTATCACCACCACCAGACAATCAAGATGATGATAATGATGAAGATGATGAAGAACAGACTGTGACTCACTGGCCATTGGCTTGTGATTCATGTTGTTATGGTTCTGGTAGATGGGTGGAGTCTTATTCTGGGGCTGACCAATAACAGGAGTCGTTGATGGCGTGTTGACGTTTGATAGAATACAGCCAGTGACTCTCTGAGAAAACAAAAATCTTGTTATTTGTTGTTCTTCTCAGACCAATCACATTTTAGTCTTACCCTTAATCACATTATCATTCTCCACCTCAGATTAAAACATTTAGTCTCCTCCTCAGATTAAGCACATTATCGGTCTCCACCTCACCTTCATGAGGTCTCGGTGATGCTCTAGCACGCTGCAGGTGGTCTGCCAGGTGTCCTGGTAACACTCCCAGGGGTCAACCCTACACCAACACACAAACACACACATGCGCGTGCACGCACACACACACACCCACACACACCCACACACACACACACACACACACACACACACACACACACACACACACACACTCACACACACACACACACATATGGTTTATACCAGGTGGTCATCAACAGTCAGTTAATAGTTTGTTTGTAAATCACCTCTTACAGACAAAACATGAGGTCAGTGAAAAGGAAAGATTCACCTGATCCAGTCAGAGGAGTGAACAGCCAACTGACACATGTTGAGACGATGTCTGCTGGGAACCAGACCCTACACACCCACACCCACACCCACACACACACACATACACCACACACAAACATCAGTTACTGTGTAGGACTGTGGATCCTTACCAAAAAATATAATAAAATAAAAGTTTTTTGATCGAGGTGAAGTTGTATGTTTTTCTTGAAAACATTTTTTCAATGCAGCAACCTCTTTTTATAATAAATTATAAAGAAACAAGTCTATTTATTAAGCTGTACTGGCATAAACAAATAAAAATGTTGTTGCCAAACAGTTATAAACAGTATATTACAAATTATTATTAATATAGTTTATATTATTAGTCAAGTCAAGTCATCAATCAATTTTATTTATATAGCCCAAAATCACAAATCACAGATTCACCTCATGAGCTTTACAGTTTGTACAAAAGCAACACAACATCCCTTTTTCTTAGACCTTCACATCGTACAAGGAAAAACTCCCTAAAAAAGGGAGGTTAACCAGGACATTAAGAGACCCTCTATCAACATAAGATCCTTCAGTGGCTAGCCCTAACTATGAAGTTCGTCAAAAAGGAAAGTTTTTAATCTGTTCTGCTCCTCTGACTGAAACAGAAAGACGTTGAAGTTGAAGGCCCTGCCTCCCATTTTAATTTTAGAAATTCGGGGGAGCTTCAATAGGCCTGCCTTCTTGGAACACAGTGTTCTTGATGGTGGATATGGAAGGTAGAAGGGAGCCTGACCATTTAGAACTTTGTAGGTGAGGAGGACAATTTTGAGTTGTATTCTTGGTTTCACAGAAAGCCAGTGTAGAGAGGCTAATACAAGTGAGAAATGATCCCTTCTTCGAGTGTCTGAAAATATATATGCAGCTGCATTCTGGATCAGCTGGAGAGTCATTAGATACTTTTTGGTGTAGCCAGACAATAAAAGAACTCAGTAGTCGAGCCCGCAACTAACAAATGCATGAACAAGGTTTCCTGTATCTTTCAGAGACAGGAAGTGTCTGACCTTTGCTGTGTTGCATAAATGAAAGAAGGCAGTCCTAGAAATATGTTTAATGTGGGCAGAGAATGATACATCTTGATCAAAGAGGTTACTTGGAGTGGTGCTGTAGAAGAAGATGTCATCCAAAATAGCTATATGACTGGGTATTGAATTCAGGCCGGAGCACCATAACTTCATTTTGTCTGAATTATGTAGCAAAAAGTTGCAGGTCATCCAGGATATGTCCTTAAGATATGCTCAGAGTTTTGCTAGCTGGTTGTTTTTTATTTGGCTCTATTGACAGGTTGTCTATTATTTACGAAACAGTAGAAATTAATAAACTGCTTCATAATCATTTTACCTAATGGGAACATATAATGGGTGAAAAGTATTGATCCAAGCACAGAACCTTCTGGAACTCCATGTGTAACTTGGGCGTGGATTGTATATAAAAGAACGGGGATGTGCGTTATGCAGAACATCATTGTTTTAACAACCCTGAAAATGGTAAAGAGACACGCTTATAAAGCACAGTTTAACCTGAAGGCAATCAGCTACGTGGAGGAACATGGAAATCCCTGTAATGTGTCCACCTGCACACATCATCTACTGCAGCCTGAAGAAAATGAGTCTAGATAAATATTAGTTCTTTCATCTGTCTCTCACCATCTGTCTATCCCTGTGTTTGAGGGCAGATTAGTGGCAGTAGATGGAATAAGGTGAAAAATGTTGTATCTAATTGTCAAAATTTTGCCTTCAAGGAAACAATTCAGAATATGGGCCAGGAAGGTGGTAATATTGCAGTGTTTGACAAGATGGGCGAAAAAACTTAGAACAATGTTTTGAAGAATGAGTAGCTACACCACTGCTCAGGGCTGATCAATAAACTGCAGTTGACAATGACTGCAACCAACCATGCGATCTCGGTCTTGAGGAATATGAGTATTATTATGGCTGTCAGGACTGGATTCATTGAGGCTAACATATTCTTCATGATGCAGCCAGGTTTAAGTATGACAAATCAATATTATAATCTGATATCAGATTGTTTAATACTGCTTGACAGCGATCTAATGTTTAAAAGACCAAATTTCACTCTCCAATCCTACTGCTTTTTGCAGTATTGGTGCAAATTTTAATCAAATTACCATGTCTAACTTGTCTCCTGTTGTCTAGAGTAGTTAAATAAATTAAATGGTTGGGAGACAGATACAGTTTCTATGAAGTTTGGAATGGGTAACTGCTTTAAGGGAGGCACAGAGAAGTGTGCAAGACTGAGAGTCTGCCTCGTGTGAGGATTTTGGGGTATAATGTCCACCATGTTTCTAGATATAAGAAAGCGGCACCATCCAATGTGGGATGTATGCTGTCTTTCGGTATCAAACCAGGATTCCACAGAATGTCGACCAATTGTCAATGAAATTCACATTATTATCTGGGCACCAACTTAACAACCAGCGGTGAAAAGATCTTATGCCACATGTAACATGATCACTAGTCAAGTTCAGCAGAGGACCAGAGAAAATTACAGTGTCCAACACAATCTTTGCTTAACTTATTGACCTCAGACTGGTATACACAGGTGTCTTTGAATGATGATTTTATTGTTCTTCAGTTTAGTTTTAGATAATAACTTCAAATTAGATTTAATGTTGCCTGCTCTGGCCCCAGCTAACTGTGCAGCCTGGTGTGGTTAGCTTCACATATCGGACAATGGAGCTGCTAATAACCAGAGTTTGTTTCTCAGCGGAGATTTCGATGCAGATGCAATGCAGCACACAACAACATAGAAGCTTTGAGAAAGCGGAAATGATGCAATATGCACACTTTAGTATGTAGAAGGAGGAGTTTCTCATCTTATTAGGAGGAGGAGCATCTCTACTTATTATGATTATCATATAAAATGTTATTAATATATTATTATGAAATATTATTCATTCATCCATATTATTACAGTGGTGTCTAATCAGATAAAGGCTATCCCCAAAAAATTGTATATATATATATATATATATATATATTATAATCACACATCACATGATAATGATGATGATAATGAGAAGCGCAGATTCCAGGTTTCTGGAGCTTTTATTATTCATGCTGCTGTTTTCTGTGGAGGCAGCATGAAAGTAGGACAAAAGCTGCATTAATTCCTACAGGAAGCAGAGATGTTGCTCATCATACAACCACAGTTTCTTCTGTGGGCACTGACACACACTGGATAAACAACATATCTGGAGGATTATTGGTAAACAGTAAACATCCCATTTACAGAAGAAACAGGATAACCTGCTACAGCTTTTTAACTAAACATAAATCCACAGAAGAAAGAACAGACTGATGCTATATTCTGTAGGTTCTGGTTGTTGCAGCAGAACAAAATCAATCTTTCTGCTGGAAGGAGGCAACATGTCAACATAAGCTGATCTTTGTTGCGTTAATCATTTACCTAAGCTTTAAAAACATTTGTAGACATATTCAGAATGTCCGTGGTTGTTTTCAGTTAAAACTCACAGTGAATCTGTCAGTAAATATAAGTCAGACAGTTTTTGCTGTGAATACTAAAACATGCAAGAACTCACCGGTTTCCCATAGGAGTCATGCACAGGTGAAATGATGCCTCCGATTACAATGAAACGTCCCGTTTTGTGCAGATATTCTCTCGCTTTTTCTGAAAACAAACAAACAGGACAGGGATGAAAATGTGTAACAACTGCTGTAAAATCTAAATTTTCATCCTAAAACCTGGCTTTCCCTTTAAAGCTATAGAGCAGAAGCTTTGTCTCCCTCCACTGGTGCTGAGAAGAATTACACAAACATGTCAATCCTGTAAAAAGTTCTGCAGGAGCAAGAAAATCATGCTTCAATGTTTATTTGGGATCCTTATGATTTTAAGGTAAAGATTAAATAACAGACCTCCTGTTTTAACATTTTTAACATTTAACAACAAAATCATACCAAAACTTGAAAAGTTTTTTCTTTGATAAGACATGATTCAGCAAAGTTTTTATTTCATGATTCAGACGCTGCTGACAAGAAGCCGTTGGAGCTGAGTTTGAAGAGATAATGACGATGGGAGGAGCTGATTAATCCTTGTCATCAACACATATTGTTCTCTGTATGGTTCTCTGTATGAAACACATAATGGCAGTCACATGTTTGCTATAAGGTCACATGTTTGTAATTTCAACACACTGCCATTCAAAATTACACTAAATGTGATTAATTGGTCAACATATGAGCCACCTGGCCAACGTCTTAATGGTTAATTGTTACCAGTTCAATCAAGAAGTCAGAGCAATAAAAAGACCAAAGGGGGTTTCCAGTTTTTATAACAAGGGAAAATGTGGCGGAGAGAGAAAGAGAAAGATGAGGAAGGGGTCTTTCCTTTTTTTCCCCTGTATGTTTTTTTTCTAAAAAATTGTCAGTTTACTGTTTTAGTGACCATCTTTTGCTCACCCAATGTAAATATATCTGCTTTGCATATGTTGCACTAGCTTGTTTGGTGATTTTTTTGGAGTAAATGTTTCAACAGCATGTGTGCATATTTGCAAATATTCCTGTGCATATATTTTAAGAATGTTCTACAAAAAAGCTCCTCCTGCTTTTATTATGCTCAACAGTGTTTTGTTGGTAAGACAAATATGAATGATGTGAGTGCAATTTGGTACAAAAGACCAAATCTTGATTTTAATAATGTGTATATTTAGTATTGGTTGCAGTGTTTCATTTTGCAAGATATATGAGTTAGGGTGTGTGGTTTTGTGAATTGTATTTTAATTTTAAACCACCTTAATTTGCTAAATGGTGTTTTAGAGTTTAGATAAAACTGTAATGCCTTAACTAAAAACAAACAAAAATAAGTAATCTAAACCTGTGTGTGTGTTTCCTGTTCTCTACTGCTCTAATAAAGATTGATTTTTAAATCCAATTGCAGTTTTGTTTGCTTAGGCCCATGGAATCATTTCAGTGTCAAATCAGTTCCCTTTTCTTCCAACAAATATTTTAGCTTAGTATTTATGATGAGATTAGTCTTTTGCAGCTGATGAACCATAGGAGCTTTTTTGTTTACAGCTGCAGCTTTAATAAAGTTTTGGTTTCAACAAATGGGCTGAATCAGTTGAGAAAAAGAGCAATTCAGCATTAATAAAAACTCATCTATTCAAAAAGATCTTTTTAACGCCCCAAGGTCACAGCTCAAAATCTTCACTTAATAAACTTCAATTGTCAAAACATTTACAAAACAACCTGTTTCTTTTTGTAATTTTTGTTTTAAAATTCATATTTTTTTTGGTACAACTAAAACACATAGCACTTATCTTCCTGCTCAGAGCAACTTCAGCCAATCACATTGTTACAACTACCTGTCAATTAAACAACTGCATATGGGCAGATAAGCCCACTTCTTAATATGCCTGAATTCTGTTCATATATTTACCCCCATTCACACATACAAAGAAACTTTCCAGTTTTCCTGGAAGGAGCAAGAGAAGACTTTGCCACATCAGGACCTGTAAGATTCCAGGGAATCAACTGCTTAAGGAGCAGCAACATCACCAGGAATCAAACATCTGGACTCTACAGCTGTTTAAATATGCTAGCTGCTTTAAACCTGCTCATTATTCCATGTGTAACACATTCCACAGAGGACAAGAGGAATGTTCCGGAATAATCTTCATATGTAAACAGTGTTAAGGCTTCAGATTCTCTCAAATACGGTTTCTTTAAAGGTTTAATCAATTTTCAATTGCTAATTATTTTTTTGAACACAAACATCACTATCATTCAAAACATCCATATGATCATAGATTTTCAAAAGCAGCAACATCTCCATGATCATTGATTCATTATTATTTCTTATTGTGACTGTGTGTGTGTGTGTGTGTGTGTGTGTGTGTGTGTGTGTGTGTGTGTTTGTGGGGGGGGGGGGGGGGGGGGGGGGGGGCGACTCCATTTCTAGGCTGCGCCACACGCCACGTGAGGCCTCCAAAGGCTTAACACTCACCAAACGCGGAATTTTCTCGAGTCTCAGGTTCAGGTGGAGTTGGATGCTATAACTGACTGGATTATCATCTATATTATTATAGATATTAATGACCCGGTTATTACTCTTTGTAGTATGAATACTATGGGTCATTAATGTCACAATTTTAGATTTCAGCAAGAAAACCTTCAAATCTTCTATTGTGATTGGGAAAAAGATGTTGTTTATCTTATCAGAGAACCCCCCCCCACCGCTCACCGAACATATGGATGTGTCCCTTGGTGATGGGGTTGAAGCTGCCGCAGGACAGCAGGATCACGTGGGTTCTGCTGGTCTCCGTCATGGTGTCTCTCCCTGAGTCCCGGTCCGGTCCGGTCCCGGTCCTGGTCCTGGTCGTGTTCTTCTTCTGTGGTACCCTATGCTCAGTAAAAGCTGCCACCGCAGAAGCTAAGGCGAGGCTGGAGTCTGCGGCAGGATGCTGGAGACGGAAGTGACGTCACTGAGTTAAAGCTACACTGACACAGCACAGTAACGGATAATAAGTCTGATAATGACTCTTGAAATGAAAAATGAAAATGAAGTGAACTGTATTTTTCAGAATAGCCTCATATTCATTTGTTTTGAAATAGTTAACAGAAATATTGAATACCACAATTTACTGTAATTCTTTTGGTTAAGTAAACTGTACTGTTTTAAAATTATCCTAGGATTAAATCATAGGTAGTTGAATTGTAACTTTTCGAAATATTTCTTGTATGTGTCTCATTTGAGACTCATAAAAAGTATTTCTTAGTATTATTGTGTTTTATAGATTGTACTTACAATATTGGCAATTATTGATAAGCATGGGATTATTTCAACGTCCCTTGTGTCCCCCCCTGGGATTTTTGCCTTTACCCTTAACAGCAAGAAGTTTTCGGGTACAGCCAATTCACTTGGAAATATGCACAGAGGTAACCCGGGAAATGTTGAAAAATGATGCAGTGTAGTTATCAGTTAGCAATCTTATTTTGTTTTTAATGTACTTCTGAAATCTCTTCATCATAGGATTACTTTAAAATGGTAGTGCCGATTGACTTCAAATTATCCACAGACATACTCAGGGACTTGTAGAACAATACTGCAGAGGAGTTGCAGTCAGTCAGTCATCTTCTATACCTGCTTATTCCTCACTAGGGTAATGGGGATCTGCTGGAATCAATGCCAGCACATTACAGGTGAGGGGCAGGAATACACCCAGACAGGTACCAGCTTACCATAGAGCACAAACGCCATTCACTTGGTCCCAGCCCAAAGACTTGAACCTGCAACCTTCTTGCTGTTAAGGGCAAAGGCAGAAATCCCACGGGGGACACAAGGGACCACTAATAATAAGTGTAGACACAAATAAATGTTTTTGAATATTAACAAATTATTAAATAAACACACAACAAAACAATATGTTTCTTTATGGATTAAATTATGACCCCCACATTCCTTTATAGTGGTTTGGTCCAGATGTGGTTTTTCCAGTGGACAGGGTCAGCTTCTTTTTCAACAGTCTACTGGTTAAGATCAGACCTAATGATTATTAACAAGCTCAAAGGATGGAAGTTATCACAGCAGTGTTAACGGGAGGGAGGAGGAAATAGGAAGAAGAGTAGAGAAAGAGGGATGTGAAAGATTTTCATAGTTTTGCCCTTATTAATTAATGATCTCATTATCCATCCATCCATCCATCCATTGTCTATCCCGCTTATTCCCTTTCGGGGTCGCAGGGGTCTGCTGGAGCCTATCCCAGCGCGTTAAGGCGAGAGGCAGGGATACACCCCAGATGGTCGCCAGCCAATCGTGGGGCACACACACCATTCACACACCATTCACTCTCACACTCACACCTATGGGCAATTTAGAGTTTACCAATTAACCTGAGCATGTTTTTTGTATTGTGGGAGGAAACCGGAGTACCCGGGGAAAACCCACGCAGACACGGGGAGAACATGCAAACTCCACACAGAAAGGCCCCAGACCCAGGCCCCAAGGCGGTCTTGAACCTGCGACCTTCTTGCTGTGAGGCAACAGTGCTACCCACCGCACCACCGTGTCGCCCATGATCTCATTATGTTACATATAAATATGTATAATATGGAACACTGCTATAACTACTATTATTATTAATAACATTGTTTAAAACGTTCTAACATGTTGAGGGCTCAAACCTGCAACGCAAGTATCAAAGAAGTGTTAGGGAGAGAGAGAGAGAGAGAGAGGGGTCAGATTATTATGGTAGTATTGTATTTTTTTTATGTCTCCTTTATACGCTATTCTCTGAGATTTTATTGTATAGTCATTACCAGTCATTACCGCCCCCAATCAATGAAACAGGATTTTTGCCCCTGTGTGAGGCAACAGCACTACACACTGTAACGCAGGGGGTAAAAAACTAGCCCAACCAGCAAAATGTATAGAAAAACATCAGGCTGGAAAATTGGTGCTGTACCAGAGGTACATGGATTGACTCCAAACTGCAAACATACTTCTCACAGACAAAGGTGATGAAGACCTAAAGTTGTACCTAAATAATTATGGACAAAAGGACTATCTGATATTAGACTGATGATCACTGCTCAGCCAGTGATAATCACCCCAAAATCAGTTACAAGACCGAGAGTAAGACAATACCCTCATGAGGAGAATGCAATGCAGGGATAAGTGAATTACTAAGAGCGGAAATCATAAGGGAGTGTGATAACTCACCATGTAATTCCTCCATCTTCCCTGTAAGAAAAGCTGACAAAGGTAATTGAGGCTAAATAAATTTCACCAAAATAAGCTGCTGAACTATTAGCATTAACTAGAGCATGCCAACTAACCAAAAGAAATAACAAATAAAAGAAATTGCAACAGAAAGGAACATCAGATATCTTTGTTAATCAACTACAACATCCACAAATAGACACTGAAATTCTATGAGACACGCAGACTGCTGCACCTGCAGCCAAACAAAAAATGTGGATCAAGCAAGGAGCAGTGACAAATCTAGACAGATTTACCATAAATACTAAACCTATATTGCCAGAAAGTTTGTTTAATTCTCAGCTGTGTTGAGCCATTGGCCTTGGTATATCTAACAGGAGGGCTCAGGTCCTTTTAAACCAGGAGGCCATTCTGGTCCCTCACAATGCCAAAGGGTGCAAAGGATAAGGATCTTAGTTAACATGGGTTAACTTGACTAAGAGTGAGTTGTTATTTTTATTTTCATCTATACACCTTAGTATTAATTGGGTAGTCTTAAGAAGATACTTCATATAAGGGGTACAGGAAGTATCTTCTTAAAAGTATTTATTTTAATAGCTCCTCTACTCATAATGGGTTTCCCATGGCCAAACATTATTTTAAAACATCCTGGAGACAGAGAAAAGTATCTTTATTTGAATGACACACTACTACTTCTTTGGTGAAAATTACAGAGAAGGATAGGAGTACTATACCTCGTGATACAGCAGTAGGGCATATAAATTAGGCTCTCATTAAGATTTTAAGCCAATGTGACATTATGCTGGTGGATAGATTGATTTCACACTTACACACTTACAGAGCAATAATAGAGATAGTGCTCAACTATTCTGACGACATGATAAAAAATCAAATTACGGTTGGTTTGTTTTACAGAGGCGTTGCAGGTGCTATGGACTTTATAGTTATTAATAACAGGCCTAACTGGGGAGTCATGTGACATGATGTGAGCAGAAGCCATGGAGAAGAGGGCTCAATAATGCATTGCTACTATCATCCTACAGGGTATTAAACAGGAGATATGTTATTGTATAGAATACCACGGTTTACTTAAGTAAGACTTAAGTTGCTTTTCCCTCAATAGAGGATTTAGGTAAGAGGGCATTTGACTGTCCCCAAAGAGACATGGCTTTCATAGACAGTATAAAGTAAGTTCGGTTTACTGATGTGTTGAGTCATCACATGCACCCAGACCTTTATCCCCCTTTTTAAATGGACTGGAGAACCCTGTTATAGGAAAAAAAATAATGACCATGCTTAAGAACAAAAACTGTGACCTGGTGTTTCACCATGAAAACCCATTTGTCAAAGGAAGGGTCTGAGGAAGCTCTGTACAGGATAAGTTGGACATGATTACATCATAGGCTAAATTAGAAGCAGTGATGTTATAATCTCTGTAAACATGTCTCAAGCAAATTGAGGATAGTTCACAATGGATAAATATTGTACTGGCTGAAAGTCAAAGTCATAGAAGATAATCCTGGCAAACATTTATGAAGCAAATCTGTATGAGCTCAATTTTTTAATTGATCTTGAAAGTAAATTATAAGCAACTGGAAATCATGCTGTGGTTCTGGGAGGAGATTTTAATCTTGTAATTGATCCAGCCCTTCACCATAGTAGGGCAGTGTTGACTAGAGTGCTGTTGTAGCATTGCAGATAATTTGCACATCTTTGGGATTAACAGCCATTTAGAGGATCATGAGCCCCTCTAGTAGAGATTACACCAGTACACAAGATTTACAGTCAAACTTTTTTCTAATATACAAAGCACTCATCTCTTCTGCTAGCGGCTGCGATCATTTCTCACCGTTTTTTGGTTGGATTGAATCTGTTTCCTCAAAGAGAGAGCCTCACAGATGGCATCTTAATTCATCATTTCTACAGGACCTGTAAATGTGGAATGGTTATGGTCCGAACTAAAGCATTACATAGAGATCAAATGGCCAATCTGTATCATCAGTGGGGGTTGGAAGCACCTTTATAAATTAGATTCATGGATTATACAAGCACCCAGTAGCATTAGTAGCAGACTAATGGGCTTGTATTTTAGGTTAGGGAGAGGGACCAGACAGGGTTTACCCCTGTCCACACTGCTCTTTTGTTTGTAGCTATTGAACCTCTTTCAAATGTGCAGACACATGGGGTGACCAAATTCTTGGGTATCCCTGTAGTGATAAGCTGATGACATTTTATTAGTGGTGTCTGACCCCAGTCTGTACCATGTCTTCTTGAAATCATAAACTCAAAATCAAAACGTTCTGGCTACAGAGTGAACTGGTCTAAGTCCGAGGCACTCCCCTTAACAGCTTATTTCCCCTCCACTGTCATGCCTCCATCCTGGGAAGGTACATTGGCCACAGAAAGGTATCAAGTATCTGGGTATCCAATTTCCTGGACAGCTGAAGTTTTGATTAAAGTTTATTTTGAGCCTTTATTAAAAAATCCTGTGTTGTAAAGAGATGGGCAATTCTTAATTTGTCCGAAAAGATGGGCAATTCTTAATTTGTCCATGATAGGTAAAATGAAGTAGTTTATCCAGGCACTCCCCTTTGAAATTTCCCATTATTATTTTAAAAGGAATGATAGGATATCCAAGATATTTATTTATATATTTATTTGGAATGTTGAAAGTTGCCCTGTTTGAACCACAGCAAGTTACAGAGACCAACCGAAAGCTTAAGGTGTGTTCACATCAGACGCACCTTTCTCACTGTTGCAAGAACGAGATTACAAGTCAACAAAAGAAACTATTAGATGCAAATTTTCGCTGGGTGACACAAAGAGGTGAAATTCACACCCAGACTGTTGAAACTGTATATAAACTATATTGCCAAAAGCATATGCATACCCATCCAAATCCACCAACCCAATGCACAAAGGTCCATAATAACATAGATGAGTCTGGTGTGGATGAACTTTAACCCAAAAAAAGCACCTATGGGATCAATTAGAGCGGAGACTGAAATTCTCCTGACGTCATTATTGGCTGAATTTGTGTCCCAATGAGGGCAAGAAATTTACTGATCAACAGTCTGCACTCATCTGATTTTCCTTTTCGTCTGATGTCAAAACTCTCCTTTTGCCTATTCATCCTCCTTAACTTATTTTCCTTCTTCCTCCTCCTTCACATGTTCCTTTCTGTTCTCCTTTGCTTTTTCCACTCTTCCTCATACTTCACCTCACTTATTTGCCTTTTTTTTTTTCCTTTTTTCTCTCCTTTCTTTAATTTTTCTTGTTTTCTCTTCCTCCTCCTTTGCTTTTTAATACCTTTTATTCTTCTTGGTGCGGGAGCCAGGACAGGCCAGGTGACACTATCATACGGATGCACTATATCTTGTTTAGTAGATCAGAAGAGCTCAATGCTCTGGGTGGGCTCTTGACAGTTTTGTATTGGTGTATGACTTATGTTTGTACTTATTATGTTTTGTTTTGTTTAAATTTAGTTTTTCCACAACTGAGTAGACTAACGGGACAGAATGCTATGATTTCATGGATATACAACTAGTTATAATTTATTAGTGATCTGTTTAAAAAATAACCCTGAATGTTAAGGATGCAAACTCAGCTATAAAAAGGAGGAAGATTTTGTGGGATCTCAAACAGAAAAAACCCAGATTTATCTTACTTGCTAGAAACCCACCTAGAGAAAAAAAAATCATTACTATTGCAAAGGGACTGGGTTACGAAAGTCCTCCAGTAGAGGGGAGTAGCCATCTTGATTAGGAAGAATTTTAAGATGAAGAGGGTAGGTGGATAGCAATAGAGATCAAACTGTTTGGTATTAAGTATATGCTTATGAATATATATGTGCCAGTAATGGAACAGTCAGGCTTTTTTCTAAGAATGAGCAATGTAATAACAGAGTTTGGAAATCCATATACAATTTTGGGTGGGGACTTTAACTACGCGAGGGAGCCCATGATAGATAAAACATATATTGGGGGGATAAAGCTGGCTTCACAGGCAAGGAAGGAATTGACATATTGATAAAACATATATTAGGGGGATAAAGCGGGCTTCACAGGCAAGGAAGGAATTAACACATTGGCGGAAGAGCTGGATTTGGGAGATGTGTGGAGTTTCTTTGATCCTTCAGATAAATAAAGTTCACTTTTTACTCCTACCCACAAAATTACTCTTCTAGAACCGATTACTTTCTGATTTGAAATCATTGATCTCTGTTACAGAACAAACAACAATAGGTACAATCTTAACAATCAGACCATGCTCCAGTGGGGATGGCACTACGCATAGGCCAACCAAGCAAAAGACACACCAGCAGGTGGAGATTTAATATATCTATGCTCAAAAATGAAAACTTAGTATGATCTATTAAAGGGGAGATAATGTATTACTGGTTGACCAATGAGGGCACAGTTTCAGACCCGGCTGTGGAGAGGGATGCCTTTAAGGCTGTTATTAGAGAAGATCTCATTCAAAGCTGCTCATTTCTAAAAAAAAGACAGCAGTTACTGCTTTTTATAATTAGTTTTACTATTTTATATACAGCTACTTTCTAAACAGCTATTTTAACTACTTCATATACATTTAAACGACTTCATACAGCTAGTTTTACTACTTTAAACAGCTTGCTTACCTACTTTATACACAGCTTGTTTAACTGCTTTAGACACTTACAGTAGTTTAACCCTTCTTCACAAACAGCAGCATCATCCCTGTTTGGCCATCATACAAGCGGATTATTAAGATTTCCCTTTGATCTACATAGTAAACTACATAATGCAATATATGTACATAGTAACCTCACATATATTTTAATACAATAAATGCAAATGCAATTACAATTCATAATAAAATTTCTATTTTTGATTATTTTTATAGCCCACTTGTTTCTTCAATTTTTTTTTTTACATTTTGCTCATAGGTTCATAGTTGTTTCATAGATGGATTTTTTTCACACAATGCTTTATATGTCTCCAATCATCTGTCAAATCAAGGATTATCTGAATTTATCTTATGGTATTTCATATTATCTTGTTATGAAACAAATTCACTCAGAAATGGCATTATAAAATAAATTAATCACTCAACACTTTCTTTGTTATTTGAAAGAGCGAGGAAATACAATTTTGGAGTTAAAAAGATGAGAAAATGTTCTTCTATCTCATAATTAGCAGGTCAGTAGCTGGGTGTTGATGCTACAAAGTTTTCTATTTTTTACTTGCTCATCCAACAACCTGTCAGTGCATCTGACCGCTGATTGACCAGATGCTGAGTGCTGTCAATTGTGCTGTTTTAAACAGAAGTGTGTACATAGAATTTCCACTTCCACCATAAAATCCCTGATGTGTAAGCAGCTCCTGAGGATTTTGGTGTTGTTGCAGTTCCTCAGTTTACAAAACATTCAATTACAACTTACAGATAACAGATTTAAATCCCTGTAGGGCAGCTGTCAGCTATATTCACTTAACTTCTGTGTCTTCAGTTAGAAAGTGAAGGGGTTTTCCCTTCTGTGATGTAAACAAACTGAACTTCCCTCTGTGTGTGGCAGCATCTTGCATGAATGGTGTAATAAAGACACAAATGCCCTACCAATAATTTGGCCCAAACAACATTACTTCAATCAAAGAAGTTGCTTTGAAAATATCTTCAAAAAAACAAACTATGTTCAAATGCATTTTTGAACACATATGTCATATGTCATATATTCTTTTGCATCCAAATTCTTCTTACTTTGATTAAAAAAGTTTTTTTGATTTTAAAAATATAGTTTGGGATTGGAGCAACCTTTTTTTAAATTGAACAATAAATAAAAAAAAATCTACCTCTATAAAAATATTTAGTCTTTTTTATTTGGTCGATGCATGAATCTCAATAAACCAGGTTCATCCCAAAAATGTCTTTTTTTGCATAGACTTTTAGTTTAACAGTAAACGAATGTGAAAGTAGTGGAATTCTCTATCTCAAATGATCAGTAACTACATAATACATGAAAACTGCCTCTATTAAAAGGCAAATAATATTGTAAGTGAAATATAGTGTATGAAAAAAAAAAGATAAAAAATTATAAACCAAAAAAGAAATGTCTATTTTTAGCTGTTGCATAAAAACACTGAAAGTGATTATACATGTGAAATTTTCAAACTGGTCTACCTGCAACAATTTTAAGTGTCTAAAAAGTATTAGGTTACTGATTATTAATCAGTGGGCTACACTGATTCAGGAAATGTCTGTGTTACAGTATAAAGGTCACATTTACATTATTGATTCAAGACGCTGGTGTGAAAGAAATTCACTGCATATATGTCATCAAAACCTGGAAATGTAGAAGTGATGCAGAGTTGCTGGGCTGCAATAAATCACAGAGAGAAACTTTGGGCTGTTCCCAAAATTGAGCAGTGGTGAAACCTGTACAGACTGAACATGTAACTAAAGGGATAGTTCAATCGTTTTGAAAAATTCACCCATTGTCATGACTCCCATAGTCATAGCAATAAATGCGCTTTTCAGACCGTCAGGGCTGAACAGTAAGCTGTACAGATACTACTCCGTGGCCAAAGGTGTTGTTTGGCTTTCCATATCAAACTCAGCAAATACACAGTCCAGCAACTCCCAATCACTGTGGTCGACTTGTTGAGCACGTTCACCACACTATGAAACAGTAACTGGAACATTACAGCATGTGAATCAAATACTCAGGACTTTTTTCTTTAGTAAGCCACTGGGTGGAGTGCCGTTTTCAAAAATGTGGAACTATCCCTTTAAAACAGGAATATTAAAGACTGTAATACACAGTTTTCTTTCTTTACATTTACAGTTATCATTATCTGGATACAGACAGGTCACACTGTCATTATGAAAGCATCATCAAAGCCTGATTACAGCTGTTAGAACTGTTGCTATGGAAGAAAATAGTAAAACAGGTTATTAAGAATATTGTCAACATTCTGAAGGTTTAAATTACAGCTGACTGCAGTCAATGAGAAGAAATAGAAGAAATTCAGATCCTTTACTTAGGTAAAATTAAAATGTTATTATTACAGTAAAAGCAGTGGAGGTGGAACTAGTCTCAACATATACAGCTGATTAAGTCCAGTGTTTCCCAAACTGTGGATTAGGAACCTCAAAGATAAATGTCAGCAGATAAATGTAAAAGGTCATGAGATAAAGAACTAATTTTATCCACCGGGTCTTCGCCTTTTGGTGAAATATTGGATAATTTTAACATTTATTGAAGTGAAACCAAGTAAGAGGTAAAATCTCTATTTATAGTAGCGGTTAATCATAAAAATGAAATATGAGCTGACTACACAATGTTGTTTGTAAGACATCAAAGATTCAATGGTTCAAACCACTGGTTTTAAAGCTTCGGATATTATTACTGCGGCAAATCTGCATCTGCAGGAACTAAAGTTCTAGATAAATGTAGTGTAGAGAATAATAAAATAGCTGCACATGGAAATACTCGAATAAAACACAAGTACTTGAGTAATCCCCACAATACATTGTGCAGAGTCATGTAATGCAGACTCCAAAGCTGCAAAAGTTTCACTTAGACTTACATTTGAAACAAGAAGACTTTGTCCCACCCCATCACAGCTCTCAGCCTAACCTCAGCCCGATCCCTCAACTAAGGCAACAGACCATCAATACATCCAGTAGAGGGCATAACTGTATTATTCAGCAAACATTTTGATGAATATAATCAATGTGAGTCATCATTAAGAGAAAAATGTCCAAATTCTCTGGTTCCTATTTTTTTAGAATAGTAAACTAATGATCATTGGGTTGTGGACTGTTGGTCTGCACAAAACAACATTATTTTGAATCTTCAGCATTAGGAAACAGTGAATGACATTTTACACCTTTTTGTGAACCAAACAACCAAATGGTTAATTGTTCCAATAATCAATAGATGAATACACTATCAAAATAGTTGTGAGTTGCAACTCAGGTTTTGGGGGTCTGGGGTGAACAGGTTTTATTTCCTCTGTGTCGAGCTTCTCACATTCAGCTCCACAGCACTGACACGTCTTTTAAAGTCTTCTCATTCGGTAGCGGAAGCGGATGTCTGTGGTCGGCAGCAGGATGCCGAGTCCGGCTCTGCTGGAGTCCACAGTGGCTCTGCTCTGCCCGTCCTCTAGCTGCAGGTCAAAGTACAGCAGCAGCAGACATAGGAACTGTTTGATCTCAGCAACGGCGAAGTACCGCCCGGGACACTTAGACGAGCCTGAGCCAAATGGCATACGATAATACTTGAGCTTCTGTCCGTCCTTGTAGAAGTCTGTCTTCTCCCGGCCGTTCTGCACAAAGCGGTCGAACTGGAACGTCTGCAGAGGACGCAAAGGTCAGGAATGTGTTTAATTGTGATGATGTGAATTTCAATGCTTTTTGGCAAACTCTAGTCGAGATCTAATATGAATTTTCTTCAACAGGGACTTTCTCAATGCCACTCTCCCATAAAGATTTGACCAGTGAAATTGCTATATGCATAGTCTCTCCTGTTGTACATTAGGAGAAAGTTAAATTTGGTTATTAGCAATAATTTATAATCATCAGAGAGGATTATTAATTATTCTTAAAATGATTTCATTTATTGATATAAATAAATTATAAAACGGGGCACCACTGGAAATTCTGGACCAATAACCAATTTTAAAACAGTCTTGTGTATCAGTCTTCACTTAGGAACACCAGTATTTGTGAGAACATTGATATTCCTATAGTGTACAATGAAGGGGAGAGCTCAACTCCGTCAACCAGTTTAGTGTCACAGTATACAAAGCATAAAATGCTAGGACAACTTCTCTTTAAAATAAAGCAGGGTTTATTTTCTTCTGCAAATTAATTCACAAATGAATAATACTTAAGACTAAACAAATCCTATCATATACTATAACTACTATCTACAGCACATATGCCAAAGTCAAGGCCCGGGGGCAACATCCGGCCCGCGAGAGGGTTTTTTCTGGCCCCCAGGATTATATACATTTATTATTAGAACTGGCCTGCAGGCAACTGCATGCTGCAGCATCCAGGTACTCTGTTCAGAAAAGCCAAATCACAAAGCAAGGCTGCTGTCAAGGCTAGTTTTATTTTGGGTGAAGAGATTGCTAAATCAGCCCGGACATTGATTACTTGTTCAAAAGATGAGACACAACCAAGTATCAGCCACAGCTTCAAAAAAGTGAAAAGTTTTTGTTTTCACACCACATGTGACTTTTCCTTGGAGAAAAAAATGTTTCATGTTAATAGATTTTGGCACTTTATTATTGTATTTCAATCCAATTAAAAATTAATTAAAAATATTTCAGTTGAGTGAATTATAGAAAATTTGCTGATATTTATTTCTTTGAAGTAAATTTAGGTCATTTTTGCTATTTCCCTGAGAAGTAATACTGATGGTGCCTTGAATAATACCGCTTCATTCATTTAATGTTCATGTTTTGGGGATTTTTACACAAAGCTTTTGTCCCTGTTGAAAATTAAAATTTACTGACAGAGCCATTAGAAATTATTTATTTATTCGATCATATAGTAATATATTTTGAGGGTTTCAGTCTGTTTAATGGGGATCACTAGACTATATGCAGTCATTTTATTTTTTTCAATGAAAGTTCGATCAGTCCGGCCTTTGGCTTGTCCCTAAATTTTTTCATTTGGCTCCCATGTCCATTCGACTTTGACACCCCTGATCTACAGGTCACAGACAGGCAAACCATAACACTGGAGGGAGTGTATGCAAATGTGAGAGAGAGAGAGAGAGAGAGAGGGAGAGAGGGAGAGAGAGAGAGAGAGAGAGAGAGAGAGAGAGAGAGAATGTTGGATGGAGCCTTTTCCACAACACGTAATTCAAAAACAAAGAAAGCACAGAAAACGTGCACGTATTGTGTGTGTCTATATGTGTTAATAAAGTTGTATGTGTGAGAGATTGTGGCATAAAAGGAGAGATAGAGTGAGCGAGTGCTGTGCTCAAATCATCTTAAATGTTGTAGTCTTTACAAATAATCTCACCTAAATATTTAAAGAAAATGCTTTTAAATACCTGAATTTGTTGTTTACAATCTATAAATGATGAATGAATGAATGAATGAATGAATGAATGAATGTGTGAATGTCCTTTTGAGTGAAGGTGATGACAATAATTAATTCAATGACTGACCAATAGTCAGAAGTACCTGTGGATCACTGTAGATCTCAGGATCCAGGTGCATGCTCTGAGGATACAGGGCAATGATGTCGCCCTTCCTGATGGCCACCAAGCGCTCACGGTCCAGACACAGGCTGAAGTCCTCCTGGGCTACACGGATGTTCATGGAGGCCGAAGACAGGCGGAGGCTTTCATTGATGCAGCTCTCTGTGGAGGAGCATCAGGGCCAGTCAGCAACAATCTGCCTATCCACATACTGATGAATGCTGTTTGGACCAATAGTGAGCATCTCTAATGACTAAAATATCTCACTTTCAAAACATACAATATATAAATTTCTGCTGGCCTAAACACTAACAAAAGATGGAGTCAATGATGTCATGGAGCAGTGTTGGATAATGGGAGACACTACTGATGTTAGCTTAGTTTACTTTTCTTATAACTTCAGATCCACATTCAGGAGTTTTTTTTTTTTTTTTAATTTTTTAAATCAGGAGCTGAATTATTCTCAGAGTCTGTGCTGATTAAGAGTGAATTCCAATTCCTCCCTCAACCCTTAATCTTAAACTCTCAGAAGTAGCATGCTTGATAATGATTGCATTTATTGAAATAGCATCATATTATATCAACTATACACCGTGTTCTCAAGTGTGATTGCTTTTTTGTTGACTGTTACTGCACACTTTGGGCCTTTTGATAAAATTTGACTTTAAACAGATAGTAGGCATAAGTGTTATGTAATTGTTCAAGATTGTCTCACTTACACTACAAATCTGTCATTGACAAAATGCGACTACAGATGACAAAATTTCTTCTTCTACTTCCTCTATTAAATTAACAGACTGAATGCAGCTTTTGCCTGATGCTGCCCCTACAGTCTGAAGATGAAGAACAAGATTCAATATTTCCAAACCACCGAATGACACTTCAATTATGATTCCAATAGATTTATATTGTGTGTATTGGTTTCCTTTACATTGATATATAGTATGTATAGATGTGTCTATTTTTTAACATGAATGACGGCAGCAACAGAAACAGAAAGTCGCATACCCAGGAAATGGAGCTTCTCCAGCTGCTCTCTGGTTAATGTCACATCTTGGTCTCTGCTGAACTCGACCTCACTGAGTTTCAAGACGGTGTGGATCTCCTGGCGCACAACTGCCATAGCCCTAGGGTCACTCACCAGATAGTACATCGCCCAGAAGGAGGCCGGGACGGTGTTCCCCACAGATGCCCAGAGTATGGCAAAGTGATGAGCTGAAAAGGAAGAGGAGGAACAAGTCATTCTTCTGTGATACAACCCCTAGCAAAAAGTATAGAATCATCAGTCTTGTGCAAGCACTCACTCAGACAATTTATTCTGTAGAACAAACTTGCACCAAAAGCATGAAACAATAATGAAGTCATTCAAAAGTGCAACTTCTTGGCATTCAGAAACACTAAAGGAAATGAATAATATAGACCAAGACCTTTTATAGACCAAGCATGAGAAAAAAAAAAAATGGAATCACTCCATTCTGAGGAAAAAAATATGGAAAAAAAAAACAACTAATCATAACACATCACTAGTATTAAGTTGCACACCCTCTGGCTTTTATGACATCTTGCAGTCTCTGAAGCATGGACTTGAGTGACAAACAGTATTCTTTATCAATCTGGTGCCAACTCTCTTTGATTGCAGTTGCCAGATCATCTTTGCAGGCTGAAGCCTTGCTGTGGACCATTTTTTCCCAATTTCCACAACAGGTTTTATAATTGGGTTGAGATCTGGGCTATTTGCAGGTCATGAAATTGACTTAATGTGTCTTTCTCCAAGGGATGCTTTCACAGTTTTTGCTCTATGACATAATGCATTGTCATCCCACACATCTTTTTAATTGAAGGAATAAGAAAAATGTCCAAAATGTCAATGTGAACTTGTGCATTTATTGAAGATTCAACCACAGCCATCTCCCCAGCGCCATTGCCTGACATGCAGTCCCATATCATCAAAGAGTGTGGAAATTTGTTGTTTTTTTTTTCTTTAGGCAGTCCTCTCTGTAAATCTCACTGGAACAGCACCAAACAAAAGTTCCAGCATCATCACCGTGTCTAATGCAGCTTTGTGATTCACCACTAAAGATAACCTTCATCCAGTCATCCACAGTCCATTAATGCCTCTCCTTAGCCCATTGCAGTCTTTCTTTTCTGTTTAGGTGTCAATGATGGTTTTCTTTTAGCTTTCCTGCATTCCCTTTAGGTTATTTTGCACAGTTCTGTCACATACATTAACTCCAGCTTTCACCCGTTTCTTTTTCATTTTTCCTGTTGTGCAATTTTTGCTTTCAAGACATATGACCTTTAGTTTTTTGTCTTGACACTTAGATGCCTTTCTTGGTCTACCAGTATGCTTGGCTTTCACAACCTTCCCATGGTGTTTGTACTTGGTTCATATCTTCGATACAGATGACTGTGAACAGCCCACACGTTTGGCAACTATACATGAAGAGTTACCATCTCCAAGAAGTTTGACAATCCTCTCTTTGGTTTCAAGAGACATTTTACTTGTTGAAGCCATGATTTTTGCCAATCCACTTGGTCTAGCAGCCCTCCAAGGTGTGATAACTGCACTCTTTTTACCTACAGACTAACAAGCAGTTCTAATCTGAGGCAGGTGCCCAGTTAAGGAAAGGAAATTGACTGGGTTTGTTCTTATTTTCAACCTCAAAATTGAGGGATTCCACATTTTTTTCCTCAGGATGGAGTGATTCCAATTTTTTTCCCTGTGCTTTGTCTATAAACGTAACATTTACTGACCATCACAATGTTTTTCACTCATTTCTTTGAGTGTTTCTGAATGCCAAGGAGTTGCACTTTTGAATGACATCATTATCGTTTCATGCTTTTGATGCAAATTGTTCTATAGAATAAAATCTTTGAGTGAGTGATCAAACAAGACTGATGATTCCATACTTGTTGCTAGGGGTTGTATAAACTGTTTACACATGGCATAAAATATCACAGTGCAACAGAGCCCAGTAAAATAAAGTCAGATGGATCATGTAAACATGAATCCATGTTCTCTCTCTACAACACGACTATTAGAACATCTGTTTGCTATAAAACATGAACTAAAAGCCAATAAAGTGCCAAAAATGAGTCTGTGTATCCGTGTTTTATCTTGCTTCAGTTTTAAAGTGATCTTTCTCCATCTTTAGTTTGACTATCCACCCTCTTTAGTTTTATCTTTCTCCAGCTTTTGGTTTGTCTTCCTCCCATTCTCAATTTATAATCCATCAGCTTTTGTATTATCTTCAACCTGCTTTAGTTTCACCAACCACCTGCTTTATTTTTATCTTCTACCGGCTTTACCTGTATCTACAATCTACTTTAGTTTTACTATCTACCTGCTTTATCGACATCCCTCAGTGCATCATACTGTTCAAAAAGCCGTGATCTGGTCCTAATAAACTCTGAACCGTTGGCCCAATGCGACATGCTCTGTGGCAGGAAGCAGCTGATGAGCTTCTCTCTGACAGCTTTGGTCCGTCCCAGCAGCCAGATAGGGAACTGAGCAATGAGCAATGGGAACATGGTGTCAAACCGGATGAAGTTCTCCCTCATTGCTTCCATCCCACTGTGGCGCTTGGCAGCTGCTGGCCTGCCATACATGGTGAGGAACGTGGCCTCAAACATGATGGAGTTGCAGAAGTCATAGATGCCGCCGGTCTTCCAGCCACCGCCTTCCTCCACTGGACACTTGTCTAGGTGGTCCTGACGGAATACCAGCATCAGGTTCCCCATGTTGCTTTCAATCAGTGGTGTGAGGTTGTCGCCCTGCAGCAGCTGGAAGGAGCGAGCAATCTGCTCCTTGAACTGGCTGTTGATCATTGGCGGGTAGCCGAATGTCAAGGGCGCCACCTTGGAAGAGAATTCTTGGAAGTCCAGCTGCCGGCCATGTTTGATGATGTTTGGATAAAGTAAAGGATCCATAACAAAGGTCATATATTTACCTGCAGAGACAGAACAGCTGAGTCACTACAGCACCTGACTGAGACTTTTAATGACAAAAATTAGTTTCTGTTGATTTATGATGCTCTTTGTTTATCAGATTATTTGCAAAAGTGCACCACAACAAACACCAAAAACTTTATCATCATCAATGTTATTCAAGGTGTCAGCTGCATCTGCAAAAAATACACCTTAAACTTGAAAGTATGCTTTGCTATGGTTGCTCAAGATACAGGTAGTAAACTTTGAACTCATTGTTTCTCTGGCATGTTCACTCTGACCTTCCCTGTGGAGCTTTATCCCTCCAGGAATTTTTTTGTTGTCACTACTAGGACAATAAAATCTTGATTTGCAGTAGATGTTCTCAAGGATTGCACTATTAATTGCATTGTTTAATAATAGCTTTTTAAGGAAAAAGTGCAGGATTTCTGAAAAAAAATAAAACTACTAGCAACAGAAAGCTCACATAACAGGATACCGTGTGTTTATATTTATTAGTTCCTCTATTGGCATGTGCAATGGGACTACAAACTAAAACATGCACCAACCTGCAATCTGCACTGTAAATATGTCTCCAAACTTCTTTTTATGCTCTTCAAGAAATTTATGAGCATCTTTTCCAAACTCCAGAGCTTTTCCAATGTAAGGAATCCAGCCATTTATCAGTGGTGGCTCACCACCTCTTCTGCACAAAAAGAGAAATGAAAAGTAAAATCAGTTTGAAGACAAAATGACAAAACAGAGACCTGGCTCCTAAGAAAAAAAGAGTTGATTGTGGGTGTGGTCAGCAACTTTTCCCTGCCATTTCCTTATTTGACAGCTGCTTATCCAATCATCTTCAAACTGAACGCTGCTCTGCCTAATGTTCTCAGCAACACACTCACCAAGTGGGATCTGATGAACAGTTGTTGATATAGATGCTTTTACAGTGCCACATAGCTCTAAGAGTTTAGAAGATGTGACATTCTTGGCAATATAAGCCCCAGACACAACATTTAAGTAGGCAAGCTACAGTAATACTAATAATTTGGTAAAGACTGCTCAAAATGTGCAGGAGTAATTAGGACATTGTGTCCAACAGTGGACATGTACAGTGGACAGAGGACAGAAGACAGACATTTGACAAAGGACATGGACAGTGGACAGAGGACATTGGATAGAGGACTGAGGACAACATATCCTACTGACAGAACAGTTGAACATGAAGGAGCAGCTTGTTAAGGTGTATATCTTCTTGATGAGAGAGATGCTCATTAATATGTTCTGCCCCTAAAACCTAACTGAGTTGAGTATGTACTTAGAATCACACACATCAGGTTTTCGAATCACAATTTTAAATGAACCCCAGAAGCTGCCGACAAGGATAAAGACAATACGCTTTGATTATTTAGTCAACAGTTCACAGAATAAATGATAATTAGTTTGCTGAAGCCCTAATTTCACTTTCAGTCATATTAGTAAGTTATTAATGGCTGCAGCTGTTTTGATTGCAGACTCCTCCTCCTTTGTGGGAAGCTCATAAACCATTACATGGACTTTGAAGCATTCCATTGTGAAATATTTATTCTGCTTCCTGAACTGGGGGAGTACAGAGAGACTACTCTCCCTCCTCCTCCTGCAAGTCCTATTTCTCAGATTGTTTCCAATTTATTCATGTTACAATGTTTCTTCTAGCTGTACAAAGGGTAGACATTGAGTTGTTGAGGTTGTCAGACCAATACTTTTCACCTTTTATATGCTTCCTTTAGGCAAAATTCAATAGAGCCAATCAACGACCAAATTTCAAGCGGCTTTTTAAGGACATAAATTCCTGGATGACCTGCATCCTTCCTTTACTTAACTCAGACAAAACTGAAGGTATTAATTATTAATTAAACTATAGGTTAATTAATGAGTGTAGACCTAGATTCTGTTGTTAGGTGATAGTGCTGGGATTTAGGTGCGGTGGGGGTCATTTGTTGTAGAGGCAGATGAAGGGATCATATCTCACATTCAAAGCCTCCTCCTTACCTACAAAGCTCATGACAGTCAGGCTCCATCATACCTTAAAGATCTCATATTTTCATTTCACCAATTGATAACACTATGCTCCCAAAATGCAGGCCTCGGGGTCCCAGAATTCCTAAAATTAAAAAGGAAGGCATAGCCTTGTTTTAGTCTAGAGTGCAGACACCCTTCCTACAACAGGTTAAAATCTTTCATTTTTGAAGAAGCTTATAGTTAAAGCTGGCCATGGCTGGCCTAGAAGATTGTTATGCTATAGTTGGTTTAGATTTCCTACTAAGACTTCATGAGATAATCTGAGCTTCTCTTTCTTTCTTTTGTCCATCTGTAACACTAATGACCCACTGACGTACCATTTTTTAAATCTGTGGTGTTGCTGGAATCCTGCCCCTTTAACAGTGTTTCAGTGTTAAAGGGGTTTTTAGGGAGTAAAATGTATAGGGTCCAAGGACAGAGGGTGTTACATTGCTATCAGACAAATTGATTTTGTGCTTCACAAATAAAAGTGACTAGACTCCTGCTCCTTCTCATCCTCCATTACATAACAGAGCTTTTGTCTTTCCTAACCTCGTTCTGCTGTCCAAACAGAGACATCAGCAGATTAGTTTATGTCACACCCACAAAGCTTTAATAAAACGGTTGCACAGTGCTAAAATAAAAATGGTTAACTAATAGAATCAGGTATGTTAAAGCTTGGTTGGAACAAAAATCTGCACCCACACCGGCCCTCCAGGACCTGAGTTAAAGTAAAGTGATGCTGTGATGTCTGTGTGGGAAGAGACTGCAGCAGCTGGGAATTATCAAGACTGGAAAAACCCCCAAAACAGAAAGTAACTCAAATAGAAACTAAGAGTCTGCTACAACAGTTCCTTTATAAAGAATAAAGGGCAGTTGTTGTTAACACTGGACTGTATCTTTTCCGTTACTATTATTGTTCTTCTATCTGACTTGAATTGAACTAACAGAAAGAAAAACCATTTACTATTGAGGCAGATTTGTAACACTGATTTTAATTAAAGAGTCATCAGCAAGCAGTTACTGAACATTTTTTCCACTGAGAGTTGCTTCAAATAATAATAATAATAATTTTCAAGACACATTGTGTGTTTTCTCCTCTTGTACATACAATAACACACAGACAGACAGATAATTCCATTCTTTATTGATTCTCTTATTGATTCCTATGATTCTCCTAATTTCGGAAAAAGGGAGGCTAACAAACACAAACTTAACAGTCTCCCTCTCAACATGGGCATCTTCTAAATGTAATGCATCTGGGCCCGCATCACTTTGCCCATAGGAATGCGTTTCATGATATCTTCCGACAGTAAATCTTCAGCAGACCTCCAAATGCGAAAATTGAAATGTGACACCTTAGGTGAGTAGAACATAGTGGTGTGATACAGAATAAAGGGGCCAATTTGAAAAAAAGTCTTATCCTTTTATACTGTACTTTTATTGCAGTGCTTGAACTACACCGACTGACCAAATAGATTTAAATCTAGCTAGAACTAGAAAACAATCATTAGTCAAACAAACAAACGGACAGTTTGAACTGAGAGAAGTAACTCTGAAAGACAGTAAACTTCACTATAAGTTTATTCAATTTACAGGATAGGATAGCAGTTCTTATCTCGCGCGCGCGCACACACACACACACACGTTAAACCAGAAACCAACCAACTGACCTTTTCCTGCTGCGGAGGACGCACATCAACAAGAAGAAGAAGCCGAACAAAAGCAACAACGTGGACATGTTTCTTTTTCTGAAGGAGACACATACATACATGCAAACTCTCACACACACTCTCTCACTCTCCCTTTCTCTCACGCGCGAACACACATTAAACCCGTCTGCAACTCCATTGACAGCTACGTCACACATACTGTTTCCTGTCCCTGCCTTCAAAATAAAATCACAAATCTCGTAAATACTTTTCGTCAGAGGAAGAAGTACTCAGATGAGCTTTAAGTTCAGTAAAAGCACCGATACAGAAATGTACAAATACTCATTTAAAGTTAATATAATGATAAAATAATAAAAAATAATATAAGTATCGTGAGTTGGTGTAGTTAAAGTATTGCAGGACAAGTGATTTGGTAAACCCGTGTGACCGTTTCTTGCGGGAAGCAGCACACACATTAATTGATTAATTGCGGCCGCGCTGTGATTGGTTGCAGCCATGCAGGTAGGCTAGCAGTGAGTCGGTTGTTACTGGTGGGCGGCTGGCGTGTTTTGTTTCATGGTACACAAGTGTTACCGACAGTATTTAGGGGAGCAGAGCTGTTGCTGTGCAGGAGAGGAAGCTCGTAGTCGTTTAGGTAGTGAGGGCCGGAGCCCTGCAGGAGTGGCCCGCAGTGTTCACCGCGTCGCTGCCTGCTCCACCGACCACTCATCGGTCTCCGGACGTTGAACGGCGCCAAGAGATTAAATCCCAGTTGAGGGTCTCGGTATTACAGTTCATATAATTATTGATTTTTGTATTATTTATTATGTATTATAATTCTTTTTTAGACGTGAAGCTGATTTTCGAGGGGCGTGGTGCCACAATCTGCAAGGGAGGGGGTTTACCGGTGGTATTTGCAATGTGTGAGGTTCGCAATCGGCACTGATAACACCGAGTTTACTTTGTGTGCTTTCGTTTATCTAACGCGTGTTATTTGTTGATGTGCTATTCCCAGCTGTGCATTTTCATGTACAGTGGGGAAAAAAAGTATTTGATACCTTGATGATTTTGTTGGTTTGGCCACTAATAAAAATTCGATCCGTCTTTAATATTAATGGTAGGTGTAGTCTAACATGCTGCGACATAATATCACAAAGAAAATCAAGAAATCATCTTTAAAGAATTTGTATGAATTTATTGGGATATTGAAAAGTATTTGAACCCTCTTGCAAGGGAGGAATTTTGGTCCATTCTCCTCTGCAAATGACCTCTAAATTATCGAGATTCCGTGCCTGTTGCATGACAACACTGCGCTTAAGCTCTCTCCATAGATTTTCTATAGAATTCAGGTCTGGAGACCGGCTGGGCCACTCCATGACCATGATTTCTTCTTTAGCCATTACTTGGTTGCCTTGGCTATATGCTTTGGGTCATTATCCTACTGGAAGACCCATCTATGACCCATTTTAAGCTTCATGGCAGAGGAAAGGAGGTTTTTTCACTCAGATTTTGACAGTACATGGCTTTGTCCATCCTCCTATTGATACGGTGAAGTAGCCCTGTGCAGAAAAACGGCATAATGTTACCACCTACATGCTTGACAGTGGGGATGGTTTTCTTTGGGTCACAAAAAGAATGTCTTTCCCTCCAAACACGACCAGTTGAATTGCTGCAGAAGAGCTCAATTTTGGTCTCATCTGACCATAACACCTTCTCACAGTCACTCCCCAAGTCATTCAGATGTTCATTGGCTAGTTCAGGCGGGCCTGCACATGTGCTTTCTTAAGCACTGGTGATGCGAGCACTGCAAGATGTTGGACAATTGTAGTGTAAAGTGTTACCAACTGTTTGCTTGGTGACTGTGATCCCAGCCCTAGACCTAGGTCGATTGATGATCATGTTGTGAATCTTTTACTTGCACACAACTGCACCAACAGTTGTCATCTTAACGCTTGCTACTTGGTAATGGTTTTGGAGCACATACCAGTCTGATGCAGCCTGATCCACAGAAAGCTCTTTAGTCTTTCCCATGTTGGAGAGTTTGCAGTCTGACAAACTGATTGATTCTGTGGCTAGGTGGCTTTTATATAAGTCTTTAGTGATATTGGGTGTCTTCAATTTAGGTGACAAGCCTACCATTAATATTATAGAATGATCAAATCTTTATTAGTGGCCAAACCAACAAAATCAGCATGGGATGAAATATTTACTCTCCACTGTACATATGAAGTGCATGTTCTCAAGAGTGCAGTGTATGGTTTCTGAACCGTGATTGGACAACTCTTACGTCTACAATAGCTGTAGTCCATGTGCTCCACCTGTTTCTATTGCAATGAACTTTTGATGAAGCACAAGTTTTCTGTTTTCTAATGCTGGTATTGTTTTTTTTTTTTTTGTGCCCCTGGCAAAGCCCTTATTGGCTTAGTATATTACAGTACACAAATATGAGTTGATATAGGTAACGCATCGCTTTAAGTACTTAACATATCTTCTATGTAATATGTACAAACTATAATCTTTCTTCTCCAGACTCACAGTTGACCCTGATTTGGGGGCTTTTATTATGAAGGCACAGCACTTGAATGCCGGCAGTATCATTCCATCAGCTGTAGTCATTGCTCTGTCTGGGCTTGTACTGTCCCGCACTAACACGACAAAGCAGCGGGAGTGAATTTCATCCGTCAGCAGATAATTTGAATTTCCCTGTCATCTATCTTCTAATAGAACAGATCACACTGCATCCTACGTTTTCCATCATTCCCTTGGATGGTGGGAGAAGGTGTTAGATGTGAGGAGGCATGAGGTTTAAGGAAGTGTGAGGAGGTTTGAGAAGATGTGATGTGTGGGAGGGCTTGGGGAGGTGTAGTGATGTATAAGGAGAAGTGAGGAAGTTTAAAGATGTTTAAAGAGATGTAGGGGATTTAAGGAGAAAGTACAAAGCTAAATAGTACTTACTACTAATACTAAATCTAGGCTGTTAACACTTAGTTCTTCAGACAGTTTGATTCCGTTTTTTTTTTTTAATAAAAAACATCTGGATCTGATCTGAAGTTGAAACATAAGTCCATTTTTTTCTGATCTGATACAAGATGTTAGTTTTTCTAACCTCATTGACTTAAGGCTATAGGATGACATCAGGCCCCAAACGAGAAATGAGATGTGGAAACTTTTAGTGTTGCAACAGTTCTCTGAGAAACTTCAAAGTGGCTGATTGACAAATCACGGTCGCTGATTCTAACTGCAACGTCAACTGCATGAGGAACTCACAGTGGTTCTCAAACAGTGGAGAGTGGTATTGCAGAAGGATCCATACACATCAACTTGTGCATGTTTTTTTTGTTTTTCTTTCCTTCTTAGCTTAGAAAGCTTTTAAATCTGAATATTAAGATATTTAGTTCTGTCTATGGTAAGTCAGGTGTGGCAGTCCTGGTCCTGTAGGGCCAGTGTGGGAACAAGTTTTTGTTCCAACGAAGCTGTTGCATACCTGATTCTACTAATAAACCACTAGAGTGCTTGATATGGACCTTTTTTTTATTGGTAGAATTGGGTGTGTTCCAACTGCTTTGTTGGAACACAAACCTGTAGCCACACCGGCCCTCCGGGACCAGGATTGCCCACCACTGTTTTTCTTTTTAGTTTTCGTCACTATTGCACTTTTTGTTTTGTGAATTGTAAAACAGGAAAAAACAAAGCATTTTCTTTTTAACTGGAAGTTCATAAATGTAAAACATGTAAAGTTACTGTTAAGTATTGTAGAGAATAATCGACTTCATGAATCATTTCCTAGAAACGATCTGATAATATATAAATATACCCAACTGTTGTCTCTAACCTCATTGTGTGCGTATATTTAGATTTATGCATGACTGTAGCACTGCTGCAGACTTTACTTAATTAATTGTTCATCCTTTGGTTTGAATAAAATGGAACAGAGACACGCAGACTGTTTATTTCTTTATTTCATGCACCGCTCAGTTACAGTAGTTGTCACTACAGTCTGTAAACATCAGATAAATCAACAAGTGACTTGGAAAACATTCAGGACAGATTTTAATTTCAGTGGCTGTGAACAGACAATGATGACTTGTCAGCATGTTTTAGTGAAGAAATAAAATCGCATGAAAGAAAACATTGACTTTGTATATAATAAATATGAATGCCACAGAAATTAATCTGAAGAATTATTCAGAAGAGTTAATTGGTGAGTCAAAAATGTTTTAATACCTTTTAGCATCACAGCGTAAAATAAATCTAGAAAATGAATACTGGCCCAAATATTTTATTTTTGAAAATTTAAGACATGACAAGCCGATAAATAATTCAGCTTTATCTACTTTTTATTTCAGTTTTTTTTTTTTTTCAAATATGACTAAATGAAATTTATTACATGTTTCATTTGTTTATCCTTATGACATCATTTGTTGTCCTATATTCAGGCCAACACAACTCAAACATCTGGTGTGATTGACAGGATGCTACTCAGCATCTGAATGGACAATCCTGTGGTGGCGAGGCTCTGAGGAGAGTCGCCAGATAAGTGTACACACAAACTGACAAAACCTGTACAGTATCACAGATCTGTACGTCATTTAATGAAGAACAAACTGCAGGATTCTCAAAATAAGACAAAGGTGGGGGGTTCCGTTTTGTCTTTTCTTGATCTGCTGTGAATTTATAAACCTCTGAATCCAATCAGTTGCTTCATTTCACCTTTTGTTTCTGAGGAACATGAAACCCATCAATGAGTCTAAACAATCAAGGTGATTTTCAGTTTCTGACCCGACTGTCAGAGAAATGTTCACTCAGTGCTTATTGTGATTTTGTTAAACTTAACAAGGTTCCATAATCTAAATCCTTTTCTCACATGGTCCAATGTTTCAGAGGCAGATTTACACACACAATAACCTCAGATTAATTGCGGCACCAAAAGACAAAGTCAAATATTAATTGAAGAATGTGAAGCAGGAGTGTCTCTTTCACAACAAGTTACAAAGTAAAAGTTCATAGAATGGGTGTCAAACATAAATAGATATGAGCAGCTCCACAGACCACTTAACCTCTGGAACAGAATGTGAGGCGCCGGTCTTGTTGACCCCAGCAGAAAGTGAGTAAACAGTTTTTTCAGAAGAGTCACAGCACAGGGGAATCAAACCTGTATCCTGTAAGTGACAACTCTGTTCTCCAAGCTTCTCACAAATGAAACCATCGATGAACACGACAATGCAGGAATGCCACAGCGAGACATTTATCAGACACTGTTATTCTAATGAATGCTTCCAACGATGACAAATACCAAATTAAACTTAAATATTTCTTTCAAAAACGTCAAACTGATTCAGATTAAGACTATAGACAGAAAAGTAGTAAATCTTAACTTTTGAGTCCAACAGTGCTGCAACGATTGGTTGATAAATTGATCAGTTGTCAACTATCACATTAATTACAACTATTTTGATAATTGATTCATGGTTTTGAGTAATTTGCAAGAAGAAAATGTCCAAATTATCTGGTTCCAGCTTCTTATCTCTGAGATTTTCTGGTTTATTCAGTCTTCTATACTAGTAAACTGATAATCTTTGGATTGTGGACTGTTGGTCTAGACAAAAATACTTTTTTACTTTTTTGTTGAATCTTCAGCTTTGGGAAACTGATCAACATTTTATACCATTTTATAAAGTAAACAATGACTTAATTTTCTCAATATATCAGAATAATTGTTGGTTCTTGTTAAGATTACTTTAAACCCTTTACGTTCCAGTCCTGGTCAAATTATTTATTTATTCTGTGAGGAAGTTTTGTTTGTTTTGTGTGAACAGAATCATAGAAAACCTACTGGGCTACAGTTTGAAATTTGGTGGTGATGTTTAGATTCTGGTTGTTGGAGTTGTCTTTTCTTGATCAATATCAGGCAGTTAAAGCTGGAATATGAAGCCATACAAAAAGACTTATAACTTGTTATGTTATTATCCTGATTAGAGAACAATGTCTCCTTTTCAGCAGCTGTTTTTGTAAAAAATGCTTTCTGCCGATAAACTTTGACACTCATCCTGTTGGAAAATTTCCTGAGACTTTATTAGTCAGAGCAGTGTCTTCAAGACTCAAGACTCTTCACCATCCATTACAGCAGCAGGTGAGAGTGAACTAACAGATCTAACAATATTACTACTACTACCAACCCAGAATGCATTGTTCCTCTTAAAAAAAAGAAAGAATATCTGATTTTATACTTTATTTCATTTATAATGTCATACAAGGCCTACTTTTTTCAAACATAATTTTCAAAACAAAATATTGTCTTATATTTGTGTCAATCCAATACGTGATTTGATTGTTTTAAATGGTTGACAGATAAAATTTTAACACTTCATGATTTATTAGTTGATTTTTTTTCAAGTTGTTTTTAAAACGTGTTTGTTTTTATTTTTTTAGTTTAAAAAAAATAATGTAATAAAACCCCAACAAAACATAATTGAACCATTTAAAAATTATTTAAACAGTCATCACAAGAAGCTTAATATGTAACAGCACAGACTAAGAACAATTTCCTCTACAATTTAGTTTTTTTAAAGCACCTTTCCTCCATTTAACTTTTTTGTCTCCCCAATTCTAGTTTATTTGGTTAATAGGTTGCTTGATAATCTGGTTATGAAGTTAAGTTGTCTGAATTTGACCAAGAGTCAGAAAAAGTCAAAAAATAGGTTCAGGAATGGGTTTTGAGTTGCAATGATTAGTTGATTAATTGTTATTTTATTGCATTTGCCTCCTTTTTTGATAAACAACTAATGGATTTGAGTAATTTTTGGAAAAAAATGTCCAAATTCTCTGGGTCCAGCTTCTCTTCTATTTTTTTCTGATTTCTTTAGTCTTCCATAAAAGTAAATTGATGATCTTTGGGTTGTGGACTGTTAGTCTGGACAAAAAAAACATTTTGGCTAAACCTTCAGCTTTGGAAATTGCTCTTTCATGATCAACAATTTACACAATTCTATGAATCAAACTACTAATCAAATAACCATTTTAATAATCAATTAATTGGCTATCAGAATATATTAGTTGCAGTTACTTTTTTATTGACCAAACAGACTTACTTTAGTGTTTGTTATTATTTGGACATTTTTAAGACTAAATGATTGTGTGAAGTCATCTGTGAAACAGAGAAAATAAAGGCACAGTTAACTGAATTCAGACTGTTTCACAACATGTCAAACCAGGAAGAAGAAGAAATGTCGATCAGTCATCTGTTGGTCAAATAAATAAGAAAAAGGTCAGTGGAGGAGAAGGCATCCTGTTCCATCCTCTTTATTCCAACTCACACTCCTGCACCCTTAAGACATTTGGTTTGTAGCAGATGGACCCGTTATCCAAACTGAAACTGAAAAGAACCTGTCATTTGATTTGAGGATGATCTCCTCTCCTCTGTAACAGCAGTGCGTTTTCCTCACAGCGCGTAAAGTGATAAGATCACTTCTGTCTCACAGCAGTGAGATTTGGCAGCTTGTAGATTTTGGTTGTGACATGGTGGCAGGAGGCTTTAATCAGGAATGGGGCGGCGGGGGGTTGGGGGGGTCACCAGTAGAATGAGCGTGACAGGAAGTTTGCAGCGGCACCCACCCAGCTGGCCCCATCCTGGCCGGATCCTACCCGGGTTACCACCTTGTCAGGCTCCTGGGATGGACTCTCGTCCTCGGGCAGGTAGTCCGGCAGGTCCACGTTCTGCTCCACACCCACCGAGCTGCTTTCTGCCAACGGGATCAGAATCTAAAGAGACAAGGACAAAGAAACATGGCTCAGGTAAATAAAACAAACAACAAAAGCCTGCACCCACACCGGCCCTCTAAGGACCAGGATCCCCCAACCCGTTCTATAACTTTATCAACATATTAAGAAGAGGGTTATTTTACCATTAAGTTACTGTCATTTTGCTTTTAAATTTTTCAGATTAAGTTCTGATCATAAAAACCTAATCATAATTTTCAGATTTTTTTTTCATTTTTCAAGGATAAAAGTTAATTTATAGTGTGTTAGTGTGTCTGTCTGTCACAAAAAAATAATTATTTTCATTAAAATAATTAGTGGTGATATCAGACTCATTGAATAGCAATATAGTTTATCTTGATGCAAATTCACTTTTTGTGTCCTAATGATAAGACTGCTATAAATATTATAAAGTAATATTATTTTCTTCTTTTGTTTGGTTAAATCCTTTAAAACACACACACACACAAATATATATATATATATATATATATATATATATATATATATACACACACACACACACACACACACACACACACATTTTTCACTGGCACTGTACATAATGTAGCCGAGAACTTATACACTACAAAGTAGTAAAGGGTTAGATGTGCAGGAGCGACAGTGGATAAATCAATACAAGTTATTACACAACTACTTCCAAAAAATGGCACAGGATATTGATATGGTTTGCTTTATGCTTTGTTTGTTTATTTACCATAATAAAAGTAACCTTAAAAATAGCAATATTGCTGTGCTTGTGAACCCTGACCATGGAATTACATATAACAGTACACACCCAGCACCAGACTGCGGTTTATCAATCGGACATGAGCACATGAACAAAAGGAATAGAAACTGACCTCGTCTCCACCCTCTCCTTTCACCACCTGCTGAGCTGTCATCACCTCTGTAGATGCGATCGCAGATGCCAGAGCCTTCAAGGGAAAACACATCCTGCTGTTTACCTATGATTTTCACTATTTATCAGTTCCTTAGTTGTAATAATCATTTAATGACAGCTATTTTAGTTAAGTGTTAAACATTGAATATCTATGTTTTAGACTTCACTGGGGAGTTAAGAGTGGCTCAGAGGTAGAGTAGTCATCCATCATTGGTAGTTTGATTCCCAGCTCCTCTGAGCTACCTGTCCTTGGGCAAGACACCTAACAATTTGCCCATGATGGCTGCGCCATGTGGGGAATGAATGTATATGAATGGTTAGCTTCCTGATGTGTTGGTCTTGTCAGTTGTATGTCAGCCACTACTATCAGTATGTGATTATGTGTGAAAGGGTGAATAAACACCTGTTGAGATGACTAAAAAGGCACTATACAAATACAGTCTAACCATTACTGTTTCCTAAGAAGTCTAGAAGCTGCAGCTAGACTTCCCCATGACTTTTTATTTGACTATGGTTTGTTTCATATCAAAACCTCCAAAATACAGTAAATGAGAAGAGACATTTTTTTTTCGGCAGACAGGAATTATTAGGTCTGGCCCACCTCAGCCTTTAAGTCAGAGCGGATCCGGACAATGCATCTCTTCACAGCCATCTGAAAGGTGAAGCTGATCACTCCTCTGATCTTTAACAGTGCCTCCTCACAAAGGGTCCTCCGACTCTGATTAGGAAGAGAAATCACACTGTCAGACGTCTGCATGTTCAGAAGCTTTCTATTCTGTCACTGATATTCCTGAAAGCTGATGATGATGATGATTATGATGATGATGAAAGAAAAAAATGACATCATCATCTGGCGGTTTCCAGCTCACCGAGTCGTCCAGTCCATCGATGTGGAGAATGACAGTCTTTGCTCTCTTGTTGCTGGAGCCCAGGAAGAACTGAGCTTTTCGCCGGCTGCTGACCATGTCCTCGGCACTCAGCTCAGATTCCACGTTGCCAGACGCCTGCAGGAGCTCAAAAATCTCTGACGCCAAGAGCTTTGTCTCCCCTGGAGTGGTTGACCTGAACGACAGAACAACATGAACATAGAGTCTCAAAGAAATAAGAGACAAGAGACTTATTTTTGGAGCTTTTTGCTGAGGATGAGCTGCTTCATTTTCAAGCAGCTTCAGGTCAGCATGCAGTCTCCAACATGGTTGCTGGGTGTTTAGTAAAGCTTTAGAATATTCGAGATACAATAGACACTCACTTCTGCATGACGTTCTGAAGGCTCAGCATCATCCCCAGCTCTCCCTTCAGCTTCTCCCTGTTTGATCGACATTCTGCCAAGTAACGAACTGCCTGAGGACAACAGCCAAACACAATCAGAGGGATGACAACAAAACACACTTTATGAAACCAGCTGAAATCATGTGATCAGTGTTAACCAGGCTGTGGATAAAATGGACAGTAATCCCAAATGTAATCTAAATACACCATTTCTAATTACTGTATGTGAATCATTGAAAGGGATACTATTAAAATGTTGCCATATGTGGTGTACTGAAAAAAATCTAATTGTAGGAAGGAAATAAATAAAAAAATCAAAAATTTCAAGAAAAAAAAAATACCACCCAATTTTAGGTTGTTTGGATCATGCTGTTTGTTTAACAGTTGTTTTTAATTAGCTATGACAAAATAAAGGGGGTGTGACATCATAATGGACAGCTGTGATTGACATCTGCTCTCAAATCCAAGCGACCAGTTTCTGATAGAAGAGGTTGTACTTATAATCCTAGACTGTATAACACTCAAATTTGGAAACTTTGATGAGAATAAACTGAAATTATTTTTCTATATTTATTGTTGTTTTTCAGTCCTGGAGTTTGATTTCGCTTGGTTTTCATGTGTGATTTACAACCAGCTGTAGCAGCAAATGTAAGGTTGAGGTGCACTGGTGCAGCAGCTCACCAGCAGGGCTGAGTAGACCACCTGAGGGTTGGGGTGGTCCAGGAAAAGGATAAGTCCCGGCAGGCAGCCCTGGTCCTGAACAATCGCTCTGCGGTTCAACGGATCTGCAGCCAGGTCCCTCAGCTGGTTGACCACAACCAAGGCGTCCGGTTCCGCACTCATGGCTGCCTTCACTCACCCATGCACAACTGAGCTGACAAATGATCACAACAACGTCACATCTTCAAATGCCTAATTTTGTCCAATTAATAGCTTATAATCTAAAGATCTTCACTAAACATTACAACATTAAAATGACGTTCAACATGATTTTTTTCTAAAAAAAGAATTTGAAATTTAACAATTTTGACATACAACTTACATATAACTATAGACGCACACATAACACACAATGTGGTGAAAGTTAAAAAGTAAATATAAAATAATAACATAAAATACTTTATTATTTAAATTGTTTTTTTTAATTTAATTTTTAAATGTACTATGCAGTGAGTAAAAGGTGATGTATAATATAGTTTTATTACTATTAACTTACCCCAAACTGACTAAAATTGTTCACACAATGATAAAACTCCAGCATTAAATGATCAGGTCTTTGTCAGTGATACAAACAAACAATCGATTCTATATTAATGAACATTGAAAACACACTGCAGCAGGGAGCAGAATAGACATTCTACATTAGCCAAATTAAAATATCTGCATATTTACAGGTATTAAGTCATACCTGTTTTGAGCAGAGCTTGAAGACTAATATTGAGATCTTTTACTTCAGTAAAAGTAGAAATGTTGCCATCACAAATACTCAATTACAAGTAAAAGTCCTTGAAAAGTATACAAATACAAATTATACAATTATAGAATACTATACTAACGTATATTATAATATATTATAATGTTATACGACTTCTTTTTTAATTCACTAAATACATGTGCGATAAATTTAATATTTTGCTTATGATAATATTTGGCACCTTCCACACAAATTGCAATTGTAATAAAAGAAAAGATACAATTTATCAGAATATGGATTATAGAATATTGACTTTCATAATGTATGTAAAATAAAATTACAAAGTATTTAAAGCTGTTATTTAAAAGTAGCATAACATGGAAATACTCAGTACCTCGATAATGCATTTAAGTACTAAGTAAATTTACTTCTTTCTTTCTTTCTACTTCTGGTTGTGTCTTTTGTCAATTGTTAAATTGCGTTAAAATTGTTTGATGTTGTCGCGGCTCCATCTGGAGGAGTCCAAACCTGAACACGGCTCACCTCTGACGGTCACCAGCACGAAGCGACAGTATAACGGCTGCTCTTAGCGTTTAGCTGTCCGGTTAGCTTCTTCTCCGTCAGCCCGGCATGAACCAAAGCAGCCCAGTAATGTGTACTGAGCAGCAGCTGATGGTGGAACAAGTCACTCTAGGGTAACGTGTATTGGAATTAAATTAAAAATGTTTATAAAGTTGTTAATAAAGACAGGAAATAAATTGTGCCCGATCTTCCTACTGAAATTAGATCGGAGCAGCAACGTACCAACACTACGGCTTGTGATTGGATGGCGCGCGGGCACATGATATTGCTAACCAATGAGCTTCCATTGTGCAGTTAAATGTCCCACGCCATAGCTGTATGAACTCATATACGTCGCCTTCGCCGCTGTTACCCATTGGAGCAATGCGTCAGCTGGGCCGCCATCTTGGAGGGGGGAACATACTAGCTTGTTTAGGTTAGTCTCTCCATCTCTTACTGTATGGAGTTACTACTTGTATATTATATACATGTGTATCAGTGTCCCACTTCCCTGAGGGTGTCCAAAATAGATTGGGTCCACACACTGAAGCGCTATAAGTCTCAGACCTTCAGAACAACAACACAAATCAAATGTAACCAGGTACTTTTACTCAGTAGTGGGTGTTGTACATGTAGGAGCTACATTTGGTTATTAGTATTATTTGATAATCATCAAAGATGATTATTAATTATTGTAAAAAATGTATTACTTTTAAAAAAAAATGGGGCACCAACGACCAATAATCAATTTGGCGGTCACTTAGAAACACCAATATTTCTGAAAATATAGATATTTCTAGAGTGAGCAATGAAGGAGGATATCGGCACTGACTCTGTCAACCAGCTTTGTGTCACAGTATGCAAGCATAAAATAACAGGACAACTTCTCTTTGAATTAAAGTAGGATTTATTGTCTTCCACAAATTATTTTCCAATTCAAAAAAAATTCTGACTCACAGATCCTATTACACACTATGCCTACTAAGATAAGATAAGATAAGATATCTATTGATCCCACAACGGGGAAATTTGTCTGTTACTGCAGCATACAGAATAAAGAAAAGAAAATAAAAGCTAAAGAAGATAAAAACTATAAAAAATAAAAATACACAACACTATGTACAAATTCGTAGAATTTGTTGATCCGCATACACAGTATGCAATATGGACATAGAATGGAGAAAAAATACTAATAAATAGTAAGAAAAAAGTATGCATAAGCAAAGCATATATACATACATACATGCATGTACATACCTACATACAGACACATACACACATATTTGCATATATATATATATATATATATATATATATGGACATACATATCCACGCGCATACCCACATGTACACATACATAGCCAATGCACACTTATGGTGCAGGGTGTGTGTGTAGAGAAAAGTGACCAGTGAAAAGTGACCAGTGGGGGAAAAGTGAGTTATAAAGTCTTATTGCTGTCGGGATGAATGACAGCAATAAGACTGGAAGCTGGAATTGAAGCTACCAACTACAATTCACAGGCAATAATAAACAAGCAGTGTGTGTATATATATATATATATATATATATATATATATATATACAGTGGGGATGCTATTTTGCTATTTCTCCCACTTAGAAATCATGGAGGGGTCTGAAATTGTCATCGTAGGTGCATTTCCACTGTGAGAGAGATAAACTAAAAAGAAAAATCCAGAAATCACAATGCATGATTTTTTAATGATTTATTTGTGTGATATAGCGGCAAATAAGTATTTGAACACCTGAGAAAATGAATGTTAATATTTGGTACAGTAGCCTTTGTTTGCTATTACAGAGGTCAAACGTTTCCTGTAGTTTTTCACCAAGTTTGCACATACTGCAGGAGGGATCCTGGCCCACTCCTCCACACAGATCTTCAGGTCAGATCAGTCAGGTTTCTGGGCTGTCGCTGAGAAACACAGAGTTTGAGCTCCCTCTAAAGGTTTTTGGATTGGGTTCAGGTCTGGAGACTGGCTGGGCCATGCTAGAACCTTGATATGCTTCTTACAGAGCCAGTCCTTGGTTTCCCTGGCTGTGTGCTTTGGGTCGTTGTCGTGTTGGAAGACCCAGCCACGACCCATCTTCAATGCTCTGACTGAGAGAAGGAGGTTGTTCCCCAAAATCTCACAATACACGGCCCCAGTCATCCTCTCTTTAATGCAGTGCACTCGTCCTGTCCCATGTGCAGAAAAACACCCCAAAACATGATGCTACCACCCCCATGCTTCACAGTAGGGATGGTGTTCTTCGGATTGTACTCTTCATTCTTCTTCCTCCAAACACGCTTAGTGGAATTATGACCAAAAAGTTCTATTTTGGTCTCATCTGACCACAAAACGTTCTCCCATGACTCCTCTGTATCATCCAAATGGTCATATGCAAACTTAAGACGGGCCTTGACATGTACTGATTTAAGCAGGGGAACCTTTCGTGCCATGCATGATTTCAAATCATGACGTCTTAGTGTATTACCTACAGTAACCTTGGAAAAGTTGGTCCCAGTTCTTTTCAGGTCATTGACCAACTCCTGTCGTGTAGTTCCAGGCTGATTCCTCACCTTTCTTGGAATCATTAGGACCCCACGAGGTGATATCTTGCATGGGGGTCCACTCCGATTGAGATTGACCGTCATGTTTAGCTTCTTCCATTTTCTAATGATTGCTCCAACAGTGGACCTTTTTTCACCAAGCTGCTTGGCAATTGCTTCGTAGCCCTTTCTAGCCTTGTGGAGGTGTACAATTCTTCTCTTGTGTCGTTGGACAGCTCTTTGGTCTTCGCCATGTTACAAGTTAAAGTCTTGCTGATTGTATGGGGTGGACAGGTGTCTTTATGCAGCTAACGACTTCAAACAGGTGCATCTGATTAAGGATGATACATGGAGTGCAGGTGGACTTCTAATGGGCGGACTAACAGGTCCTTCAGGGTCAGAATTCTAGATGACACACAGGTGTTCGTGTTCAAATACTTATTTGCCGCTATATCACACAAATAAATCATTAAAAAATCATGCATTGTGATTTCTGGATTTTTCTTTTTAGTTTATCTCTCTCACAGTGGACATGCACCTACGATGAAAATGTCAGACCCCTCCATGATTTCTAAGTGGGAGAAATAGCAAAATAGCATACTTCCCCACTGTATATAGTGCATTGTGTGTGTGATTATGTGTTTATATAGGTGTAGGTGTAAGTTTTTGTGGTGAGCGAAAAGAGAGATTAAAAAACCATCCATCCTTCTTTTATAGGCAGGCGTCACCTGTATCCGCAGGGAAACAGCTTGATCCCTCAACTAAACAGAGGGAGTTTGGCTGATAGAAGATAAACCTGATTCTTGTGGTCAGTCTATACTACAAAAGGGCTCTCGGTCCCCTCCAGCCAGTGTCGACACTTCTCCAGTGCCAGTACTACGACGAGCCTCCCAGTTTCCCATGTCGTATTTCTGTTCAACTGGGGTGAACTGGCGGGAAAGGAAAGCACAAAGGTGCAGCTTCTTCCGAGTACTGGTAAATAATGGCTTTGGCCCCCTCTCTTGGGGACATCTGTCTCGATGGGGAACTGCTTGGTGGGGGTGGGGTGTTACTGTGTCAAAAATGTTAGCAGCGGACAGCATGAAGACAAATAAATTAACGTGTCACTTAAAGACATTACACCCCAATCATGCTGATAAGCTGATTTTTATGTAATTTTATTTTTCAGTATTATAAGGTTTGAAATGGTCAGTCTAAAAATGTTTATAATTTAATTAAGGATTCAATTTTATTTTTGAATTTCAGATGCACTTTAAATCTTTTCTGTTACAGTTAATAAAGCTATTCTTTGTTGTAAGCTGGTCTATATTTCTTTTTTAATTCTCTTATACGTTAATGATACAGTGTTATGCAGTGGTTTCTACTTCCGTAAGGGGGGTGCGACAGAAAATAATTGAGAAGCACTGCAGTAGGACCAGAGCAAAATGGACTCAGCAGATCTGCAGCACCTGACGACTCGCCTTGAACAGCAAGAAGTGCTTAGTAGCCACCAACAAGCCCAACTAGATACTTTAGCCACCAGCATCAGAGACCTGGAAGTCCAAATTGTAAGACCTAAAGTGGTGATTCACCAATCCTGAACCAACCTAATCCCAGCTGGCAGCTCATTGTGGAGGACATGGTCAGCGCTGTGCTCTCCTAGCATTCTGTCGAGGATGATCGCATCCACCCATGTGCCTACTCCTCCCACCACCTATCAGCTGCAGATCAAAATTATGATGTGGGAGACTGAGAGCTGCTAGCTATAAAGTTGGCCCTGGAGGAGTGGGGGCACTGGTTAGAGGGCGCCTCACTCCCATTTCTAGTCTGAACCTGCAGCAGATCTGTTTGGCCAAAAGACTGAACCCCTGAAGCCCTCTGGTCCCTCTTCTTCTCCAGGTTTAACGTCACAGTTTTTCTGAGTCTGTTCATTTCATCGCTCTTCCTGGTCTTCCATCAGGCAAAGACACTGCCCACCTGATGATTCAACATGTATACCGCATACATGGGTTGGCTGAGAAAGTTGTATCTGACAGGGGCCCCCTAATTCACTTCTGCCTTCTGGAAAACCTTCTGTAAATTGCTTGGTGCCTCTGTGATTTTATCCTCTGGTTTTCACTCACAGAGCAATAGCCAACATGAGAGGGTGAACCAGCTGTTGGAGACGGTGCTGCACTGTATGGCATCCTGGAATCCATATTCCTGGAGCCAGCAGCTGCCATGGGCAGATTATGCTTTCAATTTGCATGTCTCCTCAGTGATGGGCCGATTTCCTTTCAAGTGCTCCCTGGGATACCAGCCACCATTGTTCCCTGACCAGGAGAAGGAGGTTGGAATTCCTTCAGCAGAAGCCTTCATCCACCAGTACCGACGAACATGGAGGCACATTTGCTCTGCTCTGCTTTGCTCCCTGGCCAGAATGAAAGTCCAGACCGACAAGCGTCGGTACCAGGCCCCTTGATATTGCCAGAGGTAACGTGTCTGGCTTTCCACGCAAGACCTGCCCCTGAGGACCGAGTCCAGCAAGCTCATCGTCTGCTTTATTGGCCCCTTCCCCATTTCCAAAGTCATCAGACCTACAGCTGTCCAGCTCAAACTCCCCTGGTCCCTGTGCCGTATCCACCCCATGTCCATGTCTCTAGGGTTAAGCCCTTTCTGTGCAGTCCTCTGCATCCTGCCCCTAAGCCTTCCTGTTCTTATGAGTAACCTGTGGATCTTTTGAAACCTGTTATAGTATTCTTCCTTTTTTTTGGACTTTGCAACCTGTTATGTTTTTTTGTTCTGTCTCCACACCGCAAGCCTCAGTTTATTTCAATAAAAAAAGACCTAGATAAACAGATCTGCATTTGAGTCTCTGTCTGTTAGTCCTTTTCAGCCTCCCCCTTTAGGGCGCAGGAGGAAGCCTCAGCAAAAGACAGGAGCCGTCAATGTGCTGTAGTCCCTGATGAAACGCAATAGAAGTTCCCGAAGCCCAGAAACATTGAAACTTTTTCCGAGTCTCTGGAACTGGCTATTCCTGTACCGCCTGTATCTTTGCTGGGTCTCAGTAAACCTGTCCCTTCTCGATGATGATCCCATAAAGAAACCTACTCCATGTGGAACTCACCTTTTTCGGCTTTAACAAACAGACTGTTCTCCAGGAGTCTCTGGCAGTGTTTGGCCAGGTCTCGGGAAAACTACAGGATGTCATTTAAATAAACAAAGTAAACCTGTTGTGCATGTCCCTGAGCACATCATTCACCATAGCCTGGAATATGGCAGGGACATTTGTGAGGCCTAATGGCATAACCGGAGGGGTTAGTCTTAGGCATTGTGGAGGTCCAGCTTATAAAAGATGGTGGCCTGATGGAGGGAAGAGAAAACAGAATTTAACAATGGCAGCAGGTATTTATTTTGAACTGTTAACGGCATTGAGACCTTTGTAATCGATACATGGGCGGAGAGACTCATCTTTCTTTTTGACAATTAAAAACCCAGGAGGAAGATGATTCTGACAGCCAATGACTCCTGGAGGAAGGGTCCGGGTAGGAGGTCAATACCGTAGTCATAAGGGTGATGAGGTGGCAGAGAAAGGAAAAGTTGTTTTAAGAGACTGCATAGAAGTCGTGGTAGGTGTTGGGGATACTGGAAAGGTCTGTGGTCACGGGTGGTGAGCAGGTGAGTGAAATCTAAAGGAGCCAGAGCTGGAAGCAGTTGGTGTGGCAACCAACACTTCGGCTGATCACCTCCCCCTTCAACCTGTTATTTTGTTAGTTGTGCAGCTTAAACCAGGGTAGCCCAAGGACTATGGGGGTACAAGGCGAAGGGATTACCAAGAACTAAATCAACTGGTTACTGGAAGTCATCAGGGATATCGGGACTGTCTATTGGGTAAGGTGGGCTAGGAGCCAGCTATCCAGGGCGTTAGCTCTCAGTGGTTCAGAGAGTGGGACCATGGGGATGGAGTGGTCGGTTGGGAGGAAACAAAACTCATCTGTGCCGGAGTCCACCGGGGGGTTACAGGCAGCCAGTTCTGGCCCCACTGGAGGACCACACTAAACAGAGTATGTTAGGGATCTTGGAATGTCTGGGACTGTGCTTGGCTCACCTGGGTCCTGCCTCCCCGGGCCAGCCTGTGCTTTTGGCTGATTGGGATACACAGCGCGGAGGTGGCCCACCTCCCCACAATACAGGCAGCGCTCCACAGGAGACATCCAGGCATGTTCTAGTTGCATAAGTTCTTTAGCCGAGTCTGTAGGAGAATGGCAGCAGGCTGACATCTCCATGTTGAGGCCCAGGCTCTGAATAGTGTCCATTATTTCATCGTATGCTGGCAGATGAGACCACCCTGCACTGTCAGAGCATGGTTAGACTGTCTCTGGATCTGCAGGTTCATTGTTGGCCAGAAAGTTTTGTCACAGTTTGTGGTCTGAACCCCAGAGCAGACACAATGACAGAGGCAGGACTGTATGGTAAACAAAGTCGTGTGAGAGGGGAAGCTGGCAGGGAATGATGAAGCAGAGTCCAAAAAGGAAGTAGGACAGGGAGGAGAAGACAGGAAGCTGTGGCTGGAAATTATTATTATTCAAGTGAGAGAAAATAGTTTAAAGAGAAAATGTTTATGTATGGTATCATATCATTAACACCTATTGTGGGTTGGTATTAATTACTTTTTTATTGTAATCCCTTTGCCCATTGGAAAAACCGGACAAGGCTGGGAGGTCAGTGATCTCTGCCTTTATACAATAAGCAACAGTAACAAATTTGCCTTTTGGCTGCTCTGGGGCTATTTCCCCTTGTTTTCTTTGTGCTTAATCAAAGCAGTGATGATATTAAGGTTATGAAAGTAAACTGAAGTGAATAATGGTGCAACATATGCACATTGGATCTATTATTTTATGCTGATGTATGTGTATATATAAAGAAGAAGTTTTTTGTTTTTGTAATGCTGATTCAAAGGGAAATGAGAATAAAATCATATGGTTCTGAAAAAAAATTAAAAATAAAAATTAGAACGTAATAGTTACTTACTATAAGTATTATTAAAACACTGTTGAGATGAATGAGTATATGTGTGAGCACTCTAATGTCTATTTCTCACACAATAGTAAAATTTAAAATTGAACATTATATAATTGAGAAAGAGATTTAAGTCTTTGATTAGAGAATAAAATTATGTCAGAATTAGATAAAATGTTGACATTAAATATTCCTAATGTTGCATCTGAGAATGGATGATGTTGAATGTAACGCAGAGCAAGTGTGCCTCCAGTATTAAAGAAAACAAATGTTTAAATTGACAAAAAGACATCAATACACAAAAAAGAAATCCTCCCTAAATCTCATGAGATTATTGGCTTCACTTTTAATGTGTTCACATCACATTTAAGTTTAAGGCAAACCAAGGCAAGTTTATTTGTATTGCATTTCAACAACAAGGTAATTCAAAGTGCTTCACCCAAAACATCAAAAGCATTAAGATACAATTTTAAAAAGGTGACTGAAGGGGGAAAAATCGAAAATTTAAAAACAAGAACAATCAAAACTGAAGTTATTAACTAAATGATAAATAATCAAAACACATAGAACACAGTAAAAGCAAGATACAACTTAAAAACAGTGATAAAATCAAAAATTTTGATTAAATCAAGAACATCAACAAACTTACATTGCAGTGACAAATAATAAAAAAATACATTAGCAGTAGGCAGTAGTCTTTAGCTCAGTGACTGTTGCAGGAGACCTGCAATTCTCTGCAAGTTTGTTTCCGATATGTGGGATAAAGAAATGGAACACTGTATAGTTCTGACTCTGGGAACAGAGGGCAGACCTGTCCCAGATGAGAAGAGGTCTGGATGATTCAAAAGGGATCAGTAGATCAGAGACATACTTAGGCCCTAGACCAGTCAGTGCTTTATAATCCAGTAAAAATATACATTCATCCATTTCCTATACCCTCTTATTCCTCAATAGGATCATGGGGTCTGCTGGAGCCAATCCCAGCACATTTCAGGCAAGAGGCAGGGAGCACACACACCATTCACTCACACAGGAAGCTGGAGAACCTTGAGAAAACCCATGCAGACATGGGAAGAACATGCAAACTCCACAAAGAAAGGCCCCAGTCCAACAACTTGAACCTGTGACCTTCTTGCTGTGAGGCAACAGTGCTACTCACTGTGCCACACCCAGTAAAGATTTTGTTGTTAATTCTTTGGCAGACAGGATGTCAGAAAGTATAAGGACCTTTAGAATGTCACCAGAGTGATATGATATATTTTTTAGTCTTAGGCAGGACTTTGCATTAGCTGCAGCTGTCTGAGTCAAAGTCAAAGTCAAAGTCAATTTTATTGTCAATTTCTTCACATGTACTTGACATACAAAGGAATCGAAATTTCGTTTCTCACTATCCTATGCGTTTTACATGTACAACAACATCAAAGTGCAGGTGCGCAAGACGAGACAATCCTAAGCTAAATGGTAAAGTGCTAAACTAAAAACTAGAAACAAACAAACAGGTATGACAGGACAAGACATGAGTACCCCAAGACAAGACATAAGTAGTAGGGAGTGAAAGGACAAATTCAACAAGACAAAACAAGACAGTACTGATTGTCCCAGTCATGTGCATTATGAGGTAGTTGTTGTAATGTAGTGACTAGTGCAATAACAATATATATAAGTATAAATATACCAGCAGCAAGTGTGTGCAAATTTTTGCATGTGCAGAGTCAATTTAGGTGGGTGGGTGGGGGGTGGGGGTGGGAGAGACAGTCCAATGACCTAGACTTGGTTTGCCAGCCTGGTGTTCCTTCTGGCTGGGGTTGGGGGTGAGAGGGAGGAGGGGAGAGAGTTCAGCAGTCCCGTGGGTGGGGAGGGGAGAGAGTTCAGCAGTCTCACGGCCTGGTGGAAGAAGCTGTTCGTGAGTCTGTTGGTGCGGGAGCGGAGGCTCCTGTACCTCTTTCCAGAGGGCAGGAGGCTGAACAGACTGTGTGCAGGGTGACTTGTATCCGTGGCAATTGTGATGGCTTTGCGGCTGAGGCGGGTGGTGTAAAGATCTTGCAGGGAGGGGAGTGGTACACCAATTATCCTTTCAGCTGTTCTCACGATGCGTTGCAGAGCGTTCCTGTTGTAGTCAGTGCAGCTCCCGCCCCACACGGTGATGCAGCCGGTCAGGATGCTTTCGATGGTTCCTCTGTAGAATGTGGTCATGATGGGTGGTGGCGCACTTGCCAGCTTCAGTTTACGCAGGAAGTAGAGACGCTGCAGTGCTTTCTTGGCCAGTGATGCGGTATTGGTGGTCCAGGAGAGGTCATCACTGATGTGCACCCCCAGGAACTTGGTGCTGCTCACCCTCTCCACTGCAGCACTGTCGATGGTCAAAGGGGGGTGTTGGGTGTGACCTCTCTGGAAGCTGACAACAATCTCTTTGGTCTTGCTGATGTTTAGCAGGAGGTTATTGTATTTTCACCATCTGGTCAGAAGCTCTACCTTTTTTCCTGTAGTGAGTCTCGTCGCCGTTGGTGATGAGGCCCACCAGTGTTGTGTCGTTGGCAAACTTCACAAGGTGGTTGGAGCTGTGGGTTGGTGTGCAGTCATGTGTCAGGAGGGTGAAGAGGAGGGGGCTGAGCACACAGCCTTGTGGGGCCCCTGTGCTCAGGATGATCCTTTCTGAGATGTTGTTGCCAACATGCACCGCTTGAGGCCTCTGGCTGAGAAAATCCAGCAGCCAGTTGCAGAGTGAGGTGCTGAGGCCCAGTTTGTCCAGTTTGCAGATGAGTTGTTGTGGTATTATGGTGTTGAACGCTGAGCTGAAGTCTAAGAACAGCATTCTCAGAGAGGCCTGTAAAGACCCTGTTACAGTAATTAAGTCTCATGGAGAAAAAAAACATAGACAAGCTTTACTTGGCCTTTAATCCTTGATATATTCTTTGGTTGTCAGCTGGTGTGAGATCAACGCTCTCCAAATCAACGCCAGCAAGACAAAGGAGATGGTTGTGGACTTCAGGAGGAAGTCCCCCCCCACCACACCGGTGAGCATCCAGGGAAAAGACAATGAGACAGTGGTCTCTTACAAATAGCTGGGTGTTCACCTGAACAACAAACTGGACTGGACCACTAACATTAATGTCCTGTACAAGAAGGGCCAGAGTCGACTTCACCTGCTGAGGAGACTAAGGTCCTTTGGTGTGTGCAGGACCCTGTTAAAGACCTTCTACGACTCCGTCGTAGCATCTGCCCTGTTCTACGCAGTAGTCTGCTGGGGGGGCGGATGCTCAGACGGGGACAGAAGGAAAATTGACAAACTGGTACGGAAGTCTAGCTCTGTACTGGGATGTCCTCTGGAGTCGGTGGTGGTGGTGGGAGAGAGGAGGATGTTGGCAAAGCTGACATCCATCATGGACAACCCCAATCACCCTCTGCATGGGGTGGTGGGTGCGCTGAGCAGCTCCTTCAGCCAGAGACTCAAACACCCTTGCTGCAAGAAGGAGCACTTTCGCAGATCATTCATCCTGACAGCAATAAGACTTTATAACATAACATAAACATAAACCTCACTGTAGTCACTCTGTCACTTTTTCACTGGTCACTTTTTCTCTTCACACACACCCTGCACCTTAAGTGTGCATTGGCTATGTATGTGTACATGTGGGTATGTGCTTGGATATGTATGTCCATATATATATATGCAAATATGTGTGTATGTGTATGTATGTAGGTATGTACGTGCATGTATGTATGTATATATGCTTTGCTTATGCATACTCTTTTCTTACTATTTATTAGCATTTTCTCTCCATTCTATGTCCATAATGCGTACTGTGTATGCGGATCAACAAATTCTGCGAATTTGTACATTGTGTTGTGTGTTTTTTTATTTTTATTTTTATTTATTTATTTTTTTATAGTTTTTTATCTTCTTCAGCTTTATTTTCTTCTCTTTATCTGTAAAACTGCAGTAACAGACAAATTTCCCCGTTGTGGGATCAATAACATTTTATCTTATCTTATCTTATCTGGTTGGTAGTATGCTGCCTTTGTTAAGGTTTTAGTGGAACTGTTGAAATTCATGTCTGAGTGCATAACTACAACCTGGCAATAAAAGAATTATTGCTCTGTGCTGAATGAATGCTGACATCCAGTTGATTGCAAGTATGGTGTTGATTGCAAGTAATAAAAATATTTTGGGCATTGTTTCTTACCTTATCTTCACAAACACAGAAATGATCTCACTAGTCTCCAAGTGCATCTCTCAGATCATATCTTCAGTCATTTGTGTGATTGAAATAAATTCTAAAGACTGTCAGAAATCTACTTAATAGAGAGTAGATTTCTGACAATGTCTTGAATCCAAAGTTAGACTCTCAATGGTGAAAGAAGTACTAAGATCCTGAAATAAAAGTCAATCAATAACACTTGCTTTTTTACAAGAAAACAATGTAGGTAAAGATAAATCAAGACAAACAAACAAATGAAACAAAAGAATTTTCAAATTGTGTTTTAACACTAATTGTTGTAAATATGAATTAACAATAGAAATTATTAAAGCTAGTAATAATTTGATTAAATATCTCTATCCATGGAAGTTTCTTTTGTTGCATCTATTTGTTTCTCTTTGTAACTTTTACAAATTTGCTTAGATTTTACTTATAAACGCTTCTCATTTACAGTAACTTGGATAAAAGCAATTTGTTACTAATTCACTCCTGGTTACCCCAAAGCCCCGCCCCCTCCTTAGCGGCCCTGTGCGGGTCAGACAGGAACAACATGGCGGCGGTAGGAGCGTTTGCTTCGGGACTAGTCGTTGTCTGAAAGACCGGAGATCCCGGCAGGATGAATCTCTGTGCTCAGTTCCTCCGGTAAGCTCATCGCGGGACTCTCTGTCCACTTACCTGTGAGCCAGGTGAGCTCAGAAACGGCTAATTTCAACGACAGCTGAAGACTTGTCTTCGATGCTAACGCTGAAGCTAGCGGGCTAACATATTAGCATCATATATCAACAAACAATCAATGCTGCCGCCTGTCGCCATGTTGTCATACCAGACACTTAGTGCAGCGTTAAACACACTCTGTTGTTAATGCTGTTAGATTATTGACACGTTATATGTTTTCTGTTTCCTGAGTCTTCGTTTACCCGCCATAAAGACGCGTTACTGTGTGTTGTTGCTAGTTAGCTTTAGCTTGCTAATGTTGGCGTGTTGGTTTCTGCGTATGTCAGGGTAGCATCAGTAGCTGCTCGCATTAAAGCTGCTATATCACCATTCACACCTGCTTCTTTCAGGTATACTTGATGCCTACAGGTGAGAAAGTTGTGAATGGAGCTGGTTCACACGCAGGCATGGGCGGAACGTGGGGTCTCGTTCAACATTGGAGGGAGTCTTTGGCCCTATGCCCTGAAGTTATAAGTGCCAAACAATTCTAACAAGTTATTCTTTTTCCACATCAATTATTTTTTTCCTGCACCAGTTAATGTTTTTTTCTTCTATCAATGTATGCTTTCCTGCATCAATTTATGGTGAAGTATTTGTCGTCCTCTCTTCAGGCATTCTGTATTGATATCAATACTTACTTCTCTTGTAGATCCAACTTCTCATGTAGTTTTCTTGCTGAGTCAACACACATATGGGCCTGATTTACTTGTTTTAAATAAGCCATCAACTTCTTTCAGTTTTTATTGAGGACAGGGGGAAAAATGAGTGGGATGTTTTCCCGGCATGCATCAAAATCTATGCCTATGTGCACAGACATTTTAAATAGCGGCTGATGGTAAGAGCTGGTAGCTATGAACTGAGGTTTGTTATTTCTATAGCATCACATCTTTGGATCCAGAGATAAATCTGAGCCTGAGACATCTGATGCCAACTGTTATGTGTTTAAAACAAGGCTGCAGGTGGTTTAAATAAAGACTGCAAGTGGAAATGGAAGTGAAAGCATCCCAACTGATAGCTCCTTTGTAGTGATCTGTGGATTGAAAAACAATGAGGAATTGCTACATATTATTATGTGATGTGTGTGTCCTGTCTAACCTTCTCTCCTCTGTTAACCTCTGAGCAGACAGGCAGAGGCCCTGAAGGCTGACATGACAGGTAAGTCTCACCTGTTTGCCTGTGTGCAAAGTTACTAAGTACATTTAGTAAAGCACTATACTTTAGCAGAGTTTGAAGTAAATGCTCTAAATTACGATATATTTATAACCTTTAAAAATAAATATATTTCAAAGTTAAAGTTAAACTTGAATACTAGAACCTTTTAGATACTATACCATGTCTGAGTTTTTAGTGAATGTAATAAGAAAAATGTCATAAAATAATTTTATAAAATATAAAAATTATTTCCCATATAAATATATTTTAATCATTATTTATTATTCATTATTTTTAGACCTGAGTATATATACAGATAATCTTTAGTTCAATACACACACAAAATAAGACAGTTGGAGTCAGATGTTTTTTGTCCCTCTCTGACAGTAAGAAAAAATAACATCCACTCTGTCACAGCCCCAATTATATAACTTTCATGTTTCTATGCTTATAGTCTAAATAGTAGCAGAAGCACAAGAGCTTAAATCATGAATTAGGGCTGAAACTGATTATTATATTCTCCGTTGAACAACCTTTTTATTTATTTATTTGCTTGATTCATTTATTCATTCAAAATGACATCCTCAAAATATTGTTTTGCTCACAATCTAAAAATATTTTTGCAGCTGTATCAGAAAATATTGATCAAATGAGTGAATGAGGCCATAAACCTGAAAAACTTCTCTTTATTTAGTATTAGGTACATGATGCTTAATAAGATGCATTTCAATCAGTAGTAAGGTGTTTGTATTATGCTGTTTCCTCTGTTGTACAGATTCAAAGCTGGGAGCGGCAGAGGTGTGGACGTCTCGGCAGGCCCTGCAGGATCTCTACCAGAAGATGCTGGTCACAGACCTGGAGTACGCTCTGGACAAGAAGGTGGAGCAAGACCTGTAAGCTGCTCCATCTCCATGATGCCATCACTAGACAATGTTTCATCTCGGGCTGCAGAGGTCCAGTCACCAATGTCTTTCTCACTGATGCTCTTCAGGTGGAATCATGCTTTTAAGAACCAGATCACCACACTGCAGAGCCAGGCCAAGAACCGAGCCAACCCCAATCGCAGCGAGGTGCAGGCTAACCTGTCACTGTTCCTAGAGGCAGCGAGTGGCTTCTACACACAGGTGAGAGTCAGCTGGAGTTCAGGAGCAGTTTAGTTTAGTAATAAAAGAAACAAAAATACGGTATATTGAAAAACAAACCTCACCTTAAGTGTTCAGTATATATCTATAATCACCTCTGTGACACCTATTGACTGAAGCGATTTCCTGTTGACAGCTGGTGACTGAACTGTACGTGCATCTCACAGAATTAAAAACAGATTTATTAGCATGAACAATTAATCTTAAAATAATTAAAATCACAATAATTGTTAAAAATGTGTCAAAATACCATTTTATTTTTTAATGATTTACAGAATTAATCAATTTCAAATTCAGCTTGTATATATCATATAATGTGCATTTTTTTGCAGGAGAACTAGAATAATTTTAAATTAAATATATCCAGGCACATCATATTCCACATGTTTTAAGATAATATCTTTGTTCGGTATAGATTTCTCCAAAACAATATGAGAATGATATCACTAATTATTAATCCCCTCAAGAAAGCTAGGTGGGTATTTTATTAATATAAAATATTGTGGAAATCTCTCTGTTACAGTGGCAGTATAAGAACTAATCAACACTAGTTACAATATTACATGTAAGCAATGAAAACAGTCATTTTTACATTCAAACACTTAAATAACACACAAATTTAAACCTATATACCACAATTTGATTTAATGTAATTGTGTGTTAACACTCTTTTTTGCTTATTGTCCTATTTTATTCATCTTTCTTTCACAGTCTGATTGCTGCTGCTGTTTTCCTGAACCTGACAGATTAAGTTATTAGCTATTAGGCACACACTGTATTCGAGCTTTTGAAAATAAAACAATGCATGTGAGCCCTTTACTGAGCCTCACATTGTATTTTCCTGGATGCCTCACGACATGTAACTTTAAAAAATATTAAATTGTATTACCAGACAAGGGATGGAAAGGACCGCAGTTTTAAGATATACACCAGAAATTTAAAAAGTTTTTATTTTCTGAGAAAGTCCTCTCTCATGTTATCATTTTCTGATTGCTGCAATATCTGACTGTAACAATATAAATGCAAAAAAACACAGCAGCTGTGTGATGTGAACATAAAATATTTCAAAGCATCTTCAGAAGAGTGTGGCCATGCTCTTGGACATAATGAGGACCTCTGACACAATTACATACGCAATATCTGTGTTGTGCTTTAACCTGCTGTAAGTGTTTTAACACCCCCTCCCATGCAGTTGCTGCAGGAGCTGTGCACAGTGTTTAATGTGGATCTGCCATGTCGCGTCAAGTCATCTCAACTCGGTATCATCAGCAATAAACAGAGCAACACCAGCACTATCGTGACTCCGCAGCCCAGCTCCTGCTCCTACATCTGCCAGCACTGCCTCGTCCACCTCGGAGACATTGGTGAGGCAATCATAGATGATCCTACAATTCACCTCAAGTAAGACCACCAACGGGACACATTTTCACATTTTTACTTTTCTGGATCCATCATTGCCTTTCAGCACGTTATCGTAACCAGACCAGCCAGGCAGAGTCTTACTACCGCCACGCTGCTCAGCTGGTGCCGTCCAATGGTAAGATTGATTGTTGATTTTGTTGGTGTTGGTTTGCTTTTTTGTTGGTGTTGGTTTGCTGTTACTGTTGCTCTTGGTTTGTTGTTGCTGTTGGTTTATTATATGTTGCTGTTGATATGTAGTTTTTGGTTTGCAGTTTGTTGTAGCTGTTGGTTTATTGCTATATGTTGCTTTTGGTTTGGTATTTTTTCTGTTGGGTTGTTGTTAATGTCAACTTGTTGTTACTGTTTCTGTTGGGTTGCTGTTATTATTACTGTTGCTGTTACTGTTGGTTTGTCATTACTCTTGCTGTTTTGCAATACTATTGCTGTTGAGTTGTTGTTCCTGTTGGATTATTGTTGCTGTTTGTTTGTTACTGTTGGTTTGCAGGTTGTTGTTAATATTGGTTTGTTGCAACTGTTGCTGTTGTTAGTTGTTGTTGTTGCTTTGTTACGTTTGGATTTCATGTTACTGTGGCCTTGTTGCTGCTTTGTTCTTACTTTTGGTTTGCTATTATTGTTCGTGTGTTACTGTTGCTCTTGGTCTGTTGTATTTGGTTTCTTGTTCTTGGGTTTGTTGCTGTTAGTCAGCTGTTATTGTTGCTATCAGTTTTTTAGTACTTTTGGGATTGTTAATATTGCTGTTGGTTTGATGTCGGTTTATTACAGTAGCTCTTAGTTTGTTGCGGTTTGGTTGGTTTGTTTGTCGTGTTGGTTTGTTGTTACTACTGCTCATGGTTTGCTGTGACTGTCAGTTTGTGGTTACTATTGCTGTTATTACTGTTGCGTTTCTGTTATTTTTGCTGTTACTATTGCTGTTGGTTTGCTGTTGTTGCTCTTGGTTTGATTTTGTTGGTATTGGTTTGTTATTACTGTTCTTGGTGTTGGTTTGCTGTTACTGTCGGATTGGCATTAGTTTGCACTTTTTTGATTTTGTTGCAGTTGCTTTGTTGTTACTGTTGGTTTGTTGTTGCCTTTAGTTCGCTGTTACTTATTAGTTTGTTATTATTGGTGGTTTGTTATTGTTGCTGTTGGGTTTTCTGTTACTTTTGGGATTGTTGTTGCTGTTGTTTTGTTGCAGTTTGTTTGTTGTTGCTGTTCCATTGTTGTTACTGTTGGTTTGCTGTTACTATTGCTGCTAGTTTACTGTTGTTGTTGTTGCCTTGCTGTTGTTGCTGTTGGTTGATGTAATTATTGCTCTTGGTTTGTTGTCATTGGTTTGTTGATACTATTGCAGTTGGATTATTGTTGTTACTGATGGTTTGTTTTTACTCTTGGTTGGATGTTACTGTTGCTGTTGGTTTGTTACTGCTATCACTGTTGGTTTATTACTAGTTTGTTAATCAGAATCAACTGATTTCATTCAGCTTGATTTTTGTCACTATAGGTAAGTTTAACCCATTCAACAATGTTATTGGTTTAATAACATGCCTCATATCATATTTAACCAGTTTGATTGCTGTTTTGTTGTTACCGTTACTGCTGGTTTGTTTTTGTTATCGTTGTTGTTTTGTTAATCGTTGGTAGGGCCACAGAGGCAGAAACGTTCATTTTATTTATTATTTTTCCCTCTAACCTCAGTCCTGAATTAGAACACATTCATTTGCATTGTAATCACATATATAGACTAGATGTAAGCTTGCATGAATTTAGTTAAATGGCAGTGGAAAGAACCAGAAGCTACTATAAGCATTTTTTCCTTAAAAGTAACTAGAATGAGGATGTAAAGTGAATATTGTGCAAAATGTTTTAGTTTAGTAATGTCAGGTTTGCTCTCTCCACATTCTATTCTCAACTTTTAACACACAACAGTTTTCAGCTCGCAAATATTTAGATCAAATTTTGCTTTAAATGAAATGGTTCTTAACAATTAGAAGCAGGTCTTATGTTTAAGAAAGTTTAGTCTGAGAAAGTACAGTGTCTCGTCTAACGGTCTTCTGTGTCTGCTCCAGGTCAGCCGTACAACCAGTTGGCCATCCTGGCCTCCTCTAAAGGAGACCACCTCACTACCATCTTCTACTACTGCCGCAGCATTGCAGTCAAGTTCCCTTTTCCTGCAGCTTCCACCAACCTGCAGAAAGCCTTGTCCAAGGCTCTAGAGAGGTAACTGTTCAGTTGAAAATTTACAGAAAAAGTCCTCTGATGTTTTCCGTTTCCTTTATGTAAAATACCCCATTCTTCTTCTGTGTTTGTGCAGCCGTGATGAGGTGAAAACCAAGTGGAGCGTATCAGATTTCATCAAGGCCTTTATAAAGTTTCACGGACATGTCTACCTGAGTAAGAGTCTGGACAAACTAGACAGTCTGAGGGAGAAGCTGGAGGAGCAGTTTCAGGTAAAATACAAATGTTCACCTTAGTTCTTGTTAAAAGTTAAAAACTTTAGAGCTAAAAGCATGTAACATCCTTGATTGACCTTGTGTGTGTGTGTGTGTGTGTGTGTGTGTGTGTGTGTGTGTGTGTGTGTGGGGGCGCGTGCGGGCGCAGAGGCTGATCCTCCAAAAAGCCTTCAGCTCTCAACAACTGGTCCACATCACTGTCATCAACCTGTTTGAGCTTCACCACCTCAGAGACCTGACAGCTGATGGCAGCGAGCAAAGCTACAGCAGCGAGCAGCAGATCAGCTGGTTCCAGCTGCTTGGTCTCTTCAGTGAGAACCTCATTAATAATGATAATAATGTTAAAGTTTGTTCATTTTTTATAGCCATTTTAATGACAGAAAACTGTCAGTAACCATATTATAGATATAATTAACTTCATGCAAGTATTGTATTTTTACGACCATGAAACGCACCGTACTAAAAGGCGCAGTCTTGGTTACGTGTGCCATTACTGTATTTAACACACACGTAAGGCGCACCTAACTATAGGGCTCAGGTTTTATATACAGAAGTAGATGTATACAAAAATGGAGCGGGGGTAAACCTGAGTTTGGTTGTATTGATTACAAAGTACTAACATTTTTTAATCATCGCAGGCATGGTAAAACACACAGCAAAAAAATGCACACAAGTGCGTAAAAATAGAGCAGGGTACCGTCATCAATCTAACCATCAAATTCCTCATCCTCTGTTTCTGATTCCAACAGCAGCTAAATCTCCATCAAACATGCAAGGTTCACGTTCTTTACTGTCAGTCACTTTCCGTGCCGTGTGGCTCCTTGGAAATTATGTCAGCTTTGTGAAAGCTCGAACAACAGATTCAACATAAACGTTAGCTCTAGCATTTACAATTCATTCACAAATTGCAGCGTGTCTCGCCCCGGTGCTGCCTTCCATTCTTAGTGAATCTGCTGGAAGTTGCTGAGCTACGTTGTCCTGTGGAAAAATGTCCGCGAAAACTCAGTTGCGTCTTCTTCACCTTTTGAAGCTTGTTTTCCAGCTTCCTTCCCTTGCGAACCATGGATTCTTCAATCTTAAATTCTCTTGCGGCTGCTCGATTTCCATGTTCCTCCACGTAGCTGATTGCCTTCAGTTTTAAACTGTGCTTTATAAGCGTGTCTCTTTACCATTTTCGGGGTTCTTAAAACACCAATATTCTGCATAACGCACATCCCCGTTCTTTTATATATAATCCACGCCCACACTTCCCCTTAATGTTCTCATCGTGTTCTCTACGACGTCTGCCTTACAACAACAACAACAACAACATACATAGGGCACACTGCACTATAGGGCACATCACACATTTTGAAGACAAATTAAGAATTTTATATGCGCCTTATAGTCGTGAAAATACGGTTAGAAAACATCAAGTTCAATTATAAATGAGTGCATAAAATATGGGAATACTTTTTGTGACAAATAAAAAAAAAAATTGAAGGGCTGTTCCAAATTAAGGTGCTTATTTATGAGACAAACAGCAGGTAAATATGAAAATAGAATGATGTGATTTCATTTCCCACAGTGTCCTTCCTGGGTGTGATGTGCAGCCGCGCTCTGCTCAACAAGAACCGTGGGGAAGAGATCATGGGCGAGTGTCCTCTGCCCGCTATCAAAGTGTCTCTGGACTGGCTGAAGTTAAGACCCAGCGTCTTCCATGAGTCCACGGTGGACAAGAGACAGTAGTAAGTCTGCTGTGTTTACACACATATCTGGCTGTTCCTTGGCTCTGCCTGAATTTAACTCCTCTTCTTGTTGTTCAGTATCTGGCCCTGGCTGGTCTCCATCCTCAACAGTTTCCAGCCCAAAGAGGAGGATGTGTCCTGTTCCTCAGGTAGGATCTTCCATTAAAAGTGTAACAATTATTAACAGTTAAAAGACAATCCTGACACCAAAACAACCATGAACTATTGGAGACAAGGGGCTCTTCACTTTACACCCAGCTTAAAATCATTTTTTATTCAGCTGCAACATATTTGTTAAACTGTGTGTTTGTGTTGATGGTCTTAGCTGATTTGTTTTTTCTCCAGTGACACCCCTGCCAGAGGAGTTTGAGCTGCAGGGTTTCCTGGCTCTCCGGCCTGCACTGAGGTATCAACTCTTTCTTTCATTTTTCCCTTCTTTCCTTCTCCCTTCCATTATTTATCATCCCTTCCTTCCTTCCTGCCTGCTCTCCTCCCTGTACTATTCAGCAGTGTTCAGTCGCCAGTTTTATGTAAAGTGTTTTTCATGTTTCAGGTCTCTGGACTTCACTAAAGGGCATCATGGAATCCTGGTGGACAGGGATGGTCTGCCGGTTCACACCAGGCACCAGCGCCTCATCAGTCTGGGGAAGTGGGTGTGTGATAACCAGCCGGGGTGAGCGTCACTTGCCAGCTTATCCAATGGCGGACATTTACCTCAGTGTCCTTCATCTCTGTCTATTCTGTCTGCAGACTGATCCAGTGCAGAGTCAGCGAGGATGGGCTTCTCTTTTTCATAACGGATATTCCAGAGCAGGCCATTGAGGAGCCACAAGAGAAGGAAGTGCCCGTGTTGCAAGAGTCACCTAATGGAGAGCAGATGCCCAATGATGGTGGAAACGGTGGCCTAAAATCTGTGCTGTCGGCTGGGAAGACACAGAGCTCATGGCCGGATGGGAGCGACCGGCCTGTCGTCACCTTCAAGGAGAACATCAAACCCCGTGAGCAGAGCCGCGAGCCCACACGCAATCATCAGAAAGATGGTGGTAAGGAGCGGCGAGACTTTGCCAAAGGAAATGGTGCTGCTGGTAAAGGAGAAATGAAAAGAGATGGGAAGAGGAAGAGTGAGCTGAAGAAAACCAGCCATGACAAAACCTCTGATGCTGGAAAACAGGTTAAGTGGAGGAAGCACTTCCTCATCTGCTGCTCGTACCTCTCCCCCTTCCTCCTTCCTTCTTCCCTCCTTCCCTCCCTACGTCTCTTTCTTCAGTAACTGCTCTGCTTTGCGGCTGAACGTCTTATGTTGTATTAAAGTTTTGATGAGGGTTATTTTTTCTTCTTCAGGTGAAAGCCCAGGTGGAGCAGAGGAAGACTCCAGTGTCTGAGGCGAAGAAGACACCCGTCACTCAAACTCAAACCACCTGCTCCTCCCAATTTATCCCAATCCACCATCCCGGCGCTTTCCCTCCACTGCCCAGCCGACCTGGTACTGATTCTTACCTGAAAACACAGATGATGTTGAGACAGCTTCGGATACTGAATATGTTCTTCCTTCTACAGGTTTCCCTCCATCAGCATATGTGATCCCACCCCCAGTGGCATTTCCAGGACTGCAGGTCAACCCGGGCTTCACCTTCTCCACTGGGGTGTCTGTCCCAGGTCCCTTCCTGCAACCGACTGTCCACACCCAGGCTGGCACCCAGGTCCAGGCTGGGAAACAGTCCCATATTCCCTACAGCCAGCAGAGGCCGTCAGGCCAGGGGCTTGGCTCCTCAGGGCCTACTCAGGGTCCACAGGCTCAGCCACCTCCCCAGCAGGCCCTGCAGCAGTCGGTGCAGTTGCAGGTGCAGGTGATGAACCAGCAGCAGCAGTCTCCCACAAAGCCGGTGCAGCAGGTTGCGATGGGCAAGAGTCCTCCACACCACCCAGGGCTGCAGCAAGTGAGTTGATCCTGAATAAAAACCTCAAACCACAGCAGGAGCTATAGTCACCTCCTCCACAGTATTTAATATAGATATTCAAAGAAGATTGTTGTTTACCTACAGCTAGCCTCTGAGACAGCCAGATTTTCTCTTTCGTCGCAGTCATCTTTTAAACCTTAAATCCTAAAATTGATTGAATGTTTGATACAGGGGTGTAAAACTCAGGTCGATGGTCCTAATTCAGCTCCTTAAGTAGGTTTTTGTTGTTGATTAGTAGAATTAGGTGTGTAACTCCTTGGCTGGAACCCTCCCCAGCCCTCCAGGACTTGAATTTGACACATGTGGTTTAGTAGTTTTGAGCAGGAAAGAAGTTGCTTATGAGATTAATGGGGAGCGGTGGGGCAAAAAAAAAAAAAATTAAGTATGAAGATTTTACAGCAATTTGTTCATGGGCATTTTTGCCACAAAGGTGTAAAATTTTGAGAAAGGCATGAGGAAGCTGCAATGAAAAAGTAATGCAACTTGATTTATAAAATCTGTTCAACTCAAATTTATATGTACAGCCTTAAGTCACAAATCACAGATTTGCCCCAGTGGGCTTTACAGTTTGTACAAAAGCAACACAATAGCCCCTGTCCTTAGACCCTCACATCGTACAAGATAAAACTCTCTAAAAAAGCCTGTTTAATGGGGGGGAAAAGGCCTTCAGGAAGAGAAACTGAGGAGAGATCACTCCTCCAGGAAGGACAGGCATGCAATAGGTGATGTATGCAGATGGAAACAATACATTTAAAACAGGAAAATCTTCACAGTTGCCAGGTGAACCAGGACAGCAACAGACCCTCCAACATCCGTAGATCCCTCAGTGGCTGCACTGCAGCATGCTCTTTGAAAGAGAAAACACAGGGCAGGACTCTGGAAACATAGCAGATTTTAAACAGATGAAAGAAAGAAAAAGAAGCTCAGAGAATCTCATGAGGACCCGGCAGACTAACCCTCTGCAGCATAGCAATGTTCTAGGCCAGCCTAAGCTTCTTAAAAAAAGGAAAGTTTTTAACCGATTCTTAAATGAATATGATCCTTTCTTCTAGTGCTTAATATACGTGCAGCTGCATTCTGGATCAGCTGGAGAGTCCTTAGAGATTTTTGGTTTAGCCGGATAGTAAAGAATTGCAGTAGTCAAGACTGGAAGTAACAAATGCATGGAATTTTTTTTCGGAGTCTTTTAGAGACAGGAAGGGTCTGGCCTTTGCTATGTTGTGTAGGTGAATGAAGGTGGCCCTAGAAATATGTGTATTGTGGGCAGAGAATGATATATTTTGTTTAAAGATGACTACCAGGTTTCTCACAGTGGAGCTAGAGGCCAGGGAGATGTCCTCCAAGATTGCTATATGACTGGATATTGAATTCCTCAGACTTTCAGGATAGAGTAGAATAATTTCAGCTTTGTCTGAAATAAGTAGCAGAAAATTGCAGGTCATCCAGGATTTTATATGCTCAAGACATGCTTGAAGTTTTGCTAGCTCGATGGTTTTATTAGGAACATTTGTGTATCATCCACATTACACTGGGAATTTTCAAATGATTTTAGCTAATGGGAGCAAAAGAGGGGTGAAAAACATTGGACCAAGCACAGAATCTTGTGGAACTCCACGTTTAACTTTTGTATGGATAGAATAAACTTTATTAGCATGAACAAATTGGGATCAATCTGAGAGATAGGACCTAAACCTGTTTAGTGCAGTCCCAATAAGATGCTCTTGTCTCTGTAATAAGACCTGATGGTCAATGGTGTCGAATGCAGCTATAAAGTCTAACAGAACAAGAATGCAAATAAATCCTTTATCACATGCATTGAGAATGTCATTTGAAACCTTCCCTAGTGCTTTTTCTGTGCCATGTTACACTGTAAATACTGACTGGAAATCCTTTTATTAGTCAATGTTGTCTTAAAAGTCACACAGCTGTTTAGTAACTGTTTTTTCCTCTTTGAGAGAAAGGGAAGGTTGGATATAGGTCTATAGTTAATTACAGCTACTTTGAAGGACTGTGGTACATAACCAGATAATAAGGACATGTTGAGCATTTCCAGCAAGGAAGTGCTAATCAGAGGGTCTTTTAGCAATCCTGATGGTATAGAATAGGGGTGGGCAACCCTGGTCCTAGAGAGCCGCAGTGGGTGCAGGTGTGTTACTCCTCGGTTGGAACAAAAACCAGCACCCCCTGCGGCTCTCTAGGACCAGGGTTGCCCACCCCTGGTATAGAAGACAGGTTGAAGTTTTATATCCTGTCTGTTTTTCAGAGCAGGTTTTTTTTAGATCCAGAGTTTGACGTCTGTATTTGTGGTCTCAGCAATACATGCAGGTCCAGGACCAGCCAGCTCAAATGTGGAACCAGGCCCAGGCAGCCCTGCAGAAGATGCCCTCCTTACAGATGTCTATGAAGCAGCCACAGCAGCAGCAGACCTTTTACATGGCAGCTCAGGACCCACTCAAACTGTATGAGCACCAGCTGCAGCCACCCACTCAGCCACCACTCACCAACATGGACAAGAAGATCAAGTACCCAGAAGTCAAGATGCAGGACTTCTATTGGGAGCCCACCTACCGAATGGGGGATGGCCTGGCTGTGATGGCCGACAGGATGAAGAGGCCGGGTGGGATGTGTTCGGAGCAGGACAGTGCCGCTGGGCCGCGTGGACCACCATTTGAGGTTAGACAACCATCAGAGAGCAAGTGGCATGCTGGTCGGTCTCAGTGCAACCTGTCTCTTCCTGTGTATTCAGAACATTTCTTTAAGATGTCCAGTGAGTTTGAGGACCATACACAGCTCAGCTAGACGTCTTAGATCACAGAGTATATCCACAACATTAAAGCTGCAGCTTGAGTTATCCTCTTCATCCATTAAACTGCAGGCAATATTTTTTTCACTGGGTAATACGTTGTGTCTTAGACCCGAGAGAGACTCAACTCACTGTCACATATAGAAAAGCAGCTTCATCTTCAGATCACACTAGTTGGAGATGAGCTGTGAACCTTTCTCTATGGATTGAGTGTTTTGAAATATGAGGGCCGTAATGGTAAACAAAGTTTATGGTTCAGTATTTTTTTATTACAGCAGGAAAAAGGCTTAAAATTACCTTTGCTTCTTTAGTTTTGAAAAACAACAATGTCTTGTTAACCTAATTCCCACTGAACTAACCCCATATATATAAAGGAAATAACAAACACACCAAATGACACTTTTCCTGTCCAAAATTAATTTGCATAAGGTGCACCATACAAAAACGCGCAGTCTCAGTTTTGGGTGCCATTACTGTATTTAACACATGCACATAAGGCAACTAATTATAGAGCGTGAGTTCTATATACACATATAGATATATACAAAAATAGTTTAGTTGCGCTTTATTTAACTATTGATCACAAATTACTAACACTTATTAATCATCGCACGCATTGTAAAACACACAGATAAAACAGGCACACAAGTGTGCATATTTAAAAATAGAGTGGGGTAATGTCATCAATGAAACCATCAAAGTCCTCATCCTCTGTTTCTGATTCCAACAGCAGCACTAAATCTCCATTAAACATGCCAGGTTCACCTTGCGCGGCTCCTCGGAATGATGCATTATAATCCACTGGAAGTTGCTGAGCTACTGTAGTCCGCGTCCAGATAGAAAAATCGCACTGAAACGAAAGCACCAAGACAGACCTCCTTGAAATGTTCAATTTTCACTTCTTCTGGTAGCTTTACTGCTTTTAGTCGAATGCTGACCATGTAATGCTTCTCAAACTTGTTTTTTTCTCTGTGATCCACTGCTCGGTGATCCACTGATCAAGTCTTTTCTCCAACTCGTGCCACCTGCTTTATTTCTGCGGAAACTCAGCTCCGTAGCTGATCACCTTCAGTTTAAACTGTGCTTCATAAGCGTGTCTCTTTCATTTCGTGTCTCATTTTCAGGGTTGTTAAAATAACAATGTTCTGCGTAACGCACATTCACGTTTTTTTATATACAATCCACGCCCACACTTCCCCCTACATGCATACATAGGGCGCACTGCACATTTAGAAGAAAATCTAAGACTTTATCATGTGCCTTATAGTTGTGAAATACGGTACTTGTTATATAGAATCAAGGGTTTATTGCAGAAGAGTAAACAAAAACTTCTATTTACCACTTACTTTCCTTGTGTGTGAACTCACTGAACCCAAGATCATGTACTGAAACCTTCAATACAAACACATAAACCTCACAACCCTGATACTTATAGAACACCAATGTTAACATCTACTTTTCTACCTTATGGATCCTTTAATAATTGATTGATTATTAGTGGACTGATCACTGCAGGATAAAGCAGCTACTGTCTGTTCCTCTTGTTTCATGGACAGCATTTACTTTTAAAATCTTTATGGTGTTGATCTGTTCTCAGTTTGCAGCTTCTTTGTAGCTTTCAACATAACTTTCCTTCCTCCGCCTCTGTCTTACCAGCTTGCCTTTCTTTCTGTTTCTCTTCTTCTCTTTTTTTTTTTACCCCTCTCCCTCCTCCTCCTTCCTCCTTTCTTGCTTCATCTCTCACTAGGACAACAAGAGCTCACCTCTTCTACCTCCTGACCTGTTAAAAACTCTAGCAGATTTTGAGGAGGAGGAGGAGCTGGTCTTTACTAAGCCTCCTGATTTCTTCCAGGCCTTGGCTGGTCCTCTTAGCACTGCTCCTGGACCAAATATATTTGTATGTAGCTCTGTCTTCCACATCCTAAACCCCCTCCCACCCTTCTGCATCCAGTCTCACCCTGGTCTGAAGCCTCATTTTGCTTATTCCTGTCCATCTCTTCAATTAGGGAGTTGCTACCTGTCACTGCTCCTGATAGTAAATTCAATACATTTTTAGGTTCCCAGATGTTTTACTTCCTTAAGATCATGTTATTTCTGAACGAGAACATTAACTTTCAGTGATTTCACACAATAAAATGAACCAAATGACTTAAATGTTTTTGACCAGCCATAAGTTGTAGCTTTAAACATTTCCTGCAGGTCTGCTGGACAGCAGCTTTGTAAAAAAAACCTAATGAATGGCTGGTAGGACTTGTGTGTGTTTGTCATTCTGTCTTCATCCCATCTCTCTTTTGTCACTGCAGCTGCCAAATCAAGCCAGGATAGAGAGTGGCCCTGAGGTTGTCAACCAGTCGTCTTCTCTCTTGCCCATGCCCTTCCCCATGCAGGTCAGACTCCACCACAAGCATCATCGAAAAACAGATTTAAATTCAGTAAAAGCAGAGATTTAAGTTCACTAAAAGCTGCCTTTCTTTCATTTAGAAGGGTGTGTGGTTGATTAGGAGTAACCAACAATGCTGAATCAATTGACTTTTAAGGTGTGTATTTGTGTTCAGGAGTACAACCAGAACAGCATCTTCAGCCAGGCCTATGGCAAGAATGTGCCACCCAGCTCCAAGGCTGATGCTCCCATGATGCATCAGGAGCCCTCCCTGTACTCGCTGTTTGAGGGCACCCCCTGGTCACCCTCTCTGCCCGCCAGCTCAGGTACATCTCAGAGTTCAGGCTCACTTCCCTCCGACTGGTCAAACAGGTCCGACAGGTGTCTGAAATTCACTGTGCTCTGATTGGCAGATCACTCCACTCCGGCCAGTCAATCCCCTCACTCTTCCAACCCCAGCAGTCTGCCGTCCTCTCCCCCCACTCACAACCACGGAGCCATGCCCTTCTCCAACTTTGGGCCCATTGGGACTCCGGACAGCCGTGACCGCAGGATGGTGGACCGCTGGAAGGCGGAGAAGTCTGGTGAGGCTTAGTCTGATTTTTAAAGGGGCAAGGCTTAAAACAACAGAAAACATTCCACCTGTTCATACTGGCCAATAGAATGTTCTTCAGAATGAATTGTTGTTTTATAACTAAATCTGTGGCCTTTGTTTCCAACTGTTGAACTATAGTTTGTTTGTTTGTTTGTTAGGAGCTGTGAGCGGCTTTGGTCTGGACTACCTGCCAGCTGCAGCCTCCTCAGCAGCTTCAGACACCAGCTGGCATCAGGCTGGGACAACTGGCAGCTCCTGGACCAATCAGGAGTCTCCCATGGAGGAGTCATCCTCCACTGTGCTGCTCGACAGCCTCAAGGTTCACCAGATGTCTTATTATTATTATTATTATTATTGTTATTGTTATTATTATTACTATTACTATTATTATTATCAGAGCTGCAATGGTTCGTGTGTTTTTGAACCATTTTGGTATAGGACGTTGGGTTCAAAGCAGTTGATGCAGTGGGGAGTTCACACATGATCTCATTAAATAAAGGAACAGAGTTTTTAATTTCTTATCTACCAACAGTAATAACTGATTTCATAGAGCGTGAAACGCCAGCGTAATATTGTCATGTCACCCCCCGAGGACTATTAATAGTATCATTTGTCTATAAGATTGTTATAAATAAACCTCTTCATAACACTGTATCTTTATTATTGTATAGGAGAATAAAAAAAGAAAGAAATATGGACCAACTTACAACGAAGAATAGCTTTACTAACTTACAGAAAAATTTTTAAATCTTTAATTAAATTATAAACATTTTTGACTGACCTTGTCAAACCATATGATACTGAAAAGTAAAATTATATAAAATTGGCTTATCAGCGTATTTTGTGTAATGTCTTTAAGTGACGCGTTAATTTCTTTGTCTTCATGCCGTCCGCTGTCAACATTTTAGACAGAGTAACACACCAGTCTTTTACAGTGAACGAAGCGCTACTTATGCTTCGTCATATTTGCTCGTCTTAGCTTTCGGGACTTCCGTTTGTCTCTTTATCTCTGTCTCCACCAAGGCTTACATTTTTTGTTTTAGTGTTTTTTTTACTTTATTATATATGACTATTTTCTACACACTGTTACTGGGATTAGCATGATGCTAATACTTCTCTCCTCTCCTCAGTCCATCTGGTCGAGCTCCATGATGCAGCCAGGCCCGTCTGCGCTGGAGCAGCTACTGCTGCAACAAAAGCAGAAGCAGCAGCGGGGACATGGAGCCATGAACCCACCTCACTGAACGGCCGGCAAGGCAGCACTTTGTGTCAGGATGTTAACAAACCACCACCAGGAGAAAATGGGAGGGGAAAAAACAGTTTGACGAAGACAAGCTCCAACTAAAATGGAAAAATTAAACCGGCGAGATACGGTAGAGGCTGGGGAGGCCATGTGATCCCCCAAAGAGGTTGAGACACCAACCCCCCCACCCTCCTCGGCTGTCGAGGAGCAGTGATGGCTCTCCTGGTTCAGAGAGCGTAGGATCTCTTCATCCGCGGCGCCATGCGCCACGCCGCCGCTGGGTTTCCTTGAACCCGTTGGCATACTGAACATTGAGGAACACAACCCCCACCACCACCACCACCACTACTGCCCCTTGGTTTGGACAGATGCCACATCCCCACAACTCCTCTCATCTTTGTTTAGAACAAAAAAATACACCTCTAGATGTCTGCTCACTGCAGGTGGAGTGCCGGTTTTTAGCAACTCTGCCCGCTGCAGACCAATGTGAGGGCATTGTGAGAGAGTGAGCACAGCGAGGTGGTTGGGTTCAGAGGGGGAAAGTCAGGTAAAGAAGTGGGGGGGGGGAAACAGATGGGACTTTCTGATCTCTCCATTCATCGTCAATGTTGGAAGAGGAGGAGGGAGGCTCTTAGCTGATTGGTTGAAGGAAGGAAGGAAAGAGTGGGGAAGCGAAGCAACAGCTATATAAATATATTAAAATATATATATATATATTGCCATAGTTGGACTTTAAATGGGCTTCATCTCTCTGCTTTGTTGTGAGGATCAGGACTGTATTCTGTTTTATGAACTGAGTGTGAAACTTGCAGCTCGTCCTGTTTGACGGGAAAAGAAGAAGAGCCGCAAAACCTGATGGAAGGCTGCCAGGATTTCGGTCAACAATGCAGCATAGACTGAAGGAGAAGGGAGGGGAGCAAAAACAAAACAACACCGTCAAACTTAGGGATAGTATTACTGTTAGCTTCAAGAGATTGCAGATATTAACAAAAAAACAGTATTTTGTGATTTGTTAGTAGCAATTTTAGCTTCATGCCCACTGAGATAACCACAGGTTTGTCTTTTAACTTCCTGCTTGAATATTTTCAGGTTTTTCTTCCTTTCTGGCCTCATTTTGTTATTTCTTTGATTTATTGAAGAAAAAAAATAACTAATACCGCTCGCTTACTTAACCTGCATTAACTCTTCTGTGAGTCCATGTTCTGCCTTTTTACTAGTTTCAGGCAGATCTGTTGGCTCCAATAGGCTGAATCACTCTCCACATACAACACAGACACAAAGACGCATACACACACACCCACCCCCACACACACACACATGTACAGGGGCTCAGACTGAATGTTTCCTTTTCTTTATGAATTCCCTGCAGCTCTTGTACAGCCATGCTTTTATGATCCGTAGTAGTAACTGAAGCCCTTTTTGAAACCGACTGGAACCAAGAACTGTGGAGCCTCAAAGACTCAACTCAGGAAATGAAAGGATCATTTCTCCCAAACATTTGTTGAACCTGAAAATTAAGCAATTAGATTAAAAACACAGTTAAATACAGTTTCTGTCTTTATAGATAAGTTGTTGCCCTGAATTGAGTCTGGAAGGAAATAACAAAGGTGGGAAGTGATTTTTACATTTTCTTTTATTTCTGCTTTGGTCAGAACGCTACCCATTTTTTGAGGTCTTGAAAAAGTTCCTGTGATGGTCAATTGGCCTGTAAGAGATAAGCTGGGTCAGGTTTTGTGGGTTCACCCTTGTACAGCTTTACATATGTCAGTCTTGGTTGTTTTAGAGCCAATCAGAAAGCAGCAGGTGACAGCTTGACCAATCCATGATGCTTCTAGGCTCCCTCCCACTATCCCTTCCTCTTATGGTCAGGCTTCAGACAGCAGCACTGTAATAAATCCCTGTTCAGTGTTGACCAGCAGGAAGCTGTTTTCTATTATGTAACACACTCATTGTTTAGGTTTAGATTAAACAAAACCTAAAGCCTGTTTTTATTTTCCCTTTGGGGCGTTTTATTAAAGCTGACTTCAAAGAGACGTCTATTTTCCGTGTGATTGTGCTTTTCATGTTGCATTTAAAAATGTATTTGAGAAATAAAATAAAGATTAAATATTATTAAATGCAAAGGTGATTTTGGGCCTGCAGCCTCAAGGAGAGAGACTGTTTTCATGTTCCGCGCTCACCATAAAGATCTGAGCTTGATTGGTTCTGGTTGCCCTTTCCTTTTTTTTTCTTTTTTTTTTTTTTTTTCTTTTTTTTTTTCTTTGAGCAAGAACAAAAAAAAAAAAAAAAAAACTCAGATCTGTCAATGACATTCCACTCTGTCAGAGGTTTAGGAGGTTTTCAGGGCAGCGAGTCTTTGTTGGTCAGATCTGGGAGCTTCTGACAGTTCAGATCTGAGCATTGTCTTCTAAGGCTTTGTTGTGTTTCTGTCTCTTTAGACTTTCAGAAGTGGTGGATTCAGCCTTTAAATAAACGTAAACTCTGTTCTCCCTTGATCCTGTGTCCTGTCATCTTTGTATCAGTGCTATTTGGGTCCACAACAATCCAGATGTAAATTCTACTTAGTCCAGACTGTATTTTTACTATTCTACTTTGTCCAGTAAACTGTTCTGTTCATTAGGAGAATCCATTTAATTTTTATTAAACATTTTCAAAATATTAGCTTGATATTCATACTAACCTCACCACATACAGTTCGCTAACACCGATGAACCTTTTCACATTCCCAGGGGCAGTGAAATCTTTGAGCAGTTTAGAGAGGCCCCTACTGTATATTTAGTATTCATATATGGACAATTCATAGGATATATTGCATTTCGTGAATCTAACAGATATTCGCAAAGGTTAAAGAAAAATTTACTCCCATATTTCAGTGTCTTGTTTTCAGTTTAGTCTCCCATGATTTCCATAGGAATGGTGCTCTATATTCAAATGTTGCATCTTGGAATAAAATCTGGAGATACAAGTGAAAGACTCTTTTTCTAAAAGGTTAGTCATCTCAATTTGTTTGATTGAAACTATCCATTTTAGTATGCACATAGTGTCTGACCCAAATTTTTGTAAACTTGTGTGTAGTTGGTATCTAGCCTTTAAGGATCTATCCCAAAGGTCTTAAATATAACTTTCTGTTTCATACCAGTGTTCAAAGTTAAGTCACCATTTTCAGTCATTGGTATTAACCAACTCAATTTATATTTAATCCTAAATAAGGTAAGGTAATAAAGTACTACCCGCCATCCCCTTTTCCTATAATTATAGGAAAAGTGGATTATAGTAACCTCCAAAATAATTTGGAGGAGGTTACTTCAATCCCAACCATGGTAGCATAACATTTCTTTTAAAGGTACAGGCAAAGGCACATCTTTTGAACACCATGCCTTTGTTATGAACACCCCCTGACTCTTTGTGTCACAGTTTACAGACCACCCCAACACTCTACCTCATTTATGAGTGAGTTCTCAGAATTATTAATCAATCATACACACAACCAGCAATAGGGTTCTCACAGCTGGTGATTTTACTACTTGTTGACAATACCTTAAACCAGGGCTGCTCAATCCTATTCCTGGAGAGCTACCATTCTACATGTTTTAGGAATCTCCCTACTCCAACACACTGGATTCCAATTATTCACAAGCCCTTGGCAAGCTTCAGCTACTTGATTGTGATTGATGATTAGAATCAGGTGTGTTGGAGTAGGAGATTTGCAAAACATGTGGGATGGTAGATCTTGAGGAGCAGGATTGGGCAGCCCTGATTAAGACACAATGTCCAGGGAATTTTAAAACCTTTTATTCTGCCTAGATTTTAAAGAGAACAATGGGCAGCCAACTCACAACAAGAGACCTGGTCATAACCTGTGGCCTGTCCACTGCTGTGTACTCTGTTTTGGACCTGGCTGTGTCTGACAATATTGCATGTATTTTATTATCACCAGTTTAACTCTCAGGAAGCCCCAGTGAGAATGGTGAGGAAGTGTTTTCTGACTTCGGAAGTAGCTGCAGATTTTATCAAGCTTTTACAGAGCACCCAAACTGAGTTTTAACCTGTACCCCTGCATTTATACTGTTCACGATTTAAGCAACAAACTGAGGTCTATACTAGACTAGTGGCCCTGCTTTTAACTAAAACACATAAGAGAATGCCTATACTGCTATGGAGAACTGTCTATATCCAAAAATTACAAAGAAACTGGTGGTGTGCAGAGAGAGAGAGTGGAGGAAAAACAACCTGACAGTTCATCACTACACTTTTCACAACGAACTCAAAATATACAATAAAAATAATCCCAATTTTTCTCTACCTTCAAGCTTTTAACTAAAATAAGTTTTACTAAAGTATTTATAACACCATTAGTGGCCCTCTACTTTGCTGACCACTTCAGAAGTAGGATCAACTTTATCTGATCAGCCATCATTTTTACAGTATAGTATATATATATATATGGAGCCCCATATTTTAAATAACTACTGACCCATGTGTGACTTACCATTGTTAAGTACAGTTTAATCAATTACACTGTTTATAATTTTAATATTAAAGATTTTAAAGGACATCAGGCTTAGTGCAGATGTTCGGAATCTCACAGTCTAGGTTCTCTGGGATCTCAGCACTGCCTTTGCTACAATAAACCATCACGTTTTACTAAACAGACTACAACTCCATGTTGCCCTCTCTGGTACTGATTTTGACTGGATCAGTTCTTATTTCTCTGATTGACATTTCTTATACAGTATGGATACATGCTTCTCCAGAACAAGTTAAATCAAGTGGTGGGTTCCCCAAGGATCAATTTTAGGTCCATTAATTTTAAATCATTACAAACTGCTCCTTGTGGACATCATCAGGAGGCATGGTGTCAGCTTTCACAGCTATGCTCATGACACATAGCCGTACCTTGCCATGTCCCCCAATGACACAGTGCTGATTGATTCTCTTTGAAATTTTCAAGAAAAATCATGTCATGGATGGCAGTGAATTTCCTACAGCTCAACCAGGACAAAACACAAGTTTTAATAATGAAGAGAGAAAGAAACTTTTACAAAAAAATTTGAGGTTCTAAACCAGGGGTGGGCAATTCCTGTCCTGGAGGGCCGGTGTGGCTGCAGGTTTTTGTTCCAACCAAGCAGTAACACACCTGATTCTACTAATGAAGGTGCAGAGTAGCAGTAATTAATAGAATCAAGTGTGGTTACTGCTCGGTTGGAACAAAAACCTGCAGCCACACCGGCCCTCCAGGACCGGAATTGCCCACCCCTGTTCTAAATAGTTGAATGGTGAACGTTGGAATGCTTCTCCCACTCGTTCTTTGCTCGGTGATCCACTGATTGAGTCTTTCCTCCAACTCGTGCCACCCGCCTTATGTCCACAGAAACTCAGTTGCGAAACTGATGCCTTCAGTTTAAACTGTGCTTTATAGACGTGTCATTTAACATTTTCAGGGTTGTTAAAACAATGATGTTCTGCATAATGCACAAATCCCTATTCTTTTATATACAATCCACATCCACACTTCCCCCTACATACATACATATATAGGCACACCGCACATTTTGAAAAAAATCTAAGACTTTAATGTGTGCCTTATAGTCGTGAAAATACATTATGGTTCCAAAAGCGTTTTTGTTGCTTCCTGGGTAAAAAATAACTGTTGGTTATGGCCTCTCAAATTTCAACAAAATGTATTATTAACTGGACCAAATTGACCAATTTGAAAGAGAAACTGAGCTCACATAAAGCATAAACTTTGGACAAAGCCCTTTGGAACAAAGTCAGTGGGATGAGCAATTAAATTTACAAACCAAACCTAAAACAATTCTGTCTGTTATATTATCTGAAAACCAGCTGTTTATGGACTTATTTTGTGTTACTACAGAACATCTTGTATCCAACCTACTGCAGTGCTTAGAATGTGGAGCCAGACATTGGTCTGTTGAACACCTATTAACTTTATTGACAAATGATGGACCTCTGTAGGGCATCTTTTCTGTTTTCACGTGAGAACAGGTATTACCTATGATGTTACTCTCAGTACCTGCATGAGAGTTTTTTTCTGATTGTTTGTTTATGAGTAATTTTTTTCCAGATTGGAACAGGTAGGGAAGCACTTAAATCAACCAAATATGATTTAAGTGCTGTTTATATTAACAAACAGTAAATCTGTTTGTTAATATAAATTAACAAACAGATTTTTACCACTGTCTGATACAAATGGGACTGAGTCTAACAATGAGAGACTCAGGAAAGAGCAGCACCAGGACCGAAAAACTGTGTCAAGCGTCAAGGACACTTTGCTGCTAGGAGATGGAGCCATATCTAACATAAACATGGGGAAAATGATAACAAGCAGCTATCCGAGTGCCACTGTTTCTGACATCACAGAGGCACTACCAAAGGAACTAGCTAAGCATCAAGGTGTGAAACAGCTGATCTTGCACGTGGGTGCAGTGGACATCAGAAATGGACAGTCTGAAATCTTAAAAAAAGATTTCATCACACTCTTTGAAAGTTTGGATAAAGTGACATTACCCACGTTTATTAGTGGACCTCTCCCAACCATCGACGGGAAGGTAAACAAGTTCAGCCGGTTGCTTCAGCTGAACACATGGCTATCCAACATCTGTGAGTCCAGAGGACTGAATTTTATTAACAACTTTAACCTGTTTTGGCTTCGAGGTGACCTTTTCAGAGGAAAAGGCCCGCACCTGAACGGAGGTGGAGTGAGGGTTCTGACGGAGAACCTCCTTCACGCTCTGAGGCGACAGGGCAGGCCTGAGCAGAATCAGGCCTCTGTGCGGCCACCGAGAGAAAAGAGGAGGAAGAAAAGAGCTCCCTCTGCCTCACCCAAGGACCCAGCCAAGAGTTTGACTAAAACAGCACCAGCAACAACAAAATCTGCATCCATGGTAAAGGAATCAACTGCTTCAGCTGCAGCACCAGCATCTCCTACAAAGGACTCAGCCACTGCAGCCGTTGCAACAACAACACCTGCCTCTCCGGAAGTGGACTCAGGCGCTGCAGCTACTGCCACAGAACCGGCAAAGGAGTCAGCTGCTGCTACAGTAACATCTTTATCTCCGGCAAACGACTCAACAAAATGTGCATCGCCTGCTAAGGGTTTAGCTGGAGCAGAGACTACATCACCTTTACCTTCGCCCTCACCACAGTCCCCACCTGTTACATCGACACCCCGTAGTGACTCTTCATTTTCGTTTCCATCTCCATCGACACCTTTGAGATTTCCAAATCATTGTGAAAGCTTGATCAAATCAGGCACTAAAATAGTTCCTCTTACTCCAGACATGGTTAGATCAAGGTTTAACCTTAGATCAAGGTTTAAATCCCCAAAGAACTACCATGCTCCTCCCGCTCCTAAGCCTGCTCCAAGAAGCAGAGCCCCCCCAGCTCGGCCTCCATCACCGGCCCAAGCTGTTATCTCCAACAGCGTCACTGCTGCTGTCTAGGATGTAAAGGGCCTCTGCGTTGCTACCACTCACTTTAAACCCAAACCCAACTGGAGGTCCAGGGAGGAAGTGATCTCTGCAAAACCAATCTGTACTGTCACATCACGTAGACTAAAACAGAGAGGGACAGTCAGAGTGTCTGAGCAGAGAAATCTTATCCATATTCCATGTAAGAAGTTAGAGCCCAACCCAGCCCAGGAAACTCAGATCAGTCTCAAACATGCTGTACTCAATGTCAGATCTTTAAATAACAAATCTTTCTTGATTAATAATTTTATTTCTTCTAATGACCTTGATTTTATGTTCTTAACTGAGACGTGGCTTGATAATAGTACAGGTAATGCAGTCCTGATTGAGTCTACTCCACCTCACTATACCTTTGAGTTTGAAACACGACAAAGCCAAAGAGGTGGGGGCGTTTGTAGCATTTTCAGGGAGAATATAGTCACCCACAAATTGTCATTTGGGTTGTTTTCTTCATTTGAGTATGTGTCTGTCAGAATGGAGCTAAAACAAGCGTCCATAGTTTATGTCACTATTTACAAGCCACCTCAGAATTGTTTCATTGATGATTTTTCAGAACTACTTTCAGTTTTGTGCACTGAATTTGACCATTTTGTTGTAACAGGTGATTTAAATGTACATGTGGATGTAGCCAGCGACAGACAAGCTAAAGAACTCAATGCTGTCCTTGAAATGTTTGGTCTAACTCAGCATGTGACTGAGCCCACTCACAACAGAGGGCACACACTGGATGTGCTCATTACTAAGGGGGTTACTGTTTCAAATGTTAATGTCATGGATGTCGCATTATCTGATCATTTTTGTTTGTTCTTTGACCTGTCTGTTACACCAAAGCCGGCAGCTGGGCCAAAAAAGGTTCGAAGAAGACTCATAAATGACAAAACAAGGGCACAGTTTATGGAAATGATTGCTTTTGAAAATACCACTGGTTCTAATGTTGATGATCTGTGGAACTCCTATACATCGAGTGTTTTAAATGTCTTGGACACCGTTGCCCCTTTCAAGGTTAGAGAGGTTAAAAACAGGCAAAAGGCACCATGGAGAAATGATGACTCAGTCAGGGCACAAAAGAGAGAGTGCCGGGGAGCCGAACGGAAGTGGCGCAAATCAAAACTCCAGGTTGATCTAGAGATCTATAAAAAGAAGTTATGCATGTTTAACCAGACTTTGAAAAAATCAAGGGAGAGATATTTCTCTGAAATCATCACCAACTGCAATGGTAACGCTCGAGTTCTGTTTGCTACAGTAAACAGATTAACAAACCCTCCAGTTTCACTGCCCTTAGAACTAATTTCTACATCAAAGTGCAATGAGTTTGCGAAATTCTTTAGTGATAAAGTTCAGAGTATTAAGAATGCAATCATTCCCACCACACAGATAATAACCCTTCATCCACCTAAACACCTCGAGCTGACACATTTCACTCCTGTTACTGACAGAACAGTCGAAGAGATCATCTCAGGTCTGAGTTCATCCACATGCTGCCTTGATGAGTTACCCACTGGATTTCTAAAGTCTGTGTTGAACAGCTTATTCGTAGAAGTTACTAATCTAGTTAACATCTCATTGGAGACAGGAACATTTCCAAAAGCCCTGAAAACCGCGGTTATTAAGCCTCTCCTAAAAAAGAACAGTCTTGATGCCACAGTTTTAAACAACTACCGTCCCATATCAAACCTGCCATTCTTGGGTAAAGTCCTTGAAAAAGTTGTTTATCGGCAGCTAAGTGACTTTCTCCTATCTCACAACGCTTTTGATACTTTCCAGTCTGGTTTTCGACCTCACCATAGCACTGAGACAGCTCTGATCAAGGTGATAAATGACATCCGCCTGAACACAGATGCAGGCAGAGTCTCAGTCTTAGTTCTGCTGGACCTGAGCGCTGCCTTTGACACTGTGGACCATGATATTCTTTTACAGAGGCTGGAGAACTGGCTGGGAATCTCTGGTCCTGCTCTAAACTGGTTTAAGTCATATCTTGAGGACAGAACTTACTTTGTTGAAATTGGAAATTGCATTTCAGACAAAATGTCTGTGACCTGTGGCGTTCCCCAGGGCTCGATCCTGGGGCCCCTCCTGTTCAATTTGTACATGCTTCCGTTAGGCCAACTAATACGCAGCAAAAATGTCTCCTACCACAACTATGCAGACGACACTCAGATCTATGTGTCTCTGACAGCAGGTGAACATGGGCCTGTGGATTCACTCTGTAGCTGTATTGAACAAATCACTGTGTGGATGCAAAACAACTTTCTCCAGCTAAACTCAGAAAAAACTGAAATAATCGTCTTTGGGCCACTGAAGCAAAGAGAACGTGTAATCAGTCAACTTCAGTCTCGTTCTCTAAAACCAAAAACACAGGTTAGAAATCTAGGGGTGCTAATGGACTCAGACCTGAACTTTCACAGCCACATAAAGTCAACAATATCAACAGCCTTTTACCATCTAAAAAACATTGCCAAAATCAAAAATATCGTGTCTAAACCAGACTTGGAAAGACTGATCCATGCATTTGTCTCCAGCAGGTTAGACTACTGCAATGGCCTGCTCACTGGTCTCTCTAAACGAGCTGTTAAACAACTACAGAACATTCAGAACGCTGCAGCTCGAGTCCTGACTAGAACCAGAAAATATGACCATATTAGTCCAGTGCTCATGTCTCTGCACTGGCTTCCTGTCACTCAGAGAATAGACTTTAAAACAGCTTTACTTGTGTACAAGTCTCTTCATGGTCTAGCACCAAAATACATCTATGACATGTTAGAGCCATACGAGCCATCTAGGACCCTGAGAACCTCAGGGACTGGTCTCCTGCAGGTGCCCAGAGTCAGGACTAAACACGGTGAAGCTACATTCCAGTTTTCTGCAGCTAAAATCTGGAACAGTCTTCCAGAGAATGTGAGACAGGCCTCAACGCTGACAATGTTTAAGACCAGGCTGAAAACAGTTCTGTTTAACCGTGCATATGAAAACTGAAAGTATCTTATCTACACTCTTCACTCTTTTTTTAAATTAATGATGAATTCTATGTTTTATGATTTTCCTTTTGTGATTTTATGTATGTTTTGCTCTCCTTTTGTGATTTTGTGTAACTGTAAAGCACTTTGAATTGCCCTGTGTATGAATTGTGCTCTACAAATAAACTTGCCTTGCCTTGCCTTGCCTTACTAACACACTGCCCTGCTCATATTTTGACTACACTTATAATTTTAGCGATAGAGAAAATATAATGTTTAATACACAGAATATGCACATTTGGGTTACTTATTGATTATTCAAAGGACAACACCCTGTCACCCTGAAGCTCTACCCAAGTAGCTGCGGTATAAACTGAAGTGAGCCGACATCTGGAAAAAGGTAAAACCTGTTAGTATTGAGAATCTTTTCTTTGTTGATGTGTTCTAAATTTTTTGAAGCCTGCCAAAGCCTGGCTTGCAAAAAGGACAATTTTGTTTTTGTGAAAATCTTGTTTCAAGACTCTACTTTTCACAAAGGGAACAAATTATTTAAGGTCTTTCCACTGTACAAATGCCTTTTTGAAGAACCACACTGAAATGGACACTGCCTTCAGGAGATGGATCAGTTCCTATTCTCACTCTACCCAGCTCTAACTTCTGCTATTTAGTCAATTCAGAAACAAATAAAAAGGTGAAACTGTTCAGTCTCTTTTTTTTCTTCTAGTGACTTTAAATGTCACTACTGCCAGCCTGTTTAAATACAGAAGTCAAGTGTGAGGATCATCCAATGAAAATTCACACCTCTCATGGCCCTCTTCTCCCAACCTTTGGAGAACTGATTTTGAACTGAATTCCTGGAAGAATTCAAGCAGCTGAGACCCAGATAAAGCAGAATGAGGAAAAGAAGCCCAATAAACATATTGACAATGGAGCAGAGGAGCAACGCGGGCAGTGAATGTCCAGAAGAACTTGAATTACACCTTCAGAGACACCCTCTACAACCATGAAAAGCCTAAACATTTTCCTGTGATAATCCTGTGGATTTTTGAGAGAATAGAACAAATATCACAAATGGGACAGTGCATCAAGAGACAATGTTTTATACAGTTGCTCAAATGTAGGAGGTATAAATATATCTATGAATTCTGACCACTTGAATGGGAAGAAGGGCAGAGTATTTAGTATTGAATTTAACCTCCCAAATGCATATTCTCTGACTTTGTTGATTTTATTTTGTAGCCAGAGAATTCACTAAACAGATCTAAAAGATAAATTGACTTATATTAAGTAAGGTAGACATTAATGTATCTGGGCTTTAAATATAAATTAAGACATCATCAACATATAGACATATTTTTGATGTTGTATAGATAAAGCTGACCTAATAGCTTCCACTAACGGCTCCATAACAATGGAAAAAAGAGGGGACACAGGGCAAACCTATGCTGTTATGTACGGGGAAACTCTCTGATCTGAGCCTTTTGGCCAGAATGGCAGCTTGAGGATTAATACACAGGACTCTGACAAATGCAATATAATTATCACCTAAACTAAAACTATTTAAACAGTAAAATAAATATGACCAATCAACTTGGTAAAATGCCTTCTCTGTGATGTCACTAAACACATCCCTGATGAATTAAAGTTCCAAATTAATAGTTTGAAGTGATGCTCAATGGGCATGATGCTCATTTAGAGTCAAACAAATTATAAATTAGGGAATGATTTTGGGCGGTGCTATCGTGTGATTGACAAGTGGTTACTATGGTAACACTGAACTTCAACATTATCACATTTGACTGATATGTGCTGTGCTAACCAAGCTAACAGGTAATTACTGCCTTCACCACAATTGTCAATCAGCACAGTGGCTATCTGGTGGTAGTGGAAGCCTCATTCTTACTGAATGAGTCCATCAAGGGAGATATTTATGTTTGTATGTGCGAATAGTAGAAAGGTCCATATTAAAGTATGTATAGCCCGTAACTTGCCTAACCTAGCTTAAATGTTGCTCTCATTTGATGTATTCATTCACATTTTCTCAAGACTGATTCTAACCCATGCCATTGCTGTCTTCTTCTGTATTGCAGGTAATCTACTTTGCATTTTTTTATTATTTTTATGATTGTGATTTTTTGGGGGATATTTTGCCTGTGGGCTTGTTTTATTAACATGTTTATTTAAACGGCTGAAACTCTGAATTTATGCCACATGTGAATTGTTTTGTTTTTGCAGTATCGTGAATGTTGCACATGCTCTTATCTGTATATTGTGTGTGAGGGTTTACTGTATGTTTTGTGGAACAATATACACTGTATGTCGTGAGCTCCCTCTCCCTCTGCCTGGTAGGAGCACTAATTATCTGCCGATTACTCTCACCTGTTCTCTCTGCCACTCCCTCGTTAACCAGCCAGCTGCTCCTCATTTCCTGGTAACCATGCCATATATAAAGAGTCCTGTTTCCCAGCACACTTCGTCAGATCGTCTGCTAAGCCCGCGCCTGTCCTGCCTGTTACCTGCTACTATTCTGACTCCTACCTGCGATCCCGGACCTGCCCGACCACCCTCTGCTCTACAATCCCGGTAACTTGACCTGCCTTCTGCCTTTTTGACCACGATACTGCCTTGCCCTTGTCGGTACTTTTGCCCTGCCACTCCTCTCCTGCTGTGTGTGTGTGTTCCCCCAGGACTTCCAGCCCCTTTGGCGAGAGAGCCTGGACCCTCAACCCCCGTCTACACTCTACGCCTCTCAGCCGCTGGGACACACACACACGAAGACTCACGCCCATTCCCCAACCCCTTTCAATAAACTGTTCAAACGTATTGCTCCTGTGGTCCTCGTCTGTCCAGATCCCTGACAGTACGATCTGACCATCATAATGGACCCAGCAAACGTTTCACAAAACATGGACTTAGAACCCCCCACCGCCATGCAGCGCCTGGGAAACGCTGAGAGGGACATCCATCGGATGACGGTTGACGTCTCCTCTTTGCTACAGCTTGGCAACCAGCAGCAACAGCAGCTGCAGCAAACACAGCAGTTGATACAACAGCAACAACACCGGGTTCACGAACAGCAAGATCACCTCGCTCAGATAACCCGACTGCTTGCCCAACTCATCCCTCAGTCCCAGCCCGCCGCTCCAGCCACCGCCAGCCTGCCTGCCACTCCGGCCACCGCCAGCCTGCCTGCCACTCCAGCCACTGCCAGCCTGCCTGCCACTCCAGCCACAGCCGGTCTGCCTTCAGGTCTAGCTCGAGCCAGCCCACCCGCCAGCACCGCTCCAGAGTCACCCACCCAGGCCACTGCTGCTGGAGCCCCGGAACCTAGAATCGGCAACCCAGAACGATTCAACGGTGACCCAAATCAAGTGCGCCCGTTCCTGACCAGTTGCAGCCTTCAGTTCTCTCTGCAACCCAGAACCTTTGCCACAGAAGGGGCTAAGGTCGGGTACACAATCACTCACCTGACAGGCCGAGCTCGACTCTGGGGAACAGCGGAGTTTGAGCGTCAGACCCCGGCGTGCACATCTTTTGAACTGTTTGCTAAGGAGATGCTCAAGGTTTTTGATCTGGGCTCATCCTCTGAAGAGGCATCCCAGGATCTTCTGAGTATTCGGCAGGGTCGACGGACGGTTGCAGACTACTCTATCGATTTCCGGACTTTGGCAAGGCGCAGCCCCTGGAACATGGCAGCGTTGGTGGACGTGTTCTTCGCCAGCCTGGCCGACTACATCAAGGATGAGTTGGTCTCTCATGAACGGCCCTCCACCCTTGATGACGCCATCGCCCTCGCTGTGCGCATAGATCGACGGATCCAGACCCGCCGCCGAGATAGGGGGCGCCAAAATCCCCTAGCCACCAGCTCTCGTCACGTCCCGACTGTCCAGCCGTCTTCCCCAACTACTCCTCCAAACCAACCAGACCCGTCTGAACCCATGGAGATTGGCCGGGCTTCTCTTTCTCCTGCTGAGCGTCGGCGCCGTATCTCCTCCAATCTATGTCTGTATTGCGGAGGAGAAGGACACCGTGTTGCCAACTGCCCTTTAAAAAGCCCAAGATCACCAGACATAGGAGGAGCCCGGCTGAGCCCAATGACCACCCAGTCCTCCAACCGCAAACCGTGGGTGCAGGTCCGTCTTCATCTTCCCGACTCCACCCACACACTGGCTGCCCTGGTGGACTCAGGTGCCGAAGCCAACATAATGGACACCGAACTCGCTCACCAGCTGGGACTGGAGACCCTCCGTCTGACACCCCCCGTCCCTGCTTGGGCACTAGATGGTCACCCTCTTGGCACAGTCACGCAGATCACCACCCCTGTTAAAATGATGCTGTCTGGCAACCACACTGAAACCATTCAGTTCCACCTGCTCCACTCCCCGGGCCAACCTCTTATCCTGGGCTACCCATGGCTCCGACGGCACAACCCTCACCTTGATTGGGCAACTGGAAAGGTCCGAGAGTGGGGAAAGGACTGCCACCAGACCTGTTTGCTTGCGGCCATGCCACCCTCTCACCCGGTACCCCCCGGCTCAGCCCCAGACATCTCCAATGTCCCGGAATGCTACCACGGTCTCAGGGAGGTCTTCAACAAAGTCAAAGCCACGTCTCTGCCCCCACATCGACCCTACGACTGCGCCATTGACCTCCTCCCTGGTTCTGTTCCCCCCAAAGGGAGTCTTTATTCCCTGTCTGCTCCTGAACGAAGGGCCATGGAGACGTACATCAGCGACTCTCTTGCTGCTGGAATTATCCGCCCGTCCTCTTCCCCTGCTGGCGCCGGATTCTTCTTCGTGGGGAAAAAAGATGGAACCCTTCGCCCCTGCATCGACTACCGTGGCCTTAACAGCATCACAGTAAAGAACCGGTACCCTCTGCCTCTGCTCAACTCTGCCTTCGAGCTACTCCAGGGGGCCACCATCTTTACAAAGTTGGACCTTAGGAACGCCTACCACCTAGTGCGGATCCGGGAGGGCGACGAATGGAAGACGGCATTCAATACCCCAACCGGCCACTATGAGTACCTTGTCATGCCGTTCGGCCTCACCAACGCTCCAGCGGTTTTCCAGGCCCTAGTGAATGATGTACTGCGGGACTTCCTAAACAAGTTCGTCTTCGTTTACCTAGACGATATCCTGGTCTTCTCCAAGACCCAGCCTGAACACACACTTCATGTCCAGCAAGTCCTTCACCGCCTCCTGCAGAACTCGCTCTACGTCAAGGCAGAGAAGTGTGAATTCCATACCAAGACTGTGGCTTTCCTTGGATACATTGTGGCAGAGGGAGAGATCCAGATGGACCCAGCCAAGGTCTCAGCAGTCACCTCCTGGCCGGTTCCTGTAAACCGCAAGAAGCTACAGCAGTTCTTGGGCTTTGCGAACTTCTATCGACGGTTCATCCGTAATTACAGCTCCGTAGCTGCCCCTCTCACCGCCCTGACCAGCAATAAACAGCCCTTCACCTGGACCCCAGCAGCTGACAAAGCATTCAGTATCCTCAAGGCTCGGTTCTCCAGGGCCCCCATCCTCCAGATGCCAGATGCAGATCGACAATTCATTGTGGAAGTGGACGCTTCTGATGTGGGAGTGGGGGCCGTGCTCTCACAACGAGCTGCAGAGGACAACAAACTCCACCCGTGTGCATTCTTCTCCCGTCGCTTATCCCCATCAGAATGCAACTACGACATAGGGGACCGTGAGCTGCTCGCTGTCAAGCTGGCCTTGGAGGAATGGCGTCACTGGCTGGAGGGGTCCACCGTCCCGTTCTTGGTTTGGACGGATCACAAGAACCTGGAGTATATCCGCTCTGCCAAACGTCTGAACCCGAGACAGTCCCGCTGGGCCCTATTCTTCACCAGATTCAATTTCACCCTGTCATACCGTCCAGGATCACGTAACATCAAACCAGACTCACTCTCCCGCCAGTTCCAGAAGGAGGATGCCCCTTCCCAGAACCCTGCACCCATTCTGCCCAGTCCCTGCGTCGTAGGTGTCCTGACTTGGGAGATTGAGAGACAAGTGCGGGATGCTCTCCATGACCAACCTGGCCCCAGTGCTTGCCCTGCTGACCGTCTCTTCGTTCCTGAACACCTGAGGTCTAAGGTCATACAATGGGGACACGACTCCCGTCTGGCTTGCCACCCTGGATCCACTCGCACCTGCCATCTGCTTTCTCAGCGATTCTGGTGGCCATCACTGAGGAGGGATGTGCGAGACTTTGTCCTTGCCTGTCCAATCTGTAACCAACACAAATCATCTAACCAGCCACCTGCCGGATTACTCCAACCTCTGCCCGTACCAACACGGCCCTGGTCCCACATTTCCATGGATTTTGTCACAGGACTGCCCCAGTCCAATGGCATGACTGTAATCCTCACCATTGTGGACCGTTTTAGCAAGATGGCACACTTTGTTCCCCTTCCAAAGCTGCCATCTGCCAAGGAAACTGCCCAGCTGGTCTTGGAGCATGTTTTTAGAATACATGGACTACCCAGAGATGTCGTCTCGGACCGGGGCTCGCAGTTCACCTCCACTTTCTGGAAGGAATTCTGCCATCTGCTGGGGGCCACGGTCAGTCTAAGTTCTGGTTTCCACCCCCAGTCCAACGGCCAGTCAGAGAGAGCAAATCAGGAGCTGGAGAAGGCACTCCGATGCATGGCATCTCGTAATCCTCCCACCTGGTCCCAGCAACTGCTATGGGTGGAATATGCCCACAACTCCTTGACCTGCTCTGCCACCGGTATGTCACCCTTCCAGTGTGTCTACGGCTACCAACCACCCCTATTCAACAGCCAGGAAGGAGAAGTCACTTGTCCATCTGCCCTTGCCTACGCCCGCCGATGCCGCCGCACCTGGGCCCAGGCCCGTGCCACACTCCTCAAATCCATCTCCAGCTACACCACTGGAGCCAACCGTCACAGGACTCCTGCACCCACTTACCGTGTTGGACAAAAGGTATGGCTGTCGACAAAGGATCTACCACTGCGGGTGGAATCACGAAAGCTGGCACCTCGCTTCCTCGGCCCATTCCCCATTCAGAGGGTAATCAGCCCAACTGCTGTTCGGCTCCTTCTGCCCAGGTCCATGAGGGTCCATCCCACGTTCCATGTCTCAAAGATTAAACCGGTTCATGAGAGCCCGCTGGTTCCAGCCACACCCCCCCCGCCTCCTCCACGCCTCATTGAGGGTGGCCCAGTCTACACCGTCCGGCGCCTGCTCCGATCCAGACGTAGAGGTAGAGGCATCCAATACCTTGTCGACTGGGAAGGGTATGGTCCCGAGGAGAGAACCTGGGTGCCTGCCAGCCGGATCTTGGATCGGACCCTCATCGCTGACTTCCACCGGCAGCATCCAGACCAACCAGCCATTCGTCGGGGTCGTCCTAAAGGACCCCGTCGTTCCACCCACCCAGTTTCTGACCCTGCACCTGGCCTGGCCCCTGTCCCGGGACCCGTCCTGACCCCTGCTGGGGGGCTCTCTAAGGATGAGGCCATGGACTCCGACTGCTCTGAGGAGTTCTGACCCTCCGCCGGCTCCCCCTCCGCCCTCCCAGTCTTGGCGGTGTTTCTTTGGGACTTCTGGGGCCGTCCCCTTGAGGGGGGGGTTCTGTCGTGAGCTCCCTCTCCCTCTGCCTGGTAGGAGCACTAATTATCTGCCGATTACTCTCACCTGTTCTCTCTGCCACTCCCTCGTTAACCAGCCAGCTGCTCCTCATTTCCTGGTAACCATGCCATATATAAAGAGTCCTGTTTCCCAGCACACTTCGTCAGATCGTCTGCTAAGCCCGCGCCTGTCCTGCCTGTTACCTGCTACTATTCTGACTCCTACCTGCGATCCCGGACCTGCCCGACCACCCTCTGCTCTACAATCCCGGTAACTTGACCTGCCTTCTGCCTTTTTGACCACGATACTGCCTTGCCCTTGTCGGTACTTTTGCCCTGCCACTCCTCTCCTGCTGTGTGTGTGTGTTCCCCCAGGACTTCCAGCCCCTTTGGCGAGAGAGCCTGGACCCTCAACCCCCGTCTACACTCTACGCCTCTCAGCCGCTGGGACACACACACACGAAGACTCACGCCCATTCCCCAACCCCTTTCAATAAACTGTTCAAACGTATTGCTCCTGTGGTCCTCGTCTGTCCAGATCCCTGACACTGTATGATCGCCTAAATTGTTTTTGTGTTACTGTTTTATATAACCAGAAAGGGTTAGTTTTTGTATCTTTGCTGAGCTGAACACAGGGGTGAGAGGATCTTGTGGAGCAAAGCCCTTTGTAGTCTGACTGTCATATACTGTATGAAGCCTGGGTAATGTGGGTCTGTGTTACACAAAGAAAAGTGATATGTCACAATTATAGTATGTGTTCACAAGATTCTGGAACATGCAGTTTTGTCAACCAGAGCTCTGGTGGACATTCTTGCTGTCAAAATGCTAATTACGTGCATGTTCAAAGCTTGCAACTAGAAAATGTTTTAGATCAATAAGTTGATTTCATAAAAAATGGGAGCAAGATAAAAGTGTTAGTGTTTTTTTTATCTTCTTCAGCTTTATTTTCTTCTCTTTATCTGTAACGCTGCACTAACAGACAAATTTCCCCGTTGTGGGATCAATAAAGTTTTATCTTATCTTATCTTATCTTATCTTATGTTGACAGTTTTGTTCACTGTATGTTAATCCACTCTATCATGGAGATTGTAATTTGTTTTTCACTAAATCAATGATCTTAGGAATTTGAAAACCAGGATATATGAAAACTTCATTAATTATTTTTAATGGTGTTAGATCAAATTTAGATTTCTTCATTTTAGAACTTGAAAGTTCACTTAAAGAGTTCATGTTATTAAATGATGTGAGTGACTGTGATGTGTGATAAGAAAGTAATGATATGCGTGTGATATACACTATACTATGCTATCTGACACTGAGATATGTATCTACATGGGGGATGTTTGCTTAAGGACAGCCAAACCAAATAAAAACAATGGCCCACTGGACTGATCACAAAGACCATCTCAGGCAGGGACAGTAAAGTCAGAAAGGTAGACATCAAAGTGGTAAAGCAGGAAACTGTTAAGGTTTACTTCAACCAGTTTTGGAACTCATCCTTTTTCTTCCAAAGAAACCTTGAAGACTTGTATTTGAGTAGAATAGGAGTAATGTTTATACCAGGCAAAGAGTGTTGCAACCATAATTCGTTTTATTCAAATATTCTAATTTCTTTTAATTTTTCACTCTATCTATCTATCTATCTATCTATCTATCTATCTATATTTTTTACATCAAAACATCGACATGATCCTCCTGATCGCTAAAATGTAGATATGCTTCCCTGAAATGTTTACGTTTTTCGCACTATGAGCCTTCAAGCGCAGCTTCGCACTTCCTGCTCTTCCTATTTCTCCCATTATAAATTTCATCCTCTTAGCCACAGTATAGTGCAACAGCCCAGCCCGAACCCTCACAATTGCTGTGGGAATTGTCTATTTATTTAGTAATCTTGTAAGTATTTTATATACTGTAGTTACGGTAATAAATCTACAGTTTGTAGCTGCAAAATTATTTTTATGAAGAAGACAGGTTTCTGTGATATTATTGCCTTACACATTAATGACATAAGGTTTATTTATCAACTGCAGTCAAACCAGTAATGCTAAGGCTTGAGTGTCTTTAAAAAAACATTTAAAGTTTTATTTTGAAACATGATAAAAGGAGATTCCACAAACTGCTGTTCACATGAAAAAACAAAAACAAAAAAAACAAACATAAAAAATACTTTTAAAATGTTATTTTTTACTACATTTACATACAGCACATTTTGGTGCTAATGTAAATAAGTTAATGAGTTTAAAGTAACTTATAATAAGAAAACAAGCTTTATCTCTACAAACAAAAGTAATACATTCATTTATTCACATTTATTTAAGATTTTAGTTTTTTGACAAATGTTTTTATTGTGGTTTTCTGATAAGATTAATTGACTTTAATTGATATTTTATCTTCCAGCTTTTAAAAGAATCTGAGACGATCAAGACAAACGCTAACAGAGTAGAAAGGTTTTATTCAAATTGTTCACAACTTGTTCATCACATCTGGAGAATAAATATTAATATTATAATAATAAAGTAAATAAAATGGATCTCTTTACAGAAAAACATTGCTGTTTCAAATCAGAAATGAATCAATTATTCAGTAAGTAGTTGTAATATGCTGCTTCTGTTATTTTTATCCCAAGAAATGCTGCTAAAACTCACCAATTTTGACTTGACAATAAAATCAAATATGCTTTTAAAAACATTAAACTCCTTAAGTTTTAATAAAATGTAAGTTACAAAAAATATCTTCAACAGCCTTCAGGTTAATCAGCAGATGAAGACTAGTTGCTGTGGTGCAGTTCCTCTAATGTACACTGAGTGGTGTGACAGGAAAGCTGCGTTGAAGTGAATGAGAATAACCTTGAATACAAATACTTATAGTGTTACAGTTCACCTTGAGCACAGGCCACTCAGTTTTCAGGACCCTGGATATAGTCAATAAATACAGATAAATATACATTTACATTTGATGTTTGATTCAGGACTGCAGTCATTTATTTTTATTTCTAACTCTTACAGAATCTTAATTCCTAAGACATAATAAGCTGGAGTCAAAATGGAAGCTGTTTTGTAAGTATTTGCTCATTAATAAACTATTGTAGACAAATTGAACTTGGACTCTATTCATTCTACTAAGTTTCTAATTTGATTTGAAACCAAACCCAACAAGTTTGTGAATTCATCCACTAATTCAGACTAGAGCAAACAATTTGTAGGAATGAAAAAGCCCTTATTACTTTGCATTATATTGCAGCCAAAACACATGGTGAACAGATCAGTTGCCACACATCTGAAAGAGAGGCTTTACATGAAATATCTGATGATGTAACTAGCAGCTCCAGAAGCTGCACTGACATCTATAGGTGGAGGAAGTCTGAGCAGGGAGAGCACTGGCCGAGCTGTTGATGGTGCAGTGGAGTACAGATGTTAAAAAAGTGTTTAAGGAGTAATCACAGAGTCAGCTGCTGCTGTTACACACCTGCTCTCAGACTCCCAGCAGGATCCCAGAGAACAGCGAGTCCTGTAGGATGCTGATGGCCGAGCCCGTCGCATTATCTACGAACACTGAGACATACTCTCCAGCCTACAAAAACACACACATACACATACACACTGAAATATTCCATCTCTTCATGTTTTACTAAAGTGATAAGGTCAGCATTGTGACTCCCATCTTGTTCCTAAAGTAAAAGCGTGTCTCAGAGGTTTTGTTTGTCAGCTCATATTGAAATACTAGTATGTGTTTGGTCAAATTTCAATGAAGTTTTCTGAAACTTTATTCATTGTTTTATCAAGATTTTAGAGTTGTTTTCCTTAATTTTCTATTTATGTACTTTTATTTTTCTATCAAACATTATACAAATAGAAGATTAGGGCCAACTCACTCTTGATCTCTTTTACTTTCAATTAGAAAAGGATGTTGCATTGTCACAAAAAATAACATATTTTCTACCAACATGACATTGTACCTGTAGATAGAGCGTTCCTGTCAGTAAGATGCTGAATGTTCCTCCTGTAGCCGCCATGCCCATCACCGACTCCACAGAGCTAATACACACAGACACACATGTCTTTGATGTGGCTCAGAGTTGCAATGGTTACATGATTCTAATTATTTTTTAAGAGAAAATCTGAAATATTCCCCTTTAAGTGACAGTTTGACAGTAATTTCTGAAAAATCTTTTGGACTGACTAACTTAGTAATTGAGAAAATAACCCTCTAGAATAAGTTTAAGTCGGCTTTATTGTCAATTTCCTTTACATGAACTGGTCATACAAAGAATTGAAATGTGAAGTTTCTTGCTTATTCCCATGCAGACAAACTTAGACAAGACATGGACTTATAGACATTAAAGTAGACATATATAAGAACATAATTAAGTGAGATGCTGACGTAAAAGTGGTGCATTGTGGCATAGTAATAAATAACAGTTAACATCCAGAGCCAACTATAGACCCATTTCCAATCTTCCCTTCCTCTAAGATTCTGGAAAACGCAGTTGCTAAACAGCTGTGTGACTTTTTACACAACTATAACTTATACAAGGATTTCCAGTCAGTCTCTAGTTAAGGTTTTAAATGATATTCTCAACGCATCTGATAAAGGATTTATTTCCATCCTTGTTCTGTTAGATCTTAGCGCTGCATTTGACACAGTTGACCATCAAATCTTGTTACAGAGACTAGAGCATCTTATTGGTATAAAAGGGACTGCACTAAAATGGTTTAAGTCCTATCTCTCAGATTGTCACAATTTGTCCATATCAATATTGTTTCTTCTATCCATACCAAAGTTAATCATGGGGTTCCACAAGCTTCTGTGCTTGGACCAAAATTTTTTTACTCTCTATATGCTCCCATTGGGTAAAATCATTAGGGCTCAATTAATTTCCACTGTTATGCAGACGATACACAACTGTATCTATCAATTAGGCCGAATAAAACCAATCAGCTAGATAAACTTCGAGCTTGTCTTAAGGATATAAAATGCTGGATGACCTGCAATTTTCTTCTACTAAATTCAGACAAAACAGAAATCATTGTACTTGGGCCCGAAATCCTGAGTAACTCAATATCCAGTGATATAGCTATCCTGGATGGCATCTCCCTGGCCTCTCGCTCCACTGTGAAAAACCTGGGAGTCATTTTCGACCAAGACTTGTCATTCTCTGCCCACATTAAACATATTTCTAGGACTGCCTTCATTCACCTACACAACATAGCAAAGGTCACTTCCTATCTCTGAAAGATGTGGAAAAACGTATCCATGCATTTGTTACTTCCAGGCTTGACTACTGCAATTCTTTACTGTCCGGTTGCACCAAAAGTCTCTAAGGACTCTCCAGCTGATCCAGAATGCAGCTGCACGTTTATTAACTGGCACTAGAAGAAGGGAGCATATCTCACTTGTATTAGCCTGGAGGGTCTGATGCTGTCCTGGTGAAACCTGGAAGCTGTGATGGATCCTGCGCCTCATCCTCCACTTTCACCCAAATTCATTACATTTCAATTTTCCCTGTAATGTTTCCACCTGCACACATCATCTCCTGCAGCCTGTCCGTCCTGGAAGAGGGATTCCTCCTCTGTTACTCTTCCTGAGGGTTCTTCCGTTTTTTTTAATTTTCCCCATTAAAATGATTTTTTAGGGAGTTTTACCTTGTACGATGTGAGGGTCTAAGGACAGGAGATGTTATGTTGCTTTTGTACAAACTGTAAAGCTGGTTGGGGCAAACGTGTGATTTGTGATTCTGGGCTATACAAATAAATTGAATTGAATTGAATTAACATCTGGGCTTAAGAACATTGTGATTTTAACTGTTGCTATTTATTACTATGTCACAATGCACTACTTTAATGTCAGAATGATTAAAAGGATGATGAAAATAATCAATAGCTGGCTTCCTACAGGTATGATTTTATTGTTGTGTAGGCTAAAGAGTACAGTTAAAAATACAGTGTTTCATTTTTGGCGACATCTAGTGGTGGGTTTTCAGATTGTTATCCACCAAATAGGATAATGTGAAAACACATGAAAGATGGTTTAGAGTAGTTTGACTTGTTTGTTCTGAGCTACTGTAGAAATATGGGGGCTTCATGGATATAAATAAAAAACAGCTCAATCTAAGGCGTTAACACAAATATTGATGAATTGATTGATTGAATTATGATTGAATTATACTGCATACCATTTGAAACATACTTATGAATATTGCTTTCCATTTCTTACAAGTCTGGTCTGTAGATGCTGATAAATCTGACACACTGCACCTTTAAACTGTTAAATCACAGATTACTGTTGGCTTTAGTCTCACAATCATCCGCCAATATAGTAGAGAAGGTACTCACAGGTTGCTCTGGCAGAGTGACTCAATGCAGATTGCTGCTTTCACACTGTCTCTGAGGCGAACCTGGACTCTGTCACCAGACTCTGACAGACACACACACACACACACACACACACACACACACACACACACACACACACACACACACACACATTAGGCTAATAGGTTAGTGTGAGACAGTTTGGCTGCATTACTTATACTGTATGAAAAAGAAGAAACAAGAAAATCATGGTTTTGTTGTATTTTATGTAACAGATAGTTTCTCTATAAACTGTAAAAAAAATTATTTCATATTATGGGAAAAAATTGCAGTTGGCAGACCCCTTCTTCCCTGTGCTTATCTAGAACCATGAGTAAATTTATTTGATTCCTCTGTTCATTCTCTGTGACGTTGATGCTGACTGAACAGGTGTCTAAGTGTCTGATTAGAGGATTGTGCAGCTCTCACCTATCAGGAGGCTGGCAGTGAGCTGGTAGAAACCAGACACCGCTGCTGTGTATCGGCCGGTGCTGGCATTGAAGCTCTGACCCCTCTGAAGGCTCTGCTCAGAGTTAGAGGGCTGCAGGGGTCAAAGATTAAAGAAGTAGGTGAGCTGCATCTGATATGGACCAGTTCAAACTACATATGAAACACCTGGCAACCTAAGGGTTTGTTTCTTTAGGAAAAGGCTGAATAGCAATAAAGAAAGTGTAATTCAACCAAGTATGTGTGTGTGTGTGTGTGTGTGTGTGTGTTTATTTGTGTGTGTATGTGCGTGCGCCCTTACCTTGCTGAATGGCTGCAGCTCCAGCAGGCTGCGGCGGGGGATGGTGATGGCATGCAGCAGGCGACTAAGGAAGGAGGTGGAGACACGAGGAGGTCGGTCACACAGCAAACACACTCCTGCTGCCACATCTGGGAGGAGGAGGAGAAAAAGGAGAGGGTGGAGAGCAGGGAGATGAGGAGACGTTTTCCAAAAGGTGTGTTGGCTCGTCGCTGCCTCGTTACACACAGATGCAGAAAGACAGACACAAACATTTACACAGTGAGTGTCTCAGACTGTGGTTAGACTGTAGTTCATCAGTTTTTTCTGGATAAATTTGGAAAACACAAATGTTAGGATTAACTTCATCTAAAGGTCCACGTTGGTCACTTCTTCTGTGCTTTATGCAAAGTCACTTACAAAATATATTTGCATTTTTAAGAACCAAAAAGCATCTCTTTGCAACCCTGTAAGCAGCACAAAGTATCTTATGTCCAGATTTACCCTATAAAGTCTGAGTTAAAGTTTTGTTGGTTACTTCCTGTTACCTACTAATTTAAATAGAATACTATGTAAAAATAATATCTCACTGCTTTTCTAGACTATAAGAGCAGTGAGATAAGATTAGATGAAACAAGTAATTTTGATTTAAGCAGTTTATCTACTCTCCATTTTGTAGCTGCAAAATGATTTTTAATTTTTTCATGCTGGTGATTTTTGAATAGGCCAGCCTATATTACAGCTTTAGGTTTAACTCAGATATCAGCTCAGTGCAGCATCTTCTTCTTCAAAATCAAATGTGTTACAAAGAGCAGGAAGCAGCTTATTATGTTTCTAAAACATTACATGCTGTTTTTGAACCCATTACTAGACTGATTAAAAAATTCCAAAAGCTTTGTTCTTTAATGCTCAGTTTTATTAACAGACATTGTGATTCACAACAATCACCTAAACTTTAAAGAGAAAACCATATGTGCTTTGTGTAACTGGCCCCTGTAATTATTGCTATCAACAGGTTGTCTGTTCCAGTGGGTTGGTCTGACAACATGGTTTCTTAAACAGGAGGCAAACGTGTGAAGGTAAAAATCTATAATCTGCTTTGATTTAAAGGTTTTATAAGTGATATGAGTGAGATATCTCAGTTTCCAGATCAAATGGAGTTTATTAGTTTTATTCAAAACCTTGACATGTGCATCGCTGTAAATAGGACAACTCAGCAAATTTATGTTAATATGGCACTTTTTTTTACTTTTGGCTAGCCTCACGTCATTCAGAGCTGTTTCATATGGCACAAACAGATCAGTGTACGTTGGTGGAAACAGTGGTGACGAAGAAGCAACCCGGTGGAGGAAAATCTGGCAAAATGCATGAACGAACAAATACACACATACACACGCGCGCGCACACACACACACACACACACACATACAGAAAGTAACAAAGACACACCATCAGTCAGCAGGAATGTAAGGAATTCAGCAGCCGAGCCAACTCACATCTACGCTCCACAAAATTACCCATATTAAGGACTCAGACAGCCTGCCTCCACACACACACACACACACACACGACACACACACACACACACACACACACACACACACACACACACACACACACACACAGAGCTCTATTTATATAACCTACATACAGACACACTCAGTAAAAATGAAGAATTAAAGTGATGATGATGTGAAAGTGAATCACTGTTGGTCTGTTTCATGCTGAGTGTAAGGATTCAGTCTCTATGGCTGTTTGTGTTAAAACCTCCAGAGACTGAAGCTCTGTTTTCAGCTTTCTAGACCTTAAAGATTTCATCATTTTTTCCATCTCCAGTGAAAACAAACAGAACGTCTGTCTCAACAGTCACATGTTTAATCAGGTTGTTAGCCTAGCTTAGCAGGAGTACTGTTAGTTCTGGAGAGGAACCAGGCACATTTCACTCAAGCACATTTACTCAAGTACACTCCACTTATGTACTTTTACTGCATCAAATCATAATACTTGAATATAAATAATATATATATATATAAATTTGTGAATAAATGTATTTTCACTATCGTACTTTAGGCACATTTACTTAGTTTTAATGCAGAACTGTTCCCTTCCTCATCCTTATGATGAAAAGCTGCCTCCATCTGTTCCATGAGTAACATCACTAACAACGTTTCTACAACATATCTTTTCCTTGAATGCACGCCAACATGGTCCTGGTGTTTTTACCCAGCTTCATCTAAAGTGTTTTAGAAGAAGCTGTGTTTATAAGGGTCACTGTCTCAGTTTAATTCCATTATTATTGTTCCTCAAAGTTCTGTGTTCATTCCGTTTGTCAAGACCTATGATCTTACTAGGGGGGGTTCATCAGTCTCACCTCTGAGCTTTAGCTGCAGTTCCTGGATCAGCTCCTGCTGCTGGGGCAGGAGGGGGGCAGGGGGGCCGGGTGGTCCTTGAGGTCCTGGAGGTCCCTGAGGACCTGGGAGACCATGCTGCAGACACACAAAGGTTAACACATCAGTATTCTGAACTTTCAGTTAGGGCTGCAAGTTGCAAATATTATCTATTAGTTTGTCAATTAAATCCTGAAGAAATATTAAAAATGAAGTATTTAAAATCCAAAAATTTGGATTTTTGTTTTTTTGAAAAAATGACTACAAAAAACTAAATGAATTAATAGGTGATTAATTATAATTGAAAAACTACTTGTCAGTGGAGATTGTAAAACTGAGAGGGATAAAACTAAGGTCTTGTGGAGTTATCAATACTTTATATATCGGCATAAGATGTATTTATTAGCAACTCTAACAATTAAAGTAGGACTGCCCAGCCCTGCTCCTGGAGAACTAACATCCAATTATCAACTCATCAAAGTAAGGGCTAATATAAGACTCTTCATTGGTAGGAGTTGGAGAACCATTCATACACCAATAGCATGTGCCATTGGTGTATGAATGGTCAGTTTCCTGAAGTGCAGGCGGCACTGTATGTCGACACCACAGTGAATGGGGGAATGAAACTGGTAGTGTAAAGCCGTTTGAATGGTCGAAAAGGGCTATACAAATGCAGTCCATTTACATCAGGAAGCTAACCATTTATATACCACATGGTGCAGCCATCACAGGCAAATCAGGGTTCAAGTATCTTGACATGGTTCCCAGAGGAGCTAGGAATTGAAACACAGATCCTCCGACCAGTGGATGACTGCTCTACCTCCCAAATTATATGAATCTTTTTCCGACCTTGGACATTCTCCTGGGTCCTTTGGTTCTCCGGTTGTCTCCCTTATTGGAGTTTCTCCTGAAGATCAACCAGGAGCTGAGAGGAGACACTTTGGATAGGTCAGAGGAAGCCAACTCCTGCACGACACAAAGAGACACTGAATGATTTCTTCATGACTCACATTTTTACAGAACCACGAATCTATTGTTTTATACACCATTTCATGAACCAAAAATAATAATTAATTATTTGTTATAATAATTGATAGATTAAATTATTTTTGATCAGAATATTTGTTATTTGCAAGCTGACTCTTTTGTGAGTTGTAGTGAAATTAACTGGATGTCTTAGCTTGTTTGAAGAAAGTTTGCCTCTCATCTAAGAAGCTTCTTAAACTCTGCACGAAAACCCAGGTATTTAAACCCAGAGTGGGTGTCCTATGTTTGGTTATGTTGTACGAGGCTTAAACTTCCTGGAGAGAGCTCCCAAGACAGCATTGTAGATAACAGATGGATTGTGTCATAATCCATATATGTCTTCTTTCACGCCTCTCTCTAACCATGTCATTCATTGCCAAAACAAAACAGAAAAACATAACCTTTATTCTTTAGATGCAGATGTACGACTGAGTTTTGTCCTAATGAGGTGGTTCTTCTCGGTTGCCATTTTGTCGTCATAGGGGTTGTTTGGTTTCAACTATGCAGAGGTCTAAGCATTTCTTACTTCAGACTGCATATACAACATGAGTATACAGGCACAACTGAGTTTGTGTCTGGGTGTTTTTCCTTGGGGTCTCTGCCATCTGCCCTCGAGGGAATCTTCTGGGTCCAATTTTGCAGAGTTTGAATCACCCCCAATTTGTACAGCGGGCGGTGGGAATCAAATAAATAATACTGGTTGAGTGCTTGGGCTTTTGGCAAACCTCAATGCTGAGGTTGCCATGTTTGTCTAAGCACACCGCACAATGCAGGAAGGAAGACTGAGAATCTTCATAGACAAAGTCTACCCATCACCGTCTAATTTCAACTCAACACATGTAATCTATCAGTGTAATGTGATGCTTAAATCTGGTGTATTTTGTTGCTGTTTTATCTTCAGTCAGACCATTGTTGGTGACAGCATGGAAACAATTGTCTCTCTTTATACTAACACAGACTGAATTTATAGAAGAAGAAGTTGAACTCAACCTGACAGGAACAAACAAAGATTATTATGCAGTCTTCAGGTGTAGTTAGTCCTTCTGAAGTCACTATGATATATCTGTATAAAAAGAGATACAGGAGAATCTACTTGATTGTAAACACAGACTGTGTTTAATTTGTCTAGAGACACAGTTGTGTTTATACACAGAAATGAAGAAGACCGTTTAGAGATATAGAGACACTGTCCTCTTCGTTCCTGTTCCTGTCTCCGCTCATCAACCATCGGACTATCCAGAAATTATTTTCAAAACTTGAGGACGCAGCTCGGTCATGGTTAAACGATCTGACCATTAGATGCTTGATATATGGTTTCTGTAACATCACACACCCTCATCTGCACTTATTTATTAAACTAGAATCTAATGAGAGTTTCTCTCATTGGTCTGTTTACAGAGACATGACTGAGACACAGCGTCTATGCTAGATATTTGAAAGTATCAACATACCAGCAGCAGTGATGCCTTATTTTAAACCAGCACATTTCCTGTTTCTCCCATTGACGTTGCATGGAGCTGTTTACAGTACAATAGAAGCTAGGTTCCCAACCTCTGTGTCAAAAGGGCAGGAAATAAATAAGAGGGGTATTGAGATTTTTAATAGGAAAGAAGAACAAACAAAGCTTTGATTCACTAATCTGTTTTTTCTCTAATCTTTGATTTGTCTGTAAAATATTGGATCATTTGAACATTTATTACAAATGACTAGACACCGCATTTACTAAAGTAGTGTACTTAAAACAGTTTTGAGGTAGTTAAACTTTCCTAATTCAACTACTCAACGTACTTTATAATTATTTGTTAGTAATAAAGTAGTATTTTATACTATAATAATACATAACAGCCTGTTTAATGAGTACTTTCACTGATAATACTTATTACCAACTTATTGCTTTTGGGTTGCTGCTGGCTTCATTGGGCTGTGACCTTCAGCTCTTGCTGGAACAGTTTGCCACTGAGCCTGTATTGGCTGGGATGGAAATCAGCGCCTTCAAATCTGAGGCCACTGTTCTCAGCCAGAAAAGGTTGGAGTGGAGCCTTCAAATCAGGGATGAGATCCTACCTTCAAGTCAAGTATCAGGGTCTTGTTCATAAGTGAGGGACGGATGGAGCAGGAGATTGACAGGAGGATCAATTCAGTGCCTGTAGCGATGCAGACACTCCACTGATATATCATGATGAAGAAGGAGCTGAGCTGTAAGGCAAATTTCTTGTTTACCAGTCAATCTACATTTCTACCCTCACCTATGGTCACGAACTTAGAGTTTTGAATGAAAGGACGAAGTCGTGAGTGCGTGGGCGAAATAAGTTTCCTTTGTAGAGTGGCGGGTTCTCTTTTAAAGATAAGGTGAGAAATTTGGTCATCCTTGAGGTCAGAGCAGAACCACTGCTTCTTTGCCAGATGGAGTGGCTTGGGCATCCAGTGAGGAGCCTCCTTGGTAACCCCCTGGTGATGTGTTCCAGGTACGCCCTTCCAGAAGTCGGCCCCAGGAAAGATACAGAGCACACTGGAAAGAGTGTATCTCTCAGCTGGCCTGGGAACACCTTGGCATTCCCCTGAAAGAGCTGGTGAAAGAGGCTAGGAAGAGGGAAGTCTGGGCTTCCCTGCTGAAACTGCTGCCATGCGACCCGTCCTCAGATAAGTGGAAGAAGACTAAGATAATACGTATGTACTAAAGTAATGTTTTCAATTCAATAGTTTTAATTGTAATGCATTATATTGAGATGACACTGATACTTGCCTGCTGTATCTTTATACTTTATACTGCAGTAAAGTACTAACTGTTTGAAATAAAATTACTAACTGAGAACTGATCTTCTTCTGTCCGATGAGGAACAAGAGTCTACTCTGCTTATTAAAAACTGTCAGCACTTAATAACGAACCGGACGCTCTGCTTTCCTAACTTTCTTGTGATTTGTATGCAATTGCATTATCTCTCTGTAAAAGATCATAAATTGTTGGTGTTTCTCCTCTTGCAGATAAACAACTGGAGGAATTATGAGGGACATTTGTAATCTGGTAATAAATGTTTTACCTGGACATCAGTGCTGACCTGGTCCTCCTCTAGGATCTCCTGACTCTCCTCATTCTCTGTGGCTTCAACAGTCACCGCAACCATCATCATTATCATCATCAACCCCAGGAGGAGCAGCAGCAGCCCTCTTGCCCCACCTGGAAAGCTCCTTCCCTGGGGTAACCTGGGCAGCATGCCGGAGGTGGAGGTAGAAGCAGAGGAAACAGATTTGTCTTTATGTCCGTCCCATGATGCACTGCTCTTACTCCTGCTCCTCTCAGGCTGAATGAAAACTCAGTGATGACAATTTTGAAGTTACGTCTTCTTCCTCTCCTGATCTTTTGAGCCTTTGTTTTTTGATTGATTCTCCTGCAGCCTGGTGGCGTCTCTTTTCTTGTTTCTTCTCTTCACTTCATTTCTTGTTGTCAGTGGGTTGACGCTCCGCTGCTCAGAAAAAAACTGCTAGTTTTGCTTTTTGCTTTTTTTCCAACCATAAATAGTGTGAGGGTCAAAGCTGTGTAAGCTCCTCTCTATGGGTGGTTTGCTTCCTCCTCTTTTTCCACCACTTCGTCTTGTCTTGTAGCTCACAGTCGTCTCTCCCGCTTTTCTGATCCACCTCAGTTTAAATGACTTTGCTTTGCTGTGTGCTCTTTCTTTATCTGCCTCCCTCCTCAGCTCCTCCTTCTCAGCTCCTCCTTCTCTCACTCTTTCTCCTTTCTATCTGCCTCTTGATCTGAAGCTGTCACTCTGTCTGTCCTCACTCTTTTTTTAATGTCTTCCCAGCGTCCATCTGTCTCTCTATTTGTTTTATCTCTTCTCCCATCGTTTCTTTCTTTGCCTCCAGACTTTTTTCTCCTTTTTTCCACCCCCTACTTGTCCTCGTCCTCCTCCTCCTCCTCCACAGGGTCCTACTGCAGCAGCTCAAAATGCTGCACTAACTGGTCTGAGTGCCTTTGTTTTAATGCAAAAATGTAATGTAATGTATAGTTATTATGTCATATAAAGTCAAGAATCAGGGCATCAACCTGCTTAATACAAAGTTTGCTCTACCTTATGAGAAGTGTAATAAGTACTCAGCTCATTTACTGCAGTAAAACTTTGGAAACATTCCATTACAAGTAAATAGTATAGTACATGTCAAGTGACTATACTACTATACAATATTTTACTTATAATAATATATATATTAGATTAGCAGCTCTGTCTTCATGGAGAGAGAGAGGCAGCAAGACAAAGAACTAGAGAGACAGAGAATGTCTTTCCATCTTTCCTTCTTGTTGTTTCTGTTTGCACATTGTTTTGTTATTGTTTGTGTTTATTGTTTGTGTTTGTAATTGTGTTGAGTTTTAGCAAAACTGTATGTGAAATACAGCCATGCTTACAAATTTGTCTAAATTCAAAATTCAGACAGACAGAGAGAGAGAGAGAGAGAGAGAGAGAGAGAGAGAGAGAGAGAGAGAGAGTCAGATAAACACAAAGAGATAGAGACAGAGAAAGGGAGATGTCAGTGCTCCAACTTGCTTCATCGCAAGTTTAGAGGTGGAATACATATTCAAAACCCTTATTGATATACTCCATTACAAGTACAAGTTGTGTAACAGGCCAAATGCTGGCAACAGCATAATAGTATAATAGTGTAAATATGAGCAGCTCTGTCCTCATGGTGATTATTGTTTGGACTGAACCACCCTCTCAGATAAGAAGGGAGTTGTCTTCACTCTGAGCGGTTGATGAAAGTTGCTGTGGAAGTTTCCTGTGAATCTGACAGCAGCTGATAGAGGGGCTGACTCACCCTATGCTGTTATTACATCACTCACTATCAATTTTTCACTTACCGATCAATACCAAATACTTTAATTAGGAATATTTACACTTCAATGGACCAGTTTTTTTTATAATAATGATCTTGTTTGACATCAAAGACTCAAAGGTTTTAAATATGTATTGGATTTTAAAGCTTCTTCTTTCTTTAATTGACTCAAATGTGCATCTGAAAGAAGTAAAGCTACATATATGTGTAGAGGAGGAGAAAGTAGTATCTATGAAAATACTCAAGTAAATAAGTGACCCAGTAACACACCTATGAGAGTAAACAGATTTATCAAAGCTCCAGGTGAAGCAGCTCTAAATCCTTCTAAGAGGATCTCACAGACACACACACACACACACACACACATACACACATACACACATAATGTAAGCTGGGCTTTTTTTTGTGCTGAGGTCTGTTCAGTCTGTGTCTGATGTCTTTGAGGTAAACGGAGGGACGATGGAAGCAGGTGGCGGCCCAGAGGGGACGAAGTACCCCGAACACACGGTTGACCTTTAAACCCAAAAGACACGCAGAACACGGTAAACAGGCACTCCTGTGTGTGTGTGTGTGTGTGTGTGTGTGTGTGTGTTAATAATTTGTGCATGTGTGTCAGGTTTCATGGATGATGAGGATCCTTCTCCTCTGCGCCGGTTTGTTGTCGCAAAGCATTCAATCAGCTCCATATTCGATCAGTTGCTGAACTTTGTGAAGGATGGCGTTGCCTTTGTTGATGGTAAGAAACACACACACACACACACACACACACACACACACACACACACACACACACACACACACACACACACACACACACACACACACACACATTTTCAGTGGGCCATGACTACAGTTTTATGTCCCCACAGTAAGATTGTGTTATATCATATTTATGTTAGACTCCACACTCCAATGTTGTTTAACTCCATATTAACTACATTTCTATATGGTAAAAACTAAAGTTCTGAAAAATCCGCTGTTAAAAACTTGATTGCTTGTTTGTTGTTCTTTGTTTATGGTTTGGTGTGTGATGTCAGAGGCATTGCAGATCAGTGACTTGGGTCAAGTGGCTGTGGAGGAGCAGAGTCTTGAGATGCAGAGCTGTGCCACCAAACTAGCAACGATCAGAGAAGTTTTGTTGCGGAGACACATGAAGGTGGCGTTTTTCGGCAGGTACAACAAAAATACTTACACGAAATACACCATTTCGCTAAAAGTATTAGCTCACCCATCCAAACAAATACATTTCTATCACTTCCCAACTGTCTGCTGGAAGAAAGATAAGAGATAAGATATGACTTTATTGATCCCACAATGGGGAAATTTGCTTGTTACTGCAGTGTACAGAGTAAAGAAAAAGAAAATAAAAGCTAAAGAAAATAAAAGCTATAAAAAATAAAAATACACAACACTATGTACAAAATTCGGAGAATTTGTTGATCCGCATACACAGTACGCATTATGGACATAAGAATGGGAAAAAATACTAATAAATAGCAAGAAAAAAGTATGCATAAGCAAAGCATCTATACATACATACATGCACGTACATACCTACATACATACACATATTTACATATTGGCATATATATACGCACATACATATCCATGCACATACACACATGTGCTAATGCACATTGCGTTAATACATAGCTAATGCATACTTAAGGTGCAGGATGTGTGTAGAAAAGGAGAAAAGTGATGAGTGGAAGTGTATTAAGTGGAAGAGAAAGTGGAAGTGTTTGGGAATGAATTCTCATGCTGCCTGCGTTCCTATTTAGGGTTCCTACCTGCAGCATTCCTAGCTGCAGCATTCCTACATTGTTTTTGTACCTGCAGCATTCCTAGCTGCAGTGTTCCTACCTTCAGTGTTCCTACCTGCAGCGTTCCAGCTTGTGGCGTTCCTACATAGCCTACCTGCAGCCTTTTTATATAGCAGGGGTAGGGAACAAAAACCTGCACCCACTGCGGTTCTCTAGGATCAGGGTTCCCTATCCCTACTATATAGCATTTCTACCTGCAATCTTCCTACTCGTAGCATTCCTACATAGTGTCCCTACCTGCAGTGTTTAAACCTGCAGCATTATTACCCCCCTCCCCGAACCGCCACCTTAACGTGGTGGAGGGGTTTGAGCACCCGAATGATCCTGGGAGCTATGTTGTCGGGGGCTCTATGCCCCTGGTAGGGTCACCCATGGCAAACAGGTCCTGGGAGACGGGTCTGACTAAGAGCGGTTCAGAAGCCCCACATGTTGAAGAAGACAACAACAAGGCCAGTTACGTCGCCCGGACTGGCGTCACCGGGGCCCCACCCTGGAGCTAGGCCTGGGGTGGGTGCTCGGCAGCGAGCGCCTGGTGGCCGGGCCCAGCCCGAAGAAACGACGTGGGGCCGTCCTCCCGTGGACCCACCACCTGCGGGAGGAGCCATGGGGGGCGGGTGCGGAGAGATTCGGGTGGCAGTCGAAGGCGGGGACCTCGGCGACCGGATCTCCGGACATGGAGACTAGCTCTGGGGACATGGAATGTCACCTCGCTGGGGGGGAAGGAGCCTGAGCTTGTGCGGGAGGTGGAGCGTTACCGGCTAGATATAGTCGGCCTCACCTCCACGCACAGCTTGGGCTCTGGAACCCATCTTCTTGAGAGGGGTTGGACTCTCTATTTCTCTGGCGTTGCCCGCGGGGAGCGGCGGCGAGCTGGTGTGGGCTTGCTCGTTGCCCCACAGCTCAGCCGCTGCGTGTTGGGGTTCACTCCGGTGAACGAGGGGGTCGCGTCCCTGCGCCTTCGGGTCGGGGACAGGTCTCTCACTGTTGTGTCGGCCTACGGGCCAAACAGCAGTGCAGAGTACCCGGCCTTCTTGGAGTCCCTGGGAGGGGTACTAGATAGTGCGCCATCCGGGGACTCCGTTGTTCTCCTGGGGGATTTCAACGCCCATGTGGGTAACGACAGTGACACTTGGAGGGGCGTGATTGGGAGGAACGGCCTCCCCGATCTGAACCCGAGCGGTGTTTTGTTATTGGACTTCTGTGCTAGTCACAGCTTGTCCATAACGAACACCATGTTCGAGCACAAGGGTGTCCATCGGTGCACATGGCACCAGGACACTCTAGGCCGGAGGTCGATGATCGACTTTGTCATCGTGTCATCTGACCTCCGACCGCGTGTCTTGGACACTCGGGTGAAGAGAGGGGCTGAGCTGTCAACTGATCACCACCTGGTGGTGAGTTGGATCCGCTGGCGGAGGAGGAAGCCGGACGGACCTGGCAGGCCCAAGCGTATTGTGAGGGTCTGCTGGGAACGTCTGGCGGAGCCCTCTGTCAGGGGGGACTTCAACTCCCACCTCCGGGAGAGTTTCTCCCTGATCCCGGGGGAGGTTGGAGACATGGACTCCGAGTGGGCCATGTTCTCCACCTCTATTGTTGATGCGGCGGCTCGTAGCTGTGGTCGTAAGGTCCGTGGTGCTTGTCGCGGCGGCAATCCCCGAACCCGGTGGTGGACACCGGAAGTAAGGGATGCCGTCAAGCTGAAGAAGGAGTCCTATCGAGCCTTGTTGGCTCGTGGGACTCCTGAGACAGCTGATGAGTACCGGCGGGCCAAGCGTGCCGCGGCTCGGGCGGTCGCAGAGGCAAAAACTCGGGTTTGGGAGGAGTTCGGGGAGGCCATGGAGGAGGACTATCGGACGGCCTCAAGGAGATTCTGGCAAACCGTCCGGCGCCTCAGGAGGGGAAAGCAGTGCTTCACCAACACTGTTTACAGTGCGGGTGGAGAGCTGCTGACCTCGACTGGGGATGTTGTCGGGCGGTGGAAGGAGTACTTTGAGGATCTCCTCAATCCCACTGTCACGTCCTCCGAGGAGGAAGCAGAGACTGGGGACCCAGGGGCGGACTCGTCCATCACCCTGGCTGAAGTCACTGAGGTGGTTGGCAAGCTCCTCGGTGGCAAGGCTCCGGGGGTGGATGAGATCCGTCCTGAGTACCTCAAGTCTCTGGATGTTGTGGGACTGTCTTGGCTGACACGTCTCTGCAACATCGCGTGGCGGTCGGGGACAGTACCTGTGGAGTGGCAGACCGGGGTGGTGGTCCCTCTGTATAAGAAGGGGGACCGGAGGGTGTGTTCCAATCACAGGGGAATCACACTCCTCAGCCTTCCCGGTAAGGTCTATTCCAGAGTGCTGGAGAGGAGAATCCGACCGATAGTCGAACCTCGGATTCAGGAGGAGCAGTGTGGTTTTCGTCCCGGTCGTGGAACACTGGACCAGCTCTATACTCTCCATCGGGTCCTCGAGGGCTCATGGGAGTATGCCCAACCAGTCCACATGTGTTTTGTGGATCTGGAGAAGGCATTCGACCGTGTACCTCGTGGTGTCCTTTGGGGGGTGCTCTGGGAGTATGGGGTCCGGGGCTCTTTGCTAAGGGCTGTCCGGTCCCTGTATGACCGGAGCAGGAGCTGTGTTCGCATTGCCGGCAGTAAGTCAGACCTGTTCCCAGTGCATGTTGGACTCCGCCAGGGCTGCCCTTTGTCACCGGTTCTGTTCATTATATTTATGGACAGAATTTCTAGGCGCAGCCAGGGGCCGGAGGGGGCCTGGTTTGGGAACCACAGGATTTCATCTCTGCTGTTTGCAGATGATGTTGTCCTGATGGCTTCTTCGAGCCAGGACCTGCAGCAGGCACTGGGGCGGTTTGCAGCCGAGTGTGAAGCGGCTGGGATGAGAATCAGCTCCTCCAAATCCGAGGCCATGGTTCTCGACCGGAAAAAGGTGGTTTGCTCTCTCCGGGTGGGTGGTGAGTCTCTGCCCCAAGTGGAGGAGTTCAAGTATCTCGGGGTCTTGTTCACGAGTGAGGGAAGGATGGAGCGTGAGATTGACAGGCGGATCGGTGCAGCGTCTGCAGTGATGCGGTCGCTGTATCGGTCCGTTGTGGTGAAGAAGGAGCTGAGCCGGAAGGCGAAGCTCTCGATTTACCGGTCAATCTACGTTCCTACCCTCACCTATGGTCATGAGCTTTGGGTAATGACCGAAAGGACAAGATCGCGTATACAAGTGGCTGAAATGGGCTTCCTCCGCAGAGTGGCCGGGCGCACCCTTAGGGATAGGGTGAGGAGCTCGGTCACACGGGAGGAGCTCGGAGTAGAGCCGCTGCTCCTACACATTGAGAGGAACCAGCTGAGGTGGCTCGGGCATCTGCTCAGGATGCCTCCTGGACGCCTCCCTAGGGAGGTGTTTTGGGCATGTCCCACCGGGAGGAGGCCCCGGGGAAGACCCAGGACACGCTGGAGGGACTATGTCTCTCGGCTGGCCTGGGAACGCCTTGGGGTCCCACCGGAGGAGCTGGAGGACGTGTCCGGGGTGAGGGAAGTCTGGGAGTCCCTGCTTAGACTGCTGCCCCCGCGACCCGGCCCCGGATAAAGCGGAAGACAATGGATGGATGGATGGATGGCATTATTACGGTGTTCCTACTCTTCCTGCATTCCTACTTGTAGTGGTCCTACGAGCAGCTTTCCGAGCTGCAATGTTCTTAAGTGCAGCATTCCTAGCTGCAATGTTCCTACGTGCAGCATTCCTAAAGAATGTTCCCAGCGGCGCTCCTACCTACCTGCAGCGTTCCTACATTGTGTTCCTACCTGCAGCATTCCTACGTAGCATTCCTACCTGCATTGTTCCTACATAACATTACTTGCTGCATTTCTACCTGCAGCGTTCCTACATAGTGGTCCTATCTGCAGAATTCCTACCCGCAGTGTTCCAACATAGCCTTTCGAACTGCAGTGTTCCTACATAGTTTTCCCACCTGCAGCATTCCTACTTGTAGTGCAACGTTCCTACATAGTGCTCTTACCTGCAGTATTCCTACCTGCAGTGTTCCAACATAACATTTCTACCTGCAGCATTCCTACTTGTAGTGTTCCTAAATAATGTTTATTCCAGCAGTGTTGCAGTATTACATAACTTTGCCTGCAGTACTCCTAGGTGGCATTTATACTTGCGATGTTATGTAGAAAACATAACATTACCTGCAGCATTCCCACCTGCAGTGTTCCTACATAGTGCTTATACCTGCAGCATTCCTACATAGTGTTTTTACCTACAGTGTTCCTCCCTTCAGCATTCTGAATGTTCCTATTTACAGTATTCCTGTTGGCAGCATCTCTACCTGCAGCATTCCTACATGGCATTTCTACTTACAGTATTTCTAAGTAACAGTACCAGCAGCATTTCTACCTGCAGATTTCCAACATAGCTTTCCCACCTGCAGTGACTAAACCTACTATATTGTATGATTTTGAATAACTTGAACATGTGTTCCTACATAGTGTTCCTACTTGCAGCATTCTTACATAGCATTCATACTTTCAGCTTACTACCTTAAGTGTTCCCACCTCCAACGTTCCTGTGTGTGGCATCCCATCATATTGTTTCTACCTGCAGTGCTCCTATCCACAGTGTTCCTACCCAGAGCATTTCTACCTGCAGCAAGCTTTCTTAATTCTTACATGTCTGTGGACTACCTAGATAGTGTTCTTGCCTGCAGCATTCCTACACAGACTTCCTACCTGTAGCATTAAGTGTTTCAACATAACCATTCTACCTGCAACGCTCTTGTCTGAACCATTCATCCTTGTAGCATTCCTACATAGTGTTCCTCCTTGCAGTGTTCCAACATAGTTCCAACAGCATTCCTACATAGTCTTTCTACATTCAGCCTTCCTACCTTAAGCATTACTACCTGCAGCATTCCTACATAGTCTTTCTACATTCAACCTTCCTACCTTAAGCATAACTACCTGCAGCATTTCTGCCTGTGGCATTCCTACATAGTGTTCCTACCTGCAGTGTTCCAACATAGTGTTGCTACTTGCAGCTCTGATTCCTGCAGATTTTAACTTAAGGTAATTTCTGCTGATTTTCTATGCTGAAAACTGAGCATGCTGCTGACTCAGATAATGTTATCTGTGATGAACCAACTGTTTCATGTCTTCCTGCAACTGAACAGCAGACTGATGAGAAGTCAATCATCGATGATGTAATAATTGTCACATGTTGCTATATGGTGGATGATGTAAATATTGGACAAAACTTTAAAGCATAGTTTGAAGTTGTTTTTTATTGCTTTTAATTTTTCTTTCATTTCTGAGTAATTATAAAACATCACTATTTTACAAAACAGACAGACATCACATTTAGGTATGGAAGAATGTGGCAAAAACATACAAAATAAAACTAAATAAATGACACAGATAAGAAACAACACAGTGTGATTCAGTTCAGGAGTTCTAGGAAAAGTTCATGTGAAATCAAAAGTTTATTATTTTAAATTATTCACTTATATGATTAGTTCCAGATAAGCAGTGATTCACTGTGATGATCTAACAATGATGTAACATGACATTGTCCTTCTACAGAACAAGTAACGGGAAAAGCACCATGATCAATGCTATGTTGCGGGACAAAGTGTTGCCCACCGGCATAGGCCACACCACCAATTGCTTCCTGAGGGTGGAGGGAACAGATGGTGATGAGCCTTACCTCACCACAGAGGTGTCCAATGAGAGGAGGAGCCTTACGGTATTCCAGAATTAAAGGGAAAAGGCACACACTCTGAGAAACAGATACAGGTCCTTCTCAAAAGATTACCATATCGTGATAAAGTTCATTATTTCATCATATCTGTAATGTACTGATAAACATTAAACTTTCATATATTTTAGATTTATTACACACAACTGAAGTTCAAGCATTTTATTGTTTTTAATATTGATGATTTTGAAAAGAATAATCCAAAAACCAAAAATCCCCAAATCACCATATTTCATCCGACCAATAGAAGAAAAGTGTTTCTAATACAAAAAAAGTCAACCATTAAATAATTATGTTCAGTTATGCACTAAATACTTGGGAATCCTTTTGCAGAAATGACTTGAAATGCTTCAATATGGCGTGGCATGGAGGCAATCAGTCTGTGGCACTGCTGATGTGTTATGGAGGCCCAGGATGCTTCAATAGTGGCCTCATCCTCAACTTTCTCTTCACAATATCCTACAGATTCTCTATAGGGTTCAGTATCAGGAGAGTTGGTAGGCCAATTGAGAACAGTAATACAATGGTCAGTAAACCATTTACCAGTGGTTTTGGCACTGTGAGCAGGTGCCAGGTCATGCTGAAAAATGAAATCTTCATCTCCATAAAGCTTTTCATCTGGTTGAAAAGTGACTTGACCTGGGGACCTGTAGCCCATTTCCTGCACACGCCTGTGCACAATGGCTCTGATTTAGTCCACTGTTTCCACAGGTCCCCTAAAGTTTGGAATTGGCCCTTCTCCCTCAGGGTCCGGTAACCTCTTCTTGTTGTGCAGCGTTTCCTGCTGCAACCTTTTCATGATATGCAAATTTTTTTGAGATAGGAATGTTGGGTTTTCATGAGCTGTATGCCAAAATCATTAGTATTAAAACAATAAAAGACCTGAAACATTTCCATTGGTGTTTAATAAATCTGAAATATATGTAAGTTAAATTTTTATCATTACATTATGGAAAAGAATGAACTTTATCACAATATGGTAATTGTTTGAGAAGGACCTGTAATTCAATTAATGAATGATGATGATGAAACAGACAAAAAAAAAAAACTTCTTTTCTTCCACCTCAGACAGTGAATCAGCTGGCTCATGCTCTCCACATGGATCCCAGTCTGGACTCAGGCAGTCTGGTCAAAGTGTTGTGGCCTAAAAGTCGCTGTGCTCTGCTGAGAAATGATCTGGTCCTCATGGACAGGTAGGGGATTAAAAGGGGACTATAGGTGACCTATGATCTCTGACCTTTTTCTGACCTACATTTTCTTCCATGTCAGCAGCTTCTGTGTTGTTGTGTGCTGCAGCGTATCTGAATTGCTGCCTTCTTTTTCCTTAAACCTATTTCTGATGCTAATTTAGCATGCTGAAGCTGTAGTTTGTTAATCATATGCTAGTTTCACTCAAGCACTCCCTACTGCCTACTTCTTCTAGCATTATCTTTGCTAATCTCCCTGTCATTAGTTATTTAACTTGGCTAGTCACTAGTTATTTAGCTTTCCTTCATGCCTACTCCTCTTCTGCTTTTTCCTGCTCAGGGTGCTGAATGTTTAGTTACTTATCTGCCTTCATTAGTAGAGGCAGACAAGTATTACTACTTAAGTAGTAATAAGTGTGAGTGTTAAGTGTAATGTTGTGCTAGACTTTGGAGGCTAGACTCAGTGAGGTAGAAGCTAGGCTTGAGCCAAATTTAGCTCAGCCCCAGCCCTGCAATTTCTGGGACTGGGTGACAAACTCTGGTTATTGGCAGCTCCATAGTCCAATACGTGAAGTTAGCGACACCAGGGTGCATAGTTAGTCGTATCCCATTTGAAGTTGTTAGCTAAAATTAAACCGAAATATGATAAAATTATTATTTCTGTTTGTGGTAACGACACCTGTGCATGCCAGTTCTAAGTCACTAAGATTAATATGGAGTTGGTATGATTTAAAATCAAATTTACTCCTATGAACAGGTTTTTAATATATTTTAAAACATTCTAATGAATATATTAACTCTATTAACTGATTATATTAAATCTCAATTAAATTAAATTTGAAAATTTAAAAAAAGAACTCGAATTAAATATGTGTTAATACTGTCTCTCAGACAATACCACAGTAAGAAATCTGTGATTTATTATTAATCAAGACTCTGAATATGACTCTATTCACATTAAACATATTTATAGGACTGCCTTTTTTTCGTATGCAAAGGTCAAGCACTTCCTGTCTCTAAAAGATGCTATGCTGTGTGTGAATGTGTGTGAATGTTTAGCTTAATGATGTGCGGGCAGCACCGTGTTTGTCAACCACCGCTATCAGTGTGTGAATGTGTGTGTGAAAGGGTGAAAGAACACTTCTATACAAATGCAGTCGATTTACCATTTAAATGATGCAGAAAAAACCTGTCCCAGCATTTGTTACTTTAGGTTGGATTACTGCAATTCTTTATTGTCCTTCTGCAACAAAAAGTCTCTAAGGACTCTCCAGCTGATCCAGAATGCAGTTTTCACCTGTATTAGCCTCTCTGCACTGGCTTCCTGTAAAATCAAATATAGAATCCTCCTCCTCACCTACAAAGCTCTTAATGCTCCTACCCTAAGGAACACATAGTTCCATATCACCCATTGAGAATACTGCACCCCCCAAATGCAGGTTCCCAGAATTCCTAAAATAAAATGGGAGGCAGAGCCTTTAACTCTTTAACTACCAGGCTCTTCTCATCTTCCCCTTCCGGGGGGCAGACATCCCTTCTACATTTAAGAACAAGTTAAAAACTTTTCTTTTGGAAGACGCTTATAGTTAGGGCTGGTCCTGGCCAGCCTAGAACATTGCTATGCTGCTATATATTGCTGGGACCTCCTGATATACCCTTAGTGTCTCTTTCTTACTTCCATCCATAATACTCATGACCTACTTATGTACTTTTTAAATCTGTTGTGTTCTCCAGGTCCTGCCGTGAGTTATTTTGTTCACAGAGCATGCTGCAGTGCAGCCACTTAAGAAGCCTTTGGTTGTTGGAGGGTCTGTTGCTGTCCTGGTCCACCTGGAAGCTGCACGGATCCTAGCACCTCATCCTCCACATACAGAACAATTCAATATATTTCTGTTATTCTATTTAATGTGATCAACTTTCCTTGTATCAATGTATTGTTTCGATCCTGTACACATCATCTATTGCACGCCTGTACATCCCTGAAGAGGGATACCTCCTCTGGTAATCTTACTGAGTTTTACCTTGTACAATGGCAGAGTCTAAGGACAGGGGATGTTGTGTTGCTTTTGTACAAACTGTAAAGCCCATTGGGGAAAATCTGTGATTTCTGATTTTGGGCTATAAAAATAAAATTGACGTAATTTTTCTGACCAATGAACTGTGAGTGACCTCTGTCTGACATGTGACTAACCTCTGTCTGGCCTGTGACCCTATTCACAGTCCCGGCACTGATGTCACACTGGAGTTGGACAGCTGGATTGATAAATTCTGTTTGGACGCTGACGTCTTTGTCCTGGTTGGAAATGCTGAATCCACACTGATGAACACTGTGAGTTATCTGTTTTATCTATAGGAATGCAGTGATTTTTGAATCATCAGTTGATCAAAAAAAAAAAAAAACACTGAATGTCAGCATCTTAAATCTGAATATTTTTTGGTGTCTTTAGCCCTCTGTGACAGTAAACTGAAAACCAAGGAAAACAGTTTTGACATGTTTCATTATTGGCCACCATTTTAAAGACCAAAAGAAACACCAATAATTACATTACTCAATAGTTACAGACCAGTTATCTCATTATACGATGTCTCCTATTCTTTCGGCAGGAGAAACTTTTCTTCCACAAAGTGAGTGAGAGAATCTCCAAACCAAACATCTTCATACTTCACAACAGGTGGGACGCTTCAGTGACTGAACCTGAATACATCGAGGAGGTGAGAGAGAGAGAGAGTGTGTGTGTGTGTGTGGAAAATTCGAAACTTGACAGTTCTTCCTAAATCTCAACCAGCTCTCATTGTTGTCATGCTTTTATTGTGGAGCTGCTACAGGAAGCATGTCTCATGTTACTTCACTGCTGTCTCAAACTGCGACAGGTTAAAGAAGCAGGTCGGCTGAGTTTGTGATGTGTTTTAATCACTGATAATCTAAATCTAAATATCCATCCATCCATTGTCTATCCCGCTTATTCCCTTTCGGGGTCGCAGGGGTCTGCTGGAGCCCATCCCAGCGCGTTAAGGCGAGAGGCAGGGATACACCCCAGATGGTCGCCAGCCAATCGTGGGGCACACACACCATTCACACACCATTCACTCTCACACTCACACCTATGGGCAATTTAGAGTTTACCAATTAACCTGAGCATGTTTTTTGTATTGTGGGAGGAAACCGGAGTACCCGGTGAAAACCCACGCAGACACGGGGAGAACATGCAAACTCCACACAGAAAGGCCCCAGACCCAGGCCCAAGGCGGTCTTGAACCTGCGACCTTCTTGCTGTGAGGCAACAGTGCTACCCACCGCACCACCGTGTCGCCCCTAAATCTAAATATATATTATATATTTTTTTCAGTTGCTATGCCAACAGGACATCCTGTTGTCTGTTTGGCAGATAGGTTTCCGTTACTATCACACCTGCCGCATGATATGATAAACTTCATATTCAAAACCTTTAAAAGACACATAATTTCTCAATAGAACAAAAGTAAAGTAAGTGACATACAAGTGTGAACCTGTGCAGGTGAGGAAGCAGCATCTGGAGCGTTGTGTTAGGTTCCTGGCGGAGGAGCTGAGGGTTGTCGGTCTGGACGAGGCTGCAGAGAGGATATTCTTTGTCTCTGCTAAAGAGGTCCTCATCTCCAGGATGCAGCGAGTGCAGGGGATCCCTGAGACAGGTGAGGGACAGATTTAAACAAAACACTTAGACAGTGTTTGTTCAAATACAAGTTGGCAAGGCAATAGAATCCATGATCAATTCACTAATCTGAGATTTGATTCTGAATTTGTGAGTAGAGAAAACACACAATCTCTGTTATGTGTTCAGCATTTTAATATGTAAAGCATTTTTACATGGGACACGTGTACATAAAGCAAGAACACTGAAACACTTTTAATTGTTGAGACAAATCGATGTTAAAAACCTCACTGCTTTAAAATTAGTTCATTTGAATAAGGGGTGTGTTTGTCATTGCCTTTTCCTATCAAGTAGCACAGACAAATTTCTGTGCCTTGCAGGGCACATGTTGATGGATCTCTGGAGAGCTTGAACCTTCTTTAGCCCACTTTAAAAATGTGTAGTGCATGTCACAATCTATGATCGGATTGAGAAGCACTAGCAAAGCTGATGTTATGTGTTATCCGACAGTGATAAGACCTTGATAAAAATGTTTTTACTCAGTAGCTTTTCTTTTCTCATTTAATAATATTGTTATCAACAATTAGGCTGAGTAGAGCTAGCAGGAGTAGAAAGTGGTGGCTTTGTCATGTTTTGTGATGATACTTTTTTTTAACAACCCCCAAATAAGCTAACTTGTTGATCCACACATCAAATTTTGATCACAGGTCTCACATATCTCCTCCTGCAGGTGGTGCTCTGGCTGAAGGTTTCCAGGAGAGACTGAGAGAGTTTCAGAGATTTGAGAGAACATTTGAGGTACCAAAACACACACAACAAAATGGTTTACATGTTTGTAGTACTTTATGTTCATGTACTTTTAATGCAATATTTATGACATCATCTCATCTTATGTACTTTGACTGCAGCAGGATATTTTATGTTGTACTTGTAATGTAGTATTTGTACCTTGCTGTGTTGGTACAAGATATGTGTCTTGTATGTGACCTTTGACCCTGCAGGAGTTCATCTCTCAGTCTGCAGTAAAGACAAAGTTCGAGCAGCACACAGTGAGGGCATGGCAGATCAGTGAGGCCATCAAAGCTGTGATGGATGCCATCAACATCTCCTCTGCTGACAGGAAGTAAGAGAAATAGTTTCTTTAACAGAAAGGTTCTCTGCCTGCTCTGACCTTTGACCCCTGACCTATGCAGGATTTGCTTTCTGGAGGAGCGTGAGGAGCAGAGGGACCGACTGGACTTTGTTAGGGGGCAGATCAACCGTTTGAGCGACAGCCTTAAGGAGAACATTAGGACTTTGACTGATGAGGTTACTGCCAAGGTGAGGTGAAGTAACTAACATCTGTCAGTCTAATATACATCATATTATTTAATTCAGAATCAAACATTACACTCTTACTTATATCAGAATGATCCTTTAAGAAGTGGAAAGCTGTTTTTGAGCTGTAGAAAAACATTTTATAAACAAGCTATTTATCAGTTAACCTAGAAAATAATAAACAGATGAATCAATATTGAAAATAAAAATGGCTGGGTATGATTGTTGATGATTAATTATCTGGCAGGTGGCCATGGCGATGTCAGATCAGATTCACACACTTCCTGTTCTGGTGGAGGAGTTCAGAGCTGACTTCAACCCAACAACAGAAACTCTGGAGCTCTACAAGGCTGTGAGCAACCTGCTCACAGCACACACACACACACACACACACACACACACACACACACACACACACACACACACACACACACACACACACACACACACACACACACAGTTGATGTTTGTGCTGTTAAACCGGATTTAAAGTAAAGCAGCTTAATGTTCTGTTTATTCCTGTGAGGCAACATTCAGATTGTGTATATGATTTGGAACACACACCTGAGTCTGTGTGCACATGTGCGCAAGTGTGTGCATGTGTGTGTATATACGTACATACGTCTGTATGTGTAAGTATGTGTGATATTGATGTTAATCATCATGCTGAAGGCAAATTTATAATTTTGTGCAACAACCATAGACAATAAAATGGTTAAGATGTACTTTTAATGTAAATGTGCAGGGCAAACTATATTTAGTTAACTACGAGTATATACATTTATATACAGTGTACGAAACGAGCAGAGCCTGACTTTTGACTTGTGGATATTTTGTGTGTTCAGAAGCTGCTGCAGCATGTGGAGGAACGGATCATCAGCTGCTTGACACATTATTGCTCCATTCGCATTCTCAGAGACATCAGAGACACCCAGAAACACATGATTGGTACTAATGGTGTCTCGCTTTCTAACTTTAAAGCCTCCTCTGTCTGTTTCCTTTTTATCACCAGTGTCCTCTGTCCTCCCTTCTCAGACAGTGTCCGTCCTCTGCTGTCTCTGTCTGTCCAGGAGCAGATGTCTGCTCCCTCCACTTCCTTTGAGTTAACCTATGACCTCGGGCTCTCCGAACTTTGCGCAGCCTTTCGGGAGAACATTGAGTTCCAATTCTCTCTAGGTTGGACTGCGCTCGTCACACGGTTCATCGGAGTCGCCCATGCCAAACGAGTGCTGAGCAGTGCTGATCCCCGGGTGCATGTGAGGCAAATGTTGTGACCCATTTGTTATCCTGTAGATGAGTTGTAAAAGTGACAGCATCATCATCTCTCTCCTTAGGATGGCTCCAGCTTTAAGGATGAGATGATGGTTTCCATAGCAACAGGAATTGTTTCTCTGACCTCCCGAGCATCCATGACGGTCCTGATAATTGGTGGAGTGGTACGATTTATTAATAATTCATTCATTCATTAATAATCATCTTCAGATTATTTTACTAACATTCAGACTAATCAATTCTTTTAAATAGAGTTCAAGCTGTTATCTTCATTTGTTTCACTTCTTTCAAGTGTGTCTTGTTACTGCAGGTGTCTCAGGTGTGTCTCACCAGTGTATCTCAAGTCTGTCTTGTAGCTGCAGGTGTCTCAGGTGTGTTCTGTTGCTGTAGGTGTCTTTCAGGTTTGCCCTGTTGCTGCAAGAGTCTTGTGTTTGTCTCTCAGGTGTATCTGAAGTTTGTCTTGTTACTGCAGTTGTCTCAGGTGTCTTGTTGTTGCAAGTGTCTTTCAGGTGTGTCCTGTTGTTGCAGGTGTCTCAGATGTGTCCTGTTGCTGTAGGTGTCTCTCAGGTGTGTCCTGTAGCTGCAGGAATCTCTGGTTTGTTTCTCAGCTGTGTCTCAGGTGTGTCTTGTTGTGTCTCTCCAGTGTATCTCAAGTGTGTATTGTTACTGCAAGTGTCTCAGGTGTCTTGTTGTTGCAAGTGTCTTTCAGGTGTGTCCTGTTGTTGCAGGTGTCTCAAGTGCCTTTCAGGTGTGTCCTGTTGCTGCAGGAGTCTTAGGTGTGTCTCTCCATTGTATCTTAGGTGTGTCCTGTTGCTGTAGGTGTATCTCAGGTGTGTTCTGTTGTTGTAGGTGTCTCTCAGGTGTGTCCTGCTGCTGCAGATGACTCAGGTGTCTTTCAGATGTGCCCTTTTGCTGCAGGATTCCCATGTTTGTCTCTCAGGTGTATCCCAAGTGTGTCTTGTTGATGCAGGTGTATCTCAGGTGTGTCCTGTTGCTGCAGGTGTCTCAGGTGTGTCCTATTGCTGTAGGTGTCTCTCAGGTGTGTCTTGTTGCTGCGGGTTTCTCAGGTGTGTCTCTCAGTTATTTCTAAGGTGTGTCTTGTTGCTGCTGCAGGTGTGGCGATCAGTGGGTTGGCGGCTCATCACTTTCTCTCTGTCACTCTACGGTCTCCTCTACCTGTACGAGAAACTCACCTGGACCAACGCCAGCAGAGAGCGAGCTCTAAAACGTCAATTCATGGAGCATATTGCTCACCACCTGAGAGCTGTTATCCCCGTCACTAGTTCTGCCTGCAGCCAGCAGGTGTACAAGTAAGACTCCACCCCCACCTGACACGCACTATTCCATAATGAACATCTGCTGGACAGGTGTGTTACTATGTGTGTGTGTGTGTATGTGTGAGAGGGAGCTGGTGGCCACCTACAGTCGTCTGACTGAGCGTGTTGATCTAAGTGAAGCAGAGTTGGAGGGCAACATCCGTCATCTGAGCTTTAAGATCCAGCAGCTAGAGAATATCCAGAGGAGGTCAAAGGCCTTCAGGTAAGAGGTCACTGTCACAGAATTGAAAGAGTATTTTTTGACATATATGTTTATTGAGATTGCATAACAGTTTATTCTGATTTTCAGGAACAGAGCGACAGAGCTGGAGACACAGCTGGAGGCCTTTTCTGTTCAGTACTTGCAGTGAAACTGACACATATAGAAACTGGATATCAAGTTATTGTTGCAGAAACGGATTAAACATAGTTTTCAGTAACTGCACAGAATTTACAATTTCCAGGAACATTTAGCCAACACATTTATAAATAATAAATAAAAAGGAAGAGGAACTAATATTAGCGGCAGTATTTGTTTGTACTTGTTAGTGGTTACATGGAATGATATTTATTTAATAAAATTTTCTCTCTAGTTTCATGTGTTTGCAGAAATGTATGCTTCAGAGACAGAAAACCTCTAAACAAATGAAACATGATGAGACAGAATCCACAGTAGCTTTAACAGTAGCTTTAATATAACTTTATTATACATGACTAAAATACTATGGAGTGCTGAAACTGTCCTAATCTAAAATAAATAAATGACTCAATAAAATAAATGAATATGCCTATAAATGCCTCTATTTATTTAATTCAAATTTATTGTTTTTTGTGTATATAATACTCCAATTTATATAATTTCTCTATTTATTTATTATATTTATCATATCTATTTATTGAAGTGTATATATATGACTACACTATCTACACTTGAAAACAAAAATTAACATTTTAGTGCAGTCCACAGGTTTTCAGTTAATGCTGTTACCTAAATACATCCCCCCCCTCTGAAATTTTGAAATTTCTACCAGTGACATTTTCTGCAGGATGTGACATCATTTGGGTTTTCTGCAAGTCATGGGAAGACTAAAAGTAAATTATCTCCTAAGTAAGCTATTTATTTTTTCTTAAATTTTATGATGTAGCTGTGTCAGAGATAGTATATCTAAAAATAAATCAAGACAATATTTCTTGTTGTGAAACGTAAAATATTCAGTAAAATCTAATCTAAATGTACTCCATGCACTAAATCTACTAGCATACAGGTCCTTCTTTAAAAAAAATGGCATATTGTGATAAAGTTCATTCTTTTCCATAATGTTATCATAAAAATTTAACTTTCATATATTTTAGATTCATTACACACCAACTGAAATGTTTCAGGTCTTTTATTGTTTTAATACTGATGATTTTGGCATACAGCTCATGAAAACCTCAAATTCCCATCTCAAAATAATTAGCATATCATGAAAAGGGGCGGGGCGACACGGTGGTGCGGTGGGTAGCACTGTTGCCTCACAGCAAGAAGGTCGCAGGTTCAAGACCCGCCTTGGGCCTGGGTCTGGGGCCTTTCTGTGTGGTACTCCGGTTTCCTCCCACAATACAAAAAACATGCTCAGGTTAATTGGTAAACTCTAAATTGCCCATAGGTGTGAGTGTGAGAGTGAATGGTGTGTGAATGGTGTGTGTGCCCCACGATTGGCTGGCGACCATCTGGGGTGTATCCCTGCCTCTCGCCTTAACGCGCTGGGATAGGCTCCAGCAGACCCCTGCGACCCCGAAAGGGAATAAGCGGGATAGACAATGGATGGATGGATGGATGAAAAGGGGCTCTAAACGAGCTATAACCCTAATCATCTGAAGGAAAAAGTGTGGCAGAAAACGCTGCACAATGAGAAGAGGTGACTGGACCCTGAGAAAGATTGTGGAGAAGGGCCGATTCCAGACTTTGGGGGCCTGTGGAAGCAGTGGACTTAGTCTGGAGTAGAAGCATCCAGAGCCACTGTGCACTTGGGCGTGTGTAGGAAATGGGCTACAGGTGCCACATTCCCCAGGTCAAGCCACTTTTGAACCAGAAATGCTGCTGAAAAGCTTTATGGAGATAAAGATTTCATTTTTCAGCATGATTTGGCACCTGCTCACAGTGCCAAAACCACTGGTAAATGGTTTACTGACCATAGTATTACTGTGCTCAATTGGCCTACCAACTCTCCTGATACTGAACCCCATAGAGAATCTGTAGGATATTGTGAAGAGAAAGTTGAGAGATGTCCGACCCAAGACTGTGGATATGTTGAAGGCCGCTATTAAAGCATCCTGGGCCTCTATAATACCTCAGCAGTGATTGACTGATTCCCCCCATGCCACGCCACATTGAAGTCATTTCTGCAAAAGGATTCCCCACCAAGTATTGAGTGCATAACTGAACATAATTATATGAGGCTTGATATTTTTTTTGTATTAAAAACACTTTTCTTTTATTGGTTGGATGAAGTTTAGGTTTATATATATATATATATATATATATATATATATATATATATATATACTGTATATATATATATATATATATATAGATAGACAGCCAGTCCAGTTGTATGCTAGTGTAGCTAAACGGTTCCTAGTCCACCCAGACCACTCTAAAATAACTCGTAGCTCCACGGCAGTAACCACAGTGGATCGAGTTATTAATCCTGGTTAAGCTAACACTAGTTTAGCCGCTAAACCCCTGGCAATTTATGGAAAGACAGCACACCTGGGGGGATAGACGTTATAAACTGAAGCCCGCGGGTACCAAATTACTTCACGTATTTAACAGATTTCTCTGGAGTCGGTATGCGTCTTTGCAAAGAACATGTACACTAATTTTCTCCGTCCCCCTGCCAAACTTGACTAGTGATCTCATGTTTAGTTGCATGTGATCTTTCCACCCGGGGATCTTCTGTTCTCAGAGGGTCTGTTGTCCTGGTTCACCTGGACGTTGCACTGCATTCCTGTCACCTCAACAACCACTTACACCACAGGTAATTATATTTCTGTTATTCTATTTAACTTTTACTTTTCGTTTCCATCCTGCACACATCATCTATTGCACGTCTGTCCGTCCTGGAAGAGAAATCCTTCCTCTGTTACTCTTGCTGACTGTTTTCCCCATTTAAACGTTGTGTAGGAGTTTTACCTTGTACGATGTGAGGGTCTAAGAACAGGGGATGTTGTGTTGCTTTTGCACAAACTGTAAAGCCTACTGGACTAATTTGCGATTTTTGGGCTATACAAAAAAATTGACTGACTTGACTTAGTGCTGAATATTATTAAACACAATCAACTGGAACAAATATTTTTAAATACTGTCTAGTGCATAACAAGAAGTAACACTAATAAATTAATTGAATGAAGAATGTTGATAATATTTGTCTCTTTTTGTTTCAGGTGGAACTGAAAAGGCCTTAAGAAATCTACAGAATTAATTAAAAGGTAAAAATAATTGATAATCACACTAATAAACTTACTGCATACAATCTAAATGATAGATTTAAGCCATGTATTTTATATTATGTTTTGGCCTTCTTTTGAAGTGTTTTTAGTATATTTTACAGTTCAGAATGCTGCAGGAAACCCAGAGGGGGTTGGTACTAAAGAACTTACATTTGAGATACAAACTTCTAATCAGCTTCAGATACACTTTCGAATGAATTTATTGAGTAAATATAGCTTCAGATCAAATAAGGAATCATGTATTGTTAGAATCATCTTTTTTTATTTCAATGCATATCACAGCTAATACAGATAAAAAAAAGGATATCAGTTTTTTTTTTTTTTTTTTTTATCATATGTCTGATTTAAATTGTTGCTTAGAGAAAATAGAACAAGTTTTTTATCTTGAGAAAATCTCCATGTGGTCATTCAAGAAAAAACGGAAGAGAAAGACTTACAGTATAAAATGTACAGCCACATGATTATACAATATATATGCCATTGCACATTATACCAAAAAAAGAAACTACACACAAAAACAATAAGTGTACACAATATACAACTGAGGCACTGAGGAAAAAACCTGATCTTTGGCTGGATCTGCCGCCTGCGGAGCTCCACTGCAATGTTGTTGGAATGTCACACTTCAAACTGTCCAACAAGCCTTCAAAATATAACCCATCTTTATTGATTAAAGGGGCAGTGCGTATTAATATTACATTGGATTAATTGTGCTCATTTCAGGGCTTTTGTGCAGCTGTTAAGTGCTTTTCAGGTGTGGGGAAACAGTCTTTTTATAGAATGTTACATTTCACTGAGTATTTAAAACTTTAAAGGAATTGATTACTTGGGATTGATTGATGTGATAAAATGCTCCTAAATCAAGATACATCATTATTCATTCTAGAGAGAATAAATTAAGTTTCCAAGTTTCCTCTTAAGCATATGTCCAGAACATTGGTGAGAGAAAAGGTAAAGGAATGGTTAACTGCTTCAGAAGAAGATGACACAAGATGGCGTCATGAAAGGATGTTTTATAATTTTAAATTTTTTATTTTGCTGATATGTCTCAATCTTTCTTAATCTCAACCTACCTTACCTTACCTTCTCACTAAACTAGTCTTTTTATCCAAAATGTAATATCATGATATACAATGTTTTCACAGGAGGGAGAGGGCAGCATTTTTAAAAAATTGAAATATAAACCAATGTGTTCTTGTAAATAAATTTCAATTATTCTCTCTGCAGCCTTTATAACAGTTACAGCAGACAACTTAATAGATATGTAGAAAAATAATTGAAATTAAGCAGGACAGACTTTACCAAATAAAAAAAAAAATAATAAGACAAATTTTGTGAAAAATGTTGTGGTATTTTGACAATATCAAAACTGGGCCCAGGCCTACAACTGACAGATTTAGGATAAATTGTTGTATTCTATCTTGAATAACGCTGGACAGATTTTGCAGTGAAGAAATACATCAGTCATTAAAAGGGAATGTCAGAGCAGCATGCTGATCATGCTTACACAGCAGCAACAGTTTAAACATGTGTGACATTCATCAGCAAATCTATCAAAGCAATCAATACTTAATTTGAAATACTTGAAATGTTGAATATTATTTACAATAAACAGATCATCATGAAAGTTACAGAGTCCCAGAGTATTTAAAGCATAGGACATTTCACAATTATTTTTCTTTCTTTGCTTCTTTTTTCTTTCTTACATTTGACAGCCTGTGGACACACTTCTTTAAACTCACTCATACGCACGCACACACTAATACACACTCAATAACAAAAACCCACACTTTGCGACATCAGTCCTTGTAGCATCGCAGCACATTAGCATCAGGACCAAATAGTTTTATTCCAAAATAAAACGTTTCCACATTTCAAGGCACAAATGGAATGAATAAATCCTGCAGCTGGTTTTCTTGGTATGGAAAGCAGCAGGAAGTATTTGTATTCTACTGTCCTGCGTCTTTGACTTGAGACACTTATGGCTTCTGCTTTTTAGCATGAGATTCAGGCTGATAAATAACGAGTGTAATCACCATGATGTTCAGCATTTTTGACTGCCATTTTTTGGAATGTTCATTGTACACAGCTACACCAGACAGCTAGAAATAACCACCTGTCACAAAGTGGACATGTAAAAGGCACAATATGCAATTTTTCCAAATTTAATTGTCTACAAATATTTTTACTTGTGTATATATATATATATAGTTGCTCAGGCAACTCAACAATATTATATATATATATATATATATATATATATAATATTGTTGAGTTGCCTGAGCAGACAGGAAAAGACCTGTGGAGTTGCCCTTGACTATTCTGGAGCTGCTTTTAGTCTGATCTACATGCTCCCACAAACTCAGAATATGTTATAACAACTCAATGTGTAACCAAAAAATAAAGACACCAGGAGATTAAAATACCACACAAACACTAAGATTTTAACGTAAAACTCCTTTCTTCAGAGTTTTTACTCATCAAGTCCATTTGTTTTGGAGTTAATTGGACTGAGGATAATTTGTCGCCTGGTAAAAACATCCTAGGAATCTAACTAACTTACTTACACCAGCTGACTGCAGACACAACTTCATGGGTGATTTATAGAGAAATTCACAACTTTCATCTGTAATGTTTTGGAACAAAACTTTTGTTAAGAGCATTGTGGTTTGTCTCCAGCATTCAGAGCCAGTCTGATAGGGTAAAATGTTCCAGTTCCTCCCTGCAGCAGCAAGGAGTGGTGGCGTCCCTCCATTGCGTTCTGATGGGTCAAAAGTTGAGGGGAGGAGCTCACCAGGTGCTGCACTGGCTGCCATGGCTGCTAACCGACTGACAGTTGCTGTAGCGCTTCTTCACGATCATGCTTATGTAAGCCTTCATCAGCTTAGCGATGTCCATGACCTGCAGAGTAGAGGAGGGGGAGACACTGATTAAAAACTAAACTGATCTCCTGGTCAAATGAACCTACCAACATTCACAGCAATATCCTGTCATATTTCTTAATTTTATCTAATCTATGTCTAGGACACTTCTTTGAAACTTTATGAACCATTTGGGTTTCGAAGACCAGCTCTCGGCCCTCCACGGTGATCTTGTAGGAGTTTGGCAGCGGCGCTCCGAAGGAGAGAATCTGTTCATATGGAAAAACCTCCAGTGGCCACGGCTCACCGCGCTTGTACACGGAGATGGCCTCACGGCTCACACCCAGCCAGAGTTCCAAGGGAAACACTCCGTCCCGGGACTGAAACCGGAAAGACAGAGCATGATTCATACGCTGCTTCTATCGTAAATGGAGTTGGAATGGAATTGTATCAGAAAAGAGAATCTGTAATGTCCTCACCTCCACATTAAAGAGTGTGGATCCATACCCCGGCCACTCCTTCACCAACACCATGTATTTAACCATGGCCTGTTCCTGGTTCATTCCTTGCAGTTTCTTCCACTTGTCAATGACACTGGTTCTTACCGCTGTGGCTTCCTCCCTCATCCAGGCCTCCAAGCTGTTCTCCTCCTCCAGCTTCTGCCGACTCAGCGAGCCGCTGCGGAAACTCCGCCTCAGCGTTCCCTCCAGGAAGCTTGAGCGTTTCCTCTCGCATGTCCCTGAGCGGTCAGACACTGTGCTGGCGCCTGGAGCAAATGTCTTAGCGGAGTTCTGCACCCGAGCTCGCAACCTTTTCATTGGGAAGACCTGGGACATCTCAGGGACAGAGGCCTGGGGGCTGTGGTTCCCGAGCAGGTACTGAAGCCTCAACGCAGCCAGGAACTGAAGAGTCTCCTCAGGAGCCGGATACTGACCATGAATCACTGCCTCATGAGCCTGGACACAGAAAATACAGGAAATACAGTCAGGAAAGTACAGGGAAATGACTAAGTGATAGTGGGGGAAAGAAAATCTAAACATTTTAAGAGTTAAGGCTCAGTCTGAAACAGATGGTGAACAGGAGGAAAAGGTTAATTTGTTCCAGACTATATTTGGCTACAGATGAATTCACATTTGGTACCTTGGTGAGTTTTATATAAACATGCTTTTTTTTCTTTTTCTGAGAATATTAACAAAAAGAAAGAAGAGTTTAGAAACTGACATCTGTGTCCCACCTGTTCAAACATGAAGGCGAATTCCACGCTGTCTTTAGGAACGTTGTTTGTGTCCAAGAAGCAATAGAGTTTGAAGTAAAACTTCCAGCCGGTGTTTTGTTCCTCTTGACTCACTAAAAGCCTGAAGATGAGAGTTTGTATAAATGATCTACTAAACACATAAAGAAGCAAATCTGGCACAAACATTTATAAATGCTGCCTGTGGAAATATTCCCATTAACGTCAGCATCTAAACACATTTTCATAAGTGGAGAATGGACTGCATTTGTATAGCGCTTTTCTATTCTTTTGATCATTTAAAATGATTTACAAGTGTTTATTAACCCATTCACACACTGATGGAGGTAGCTATATACAGCGCTGCGCGCACTTTAGGAAATTAATCATTCAGGCAAATCAGGGTTAAGTAGGACACAACAACATGGAATCTCTGAGCTATAGCCTTCCAGTGATAAAATAAAAATGATTTAACTCATCCTGTTTCCAGCAGTAAGAAACAGAGAGGGCTTTTCCATAAACCATTAGATTCTTACATCATTTTCAGTTCTGAACTCAGTTTGATGATGCTTGTTGGTTTCTTCTAAATCTCATTTACTCAACTTTCTGAAAACAAGAAATTCTTTAGATCATCAAACCAATTTTAAACTCTAAATGGACTCTGTGTCAAATTGTAATTCTGTGTGTATACAAGAGTTTAAAGGCAGAAAGACAAAAACTACCCCCTAAGCTGATTCTCACACACACACACACACACACACACACACACACACACACACACACTTACTTTTCAAACTTGGCAAGTACGTCAGCCACAACTGTGCGACTCTCAATAGCTTTTTCTGTGGTGTCATTGTGTTCAAACAGAGCAAACATGTTCCTGCTGTCCTCCATGGCCAAACCACGGATCAGCTTCTCCACCACCTGACACACACACACACACACACACACACACACACACACACACACACACACACACACACACACACACACACACACACACACACACACACACACACACACACACACACACACACACACACAAAAAGGATCACATTAAACATTTATATTTGTTATGTCTTGTGTCAAATCTACTGTTGCAGAAACATGTTAATACGAGCTCAGAAAGAACTCAAGCTACATTAAAGCGTTGAGTTTTCATGTTTCAAACACAGAATCATGAATAAGATATTTTTTTTAGGAACAGATACAAATTAAAAAAAACAACACTTTTTGTAAATGACGCAATTCAACCCGATGCGAGCACAGCTTCTTCCTGTACTGATACTTCTAATCCGTTTTTTAAGTTGAGCAGGTTTCTTAGTGACTGTGGCTTTACAGCTGTTGTATTCAACCATCTTGTTCCTACCTCGCCAGCCGTGGTGTGAGAGTTGATGGTGATCTTGCAGGATCCTCCTCCGTGACAGTGCACTGTTGTGCTCATGTCCTGACGAGCCACGATGGCTCGGATTTCCTCCTGCGACGGGACATTCTCCCGGGCTCGAGTTTTCCTCAGAGAGTCCAGGGCAAAGGTGGCGTAGCGTTCCATCTCTGTGCTGGGGAAGAGCTCTCGAGTCCTGAAACACAACATCCCATGTCCTTAGGCCCTCACATCGTACAAGGTAAAACTCCCTAAAAAAAACCCTTTAACGGGAAAAAAAACGGAAGAACCCTCAGGAAGAGTAACAGAGGAGGGATCCCTCTTCCAGGATGGACAGGCTGCAGTAGATGATGTGTGCAGGTGGAAACATTACAGGGAAATTTGGATATTACAAATAGAGAAACAGAAATGTGATGAATTGGGTGTAAAATGACCTATCTTTTCCTTTCCTGTCCTATCATGGTCTTAAATCTTTCTTATTTGGCAGGAATGCTAATTTTTAGAATGTAAGGATTTGAAAATGTTAAAATCTGCAGATTTATCTGCATAGAACAGGGGTGGGCAATCCTGATCCTGGAGGGTGATATGGGTGCAGGTTTTTGTTCCAACCAAGCAGTAACACACCTCACTCTGATTAACATTTGATTCTTTATTGATTCATCAAGTTTTGACTTGAAAGTCTCAACCTTACAAACCACAACAGCCAGCCTCTCTCTCTCTCAATATGGTCATCTTCTAAATGTAATGCAGAAGGCATTCATTTAATAGCGTAGCACTTATAGCATGTTATAGCATGTTTTACAAAGACGCAAATAGGCAGTGGGATAGCTATTTACCAGAGGTGATAGCTTTGCTACTGCATCTGTTGCTAGGCTTTGATATGTCATTCCAAAATGCTTAAAAACACAAAGTTCCTTGTTATATGTTCCATGTAATTCCATGTTGTGTGTGCAAATGTTTGTGCATATTTGTGATGTTTGCTCCAGACGCTGTTATGTCCGTTGTTAACATCATTTTTAATAAAGTGAAGCTAAACTTTGGAGTGTTCGAATCTTGTGGGCACCTTCGTTGTTTACGATGTTCTAAACCAACATATTGTCATCACGTAATTAGTCATGTGGAACCGGTTCTCTACAGGTTCTGGTCCTTTACAGGAACCATTTCTAAATTCCGATCACTACCAACACCGGCCCTCCCAGACCAGGATTCCCCAACCATGGTGTGAAATCATCTGGAACATGTCTCTCACCTCTTCAGGTGAAACTTGAGGTATCTGAGGATGCTCCTGGTGGGAACAAAGGTGCAGGACATGCAGGCCATGATCTTCCAGCTGCAGAGATTCCCAGTGCTGCCAGGCTGGGGTGGCCGTGTTGTCTGCTTCACCAGCTGGCAGTAGAGCTCGTCCCGCAGCGGCTTCAGCTCCTGACCTGTCTGCAGGATGTCCTGGATGATTGCAATCGGGTCGGCCATGCCCTCCAGGTGCTGCAGGGAGCTGAACACCTTAAGGGCCTCCTGCTGCAGTGTGGTGTAGCTCCTGGTGGTTGGACCTGAGCGAGATGAGCAGGAGATGTTAGAGAGAAGACCCGGCAAGCACCAGTTTTAAGACTCATCGCTTCTGCAGCTGAAGAAATCAAGGGGAAAGTCATTCTAGTCTCTGTCTAATCTGTCAGCGACAGACCGAACCAGTTTTTTGAGAGGGTAGATTTTTATACATTTTTAAAAATTTTATTTACCACATCATAAAAGTTGGCTTTGGAGAATCATTCATTAACTGGATTAGGGTTCTATACACTTCACCTTCAGCCACTATCCCCACCAACCAATTGTGTAACATCACAAAGATTTAGACTGTATAGGGGGACCGTCCTCCTTATTTATCATCTTCATTGAACCTTTAGCTACAGCCTAATATCAATTCAAACTCCCCAGACTGATCAGAAAATAGGTTTATATACCAACAATATTTTACTCACTACTCAAAACAATAGATGATGATCTCCAAAGCTGGATAAAAATACTTCAATACATTTTGCGCACAATAGGAATTGTCAAATGTCAATGCTCCCTAAAATAAATTATATTTTTCAATGATATCAACCCATCCCACTCTCACCTGGTTTATTCTCTAGTTCAGAGATCACCACACATCAGCACACATCATCTATTGCATGCCTGTCCCTGCTGGAAGACATGTTACTCTTCCTAAGGGTTCTTCTTTTTTTTCCCCAGTTACACATTTTTAGGGAGTTTTCCCATTTATAATGGCCTAAGGACAGGGGGTGTTGTGTTCCATCTGTACAAACTATGAAGCTCAAAGGGGTGAATCTTTTGTGAATTTCTTCCAGGAAAACCCATTTTTCACACCCCCCACCCTCTGATGTCACCAGAGGCATCAAGGCTTCTTTTTTAACTGCTCTCCTTCCAGAAGACTCCCTCAGTGGCTCATCAACAGAGTACAGCTCTGTTTTCCTGCTCCTCACAGCAGCAGCCAGTAGCCTTAGCAGCTTGTCTCTTCTCACAGCATATTTCCGCCATTCTAACTGCAGCATCTCAAGGACCTGCAAGTGACCAAGAACTCAACAATGTCCAGGAGCACCTCGGCAACTCAGGCTTGGTTCTTTCAATGAGGCCTGCTTGATCAATCTTATTTACCACACCACAGCTGGAAACAACCTTTTTCAACCACATGAGAAAGCACAACCAAAGAGCAACTCTTCCTTTTCACACACTGGTAATATAACTTGGGCAGAACAGAACATTAACAAACTTGGCTAAGCAATTTGACTCTAATCATTGTGTTCAAATTTAGACTATGAATCAATTCACATATTTAATCAGGATTAATCAACATCATTATCTGGTCCAAATTGACCTTAAAGGGATATTTTTCAAAGTTCTAATAGTAGGACTAGTGCTGCAATGATTAGTCAAATAATCAACTATAGTTACCAAATCATTTGATAATTGATTTGAGTATTTTTTTAGAAGAAAATGTCTATATTCTCTGGTTCTAGCTTTTCAAATTCTTTTTCATTTTCTAGTTTCTTTAGTCTTCTATAATATTAAACTGATTGTGGACTGTTGATTGGACAAAAAAAACAGTTTAGGATGAATCTTCAGCATTGGGAAACTGATCGACCGATTTTATACCGTTTTATGTACCAAACAACTAATCGATTAGTTGTTTCATTTATCAATATAGTGACTCACCTGTGAGATGAATGTCTCCATACGGCAGCGGCAGCAGAGGGGAGTGCAGTGGGTGATGACTGTAGCGCAGAATTGGGTTCCTCTTGTAGATTTGTTCCACTACCTCTGAATTCAGACAGTTTTCCTGCAGAGAGACAAGCAGCTAAAATCTATATCTACATCAGAGTGTGGGATCAATCTGGAGCAGCAGCAGGTTTCTTTAGGTGAACTTCAGGCTGTAAATGAACAACAGCTGTGCAGTGTAGGCTGAGACTGATGAACAAATAGTAGTAGTATCCACACAAATACTAGCATTTTCTCTTTCATATTTTTCTGTATTTAAAAAGAAAATGTTACTAACAAAAATAAACTGAACTGTACTTAACTGAAGTAAAACAACAACAATGTGTAGATGTTGTTTAATTAGGTAGATTGATGCAATAATTTATAATAATTTTAGATCAAACTTTTTATTTATGATATTTACTACATTAAAAATAGATTAATCTATGCAGGTTGTACAGAAAACTGTCAGTGTCACATTATTTTCATTGTCACAAACTCAGTTCATCACAACACATTCACATAATTTCCAGCCTAATTATTTGTATTACAGCAGTGTCATTATCATAGTTACTTTATTTCAAAATAAAAATAGAAAATTATTTTATTTAAAATTAAAGGTAAACGGAACTGAAATACAAGAATTACTGTTAATAATTTATAAGATGGTTTTAAGGTTATTCTACATTATTTTATTGACATTCATAGTTTTTTTACAATATAAGGCCAATAGTTCCTATTATATTCAATTCTATTTATTATTATTTGTCTTCAGTAAAATTGGATTTGAATCGAGGAAACCAACATGTTGCCCTCTGCTGGTTGCTGGGAACTCCAACACTGACATTGAGCAGCTCCTACCTTGATGTCCTGGATCAGTTGCTGCGTGGGTGTGTCGATGGGCGCTTTGGTGTCAATGACGTTCTGGATGGCAGTGGCCCAGCGCGTGGCCTCATTCAGCAGTTTACAGCAGAGGCGATACGAGTGTTTTCTTCCATACACAATTATGTTCCAGTAGCCTGTCGGGGAAAAAGAGATGTTATGTCAGGAACCATTTTACTGCTTCATGCTGAGTGTTTCTGTTGTGACCTGAGGAAGTTTAGATTTGCCCAGATGGTGACGCTATAGCATCTAAATTTACGTTTTGGCCTGAGACTTTTGAACCGTGAATTTCAGTATCAGATTAATATTTTTCGTTTTTTGAGGGTCAAAACATCTTTACACTGAAAAATGACTATTTCAAATGTTTGACATTGAAAAAGTTTAACTGTAACTGACCCTAAACGTTTGTTAAAAGGCTGACAAAGAAACCAGAATCTGAATGGAATCTCTTACCCGTCTCTTTAAAAACCTTCTCATCTGGCTGTACCACTGAGCAGAGGCTGTTCAACACCAGTGTTCCCAGCTTCAGCGCATTTCGCTCTGAGCTCTTATAGTAGTCCAGGGAATTGTGGGTAAGCAGGAACCAGCGTTTCTTCAGCTTCAGCGATGCTTTGCTGCTGTTTCTCATTTCTTTGTGCAGCCAACCTATTAGTTACAGAGATCGCAAATTATTTGTGTTGCTGGATCTTCCTAGTGTAAAAAAACAAACTCACAAAGCTGCATGTTATTGTGATAAACTAAATTGTTCAGGTTTTAAATTATTAATAAATTCATCTGTACATCTGTTTTTGAATGAATTACTTGCTGACCTATACGTTTGTAGGATGTTTTCTTAGTTTGAATTTAAACTATGAGAAAATGAGATTAATGAAAATTAAAATGATGCTGATTGAAGCCGGGTCACGTTACCTCGGATGATGAACTCCTGTCCATCGACGCGTGTGTCTCCCTTGGAGCGCTGAAGCAGCGTGATCCAGTGATGCATCTCCTCAGGTGTGTCGGCATTACAGTGCAGAACACGGTTCGCCGTGATCATGACGAAGGAGTTCGGCCTGAGATGGTTCAGACATGAAAATTAATGATAAAAAAAAAGGGAGAAAGATGGCTGCAACTTCGATCATTCCGCATGATTATATATACAAAATCTATTTCGTTTAAGAAACTTAGATTTAGCAGTGCCATTTAGTAGCGGAATTGAGAATAAAATAAAAATGTAATGTCCAGTTCAGTTATGAAAGGGTCTAAAAGCTTTTCGTTCGGAGAAACATTAATGTGCTGCTGCAAATATGGCAGATGTTAAACCTGAACTGAAGAGACTTTTAATCATCCACAGAGTTAAGAACATGAAGTTTGATGTCTCACCTCTCTGGATTATCAGAAGCACAAACTGAATCAATCATCCCAACATCCAACGTTCCCTGAAGAAACATAATTAGGATGTGTTCAGGATGTGAAAAATTAGTGTTGCAAAATCAGTCAGAAATATTAAAAATAGTAAAACAAATGATAAAAGATAAAATAACTTTAAATTAGCATGAGTCAAAAGAAACAGTTTTTAACCTCAGAGAACAGTAAACTGTGCTGGGGAAAAACTGAAGGTGTGAGTAGTATTTGACACAAAAACAAATAAATATACATATACATATATATATTTGACGTAAAGTGACGTTCGTTATTTATCTTTTCACCATCTCAATCAGCACCCTGTGCTTCGTGGCTGGTTACTCACCACAGCATTCTGGGGGTTTGCCTGTTCATCATGCATCTCTCGGATCTCCTGCTCTGTGGAGGTGTGGACCTGACTCAGCACACTGAACCACTGGCTGTAACCATGGAGACCGCATCAGCATCAGCATCAGCATCAACACATCAAAGGTAACCACAGCCTCAGCTAAATAACAGACATCTCCACCTAACAAATTTTACTTCAAGTTTAGTTAGGTTATCTAGAAATTATCAATTTTTTTATGATATTTTCTGTTTCTAGCTAACAAAAATAACTGCTGCAACCATTTTCTTTTCCATTGGCAATTCAAAGATAAGTCAATGGAAGTATCACATTTTAACAAGAAAATTAGGCATTTTTGTGATAAAAACAATTAATAATTGTCATTGTTGATTCATTGATTAATTATTTTCTATGTTAATTCTTCATTTGTTTGATTCATACAAAATGTCAAACTGTCACGGAACAAAACAGACAAAAACATGTTCAAAGTTCAGAAGCTTGACTCATAATATTTTTTTTGATGAATGAAATCGTTAATGTTCATTAATTGAAATATGATCATATATATTATATATATTATAATAATCAATGAATAACTAATCATATGAATGTTTCCAGACAGTGAACAGTTTGTTTACATAAAAGATAAGTAAAGATGTAAAGTATATATGGAGCTTCATACACATCATACAGGAAATCTGTTGCCAATGGCAACTGGCCTCCTCCTCCTGTCTGTGAGGTGTGTGTGTGTCTGTGTGTGTCCAGTCTGAGATTTATCACAAATTGATTATTCGACTAACAGCATTAACCATACCGTGAACAGTTTTCACTGATAGAAACGTTTGACGCTCAAGACAAAACACACACTGGGCTCACCTGGCGTCCTCAGCAGACTCTGCTATCAGGTGGTAGGTTCTGTCCGTCATCACAATATCAATGCCGTTCTCCTTCCCAGTGTTATCAATGATTTCTCTGCAGATCACAACAAAAAAACATAGTAACTTATAGAGGTCATTCTATTCGAGTGGGAAAGAATGATCGATATTAAAATTTTGGGTAACTTATTGTCAAGCAGACGAAGCATTTCTAGCTGTCTAGAAACTGAAGTCAAGCTGATATGGAACTACATCAATGCAAATATTCATCACAAAATGGTTAATAATTATTGTACTGTTAAGAAATACTGTTACTACTGTTATTACTGTTGGTAATAATATTATTATGTCATAACTATCCAAAATATATGTTTATAGTCATAACTACCCAAATATATTTGTTTACCATTGATAGGGCTGCAAATCTGATAGTCAATTAGTCTACTGATTGTTGAAATCATTTATTGATTACCGTAGTTCATAAATTGGTGTAAAAACATTGATCTCTGTTTCCCAAAGCTGAAAATTCAACCTAAAATATCTCTTTTTGTCCAGACCAACAGTCCACAACTCAAAGATGATTATGTTATTATTATAGAAGAATAAAAAAACAGAAAATAATCATATTTGTGGAAATGGAAGAAGAGAATTTTTCTCTTCTTCCATTTTCGGTTTTCTTTTTAAAAATGACTCAAATCGATTATTAAGTAGTTGATTAATATAAAAGGTGGAAACTAATCATTGCATCTCTAACCATGGAAAAACTGTAAAATAAATATTACCAACATTTAATAAACTATAACTATAACTTTTGCCCATTTATAGTTTTTTTCATATCCACTCTACACATGGAAATTGATGTTTTTTATTTAATTTCATTATATTAGCATAATTCCATCCTTACTTGGCACTGTGCATGTCCAAGACGCCTTTGATCTTATCCTCGCTGTCGCTTTCGAAGTATGTGAGTTTGCTCTGTCGCAGCACAAACCAGCGTCGTTTCCAGTTGCGGCGGGACAGCGTGGATGAGCCGCCGCCCTTCTTGTGCAGCCAGCCCTGCTTCAGTGCCTCCTGCTTGGCCCGGAACCACAGGAAGGTCTCATCCTTCAGGACACACCAGCGCCGCTTCCAAGTGTTCATCAGGCCTCCTGCAAGAAACAAAGTCAGACATGGAACAATGTTTTAGTTCAAGGAGTTTGGTGATGTCAGTTAATGGAGCAGTAAGAATGAAGAAGCTACCTTTGATGTGCAGGAAGCTGTGGAAATATGGCAGTGTGACACAGCTGTAGACCGAATCCCTACGATACGACAACTCATCATCACTGTCGAAGCGGTCAAAGTCATCCTCACTGTCCTCAAACTGCGACAGAAACAAAAACATTAGTCTGTTTTTGTACCAAAGCAGTCTCTGCCTGTGTTTACAAACCTCTTGTTTAACTATGAATATATATATAAACACCACTTGCTTCTCATTAAAATGGAAAAATGCCCATTGCAGAATGTCCCTGAGAAAACTTAAAATGTTATTTTGTGGTTCAATCATCTTACAAATCTTAGAAAAGTAAAAATTAGAATTAATCAACTTTAAGCTTTTGCCCAAATCAGTTTTTGTGCCAATTTCAAACAGTTTTAATGTAAGGTTTGCTGAAATGCTGTGGGTTACAAACAGGTTACATCTCCTTAACATTCTAAGCTATTGTAACCAAACTTAGTGAACATATATAGATGTGATGTCAGAGAGACCAGGACATGTTTATTGCCTTTCAGGAGCTGAATTATTCAAAGGATGTGTTGATAAGAACCGGATATAAAGAAGCAACAAGTATGAAGTTGAATTGAATAGCAGTTTGTTCTGGGTCAGTTCTGGTTAGGTTCTGTACCTGTTTCTGTCTGGTACCTGTAGAAAACAGCCATCCTGACACTCACTCACCGATGATTGTGCTCCCTCTGAACTGAAACGATACACGCCTGAGCTGTTGTAGGTTCCCACGGAACCGCGGTAATCAGGCGACCACTGTCCGCTGCGAGGATTGGAGAAAGCCATGCTGCCACTGGACACAATGGCGCCCTCGTCGTAGTCGTCCTGGTCATAGTCCGAATCCTCATCTGGTGGGATCAGTTCCACCAGGTCATCAGATTGCCCCTCGGACACTGCCTGGGCGTGGCAGTAGGCGGAGTCTCCGCTGGACGTGGCACTGTGGCTGACAGGAGGCACCGGTGGTAACGGTAGTGGCTGGTGAAGCAGGGCAGGTGGCGGCAATGGCGGGATCATGCCATCGTTGGCGTACGGGTCTTCTTCAGATGAGTCGTCGCTGGTCCGGATCCCACTGGTCCGCTGGCCTTCCGAGTGGCCATGCTCGCTCGGGTTTGGCGAGTCTTTGAAGGCCTCTTCATCGGCACCCAAACCTTCGTCCACCTCCTCTTCATCATTGCCTCTCCTGCGCCTGCTCTCTTTCTCCCCGCCATCACCGACGCCTAGCGAGCTCTCAATGTTCTTCACACACTCGTCAATCTCGTCAAAGTTCAGTGAGTCAAGGAACTGCTGTGCGGCCCTGCAGGCTTCGTCCTCCAGCCTCCGCAGCTCTTGGTCACGGAGTAGCTGCAGGCGGTTCAGCGACGCCTCGGTCAGTGACATCTCCTGACGCTCCTTTTGCCGCTGCAGTGCTTGGATTTCCCGCTCCAGCCTCAGAATCTCTTCTACCTGAGAAGCCTCGTGAGGCCGGATGGCCTCCGCTTCAGATGTTTCAGATGCCTCAGACGCCTCTGGGGACTCCAGCGGGGTTGAGGCAGCAGCTGCTGCTACCTGAGCATGAGCCACCACCAGAGCAGCAAGCTCCTCAGCATGGTGAAGCTCCTCCAGCCTCACAACCTCCTCAGCCTAAAGGTGACAAGACATGAGTCACAATTGAAGCAAAGAGCTGCACCTTCAATATTACTGAACATGGACTGTACCTCTCTGCTGAGTCTCTCTGCCTCCAGCCTCAGTGTCTCCCTACACACACACACACACACACACACACACACACACACACACACACACACACACACACAATGAACAGGTCAAACACTTCTATATCTTCTACATCAAATCAATGTTTTATGTCTTGTTAGATATATATCGCACAAGAACATGTTAAAGCAAGCTAAGGAAAAGCTAGCTAGTTTAGGTGTCTTTGACATGCATGCAAGTACATATACACACATTCACACAAAAGATGGAAAGAAAGACAGAAGAAGGGAGGGAAAGAAAGAATGGAAGGATGAGGAAGAAAGAGGAAAGGAAGGGAGGATAGAAGGAAGAAATGAAAAAAAAGTTGATAAACTTTTCTTCCTCCCTGATGCTGACACCCACTTCTCCTTCCTCCTGTGCTCCTCCTCCTCCAGCCTCCTGCACTCCTCTTCTTCCTCCCTCCTCCTCCTGTCCAGCAGCAGCTGGCTGAATGCTCTTCGGGCCTGCTGACCCCGCACACATTTCTGAAAGGTCATTGCGGCCCAGCGGAGCAGCAGGAACTTCCTTCTCCAGTAAAACGCCCGGTAGTTCTTCTGAATGACCACGATGCACTGCAGCAGCTTCCTGTACTGCTTCCTTTGGCAGGAAGGAAACAATTTAACGAATTAAAACCTTATTATGACCTTTAAATGACGATGAAGGCATCGAGTTGTTCGTACCTCGCCATGTAGCCCATGACGTGAGCCTGGATGATCATAGCTGCTCTCAACACCTCCACCTCCCTTTGTTTCTCCAGGCGGTGCTCCAGGGACTCCCGCAGGAAAACCTGAGGACAGGAGACAAGAAGAGGAATTCTCTAAATGAAATGTTGTTAAGTTGAGTTGAAAGTTTAATGAAATTTTTTTTGACATGTCTCCACCACCCTTTTCCCCCAAAGGAGCCTCAACAAACAATGCAGCTCAACAGATCAAATCCGCTCCACTGTTTTTATTCCCATTGCTGAACGCACATTTATGCAGCAAGTGATTTCTGCTACAAACAATGAGAGCAGCAGCTGCTGCTGCCAGGCTGTCAACTTCTGTGAGTAACCAGGTAAGGCAGAGGAACTGGAGAAACCAACAACTGGATAAACTCAAGAAACTGGAGAAACCATAAACTGGAAAACTAGAAAAAAAAAAAAAAAAGGAAAAAATAGAAAATCAAGGAACTACAGACAATATAGAGACTCAACTGGAGAAACTAGATACTCAAAGGAATAGAGAAAATGGAGAAACTGGAGAAATTGGAGAAACACAAATAACTAGACAAACTAGAAATTGTAGAAACTAGAAACTGGAGAAATGTTCCCACTGAGGTGGCTGATGTAATTCGAAGGGCAGGAAAATGAGATGTGGGTTGATGTCTTAGGAGAAAGATACAGTGGGGCAGACAGACTTTTTCCTGTTGAAAGAGCCATTGTGTGTGTGTGTGTGTGTGTCTGTCTGTCACACACTTCAATTCAGTGTAAATATTTTAAAATGACAAATTATTGTATAAAAATAAATATCTTCACTATTTCAGATTCCATTTTTGCAGTTTCCAAAGTTTCCAAAGCCAAACATTCAGTAAAAGCTTCACCTAGTGTGGACCTGAGCTGTTTGTTGATCCCCACAACATGATTAAAACAATAAACACACACAATAATATTTATTTAACAGCTTTTATCATGAATCACACATGCGCAGACAAGTGAGGTCTCATATAGGAATGACACACAAATTATCCTGATGATATTAACTAATCATTTTCAACCATTACAATGTGCTAATTAGTGCAACAAAGTGTCTCTGAGCCTGCAGCCTTCAGGGAGGAATAAGCGGCCCACATAATTTCCAGGAAATTAAGTTTATGGCTGTATAATAGGACAATAATGGGGACAGGAAATAAGTCAACCTTAGACCTCAGTGACAGAAGTGATTCAATGTTTACAGACAGCAGCAACAGCAGCACAAAATGCTCCCAACTGAGCGATTGATAAACTCATATAAATAAACTGTTATAGTGCGGCTGGGGAGTGTCTAACATGGCTCTCTTGTCTCTCTGTATTGCACCCAAGAGGAACTGGTCCGACCTGCTTGACCTAGAACAACACTAAAAAAAAAAAAGAGTAGTTCGATGTTCCCCATCTCCATGGACTTGTAAATAAATTTTGTTTGTTAATGCCGCAAATCTGGTCTCGGCTTGTCTCCCACAAAACACATGCATGCACTTGTATGAGGTTCCTCTGTTCTAAATGCACAACTATCAACTGAGCGTGTCACAAGCATGTGCTTTGACACCTGCACACACTGCAGAGCTTGGCATGGAATGTTATGACTGCTGCACCGTGTTGATCACATGACACACTGCACGCATGAACGCAAGTATAAGGAAAATTTAACATTTTTGTCACACGCTCACATGCATGCAAAAATGACGTTCACAAAATACATTACACGTAACAAAAAGCTGCGCATAGTACTTACAGCATGTGCACGTCTGTCTATGACTGAACAACATGTTGAGCGCTCACACATACCCGTGTTCTGTGTTCCATTTTTATCCATGAGATGGTGCTCTATACATAATAGTGAATGGACACTTGTAGTGAAAAGCTTTGAGTGGTTGAAAAGACTAGAAAGGTGCTATATAAATGCAAGCCATTTACCATTTAAATCAGGTAGACTACAACTATTTATGCATTTCATGTATTACCATAATTTTTGCAGTCTGATTATAAATTAAATAAAAGTGCATACCCATTTAATATTATAGGAGGAGGTCCTTTATATAACTCTAATCTCTTCGTCTGTGTTCCACTCCATGGAAAACTAACGAATTTTCACATTTCTAAAATTATTATTTTTTATCTAATTGACCTAAACAAATTATCTGCAATTATCCACATTTGTTGGTTGTTAGTCTTTCTGAAGCTATTTTTCAATCATCTTTTTCCTCGCACATCAATTAAATTATCTATCTAATATCGAATCTGTCCTAATGGTGTTGTTATCATTTTGGAAAGGATCATCATTTATAAACTCTAATAGTCTATGCAGTCTCAAGTTGTTACTGTATGTGCCACCTGACCTCCTGGCATTTGGCAGTTTCAATACTGATCTCACTGTTTGATGATGCCACATTCAGCCATATTATCCATTGCGCATTGCAAAAGGTTAGACTCAAACCTTTTGCTCTAACTGTTAGAGCATAGCTGTTGTAGCTTTATTCAATATCACCTGAAAACACTAAACAATCAGTAACACTTTGCTTGATGAGTGAGTTCCTAACATATTCATAGCACTTGTCATAACATGCACATAAAGCATTCCCGACTGTTTTATAAGACATGTCTCAACATTTACACTAAACCTTTCAAGAACATGATAGACAGGATAACAACTTTCCAAAACAAAAATACAACAATTACAAAAATACAAAAATTACAACAATTAGCAGCATTGCTAGAGAGAATTAGTATGCATTCAGTTCACCCATATTTGTGTAACCTGTATACCATTAATTCATGAATATCTTAGTCTACATAGAATGTCACTTTATTTTACAACTTGTGAAGTATTACCGGAAAGCAGATGGGCATTGGGAATATGGAGAATTAACATTGTAGCGTTGGTTATACATACTTTAAATGCCTGATTTACTCTCAACATTAAATCATTGAATATAATGTTGGATTTCAATGTTGATTCTACATTAGTTTTCACTGATGCACTCTATTAAAATAACATTTTGAAAGTGCAACCTAGCTACAGATCAATGCACTTTCATTTATACTTCAATTAACAATACTAGTAGAAATACTTTAGTGAGTTAAAACTACTACTCAAAAATACTATAATCAATAACTTGCTTTGTCTAGACCTTCAAGAAGTCAATTTTGACTTCTATGTTAAATAAATATACTGTATATGTGTCAACACCAGGCAAAATCTCACAAATTTCATAACTACTGTCAGTGTAGCAGCATGAAAATAACCCAAAAGCACAGGGGTGCTGCATTTATTTTACCATAAGACAAATAACTTTCAGTGTTGTGTGATGAGTTTTTATGACAAGTGGAATCACTACACTCCATTGCATTACCTCAATTTATAGTGTTGCATTAAAAACCTAATTGTATATGGCATGCTGTTGACTGTGTCATTGACTGACTTTCAAATATGATTATCATTAGTATTTTTTTTTTTACATTTTCTGCATGCATCACTATACACTGAGCTGATAGAATTAAATGGTAAATGTTAAAAGAGTTTTCACTTGCCCATACACGCACTGATGGCCGAGGTGATATACAGGGCCGCTGCACATCAGGAAACTATCTATTTTGTCCTATGGTAACTAAATGCAGCACCCCTGTGATTCTGGGTGCTGCACCCCAGGGGTAGCAGCTCTCAGACCTGTCTATCAGAAGGTAACATGTCATGAGCTCATTGAGCCAATGTTTAATATTAATTACTTTAATTATAAGAGCCATAGTAGTGGTTTAAGTTTTACACTTAACATGTAGCTCCTGAACAGTCAAGTATGTCCTTTTTCATAAAATGCCGACAGCTATATGTTAGCGAACCTGTATTTTCTTTTCATTTGACACTTTTCATATGTGAATGTGCGACTATGGCTGACTGTAATGTTGATTCTTCTGCCAGATGTGCGTATATAAACAGCAAGAACAGCAACATTTTGTGCAGATAAAGCAAGATATAGATTGTTTTGTGTAGTAGTTACTAAACTATTTTTACTGGTATTATTGATTAAAATATAATTAAATGCACTGTATATATATTGCACTTTCAATATTATTTCTATATCCACAATCAATGAAATACAATTAGAATTCCACTGACCTATGGTTAAAAAAACATCATTGTTTTAATATTAATAATAGTAATATTTCAAAAGTAAAAGTTAAGAATTTTTATACTTTTATATTACATTTAAACATATTCATGAAATATTTACAAAGCTTACATTAATGATATTCAGGTTACACAAATACAGGTCAGCTGAATATAGGCTAGTTCCCTAACCAGTTGTTTCACAAATATGGGTAAACTGAATGTAGACTAATTCTCTCTAGTAATGCTGCTTTGCAATTGTTGGACTTTTATTTTGAAAAGTTGTTGTCCTGTCTTCCACATTCATGAAAGGTTTGGTATGAATGTTGAGTCATGTCTCATGAAACAGTCATAAATGCTTTATGTGGACTTTATGATAGCTGCTATAAATGTGTTATGAATTTACCTGTCAGGTAAAGTGTTACCAAACAATATAACCGAAGGTTGGTAATCACCACTGAGTTACAGCACTATGAACACTATCTTCATGGAAACAAAAACAATAACTATCAAACAACCACAGACAGACTTGCATACACAGTAGGTGTATAACGCAGCATCTTGCTACATTTGAGATATAAACTGTGCTAAACAATGCACACACGCCCGACAAAATTTATTAAGTTAATCATGCATGCACACATCCGTTGATGTGTTTCTGATTTATATGGAAACACACACAAGCACCCACACACACACCCCCACACACACACAAGCAGCAGCAGCAGTAATAGGTTCTTCTTTCAGTGTAGAGAGAGTGACGAGGATGACGAGCGGATGAAGACTGGATTCAATAACATTGTTACCAGATTTCAGTTGCACTAAAGTCACTTATCCATGATGTCACACACACTTGCTCACTGGAAAGTTTCATGGAGCAGATTTTTTTAATTCTTGAGGTACGAGATCAGAGAGAACAGATTGATGTCCAACGACATGAGTCTGCATTCAATCATGTTTCATATCAGCTGCATAGAGCCGGAGGCAGAACGAAGCACAACAAAACTCACCATGTTTGACATGAAAGAGTGGAATATAGAAAGAGAGCATTTATTTCACTGCTGACATGATGATGACAAAGAAACCAACAGACACGTTTTAAATGTACAAAGTTAGTTTCATTTCCACACAGAAAAAATTACTGGTTGATATTAAACTCACTAATATGAAACTCAACATCAACATCAATAACATCAAATATTGACGTTACTGGAAATTACTGTTGGAAGTCACTGTTACTGCTAGTCGCAACAGAGATCTCACTGAGAAGTTTTCCAAAAGCTAGCATTTCCACTGTTGAATGGTTGTCATTTTTAAAATATCATCCACAACAGACAACTAAATTTACTTTAATCTACCTAGTTAAAAAATGTTCAATAAGCTTGTAAATAAATGGGTTCTCTGATTCTGTTCTATTAGGTAGTATTACTGAGATTTCCTGAGGGCCTTTGAACACATCTTGGTAATGCTCCTGGTGTCTGTCCAGAATCAGCGATTCGACGTATTGTGATGTATACACACTCTTTGCAGCTGTTGACAAACCTGCTACATAGAAGCAAAAAAAAAATAGGTGATCTGACCTTGGTTTTTCCCAGCTGCCAGTTGGTGCTGCTGCTGTCGTACAGGTGCAGTAGCTGCAGGCAGCGGCCCCTGTGGTCATCTGGCATCCCCTCGCCCCGCATCAGTACTTTATACCTGATGTGAAAGACAGGGTTAGTGTTCAGGGTTGGTGTTGACCATTCATCTTTTGAAGCTTCTTCTTTGTTTCACACATTAACAGTACACATTTACAGTAATAGTTTTTATTTAGTTTCTTTCATGTATAATATCATTAAATACACAGATTCATGAAAGCGAGAGTTTGTGACCAAGTTCATCCATACTGACCTGGAGCAAAAGTCTTGGAAGGCTCTCCGGACTGGGAAGCCAGTGCGTCGGATCTTGACGGTCTCCAACATGCCGGAATATCTGAGCTGGTTCAGAACCACTGTCTGGTCAAACTGATCCGGCATCTGGAGACAGAGCCAGAGGTCAGAGATCAACTAATGAGTTTTAACAAGGTTCAGACTCTAACTGTGGTGAAAATACAGTTATACAATATACATTTAACCTTAAATTAATTAATATATTTCTTTGCAGGTGGGTTTTGTTTTCAGAAGTCCTGAGCTGATTCTGGTAAAACCTGGTGCTAGTGTATAGAATTCTCTAATGACAAACTCTTTACATTTTGGAGATTTTGGAAGTAGGAAATATACACAACCATTGTTTTAGTGCTTAAGTGGCTTTTAGTGGTCAATGAAATGTATAGTGTGATAGTCAAAAGAGAAGTTGACAGAACTCTTCTGTGATTCAGCTAAAAACATTCTGATAGCTTTTAAATACACCTTTTGGTTGTCAGTCAACTATGAAACTGATCAATGGTCTTAGTGAAGGTCTGAACCTGCTGGAATATTTTTTAATAAACAGTTTTGTTTATGACTGTGTACAACAGAAAACTTAATGTTTCCCATTTCTGAATGAGTCTCACTCAAACACACTCCTGCACCTTGCAGCCATTCAGCGGTGCAGACAGATGTGCATACTGCAATCAATCAATTGGCCCCTCCCCAAAACATGCTTGGCATTAAGAAAGCATTATTCCTCACAGAAGAGCATTGAAAACAGCCACATCCCCGCAGTGCCCTCTCACCTCGTCAACTTCAGTGGGTGTTGGTGATCTCAGAATAAGAGGGGAAGCTTTCACACTCACTGTAACACTCCTTTATTCAGCCCGTCCCCCCAGTGAACTCAATGATGAGTTGCTCAGATGAAGGGAGACCAATTCACTAGCAGATTGTGACGCAGTGATTGAACTTCTAGGAAACCTCATTGGCATAATGTCCATTAGCATATAGCCACACTGTGGTGGCACAAAGCCAAGTGGTTAACACTTGGAGCTTGAGGTTGTCAGCAGGACCCATCTCCTTCACGGTTAAGAAAACCAGAATGACTTTCCTATAATGTCCCTAATTTAGTCCTGTAATTTACAATAACATCCATGTTTCTGTTGGTTTAAATTATATTCTTCTTCATTTCTTGCTTTATCTACATTTCAGTGAACTTGTTTTTAGAATACTTATGGTGCCAGGGGAGAAGCAACCCCGCATCCCTGGATGTCCAGAAAAAATAATAAATGACGCTTTCTGTAGCTGTATCATAATGTTAATATCAAAAACATTTTAAAGACAGAAGAAGGCAAGGAGGGAATCTTCAGTCAGCATGTTGTCTTTTAATTTTGAAGTTAAAGCTTCGTCTTTGACGTCCACATTCTGAGAGGAAAACTAGACCAGCGTTCTGGCAGCGTTCTGGAAGCGTTCAGATCTATCTTCAGGAGCCATGAGGGATTATCTCTCTGCTCAGCAGGAGCTCCTTCTCTGAATTCTGGAGAGTCCACGGAACCATGTTTTTGGCTCAGAGATGGACATAAATCCAACGTAATCCTGACCCTGCTGGATTTACCCTGACGCATTCTGGAGGATTCTTGCAGGTTTGAGTCTTAGGAACATAACAGAGCACAAAGGAAGCCACTAAGAAATTAAGGCTCAAATAAAACCAGAAAATAGAAGTTTACCTCCAGCTTCTGATCTACAGTCCACTGAGATCTCAACTGTTTTAAACAAACTGATCAACAGACTGTTGAAGAGCAACAGCTGTCATCACCATTGATTCATCTGTCAGCTATTATTATTAATATTGGATGAATGGACCACAAAAATGTCAAATCACCTCCCAGAAAAACACAAACATCTTCAGATCACTGGTTCTTGATTAAATACATGATTAAATGTTCAATAAAATAAGGAGCAATAAGAGAAGTGATGCTTAGCATTATCATAACCATCAGTAAGACATTTCCTTCCATTATGAAACTTGTTCCATGTTGTTTGAAAACCTTTAAGTCCAATTAAGCAGTTGAGCAACAGGAATATTTTGAGACTGGTGAGATTAATTACTGCTGTTAAAATGAAACAGGAGTCTCAATTTAAGTCTCAAGAGAGTAGAAAAAAGGAGTTTACTTTCGTTATGAATGACTCATTATCAACAGTTTCTATCCTGGTGCAGCAGCAGATCTTCAGCGGCTTTATTTAACTTGTTTCTATAGCCGATTAGAATTAAAGAGGATCAAACCAGTGTCACTGTCTTCAGGCACTAAATGCATGCTGGGTAATATCACCATGAGACACAGTTGAGGTTTTTCACTGTGTTTCTATCCCAAATGTATAATAAATATGCAGCAGCCTGAAAACCAAACTGACATGATGAAAGACTCTTTGTGCATCTGTCATGCAGCTGAAAAACAGAGAAGCCACTGTTTCTCACATCATTCCACAGCACTGAAATGCCCTGTGCAACAAGCAAGCACTCAAACGTTGAAAAAAATGAAAGCATCAGTTCTCACCGTGCATCACCACTCAGTATCCTGCAGCAGTTTCAGATCAGAGAAAATTATGAACTTCCAGACGTGGCTGTATGTGTTTCTACGCCACACTCGTACAGACTCTCACACACACTCTGCCTCTTTAGAGTCAAACAAAGGCTTTCAAACCCCACAACTCCACTCCCCTTTCGAGAGAGGGAGATGGGAGGGACATAGTTGCCATGGTGATGCGTCTCCTGCTGAGGCTAATTTGTGCAGGCCACTTGTCGGGCTTCACAGAGATGTGTGTGTGCGTGTGTCTGTTTACATTCAAATGCTGCAGTGACTTTTGTGTCACACACTGGTGCAACGCTGTCTGAGAGCAGCTGAACTGGACTCAACACAACATTTTGAACAATAAGCCTCGATGTGTATAGTCAATGAATCAGATCCGTCAGATCATTATTTCAAGGTTAGGTCATTTTATCGGGGCATTTATTACTTCTCAAAAAACTCACTTCACAGAGTCTGTGACTGTATGTATGTATTATGTGCATTTTGTTTAACAGACACAATAATGTCCAAAATAATTTTCTATCACAGGAGCATAAATCTGCTGTTGTTACTATCACTCTCACACATGCACCCATGCGCGCATGCAAGCACACATACACACATGCAGCCTGAAGAAGGGTGGTGTTGCAGTGGTGACGGCCAACTGCGTTCGATGGATGTAGAGGATTATATTTACTCACTAAACTAACACGTCATTTAAATATTTGAACATGAAATTGCAGAAAACGTGTGTGTGTGTGTGTGTGTATGTGTCTGCACACCCTATTACTCATTCTGTCAATATATTGACAGATTAATACTCTTGTGACCCTGAAGCCTTTAAACGGCCCTTTGTCAAAAAAAAAATGGATTTCTCCTCATCATCTTCCTTCTCTGTGACACCTGCTCAGTGTCACACAGGCAGAAAACAGAACGCATCTCGGGGGCTTTTAGGGGCTGTATTGGCCTGACCCCATTTTCCCTGAGGGGGGCAGGGGGGAGCTGTGCCTCTCCCTTCTACATTAAATTCCATTGAAAACTCATCATGCAGCCTGGTTTAACATGTGATCAGAGAAGGATGTGTTTCACCTCATAAAAAACATGACCTGGCTGTCAGCTGGACCCATTTATATATCTATTGATCTGTGTATCTATTGAACTAGCATCTTTTTTTATAATGAGCATCAGTCACTGGTTCTGAATGTCAGTTTAATGTTACAGATGTGTGTGCCTTGCCATCATAAGACTGACAATAAGAAGAAGATAAGACAATAGAAGACCCCCCACAGGACTCCAACCACACTGGAGCCCCGGGTATGTTTTTCAACAGCCCTGCCTGCTTTTCAACTGATCCAGCAGGCTACGTCAAAGGGACTCCCAGCAGTGGTTCCCAAAAAAGCAGGCTATGATTGGCTGTAGTGCACCACTAGGAAGTGACTACCACTACCACTAAGGTTTTAAATGTACCGGCGTACCTACCTAATTCTCCATATGAGATTTTATTTATTTATGTATATTTTTTCTCAAACATTAATATAAAAGATATTTGATATGATTGAATGAATGATATAAATACTGAGATCAATAACACAGGATCCAGGACTTCAGACCGACAAAAATGGACCTGAACAGGCTAATAAAACCCTAAAGCTACTAAAAAAAAGACTAATAAAGGCTAAGTTGACAGACTCCCTGACTACCAAAATCCTCAATTGGAAACATTTTCCTGAACTGAATAAGCAAATGAATAAAAACTAATTTATTTCAAAGCAAAATAAGAATCATTATTGTAACTCTACTGTGACTATGTAAATTTCAAAACATCTTCTGCTTTTTACTCCTGCAAATGGATGCAGGACAAACAATGATGTCCTTTTAAGGATTTTAAAGAGTTAATTAATAATTAATTAATGATTTTTTGATGTGTTAGTTCTTGTCCTGATCTTTAAGATTTGATACTCAACTCATAACCACACACATAGACTACCCTCTGACTGTCACAGTGCGTAAAATACACAGGGGGTGGAAAAATATCAGAAATGATAATGTAAATCAACATGTTGAAATATCTGATTGAACAACCAGTGAAAACAGACTAAAAATAATAAATAACTAAAAAAACTGGAAGCTGTGATGGATCCTGCGCCTCATCCATCACTTACACCAAAATTCATTACATTTCTGTTCGTAATATCCAATTTTTCCTATATTTTTTCCACCTGCACACATCATCTACTGCAGCCTGTCCATCCTGGAAGAGGGATCCCTTCTCTGTTACTCTTCCTGAGGGGTCTTCCAGGTTTTTTTCCCCATTAAATGTTTTTTTAAGGAGTTTTACTTTGTATGACGTGAGGGTCTAAGGACAGGGGATGTTGTGTTGCTTTTGTACAAACTGTAAAGCCTGTTGGGGCAAATCTTTGATTTGTGTTTCTGGGCTATACAAATAAATTGAATTGAATTTAATTAAAAAATAGACAAAAAAATAAATCAATTAAATACATGAATAACAAATTTTCTTTTAGCACTAAAAACATTATTTAGTAAATGAGTGTAATCCCTTGCTCTCTTACAATAAATTATAAATATAAAAAACAGTAGGCTTTTGTGATGTAAAAAAAATGACATAAAGATAAATAATATCACAAGTTTTACCATCTTTAATGTGACCTATAACCTGTACAAAACTAAAAAATAATTGAAACTTTTCAAGGAGAAAAATTAAACAACCTTTGTTACATAAATATTCTATCTGTGTAGCACATCTTGATGTGGTAATATTTGCCCACACATGCCCTCACTGACTGACAGTGAGGGCATCTGCTGTGAATAGCCCTCTTCATATCACCTCACAGATGTTTGATAGGATTCAGTTCTAGACCCTGACTGGGCTGTTTCAAGACTGCCATTTTATTCGAGTGAAGCCTCTTGTTTATTTTTTAGTAAGGTTTTCTGCTTCATCATTACTGTCACTGCTTCATCATCACTGTTGCTGCTTCGGCGTTGAGGCAGACGCACTGTAACAATCAGATGTTGCTGTTACCATAGCAATGAGCTGACTTTTACTTTATAATTTCCTCTCCTGTGTTCAATAAATTTTACAACTCCATTGTAAAAAAAATGGAAGTCTTTCAGGGAGGCGAAGTAAAAATAAACAACTGAGATAATGAGGTTGCACGCCTTCATATAATATATTAAAATATATCATATCATATCTAGGATGAGGCGGTGTTCAGATATAACCAATTAAATTCAAATTTATGTTAAACTGGAGTCAACACACACCTGTCACCACTAAAAGAGCCTCTGATTAACATCAAATATATTTGAAGATGAAGAAGAACTCTCAGAACAGCACACATCAAATCAACAGAAAGGCTTCACCAGAAAAAATGGTAAATGGCCTGCATTTGTAAAGCCCTTTTCTAATAATTTCCTCACTCAAAGTGCTTTACACTACAAGTGTTTATTCGCCCTTTCACACACATTCATACACTGATGGTGGTGGCTGAAATACAAGGCGCTGCCCACACATCAGGAAGATAACCATTCACACACCGAATGGCACAGCCATCAGAGGCAAATCAGGGTTAAGTATCTTGCCCAAGGATACAACGATGTGCAACTCGGAGGAGCCCGGAATCAAACCACCAATCCTCCTACTAGTGGATGACTGGCCACTCTGAGCCACAGCCACCCCAAGAACAAAATTAAAGAAAGAAGGAGATTGAGATTTTGGATCAGAATCTTATGTTTGTGTAGATTCTCATTCATCCAGGTCATTGTAGTGTCAAAGGAATTACTTGTAAGCAACTGGACTTCTTCTTGTAGCTTGAAGGCATTTCACCGCCTATCCAGGCAGCTTCTTCATTTCTGGCTTGATGCTGGAAAACCAGGAGCTTAATCTCTGGATCACTGAAACTGTAAACAACACTCGTCCGTGTCTTTAAAGGAGTGTCCTTTTTCCTTTAGATCCAGATGTACTGCTAGGCCCTGTCCTGATGTGGTGGCTCTCCTTTGTTGTGCCATGCGTTTGCGGAGTGGTTGTTTGGTTTCTCCAATATATAAATCCGGGCACTCTTCACTGCATTGTACAGCATAAACCACATTGTTGAGGTTTTGTCTTGTGTTTTCTTTTGTTGTTTTGCTTGTTGTCCGTCTGTGTATTGGTTTCTATTTTCTGTCTTCTATCCGTTTTGGTGAGTGCCCTGTTGGGGTAACCAAAATTTCTAAGTGCTTGTTTGATGTGTGTGTTCCTTCTCTTTCCCTTCTGCTTTGGAGGAGATGATGTCTGCCTGGTGTTGTAGGGTTCTGATGACCCCCAGTTTCTTTTCCAGTTGGTGATGAGAGTCAAAGCGTAAATATTGGTCTGTATGTGTGGGTTTCCTGTAGACCTCTGTGCCAAGACCCCCACTTTCTTTTTTCGGCAAGGACTTCACAATCCAGAAAAGGCAGTTTTCTGTCTTTGGAGTCCTCCCTGGTGAACTTGTAGCTGTTGACTGGTTTATGTGTTTTGTGAAAGCTTCTACTTCCTGGCTTTTGATTTTGCTGAATGTATCATTCACATATCTAAACCAGTGGCAAGGTGTTGCTTCTTTGAATGAGGTCAGTGCTTGGTTCTCAAACACAGAAGGACAAGCAAAACAACAGAAGGAAACATGCAGTAGTTCCATACGTATCTGGTTTCTCTAAAAAACTGAGAAGAATCTTCAGCAAACAAAACATCCCTGTTTATTTCAAGCCTGGCAACACCCTCAGACAGAGACTGGTCCACCCCAAGGACAAAACTACCATCAGAGCAGGACTCATTCTCTGGATCATGTAACCACAACGACTCGCACTCCACTTCATACCTTGAAGTGTGACTTATGAGACTTTTCTTATGAGAGTGTTGTTTACAGTTTCAACCAGTGATCCAGAGAAATAAGCTCCTGGTTTCCAGCATCAAGCCAGAACTGAGGAAGCCTCCTGGATAGGTGGTGAAATGTCTTCAAGCTACAAGAAGAAGTCCAGTTGCTTACAAGTAACTCCTTTACATCAGAATCTTATCAAACATCTCTGGGGTGATGTGAAGAAGGCTGTGACAGCAGATACCAGTGCTATCTATCAGATTTGGAGCGATTTTAGCCAAGAGTGGGCCTATATTACCACACCCAGGTGTGCCTTCTGAAAAGACTTCTAGCCAAAATGTCTGACTGCTGTAATGAAAGCCAAATTATTAGTTTAAGGGTGTGAATATCTATGCAAACTGGTTTTAGGGTGAAGTTTTTAGTTTATTATTATTCTTCTTTAAAAGGTTTATATTTTTCCCAAATTGAGCTGGACAGATTATAGGTCACATTTAAGGTAGGAGAATTGTAAAATGATTTATCTTTGTGTTATTTATTTTACACAAATATATATCACAAAAACTGGCATTGTAACAGAGTGAAAAACTTTTCATATCATAGAAGTGAATATGTGAAGGTACAAGGTTTAGAATCCATTTGTCCCACTATAGAAAACTTTTGGCAGTATTTTTCTGTATCCGTAACATGCACCTGTGAACCAAACTCTTTTATGCCCAGAAGAAGTAGTTCTTCATGAAATGCCTTGTCATAAAAAATGGGTGGGATATTTTGCGACAAACTTTTTGTTGTAAACAAATAATGATGATGTGAATATCGCAGAGGTTGGACTTAGATGATACAAAACAGGATTCACCTTACAGTCTGTTTGGGAGATTTCAAATGCCTTTGCAAAGTGAAGCTGGGCTTGGAAGTTTCATCCACCCTACACTATAGCCCAGACATAAAAAGAAGACAGGAGATTGTTGTCACATATACTACACAGCCAGTGCTTGAGCTATTCCTGAGGCTCCTTCTTGGCAGCCTCCCTCACCGGTTCACTTCTTGTCTTATGATCAATTTTGGACGGATGTCCTGTTCTTTGTATTATTACTGCTCTGCCATATTTTCTTCACCTGATGATAAGTCTCTTCACTGTGTTCTACGGTATAATTAAGCCCTTAGAAATGCGTTTGTATCCTTCAGCTGACTGATATTTTTAAACAATAAAATCCCTCTGATCTGTTGGAAGGTTTCTGTGGACCACGGCTTGTGCTGGAAGATGTGGCTACAAAATGTCAGGAAAAACTGCTAGAACAACTGTGACTTTATTGAGGTTAATCAGAGGTACTTTAAATGGTGAACGTTGTGCGCTGACTCCAATTAACCATAAGTTTGAATGTAAATTATTAAATCAAACACAGCTACATCCCCATTTATAAGAGGGTGTGCAAGGTTGTGCAACATAATCATCTTTATTTATTTTTACTTCCCCTCCCTTAAAGATTTCACTTTGTTTTTCAGTTGTGTTTGCAAGTTATAGGTCAAGATTAAAGGTGGGAAAAGGTTGTGAAATTATTTATCTTGGTTCTGCATAATATGTAGATTTCTTTATTAAAAAGCTTCAAATTTATCTGAAGTGTTGCAGTGTTTCCTCCTTCTTTTAGTTCTTCCTTTCTTCCAGACAGACATCAATGTTCAATAATTCCACTGCTAACTGTCTTTCACTTTGACTTGGTTGGCATCCAGGTGTTTGTCTATTTTCTGTTATTACTTGCTGCTGCTGTGTAATATCACAGATCAGTCATTAATACACATCTGGTCTGTGAAGCTGCCTCATTTCAGACCAGAGACACCCAGACATGTTTTGACATTGGATGTTTCCAGTAAATAATCTATAATCTGTAATTAATAACCCATATCTGTGCAGGTCATGATGATGACAGCAGTCAGTGACTGTGAATAATCTGCAGTAGGGAGCCAGTGATACACTTTCTCTCCTGTATTTTATTTGTGTACATTAGTTCACATTCCGCTCTACTCCAGCCTGTTGCCAGGCAACCAGGGGTCAGAGGGCACAGCAAGGGGCCAGACACACCTCATTCCTGTCTGTGGCTGGTTGGTGGGGGAGGATTAAATTATTTATTTATTAAACCAGCCAGCCAGCCAGCCAGCCAGCCAGACAGACAGACAGACAGACAGACAGACAGACAGACAGACAGACAGACAGACAGACAGACAGACAGACAGACAGACAGACAGACAGACCTGCTGATGCGTGTGTGTCTTTGTTTTCTCACCTTGTGTGTATTAGGTTTGATGCAGCGGATGAAGAAGGGGTTGGAGGTGCTGAGTGTGGCCATCAGAGAGTGTAAAGAGTCCTGTAACACACACACACGGGTACATGGTTACGTTAATGCTAATGTTATTAAGAATTAAGTATTATTAAGTTACAGAGATATTATGAATATTATGCATACTTGAACTGCATTTCTAATAATACTATACTATTACTACTGCAATATCTAATAATCTACATTTTGTATCTTAATTTTGTAACTGTTTCTGCAGCTTGTACAGTGAACAATTACTACTATAACTTACACCACCAATGCCAAAACATGCAATATACTTTAATTCTACTACTTCTTCTAGAATGACTACAGATTAAACCAAATAATATTAAAGCTACTGCATATTATAACCAACTACTGCTAATACTAGTACTACAGCTACTACAGATTATAACCAATTACTAATAAAACTGCTACAACTAATACAGATTATACACCAACTACTGATACAGCTACTACAGATTATTACCAACCACTACCAGAACTAATACAAATTATAACCAACTACTACTAAAGATACTACAGAGCATAACCAACTATCATCATTAGTACAGCTGCAACAATTTACTTCTTTCACTCCTAGTATTAGCAGCATTTAGCAGTCTGGATATTTTAAGCAATGAGTTGCAGTAGCCTGGTTGTTTACCCACTTGTTTGTCTTTTTGTTAGTACCTTGAACTGAGAGCTGACAGTGGGCCGCCGGTGCTTGGTGCTCCTCAGGGTGTCCTGCTTGTTACGGCTTAGGACGTGTTGGAACAGGTCGTAGATAAAATCCAGCCTGAGAAGCAAAAGGAGGCGCAGTGTAAGATTATTTCATGTGAGAAATGAATAAAGGTGCTAAGATGCTGCACCCACCTGCTTTCTCTCAACAGGTTCAGGATGTCGTCTCTGAATGTGTCTCTGTTCTTCTCCAGCATCCCCCTGACATCATACACCACCTGCAACACACCAGCAGGAGGCAGCAGAGGCTTTAAGCAGCCGCACTAACAGTTTCTGCTAATCAAAGTCAGAGTAGAAACATCATCTATGTCGCTCAGCTTCACTTACACCACTTTAAAGCTGTATGTATAGCAATGGAAAATCAACATCTGCATTAAAGAGAAAACCCAAAGAGTTTGAAAAGATGTGGAAATAGAAGTGGGGAAAAGTCTCCAGGTAGTTTGGATGAAATCATCATGAATATCATCATTTTTTATTGCTTCATTATTAATCATTTTAGTATATTTAGTTGTATTTTAGCAGTTTGTTTTGAGCTGAGCTGGAAGGCTAAAAACAAAAACACTAAACACTTAATTTTAGCTTTAGATCCACTTTAATCATGTTTAACAGTAGTAGGACTGCAATTTACCTCCATCAGTCTCAGGGCTGCTGAGAAGTTAAATGACCACTTTATCCCGTTTCCTCAGCAATGACTGATCATGACAAGATCTTCTAACTTCCAAAGCAGAAACTGTGAACTTTAATGTTCAGCCTGTCAGTTTCTTACCTCTCCTGCATAGTGTCTGACTCCAAAGTAGTGAACAGCAACTCGTGGTTTCACATAAAATGTGTTTTTCTGAAACAGAAGGAAACATGTTATGAGTAATGAGAGAATCATGTTTATTATTCAACCACAGGCTGCAGATGATGTTTACTCAGATTCCCCTTATAGGTAACCGAAGAATTATTCTATTAAACACCAAGGTTGTGAAATAAGAAGCTTATTCTCTCCATCGGAAAACAATATCCTTCTATTATTTTGTATTTCTCCTATGGACTTTGTCAAATACAAACCTAATTACCAAGGTAAAATAAAGTGTAATAATATGTGTAATGTGTGTCTGAAAACACCTGAAAACAGTAATGCTGCATTTTTTGTAACCTGGTATGTGCCTGCCTGCATGTCATCAGTTTGTGCTATAAAACAAAGTTAAAATAGACACAAAACTCTGACAGGCAAGAGCCACTAGGAGCCTCTAATCCACTAAAATCATGCAAATTTCAGAAGTTGGACCAAAATTTAATGTATTTATTTTTAAGTTTCACCAGAAACATCCCAGAAGTTTTCCTGTAATGCTGTTTACAGATGAACAGACAATCAAACAAAACGTCCCTAGAAGTGAAAGTAAAGGAATGAAGTGGCGTACTGAGTGCTGACTGTGCAGCTTCTCCAGTAACGTGTCATCTGTAGCTTTAGGGAAGTGACTCTCCTCGTTCATCAGGGCCAGGAGACCCAGTTTCTATGGAAACACACAGATCATCACCAACTTTACTTATACAGCACTTTTATAAACAGAGTTTATACAGTGTTCTATCATAAAAAGCAGGAAACTCAGAGGCAAAATGAAAACAAAGAAAGAAAAGACAACTAACACTAAAATATAGTTACTTACCCCCTATCATCAGCACCAGCTGTTTTTTCTTTTATTTTTCATTAGTGTTTTTTTAATCTACCATCTTTTTGCATAACTTGTATACAATGTTGTTTCCTTCTTATAAAAACACTTTGAGAATCTGTTCCAAGTAAATAAAAACAAACATTTTGATCTGATTGAAATAGTAAAGTGAAGTTATGATGAAAGTTCAGAGTTTCTTCTGCAGCAGAATGTGACAGTCCACAAACCTTCTCGATTAGATCCAGACACTCGCCATTATCCATCCAGTTAATGTCGACCCACAGTAGCCCCTCCCTGCAGAAAACACACACACACACACACATGCATGCACACACGCATTTTTATAAACTGAATATGTTTAACCCCTGTTAGCTTCAGTTAGCAGTGAACAGCTGATCCAGACTGAACATGACCAGAAGCTACTGTGGGAAAAAATTCAGCACAAAAGCATAAAACATGGATCCTTCTGCCAGAGAAGGTATGGCACGACAGCTCTATGAAATTATCTGGCAGTAAGCTGCAGGAGTTTCCACACACACTCAGCCAAACTCAGAGCAGAGTCAGTGCCAGAATGAAGCCCATTATTGTCAAATATAATCTCATCCCTCTGCAGCATTATGGTCATCACTATTCATCTCTGCTTCTTACAACATGTCAGTGATAGCAAAGCTGCATCTGTGTATTAAGGATTAAGGCAGGAAGTAGGCAATTGTTGTTTTTTGTGTGATTGCACAAAAAATCACAATAACCTTTCTGTATATAGTAATTAAAGTGATCTGATCTCATCACAGTCCTGTTAACACGTTGGAGAAAATCCAGACCACTTCTGAAGGTCTGAACCAATCACAGCTCACTTTAGAAAGTGGGGGTGTGGTGAGTTTTTAAAGGTCTGATTTGTGATGTCAAATCTCATGTTTTAACCAAATGTTTTCACCTACTTGTTGTATTCAAGTTGCTCCAGGGAGAAAATGTGCTTATTAAAATATTCCTGAAGCTTCTCGTTTGCATAGTTGATGTTGAATTGCTCAAAGTGGTTCACCTGTAGAAACACAAACAGACAATTATAGGAGTGTTCACTGACCAAGAATTAAAATATCATCAACTAATCAAGGCTAATGTTAAGATTCTAGCTCTCTTTTTGTTCTCCACACTAATCTCTGATGTTTCTGCTAGTTCCCACTCACTTCAAAGTTCTCAAATCCAAAGATGTCCAGGATGCTGATGGATTTGAAGTCTTCTTTTCCTCGGATACGGCTGTTGAGTTTGTGAGTGATCCAGTTGAAACACTGAGAGTAAAGTGCCATGGCCATGGAGTCTCTGGAGTCCACCGCCTGACAAGAGCAGCAGAATATATGTCACATATATGTATATAAAATATAATACAGTATATACTAAGGTCACAGCTGCTTCATCACTATTTATTACAAATCTGAATGAGTCAAACACTAGAAAAAATGTTAACTGGTTTTAGGTAAAATATAAAAAAAGGAATGTCAAAGTTAAACATGAATCATGTAGAATAGGTAGCTATAAAGTTAGTATAAATATTTGAATATCTGCAGCAGCAGAGATGAGTGAAGGCACCAACCTGCTCCACAGTGAGAGGAGTGCATATCTCTTCTCCTCTAAGGATCATGGACCTGTGGGTCAGAACCTCTGACAGCTGATCTGAGTTCAGCCCCAAGAGCTCAGAGGTTCGGCTGAGAGCTGCAGGAAACACACAACACTGTCAGAGATGTTGGTGTGTGTGTGTGTGTCTGTGTGTGTGTGTGTGTGTGTGTGTACCTGATTTGGAAGCAACCTGAGCTCCTCCAGCTGTCATGAACTCAATGTTACCGGTGTGGAGGATCCCAGCCAGCAGCCGTAGGATCTCCTTGATGTTCTCCTCTGTGAACTGCATTGTCCGCATTGCATTCTAGGAATCCACAAACACACACAAGACCACTGAGAAGCTCACTTAAGAGCCTCATGTCAGACACCGATGATTCCATCATCAAACTAGTTGGAGATTAATTTTTCTAGTTGCAGCACATTGACTATACAGAATCTGGTCCTGGAAGAAATTATTCATTTTTTCAGCAAGGATCAGTGAGTGATCTATATTGTTTATGTGTTTTCCTAATTTGTAAATGTTGTGTATTTTTGTGTGTAACTGTTGTTTGTGTAACTGTTGTGGTGGATCTTCCCTGCGTACCAGGACATCCTGGAAAGTGCCTTTGTCATTGATTGTCTTGTCGGTGCAGCTGGACTGTCTCAGGTAGTGATAACTGTCAGGATCAGTCAACGCAAACGCCTCTGCAACACAAACACATTTTTTATTCATATTGAGGAGAAGGAGGAAAAGGGAAGGGAGGAGAAAATAAAAACTCACCTCTCTGCTGTGTGTTGCTTCCTGCTAACAGGGCATAGAAGATGTGGTAATTCCTTTCTCCTGGATTCTGTCGGACGACTCGATTCTGTAGAGACAAGAAGTTCAGAATAACTCCATAACTACATGGAAACTACAGGAAAACAGTTTGTCTGAAGCATCTCTCTTAATCTAAAGAATAGTCACATTTCAGGAGCGATGTTTGTAGAATGTAACAGACACCATTTTTTAACTGAAGCTTTATCAGCTGGTGTCTAAAGGCAAAAGGATCCACACTCACCTTCTCTAAGAGGTCTGGGATATCAGAAAAGTGAGTCAAGGTGGAAAACACATCTTATCAGGTTTTACACATGCTTAGTTTAAAACAACAACTTCTTAGAAAATAACTGATCTCTTAACATGCTGCTCTGTTAACATTAGAAACACCAGCAATTAGAATGATGATCGATATGATGAAGCTGATGAAATAATTCACATTTAAAAAAAACTAAAACAGAATAAAACCTGTAGATTACCTCATCTACCTAAAGTTTGCTTAGGATAATAATTTCTCCCTCCCTCCCTTCCTCCCTTCCTTCCTTCCTCCCTCCCTTCCTTCCTTCCTTCCTTCGTTCCTTCCTTCCTTCCTTCCTTCCTTCCTTCAAGGATACAGTCGACAATTCTCCCTCCCTGGATGTTTCCTTTCTGGCAGAAGTGCAGCTGGATGAATTTCCCAAAGCGGCTGGAGTTGTTGTTGTAGACGGTCTTGGCATTTCCAAACGCCTCCATGATGGGGCTGTAGAGCAGATTGAGGTCATCAGCAGGCAGCAAGCAGGTCAATCATTAAGCCAAGGAACAGGCAGTGAACCTCACCTGCTCTCCAGCAGAGCCTCTTCCACATGAGACGTCCTGTCTCTTGATGAAACCTCCAGGGAGTGCTGGCTCATGGCCGACAGGAACTTCAGGATCAGTTTGGTGCTTTCCGTTTTCCCGGCACCACTTTCACCGCTACAGGAGGAGACACAGAAACAAGAGGTTAGAGTCACTTTAAACTGACTGATCCAACCTACACAAGCTACAGGAGCAGTTGTAGCAGCAGCAAGCAAACCTTTTCAACTCAATTTAATTCAATTTCATTTAACTTAATATTTGTTTGGATTCTTTAAACCATGCAAACAAACCAACAGACACCATACCAACCAACTGAAGACTGTAGTTCAGGAAAACAGCAGCAGCCGTTGTATTAAGTTCAAAAAGTTACAAAGTAACCACAATGATAAAAATGAATAAATAGATTGAGACGTATAGTTTATTATCACTAAGTTTATTTCAGTTTTATTAAAGCTGTTATAACTTGTGACCCGAGTCAGATAATCAGATCTGACCTCAGTTCTGAATCATCTCAGCTGCAGTAAGAAGTTGTTGTTGTTCTAAACAGTTGTCAGTTACAGAGACTCTGGTTTTATAACCAGATAAATTCTACATTTGCCACAGCCACATAGACCACAGACTCATTGACTTTCAACTGAATAATTTAAATGCCAAAACAGTAAGTAAGTGTACAGCAGCAGCAGCAGCAAAGCTGGGACTATATTAACATCAGAAGAAAATAAAAACCAAGAGAAGCTGAAAATCCTCATGTGAGTTTTCAAAAGCATAGTTGGCATTTTTTTCTCTAAATTTGATGAAGCGGATTCAGTTTACTGCAGTAAGTGGAACAGTGACTCACATTAAAACACAAACATCAGTTTAAGTTCCCTCGAGAAGCCCTGAGTTTTAAGAAATGATGAGAAGCTGAGAGTCAAAGAAATTTATCAGCTAATCGAAAAAACATCACAAATACATACACATTCTCACACATATCTCAGTGACATTTAACATGAACCAGCCGGCAGCCAGTTTGACCTTTAACAGCAGCTTCCAGAATGAGATGTACAGTCGTGTTGAGTAACCTGAGTAAAGCCAACATTCTTTTTTTTTATAGTCTTTATTTTGATGCTTTGAGAAATGTGTCATTACTTAACAGAAAATCAAGAAAAATATTATGCTGTTCAAAGAATATTAGCATAAGGCAACATGACCTCTTTAAGTATTTTGATAAAGCAAACTCATCTATCGTTCCTTATATGTGGTAAATAGGCCTGACACCATCGAAGTAGAAACATCCCCATATCATGATGCTGCAGCACCATGATATGTCCTTCTCAGAGTGAACCCAAAAAGAACAATCATACTTTCATCAGTCCACAAAATGTTTTTCTCTTTAGGCCAGTTGATGTGTTCTTTGGCAAATTGTTTCAGCACCTGTAGAACTGTTTGCTAGCTTCTTAATGATAAATTAGCTTTACACTGGCATCTTCTAGTGGTCACAATACTTACTGGTAACTTCAGACTGTTTCAGAAAATATTAGAGCTGATCATTGGCTGAGTCTTTGCCATTCCAACCATTCTTTGATCCATTTGAATGATATTCTTGCTTTCTTTCTCGTCTCTCTGGTGTTGATTTCCATTTTAAAGCATTCGAGATCGTTTTAACCAAGCTGCCTTTTATTTCCTGCACTTTTTAATGCATTTTTATTCTTTTCCAACGAAGATTTTAATGCATGCACAGATGTGCGGGCTTTATCCTGAAAAAAAGGCCAACTGATTTACACCCTTTTTTTCACAAAATATTTGACCCCACTAATAACTACACACTGCTATTATTTTGAACACACCTCTTTGAACAATTATTATTAATTATTCAATTACACAGACTCGGGAGCATGCCTAACATGAATCTGTGGTTTTTCTCTAACTACACACCTTCTGATGAATTATTTGTCATCTAGTAATATATTTTATACCAAAATTAATGATTGATCTGGTGTAGCATGTTGAACTACTATTATTTTAAACTGTAACTGTAACAACTGTATTATTTGAAGCTCTATTGTTGCTGCATGAGAGAGAGAGAGAGGGATACAGGAATTTAACCCACAGGGTTTTCCTTCCATCCCTCTATCCAATGTTTATGCAGACTCAGATTTAATGTATATGTGTTTTCAGGTCCTAAAAACAGAAGCATTAAATTCAGAGTTTCTCTGCAGCAGAGGGTCAGAGGCTTTAAAGCTTTTGTGTGACTAACTGAAACTGCTCAGATGACACTGACAAATCTGAAAAGGGATGTTGAACATACTCCCCCCTCCTTTCTTCCTTCCTTTGTGTTGCTCTCTGGCTCTGAGCAAGCTTTTACCACCAAAGGTAACTGCCTTCCTCTTCTTGCTCTCAGATCTTTTGTAGTGATTTGAGCAAAGATGCAGAGAAAAGTGAGAGGAGGAGTGAAACTTTATAAGAAAAGAAATAAATTAGTCCCGTTTAAGAACTACTACAATTTACCAACTTATCTGGAGACACATAACATTCAGAGTACATTAAAGGACTGAATCCAAACTGCAGCAACAAATATTACAGAACAAGACTATTCTAAGAAACCAATTTAAGTAAAAAGGCTTTTATAGGACCAACATGTAACTTTTCCATGTTAAAATGTCTAAAAATAATGATGTTGTATATTTAATAAAAATATTGGAAATGTGTTATCCTAAATTAACATTAATTTGAATCTAAACAAGACGTTAGTTACACGGCTGCATCTGTCAGTCAATACGAATACGTTGTTTCTAACTTTTTAATCACATATTCTCAATTAGAAACTGTGGTGAAAAGAACAATCTAAAACAATCTAAAAATTAAGTCAACACAGTTTCTTTCAATCTCCAGAGAGGCATTTCCACTCACAGTGGTCGTTTTTGCAACATAATCAGGTGCTAGGGTTTGGGCTCTGCTAGTCTCTGATGTTTTACAGACCAGAGAACAGGTAGAAGATATGAGATAGTTGTTCGTTTCTGGAGATTGTGAGTTGAGGGCTGGTTAGAGTTTGTCAGAGTTAGATATTTGCTTTATGTCTGAAGTTGAATTCTTAATAAAGAGATCTAATCAAATTTGGAGTCTTCTGACTGAAACAGATTTATACAAACCAAAAAAACAGGTTATTGAGAACTTGCCTCCTGTTTTCTTCTTGACCTAAGAAATCAGTATGTTTTTACTCTGCCCCCCCAGATTCCTGTTTAATTAACATAGCTTTAGGTTTAATTCAGCGCTTACATCTGGGGTCAGAGGTCAGGGACTGCTGGGTGGTGGAGGTGGTGGGGGTCACGCTAAATAACAACCAGAGACAGAAACCTACACTAAAATCTAATGTATACAAGTTTATCACAAGTTTGAAATGTGTCCCCTGCTTTCAAGTTTGGACTAGAAACAAAGAAAACATAAAACCCTTTGTTTCAAACAAAAAAAAGGCTAAAGCTATTTGACCCCTTTTGTAATGTAAAACATTTAACTTATTCACTATAATAGAAATTATACTTGACCATAATCATATATGCAACAAACTGTTTTATCAAATGACAATGCATATTTCGAGACATATATATATACACACAGCATGAGGTATCAGGCGATAAAATCTCTTGTGCATTGGTTCAAGATCAAGATGAAAAGCTGCTGTAGTGGTGTTGCAGCTGCTGATAGAGGGTTGGAGATGTTCCACCAGTTCCGTTTCCGCAGTGGTTTTCTGCAGCCGAAACTCAACAGGGGAAAAGGCTGTGTTTCAATCATGTGGCTGGAGGCAGACGGGTATCTGCACCAGTTAAACCACGGCATCATGAACATAAATGAGCAGATGCCTTGTGTTAAGAGTTGGATTCCTCCTCCTGGATCTTATTACCCACAATCCCTAAATCTGATGAGAAAGCTTCCTGCCTCACCTCAAAGTGCCAGCTTGCAATTTACAGCTCTTGCTACTCACAGGGTGAATGATCCTTTCTCCTCCTGGGTGGAGCTGCTGCCATGCTACATGGTTTACGAGGGTCTGTTTAGAGGTGATGTGTGTGTGTGCGTGTGTGTGTGTGTGTGTGTGTGTCACCTCATTGTGAAGCAGACCACGTACTCTAGCAGCTGTGCAGGGCTCTGACTCCAGTATCCACTCCACATCAACTTCAGTAAGTCAATCACATTTATGAACCTTTTAACATATGATCCTATATATGAACGACAAGCTATATGTGTCTGTTTGTGTCTGTTTGCACAAAGGGTGAGATTACCCTTAAAAAATGTCAATCACTGTTTCCTAAAACTAAATATTCAGCTCAATAAAACTCAGGTTTTAATTTTGGACATTTTCTTCTTAATAATAACTCAAATCCATCAATATTCTGAGTGTTTGATGTGAACAGATACTTTGGTTTGTTTCAATAACCTCAGGCTTGATTCTCTTAGCCAGCAGTTACTGCTGCACCCTGCAATTAATGCAACCTCACACATTCAGCAGCAACAGCAGCAATAATAACATCGGCAGCAGCAGCAGTAACAGCAACAGCAGCGACAGCGGCAGAAATAACAGCCGCAGCAGTAACAGATTGACTTTTTATTTCTATTATTTTAATTTTACAAGCTCAAAAGCTACGCTGAGAAAACCCTGCTGTTGTAGCTCCAACAATTAACAGCTGATCAACTCCTTATTAACAGCTGATTAAGATCTGAGGGGCTGTAAACCCTGACAACAACAAGCGTAGGAAAAAATTTAACTCTAAAAGGAAAAAAAGGAAACATAAAATTAGTTTCTATTTTTTTGAAGACACTTTTGCATAGATTTTAGCCTTTTGATGCTGCTCATTATAGGAAGAGGATTTGTTGAATTTCTTTACAAACAAGGATGAAATAGCTGAAATGTTGGCTGCAGCAGAGACTGGGAATAGAACAGCCGCTTTGTGCCGACATGTTTGTGTTTACGCCTTCGCTGCGGCTTCTTTTCTTCCCATCGACGACTTCCTGTCACACAAAGACTTTCTGTGTCCTAATCAGTAGAAAGATGGAAGCTCAGACCATGGAACATGTGAGGTCATAAAGCCACTGCTGCTGCTACAGGACTGTTTCTGCTCAGTTTGTATAACACAAAAGTAGAAATTAATATATTTATCGATTATTTATTTTGGAGATTCAGTTTAAGCCTAATGAGATTTAGGACAAATTGAAGTCTCACTAAAAATATACAATAACTGCAAAATGAATAATTATTTTTCAAAGCTCAAAAGCCAAATATTTGCTGTTTGCAGAGAGATCATGAAAGTATATTGATGATATCTTTGCGCTTTTTGCATAATTCACTGGAATTTTGAACAAAAATAATCACTGATTGATGACTGACTGATGATCAAGAAAATGATGGGATACAGGGGTGATGTTGTGGCTTAAATACAGGACAGTTTTCTCTGCTGCAGCCTTACTGTGATACAGGCTGAAGTTTCCCAGCAGGAATAAAGAGCAACAGCCACGTACTCAGGATCCCTGACAACCACAAACATAGTCACAGTAGGACTCCTGCAGCCAGTCACTGTGCTGAACCAGCACAGTGCTGAACCAGCACAGTGACTGGCCACACAGAGATTATGTTTTTAAGGTGTAAAAATAACTTCAGTGTTTGAAGGAAAAGGAAGAGGATGTCAGCAATGCTGCTATGAAAGGAGGTGAACGCTGTCCAGCTCTAGTTAAAGAAGAAAGAGAACAGCAGAACTGGAGGTGTATATAGTGACTGTGTGTGTGTGTGTGTGTGTGTGTGTGTGTGTGTGTGTGTGTGTGTTATATAGTACCGTTTTTAAATCACTTAGAACCAAACCACCCAGAGATCTACAATCAAAGTTTTTAGTGAGTGATCGAGCCTATTGTAACAGCCAATTAGAGGCTGCAATTGAACCTCTGATTGACAGGGAGCTGCCGATGTGCTGAGTCAGCAGAAGTTGTGAAAGTGTGATAATATGGAAACAACATTCTAACATACTGATGGATATCCCACCTGATCAGGACGCACTGGTTCTGCAGCCTTTTCCAAAGCGAGCGGTAGCACTCATTGGCAACGGCGAAGATGTGCGGTGAAATCTCCCCCAGGTGGTGACAGCTGTACTGCTCCACAGCTGCACGCTCGTACAAGCCAGGCAGTGGCTGGTACGGGTTTACCGCTGCCAGGATGGAGCCGATGTATGTCTGAGGGTCAGGAGAGAGAGATGGAGACAGTTAGAAGACACCAGGACAGAGAAAAGACAGTACACAAATATAAAAATGTGCATCAGCTTATTGAATCTGAAAGTGCTAGAAAACCTTTAAACACAGAGTGTTATCATGATGCTTTAAGAAATTTTAAAAATATATATAGTATCTTTTTTTCCAAACTCATCTAGACTTCCTTAAATCTAATCCCATCCTCTTCTATGGAGCAGCTTTGTGGTTATCTGCAGTTCTGTTTTGTGTGTTGAAACTTCATATAAGAACCATGATTCCCCACATTCAGAAACCCCTGAGAAACCAGCTCTGAGAGTGTGTGTGTGTGTGTGTGTGTGTGTGTGTGTGTGTGTGTGTGTGTGTGGTGCAGTACAGTGTATTAAAGCATAAGTATTAATTAGAGCAACTTTGACAAACCCGTCTGTTGGTTGAAGTCGTGAATGTCACTGATTAAAAACTCAAACACACTAATGTAAACGTGAGTCTCAGGTTTCCTGCGTCACCTCTGTGGAATGAGTGTGTCTGAGTATTGGACACCGAGGGGCCTATGGTTAATCATGTCAGCCAATAGGGGGGCTTCTTAGCTCTCAGCCAGGTTGCTGCCCTGGAGACGGTTACCAGGACACAACCACAGGAGGATCTAATTGAGTCCAAATGGTTGCAATTCATCGAGTTAAGAGGAGGCCTGACTTTACCCAAAGGCATGTTCTGTGTTTTCTGTCTCTGCAGCTTGAATAAACCGCTTCACTCTGATAGTTCACTTCTATTCTCGTCAACACACAATCAAAGTCATTCTTCTTGTAGTTGATGGTAAATGGCTGATGTTATTTTTAAGTTATTTTTGGACTGAAGAAGAGACAATGACTGAATGATGAATAGAAAATAGAATATTGGTCCTAATATATTTTATCAACCCTCCAGTGTGGAAAAGTATGCCTTTAATCATGTTAATCATGTCAATTTTATTGCACAGACTCTATCAGCTAATTTTCTGTGTTACTGTAGCTCCAGAAACCTGATAATTGATGTTATTAATAAATTATACTTGCTTAAACATAGTTATTACTTTATTGGTCCTATTTTCCTTATTTTTATTATTGTGTACATTTACTAGATGTTTCATCTCATCAAATTTCTTATTTGTGGGATTAATTACATCTAATATAATCGTTTCCAATTAAAAATATTTTATTGATAATATATGTTGGAACAATTAGCTGGCTGCCATGGAAAGATGTCCATGCGTAATATTGTTAATAACACAAGTTCCCACAAAACATTGTGTGCACCCTGTAACAATCGGCAGCACAATGGATGCTGTAGCTTAATCTGTAAAATGTTATAAAATCCCAGACAAAAAAAACAGACGCAAAACTATCAAGAAGTCAAAAAGATTAAACCAAAGATGTTAGTTGAGGGAAATCATACACAAAAGAAACTTTATACACAAGGAAAGTTTGATGTGGAGAGGATTCTCAATCAGAAATATAAACATTAAGTTAGATCTAAACCAGCTCCGTGTTACTACAACATCCCAGACCAGAGCAGGATTATTGATGCAAATTCTGTCAACTGACATTCAAACAGATTTGCATCCAGGCTCAATATAGGTCAGTCAGTCAGTGGGTCGCTGCACAGTTTTGTACTGGAGCCTAATGTCACAAAAGCAGCAGCCGGGTGGAATGATCGAGCTGCTCAGACTTGTGCTTTAATGTCAGTGGGAAGTCAATGTGTCAGATACAGGAGATAAAATAAATATAATAACAAATAAAAAGACTACATTTAGCTGTGTGAGCTCTGATGTGAGGCCTTTAAATTAGAATTTTTCAAAATGTAAACTATTGTGGAAAAAATATTTGTAAATATTTACTAAGAAAGCCACATGTGTTTGACCTTTTTGTAGTTTGATAACATTTCTATGATCTAAATAAGTTTGAAGATGATGGAAGATGTTTGAACGTTGCTCATTAGAGCTGCAACAATTTAATGAATAGTTGCAGACTACTACATTAATCACCAGCTATTTTGATCATCTATTATTTAATCTGAGTTATTTTAAAGAAGAAAACATCCAAATCCTCTGGTTCCAGCTTCTTAAACTTCAAAGATTGAAAGTTGAATATCTAAAAGATCTTTGCTATTTTTTATTGACTGGACCAATTCTGTAAATTAAAGTATGAATAAATAGTATAAATAAAATGAAGAGTTGAATTTTAAATAAAATAAAACAAAAAGAAAAGTTACTCCGTTCATTCTAAATGGGGGAAATCTTTTCAGAAAAATATGAATATTTGGGAAAGTTTGAATGGCAGGAATGACGCCTCCAGTCTATTTGTGTTGAGCTTTGGTGAAAGAAAAGAAACAACAAGACTTTGGCTCTGAAAACCATTTCTGCTTCAGATCAATTTTTAAAACAAGGAAAATGTTCATCCTACATGAATCCACAAACTTCGGCTTCTGTTCTGTCTGCAAGTTGTTAAGCTAATTATCTTCATTAGTGTTCAACTCACAGCTCAACACGTTCCACCCCCAGCTGCTTCCCAGTTTATCTAAAACAAACAGTGTTTAGAAAATAGTCTTTCACTGATCAACCTGATGATGCTTTATTCAGCAGCACTCTGCTAATGTTGCTAACAGTTACAGGTGATAAACAGAAGCGGATGCAAAGATAATGTAAAATGTTGCAAAGGGATTGTCTGTATTTGCTTTTCTATGGTTCGTAAATGATTTGAAAGAGATGCTCTACAAGACAAGATGTCTCTATTTCTACTCTATTTCTGTCTCTGTCCTCACATGTGATGAGATTTTTAGTTTCAGTCCAACTTGAACAAGCAAAAAACATTAAAAACTGGGTGTGTTTAATGTCTGGTATCTGCACGAAGTGCCAAAGAAAGTGAGGATGATAACTACCGGAAAAAGGCTTGAACTGCTAATTTGGATTAGCTCAGAGTAAAGTTCATTCACAAAACCCCTAGAGGCGTGCTGTTAAGGAGAAAATTAAAACTGAATTAAAACTTCATACACCTTCCAACAGCTTCTCTTTGTCTGCTTTGAATAAAACATTCCACTTAAATCTTGTTGATGAAGAGGAGTGTTTCTGACACTGTGAGGACCGGGATGCTGCAGCACAACTCCAAGCTGTTTTCTCTCGGATATACATGCTGCTGTGCCTGTGGTTTTTTTTTCCGATGCTGCTTACAGTAATTACCCATTACTCACCAGCACCGCAGCTGTAGCCAAACTCCTCCTGGCTTCATAAGCTCCTATTTCAGCAGTTTCGTTTTTTTGAACTCAGTAAGATGAAGCCGGTTGGAAAAATCTGCAGTTTTTCTTTGAGTAAGAGCCCAAATATGTTGTGTTCTCAAGCTTTCCCCACTGTAGATTCTGTGCATTAGTGAGGTCACATTGGTCACCTTGTCCTTCCACTTAAACACAATAAGTGACACGATGTGTCTCAGATTTAGGACATGTTGAAGATTTTTCATCAGATCTGCATCATCTTTAAAATAAATGGGCATCACTGAGGCAACAGGATACCTCCCCCTCGCCTGAATGACCCGACTCCTGCAGATGTTTCTGTGCTTTGATGACCAAGTATAACACATGTGCAGGAATTTGTCTTGGTGACACGGTAACTCAGCGATGGCTGGAAGTTCCTTCTTGCTCCCTCTCACATAAATTTCCTGCTGTCGGTCATAGATTGGTGAGCACCCAGCCCCTGATCCTCTCACTCTGTTTGCTTTTCTTCATCTGGTATTTATTTCCCTCTCAGCAGATTCATCACACTCTGTCTCATAGAACTAATTCTCTGCTGCTCATCTGTAGTTACATCATCAGCAGCGTCTAAAAACATCATTGCACAACTTGGAGGTGAGAGTCTGGTACATTATTGCACATATACTACAAATTACTGAACATAATGCATATGTACAACACATTACTGCATAAATACAGTATATACTGCACATTATTGCGCACAAGTACACATTACTGTGTATATAGTGCCCATTACTATAAATATACTGAACATATACTACACAATATATATGCACACACTGCACACATCACATACCTACATATAAACTATCTATTAATGCACATGTGTTAATAACATAGTTGCATAGTAATACAGAAAACAACCATAACGATTAAAACAATAAGCTCTCACATCTATGACCAAAAAATGATGCAGAAAATCGATTTATTTTGTTGGAAAACTACACAAAGAAAAGATAGATCAACACAATGAAAACCTAAAAATCCCAAAACACTTTGCCTAAAACCACACAGACCATAACACAGATCGGATTCCTGACATGTTTCTAACAGTCACAGCAAGTGATGTCAGCACAGTGGCTACAGGAAGTGACAGCACAGGCAGCTCCACTGAGCGGGACCCTCTGCTGGCCGGACAAGTGACTCCACATCTGATAGTCATCAGGACAGTAAATGTATCTCCAGACTCCCACACACGCTCACACTCTGCTTCTAATAAGGACTGAAGTGGGTTAGTGTTTCAGCCTCAGAAGGAATGTGTGTACACAGATGAGGAGGATCATATTTCCACCATGGGAAAAAGGTTTTACAGAATTCTGATAAAAACGTGAATAAAAAAATCTTTTAGGATTTGATAGTCTATTTTTTACTGAAATCAAAACAGGAATAATGGTGAGTGTGTCTTTTTCAGGTCATAATTTGGATGTTTTAATCATAATTGATCAAATGAATCATAATTAATTTAATCATGACCCTTGGGCTGGGATCTTTCTGTGGAGATTCATGTTCTCCACGTGTCTGTGTGTGGTTTCTCTGGTTTACTTGGAGACTCTAAATTACCCCTAGGTATAAGTGTGTGATTCTGTGCCCCATTATAGGCTGACGATCTGTCAGGGGTAAATCTCTGCCTCTCACCCACAGTGTTCTGGGATTAGCTCCAGCAGACTTGACCATGTTGAGGAATAATGTGTATAGAAAATGGATGGGTTTATCTCATAATGTGGATATTATATTAGAGAAGTTTCTCTACATCTACAGCATGTATTGTTTGTAAAAAAAAAAATCAAAACAACATAACATTTTGCTAGAACAAAATGTGTTTTTGTGTAAAGCTATACACTCTTGTTTTGCATATATTTCCTGTTCACATGTTTTTGACTGAATATTTAGGAGCTGTTGAAAGTGGATATTGTTGCTAAACCAAATGCGGACTGAAACACTTTCCTCCTGCTGCTGACATTGGGACATTGGGTTCAGAAACAAATGGTCTGAGAGGGTCACAGATCAGTGTTTGTTGTTGCTATGTGACTTACATATAAAGGAACTTCTCATAATTCAGAACAAATTCACATCTGTGTGTGTTTGCTTTTTACAAAACTGCATAGGAGACGAGTGAGGCCACCAGACAACAGCACAGCTGGTTACAATCACTATACACGTGCATGCATTCACAGTTCAATTTTGTTGCGTTTCTGGTCATGTTTTAATTTCTTTACTTCACACAGACCAGATAGAAGCTTTAATCGTGAAATGAAGACTGGAATTTTCTTTTTGTGGAGAATTTTTTTTTAATCAGGCTTTGTAACTTAAATTCGTGGCATCAGCAGGGGATCATCAGGAACCTGGCACCTGCAGGTTAGGCTGCATAGGTGAACCCTTGGGTCTCTCACTTGGCTATGATACAGCAAACTCCAGGCATTAGTCAATCACCTCAGCTTCCTCTGCTCTTCTGCATTACAGAAGCTTCACTTACTTGGAGTGTGAAGTAAGACGTTTGACTTCTGACCCCTGATAGTGTCTCCTGCCAAATGCAGACACGTCTCACACACATACACAGCTTCTTACTCTACCTCTGGTTTATCCATGCGCAACCCAATGGCCCCAAAGAGACAAACCTACAAAATATCATCAGTTTTAGGCCTTACATGAAGAGGACTTTCCTGACATGCAAACATCCATGCATGCACACAGCACACACAGCAGTTTTCTGGAAGGTCTCAGCAGATGTCTGCAGTGTGCATGTGAAGCTGCTGAACATTTTTCATCAGAAGAATGTTTAGACAGCAGCAAACCGACAAAATCCAGAAACAGAGATGATAATAATTATGATGATGATGATGATGCCGATACTGAATGTGACATTAAATCTGTGATTTATAGTGTGTGTATAAGAGTGTACCTATGTATGAGTACAACACAACTGTGTTTTGTCTGTTTCCCGGTTGAAATGTTGCTAGCACCTGAAGCTGATTTGATGGGTTTTGGCATCAAGGGCGTGTTTGCAGCTTTTTGGTTTAACCACAAACCCCCATCACCAAAACCTCCAAAACCTTTACTCTAATAAAAAAAGTGAATCCTGCCCCATCAGGGCGGAGATGGGGCAGCTGGGATGAGCACTTCAGCTGTTTAATTTTGACCATAAAGGAGCATTCTGATGTGGTTAAAGTAAAGATACAGCATTTGTCAAAGGTTACTGTGGTTAATGAAAGCAGAAAGCACAACGCTGCCTTTGTTGTTTTTTTTCAGCAGAAAGTGTCTGGTCAGGGCTGTTTATTAAAGAGAGTACATTAAATAGAATGAAACAGGAACAGCAGAGATCTATTTATCCTGCAAGCTGCTGGGTCCATACTGAAGCTATCCTGCAGCAATGACAACAACCACACAGAAAAATCACAGCACCAACACAGAAACACAAAAAAAAAAAAATCACAGCAACATCACAGCAGCAATACAGCAAGGACATAGCAGCAACAAAGAAACAACATAGTAACAACACAGTAACAAGTGACACACAGCAGTGACAAATGACACAGCAGCAACACCGCAACCACAGAGAAACAATCTAGCAACAGCACAGCAGCAACACAGATACAACACAGAAACAGCACAGCAGTGACATAGAAAGGACACAGCAGCAACACAGCAGTGACACCATCAGCTCTGAGCCAGAACATAGCAGCTGCTGCTCCACAAACCAACGTCAAATCAAACAACCAGACAAACAGTCCTCCCTCCTGACATGTACACAATGAGCACTGCAGCTCCAGGTTTAAACAGCCTGAATCCAGCAGGCAGGAAGTCGCCAAGCTGTTTGGGGTTTATCACCTGATCTTTTCATCCTAAGTGCAGCCAGAAACTCTGATAACAACCAGTGTCTCAACAGCTCTGTTCTCAGCTTAATTTTACTTTGTATCTAATTATTTTATTTCTTTGCTGTACAAGTGTAATTAGGATCTGGTGAAGTTTCACTGTCGGCTGATTCGTTGTAATAAAATGCAGGCATTTCTCTGTATATTATGAGTTGCATTAAAGGTTATTTAATAAGTGTAAAAGAAAAAAAGGATAATTCAAAAAGGGTTTTCCTCAACTTTAAGTTTGTTATTATATCAAATCATTAGTTCTGCTTCTGTTTGTTTGAGTAAACAGTAAGTTGTAAACTACAGGCTTTTATTTTGAAGCATTAATTCATTTTAACCACTCAGTTACACAGTTTTTATTCACACCTTGCTTCCAGCAGGAACGGATATTAAATGTGCTTCGTAAGACACTTGGCTAGAACCAGACACCAACATATAGCATTTTAGAGGCCCACATGTCAGAGGCTAAAAGTTTTTTCTTACGTAGATATGTCTCTGCTGATATCGCAGGAAAAGGTTGTGCATAATGGCGCCGTCATGAAGGTCCTCAAGTGTGGCCATGTCCTCCACCGCCCTGCTGCTGCTGGGGTGCATGGGCTGCACCTTCTGGCGGGTCAGAGCGTTCTGCTTATAGGTGTACACCTGAAACACAAAGGTAGAGTTTACAGCTTCACTTTCAGCTTCTCTGAAGGAACAAACAAAGTTGAGCCTCCTGAGGGCCCGAGAAAAGATTTAATATGACATCTTCACATTCCTCAGCCCCAGCAGGAGGAATTGCCCCTTTTCTTTTTTTTTTTAATCAAGGATGAAGAACTAAAAACATTCCAGGATCACATAGCAAACATTACGAGCTTTTGCAATGCATACTTCAGGGCCACAGCAATGATGAGAAGGTGTAATAGAAAACAGCTGTGAAGGAGGAACGGCAGATCTTAGATCAGATTCACTGTGGCTCACAGGAGCCATGAAGTGTTGGAGCTGACAGCTTCTCTCAAACAGTACTGACATGTGTCTCATGTTACTGCAGGAGACAGATGCAGTTTGCAGGAACAAGGATTTTTGGAACTAAAGATACACATGTCAGAATCTGTGGGATTTTGACACAATAAAAGTAATGAAAAGATAAAATAAAATAAGAAATTCTCGCTGCAGCTAACTTAAATAATGTACTGAAACAATCATTTGGGTGTAAAATGTCAATTACTGCTTCCCAAAGCTGAAAATTTTATCTAACATGTCTTTTTTGTCCAGGCATACAGTCCACAACCCAAAAATAATCAATTTACTATTATAGAGGACTAAAGAAACCAGAAAATAATCATATTTGAGAATCTGGAACCGGAGAATTCTGACATTTTCTTTTTAAAAATGACTCAAATCGATTGATAGATTATCAAAATACAGTTGTTGGAGATAAATGTTATAGTTAGCAACTAATCACTAATAAGGTAAAGTAAAAGACTCATATCAAAAGGAAAAGAGGTTCCAAAGAAGAAGTTCTGTTGGAACATTCCTCCTCTTTCTCACAGCTCATGTGTCATGTGACCTTTCTGTGTGTATGACCCTGAGCTGCTTATCATATCTGTCCAAGGCTGAACTCCGAAAAGTCAAAACTAATAATAATATATTCAAACAGACACGTTATATTATAGGACACTACAGTATTTGAGGGCCTTAATGTACCTGAAGAAAAAATAGCTTACAGGCGCTTGCAATAAATCAGGGCAGAAAAGCAAAAATATGTTTTTTTCATAATTTATTACATTTGTCCTTCAAGCTACTCAAAAAAATATATGTTCAGAGATGGTCCAGTCTAAAAATTTCACAGGAGTCATAACTTTAACAAGATAGCTACAGAGAAGAGAACAGCACTGTTGTGTTTTACAAAGAGATATTTCGAATATTTACTTTAACCTAACCTTACTTTAACCTTCTTTTCACTTCAGAAAGTTTATATAGCAAACAGATGATATTCACTGCATGTCCCGCCACACATCAAAAAGTCTCTTGAACCAATACTCTAACACCAACAGGAAGTCTGCTATCTTAAAGGAATTGATTTTTTCACGATTTTCACACATCATATTTGAAGGAACTGGTTGTAGGGATTTTATCCCTGACATCTAACTGACTTTGACTCATCTTTGGAAACTGGACATGAAAAGTTATCAAAGGCATTTTCCTATGTTATTCCTAATTGCTGTGACGACATGGTGAATTTCATGTCTTGTGCTTGTATCTTTAATTGACTTTTGTGACTTTTGCGTTTGTGAGGTCTTTTAGATTTCCTTCATCACTTTCTTTATTTTTGTGTAAAATGGAAAAATGAAACAAATGAAAAATAATTTAAATGCAACAGATAAAGACAAAAAGTCATGTGTCTTGAGCTCAGAGTGACTGCCTAACCCTGAAGATTAATGTAGAGACTCGGAGTCTGATCTGTCTGCAACCGCACTGCACAAGCAGTGAATATCACAGGAGGTCTGCAGCAGATCAGTCAGTGATGTTCTGTTTCTGCTCTTAAGCAACTCAGCAGACAGACCCGTCATCAGCAGGGAGGATTCAGCTCTGAGGCAGGAGCACTTTTTTTTTTTTTTTTACATTGTGAAGGGTTTAACCGCATCAGCTACTGGTGGAAACAAGGACAGCAGCCAAAGCAGCACACTGCTGAATCAGCCTTTCCACGCAGGCACGCACGCACACACACACACACACACACACACACACACACGTGCAGGAGCAGCCAACTGATCATGTTGTCAGGCTTATGTTAAAACTACACAAATCAGTTAATAAAATTATTTATTCTTTTAAGATCCCTTTTCAGGCACATTAGTCCGATCAATGATCATTGAGAAATATTGAAAATGTATTTATTTTATTATTGATTTCTAACAGCAGCCGTTCTATTTTAAAAACAAATCTAAGACCATCTCACACATGCAAAGACTTGGGTTCAAACTGTTGTTTAAAGTGAGGTCAAGGCTGCATTTATAACCTCTGTCTGTTTCTGTCTCTGTCTCCAGTGTTGGACCTGTTAAACTACTTTAATGTAAACTGTTTACAGTCAACAATCAGATACATACAGCCAGTCCTGAAGTCAACGGCTGAAACGCACACACCCCTGACTGGACAATATCACAATATTCAACTTTTAGACATTTTCCTAAATCTCAGTTGTCACTCTACCGACAGGCTTTCCAACCAAAGTCACTGAACATGGAAACTGTGTTACTGTCAACGGAGGGCAGCTTGTCACCGGATTTTCTCCTGAGCAAGATTCTAACTGGTTCGTTCTGGACTAATTGTATTTATGTAGATGAGAAGAAACCAAAGCTGTGAAGCCCAGAGCTCAGCTTACTGACAGATGCTAACAGGAATAAACTTCTGTGAAACAAAAGCCATAGGAGGAGGAGGACGAATAAGATCATCAGCATAAAGTTTGTTGTTCTTTTAAAAGGATCTCATGTTCAGGCTTGTTTCCATCAAATGTTCTAGAATGGGTCTCACTATCACACATTTAGACAGATTTTGAAAAATATTATAGAGAAATGGTTATTTGTTGTGAGAAGAACATGATTTAATTTAGACCTTTGAGTTTACCTCATAAAAAACGGGAGTAAAAACACAAGTGTTGCTTTCATAATTTTGTTCAGTGGTTTCAAGTTAATTAACTTTAGTTTCTATGATAAACTGTTTAAATCATGTTGTTTTCATGAACTGTAGATAAATACAGTGACAGCTGTGTTATTGTTTTCAATATTGTGAAGCCAAACATAAGCTACAATGTGTGGGGCTCATAGCTAAGGTGCCTATTAGTGATTAATTAGCGCTGTTTCTATTCACAAAGAGAAACATCTGCTCTGAAGCTGAACAGGTGAAGACTGGCTCACGTTACAGAGAACAGAAGGCCGACATGGGCACACATGAATGCGCACACACACACTTGCAAGCTCTTTAGGATATGTTCTAACATCTAAAATGTCTCTTGCGGATGTTTCAAAATGTGTGAAATTCAGCTTAGACCAGAATGGACCCTAGAAGAGCAGCTATGGATTTACTCTGCATGCTGCTGACGGCTGCCGCAGAGACTTCCTGCGTGGACGGAGAGCAGATGAGAGTCAGAAGCAGCAGGAGGAGGAGGCTGCAGCAGAGAGATTTAGGGTCACATGGAGCCAGTGTATTGTCCAGAGATTTACAGACAGATTACAGCATTTTTATCTGCTGCTGCTGACAGAGCTAATGACACGTGCATGTGCATGGATACAAACACTGCCCAGTTTCTCTCTCTTCTCTTGTCCGTAACGTCTTTCTCTGTCTCCTCTTTAATTCATATCTTCATGTTGTTGCCGTGCTTTGTAAACAACATTATTAACAGCACTAATATTCTTGAAATTACTAAATGACATTGATTTTAAACTTAATGGAACTCTTCACTGTCACAGAGCATCAGTTTTAGAGCTTTAAAAGAAATAACAGAACTGTGAACTCATGTTACATGTCACAACACTACCTACATTAATCACTAATACAATATTCACCAGCAATTTTGATAAACGATTAACTTCAGTCATATTTTAAGAAAAAAATGTCTAAATTGTCTAGTTCCCGCTTCTCTTCTTTGATTTCTTTAGTCTTCTCTAATAGTAAACAGATTTTCTTTGAGTTATGTATTGTTGGTCTGGCAAAAAAACAAAAATGATCTTTAGCTTTGGGAAATAGTCCTCTACTTATGTGAAGCAAGAAAACTAACTGACTAACTAATTGTTTCAAAAATTGATAGATTAATCAACCGTAACAATAGTCATCTTTTGCAGATCTACTGTAGATGTGTGTACTGTACAGAATCTGTGTGTGAGCATCAAAAACGTGTTCCTGGTGTTTAAAGTAACATCAGTATGCACTGATGCAGTGATATGCAGTGCTGTCTCCTGACTACAACAGGAACTGAGTGAGTGAAGATGTTTGTAGAAATGTTCTGTGTAGAGTTGAGGTTTTCTCACCTGGCCATAGTCTGTGGTGAACACCACAACGCCTCCAGAACAGGACGACACAGTGCTAGGGAGGTGCTGCTCCTCCTCCCGCAGCCACACCCTCTCACCCTGCAGAAGACAGAGAGGGATCATTCCATGTCCTGGAATAAACCATGGCTCAGAAACGACAGTGCTGAGTCAACACATGAACGTTCATAGAGTGTTTCAAGCTGGATAAAACATCTCAATGTAAAACCTGAGCAGCATGAAACAGGAAGTCATTAACACACACACACACACTCTTAGGTATGAAAATATGATTTATGGACCAGAGGTGAAAAAACATCGATGAATTCAGTTTTTACCTGTTCATCTATTTGGAATCTTTTGATTCAACTTCCAGTGTGAATTAAGTATAGAATAACACATATGAAGTTCAAAACATCGATAAAATGATTATTATACATTATTGATGGACAATTCCACTGAAAAAGAAATAATTACAGAATCAATACAAGCAGCCTTTGAGACTCCTCCTCCTTCTACATGATATGGTCAGCTATTGCATGAGTTCCGGTTTCTTGAAGCTTCTACGTTGGGTGGTGCAACACATCTGCCTAGCTCTCTCTTCTTTGTCTCATTGATGCAGGAACAGGTTGAAACATTTCCTTTTGAAGAAGCTTATAGTTATAGCTGGCCTATAACATTGCTATACTGCTATAGGTTTAGACTACCAGGACCTGATGAGATACTTTGAGCTTCTCCTTATTTCTTACATTTGTAATAGTCATGACCACTTGATGTACTTTTTAAATCTGCTGTGTTCCTGGAATCCTGCCCTGTGTTTTCTCATTCTCAGAACATGCTGCAGTGCAGCCACTGAGGGATCTTCTGTTGTTGGAGGGTCTGATGCTGTCCTGGTTTATCTGGAAGCTGTGATGGATCCACTCTCCTCATCCTCCACATACACCACAATTCAACATATTTCTGTTATTCTATTTAATGTCATATTCAACTTTGTGTGATGTGAGGGTCTAAGGACAGGGGACGTTGTGTTGCTTTTGTACAAACTGTAAAGCCCATTAAGCCAAATCTGTGATTTGTGATTTTGGGATATACAAATAAAATTGACTTCACTTAACAAGCAGCAGATGGGAAAGAAACAACTGATTCTTTTTAAATATTTGCAATCTGTTTACATATACATAGATATGCAATAATTCAGAGATGTGATTAACCAAGAACAAAAAATTTTGACCATTAGTACAATAATAGTGCAGCCATTACACAATGAACTTATTTTCACACTTTTAATAAAAACTTGGACATTAGATATTTCTATTGTTAATATGATGTACTACAGCAAACAGAATGATAAAATGTTTATTTATTAAATTCTAGTGATATTTCCAGGTCTTAAATGTGTACTTTACTATAAAATAATTTTCTCTAAAACCTCACCTGGAGTGGTTAGGGCATTGTGAATATGACAAACTACAGAAAACAGAGTAGGGCAAAGTAATTTTGTTTATTTTGTTGAAAATTTTTCGTTAATCAATTTATACTAAAACGTTTATTTGCAGACTGTCCCTAACGTGGAGAAGCTGTTTTCTGGTAAAATGTAAAATCACAAGAAATGTTGACAGTTATAATATAGTATATCTGAGTATGACGATTTTGCTATATACTACACTCTTTATTTGCCTAGACACTGTCTTGATCTCTGATTAAACGCACAGATGAAACCAAATGTCAAGACAATATACAATATGGAGCCAACTTCACTGCAGTGAAACATAGCAACCACCATAGGAAACCGTGATGTAGAAATCTGTGTACCATCTGTTCATTTGGTAATCTTAGCTCAGATGACCAGCCGATCAGCACTGCATAACCAACAACAACAACAATAACAATTAATTATATAATGTGACTTAATAATCACCATCCATCATCACTGCATCATCGTGTTTTTATTTGTCAGAATTTTACCTTTGAAATGGCTGTTCATGTGGCTTCTCTGACTCTGACCTTATCCGAGCAGTTTGCAGTTTACATCACGTTGGAATTGGCTCGTTATTCAATATTGGCTCAATTATTTATTACCTTCACCATAGTATTTATAACCTTCAACTCGGGCAGTCAGATTCTAAAGTGCTAGAATATATAGCTAGTTCAGAACTCTCTCTTGCATTTGTGATCTTATTGCATGAATTTTTTTAAATTCATCATCAATACAGCTTAACTTTGTGTGGCTCATAGGAGTTATGATTATGGATATCATAGTTATAGGTCCTCCTAAAAAGATGGATTTGCATGATTTATGAAGGTTGGATTTTTAGGTCTGAAAATCCTGAAATTTGGATAAATGCGAAAACTATAATATTCATAATATAGATGATGAAAATGAAAAAAAAAATCTTTAATTGCTTCTGATGTTTAGAATATATTCATTATATATATTGTGATTGTATGATTATGTATGATCATACATGGTTGTTGTTGCTTTTGACAGGAAGCTGTCCTAACTCGAATTGCCATGAAAACAAGCTTTCTCAGGGTTTCAGAGTCTCTTTTAGACAGGAGTAAGTAAAGCTACCAGTTTACTGAGTGGAGTCCTGTGACTGTCATCCTGATAAAGAATAAAACCAGAAATACACTGACCTCATCCATCACATCTGAGAAAAGTCCTTCAGTCATTCTGATGCTCTGAACTTTCATTTAGCATTAATTTGCCCTAAAGGAGCTCAGCTCCTGTGTTCCTGCTCTCACACATGATCTGCTTTGTTCAGCTGAGTTATTTGGTGCTGGCTGAAATACGGCTGAGGCCTCTCAGACTGGATTTACTCTGAATTACTTAACCACATGTGCCACCGTTCATTAGCGTGACGAGTTCATGCTAACGTGAAGAAAAAACGCTGCACTTTTGTGGGACATGTCGATAGACAGAGCCTCTCCCCTCGAACCTTCGACCTACAAACTCATTCTGATTGAGTTCACCTGGAAAGGTTGAGAGGGACACATACAGACACACAATCACACGTGTGCGAGTGGGATTTTGTGTGTGTGGATTAAGAAATGTCTTGTTTTACAAATATCTCGGACTGTTTCTGAAGTGTGTTTTTGTGACTTCACTTTGATAGATAGATAGATAGATAAAACTTTATTGATCCCACAACGGGGAAATTTGTGTGTTACTGCAGCGTTACAGCGTTTGTTGCTAATATCTTTCCTCACTCACACTCACACACACACACACACACACACCAGCGCTTCTGCCGATTGTCTAAAGTCTAAGCATCAAACCAAACAATAAACCATGTGCCCGCTGAAGTGAAGAAAGTGTTATGACATTGTCATGAAGTGAGACACACACATGAAGTTATCTGCGTGTTGCTATAAAAGCTACAGGATTCCTCAAACATCAGATTAGACCATTAAAATAAAATAACATTATTGCGCTGGAAATGTGGGAACATGGAAACTTAATAAATCTCACATAGTCAGGAATAAAAGGTTAAGTTTGGTAAAAAAAAAAACCTTTGATATGTTAAAAATCTAAAGCAGCCAATGTGATTTAGAGTTTATCTCTAAACCTCCCTGATTGGCTGCTAACACACAGGATATGACCATATTTGGATGTGGCCAATTTGTACAGAAGGGAAACTACATAAAAACACAAACTCCTGCATGTGCCACTAGTTTGAAAAAGGAAACTAAATCTCTGAAATAAGATTTAGTTCTGCATCGTTCTGCAGCTCAAAAACCAAACTTTACAACTATTCTGACGGAAATCTGGTGTCTACAAAATTATAACTATAAAACAAAACCTTCATGGGAAGAAACTGGAAAGACATTTGAATAAATCAAAGTGTTCAAATTGAGCACCAACACACGCACAAAAATTAGAACAATTCAACACAAAACTCAGAACCTTTAAATAAAGTAGGACAAGTGGAACTAGAATCACAAATAACTGCTGCAAGACATTTTCTACCAAAGCAGAGACATGTGAAACCACTAAAACCATCTGAGCCTCTGGTGCAGTAAAAGTGCCTTAGAGTCAGTGGCATATGACATCAGCTCAGAACTCACTCTAACAGTCTAGATTGTTAATGATTTTTTGGAAATTTAGTTTAGGAGTGTTGTTCGAATGGTTTCATTCCATCCAGGCTGGGCTCACTGAGGAAACATGTTTTAAGCTGCTGTTTTTTGTTCTCTGTAGTGTCAGAAGTCAGTCTGAGTGCAGGCGTCGTGTTGCAGGAGGAGTTTGGACAAGCTGCTCTATAGATGTTGACAGGACAGCCTGCAACAACATGACAGCTTGCACAAATAAAGATCCAATGGCCACTGAGCTGCTTTCTTTATCCTCTGGTAAAATCAGGACCAAGCAAAGCAGCTCAGAGCAGCCTGTTGCTTTGATCGGAACATGTGTCTGTTCAAAACAGTTTCTTGAAAGGAGCTCATCCAGTCAACTTTACTGTGGTTTCTTTATTCTTCTATAAACTGATGATCTCTGGGTTATGGATGGTTGGTCTGGAAAAAAAGACATTTTAAGTTAAATCTACTGCTTTGGGAAATGCTGATTTGAATTTTAAATCAAATTTAAACAATTAAACGATTATTTTTTTCACTATTTAATAGATTAATCATTTATCAGTACCGTAATTTCCGGACTATAGAGCGCACCCGATTATAAGCCGCACCCACTACATTTTTAGAGGGAAACCGATTTTGTACATACACAAGCCGCACCTGTATATAAGCGGCATGTGCCCACATTAAAACATGTAAACTTATTTACAAAGAAAGACGGTACACAGAGAGTTTTCAAAGTTTTAATAATATAACTTAATAATAATAATATAACTTTCTTCCCAAACGGTGCCTGTGACAGGGCAGTAAAACGGTAGCAACACGCTAGCAACACAGTATAACAGGTCTGGTAAAACAGGTCTGGTAAAAGAACATACTGGTAAAAATCACGGTAAGCCGTTTTCATCTTCCTCCTTTGAACTGAAGCCATCGAAGTCATCTTCCTCAGTGTCGGAATGAAACAGTGTCATATAGACATCGTCACACACTCCCTCAGCCTCTCTCTCATCCTGAGACAAAGTTTACGTGCAGCAGCTCTGTTTCCTTCTTTATCGGACAGCTCGGTTGCTTTTAGCTTGAAAGCTGCGTCATATGCCTTTCTTTTTGCATTTTCCATGATGAGGGTATGTTCACGCTAATTTAATTTATGCACAAGACAAGAAGTTGCAGTCTTCCTCGACGCATATATTCCACCAGTCTTTTCTACTTGAGCGCCCCTGGTGGCCGTTAGAAAAATTACATAAATTGGCCGCATCACTGAATAAGCCGCAGGGTTGAAAGTTTGAGAAAAAAGTAGCGGCTTATAGTCCAGAATTTACGGTAGTTGTTAGTTGAGCGACAGTTCCAATAATCCCAAATTATTGGTGTCTCTAGGAACAAAGCTGCCAAGGCTAAAGTGTTTCAGATGAAAGTTTATAGAGATATGAGACACAAACACAGTTTCCTTTCTTCTACATGTCCCTCTTGGCCTCGTGCACTTTGATTCCTTAAAAATACGGATTTGTTTTTATGCCACTCAGGTTTTTGTGATCTATGAGTCCCAAGTCCCACTCGTCCAGAGAACGACCCTGTTGTCTGGCCTTCATTTCCATGCTGACACCTCCTCCACAGCCAGAAGCAAAACCGCAACACCAAACTCCCGCCCTGATGCCCTGGGAGTCAAACCAAGGCAGTCACCCTTCCCATGCTGTTGTTTTTTTGCGTAGCTTCCACATGTGTGGCTAATTCTCTCTTTCTTGGATATTGGGGTGGGGGAGGGGCGCCAGGCCAGCGAGGATCCACATCACTGCTGGAGCGTTTGTATGCCGATGCCGGGTGAGGAATGAGCAGCTGTCTGATTCGGGAGATTCCACTTCCTCCGCCGTAACAAACAGAGTGTTGTGTCGGACACAGTCGTCCTCTATAAGAACTGGGAGAAACTCATTCTACATGGCTGCTGCAAACAACTGTCTCTGCAGACCCAGGCTGAAGCTCCTGAAAGAATTAGGTAGAAATTGAGATGATCTAAGCAGCATGAGTCTTTTTCTACAGAGTGTGAACAGTTGTTTAAGTTGCTGTAACTTTTAACATCAGCAACAGCTGCAGTCGTGGTCTCAGAAGATCTGATTTGTTCACTGTCACAGACAAAGGTGGAGATATCAGACCCTCCTCAATTCACTTTACTTAGACCTGTCCTCTTATAACTGAGCATGAATCTGACCATTTAGATTCTCATTTTGCGGTTTCCTCTCATTTAAAGTTTTTGTAAACTTTTTTGTTTTACCACAACCTAATGACTTCAGATAAAACCTGGTTCACAAAGATTTAAAAAAAAAAAAAAATCCAAAATGTATCAACTCGATTGTTTCCATTTCATTTAACATTCAAGACAAAATGACATGAAGCAAGCACAGAACATTTTTGTGAAATTGAGGAATTTGTAGCTGTTCTGCACTTTGTTGCTAATTTAATTCAGAATTTGTCAGGTACAATTTCAGTACACCTGATTCTGCTCAGTTTAATGTTAATTGAAGCAGTAAATGAGGATCTGTCCCTCATCTCTTCTTTATGCATTAGTGTGATCTGTCCCTGAATTGTTCCCATAGTTATAAACTTCACACAACCCAGTGTTATCAGGCCTACTGTAGCTCAGCTGATTAACATATTAATTATTAGCTTACAGGAGACTTGTTTTTACTTGTTATTCATGACCAAGGTTAAAGTGAAGCTACAGTTTGATTATTATGGCAAACATTAACTCATGGAAAAATTAAAAGTAACATTTAAAATACATGAATTGAAATAAAAAATAAAACTAGAATTTGTGTTGACTGTTCACTCTTTAAACAAAACAAAGATAAAATGTGAGACTCAGAAGTATGTAAATTATTCAGCAGTGACAGGAATATGAGTGTTTTCTGTCAGACTAACATGATGGAGATGAATGTGTGAATTGCTCAGAGGAGATTTATGGTGGGAAGGTTCAAAATGATGGAGCTGTAACAAAACAAGATAAACAATGTGCAGTCTGGAGAAAATCTGTTGCCAGTGTGTGTGCACTACAGCCAATCAGATCACAGCTAAACTTTTGTGGAGAACCAATTAAGCAGGAGCTCAGCCACATTTTTTAACAGATTTAAATGAGCAGACTAATAGATCAGAGCACAGAGAGAATTTAGCTAACTTGCTCCCAAAAAAAGTTTATTTTTTTTCACAAATAAAGATCTACACTAGCCACTTTCCCATTGCACAGCCCGGCTGGCCCGGGCCGTAGGGGTGCCCCTCGGTGCTGATAGCCTCAGGCTGCTGGCCCCATGGCCTGAGAGCTGTTGTTTGCACATTACGGGCAACTAGTATCTCCAGGTTACGCCCTCGCTCAGAAAAACGTCACTGATCCAGCCCATTTTCAAGCAGGAAAATGGGCTGGATCAGCGGTTATATGGCCAAGCGTCAGACCAGAAACTACTGCCGACATTTGCGACTGCAAATACAAGGGTTATTAAAAAGATAAAATAAGTTACACTGCATAAGTAACCAAGCAACAATAAACAAACGTCGACATGCAGGCTACAGCAAGGCACAGATTTTTGACTAGCGATGCTTCTTGCGTTTTGGAGGCAGACAAAGCGCCTTATATGTCGTCCTAATATAATGTATGCAAACGTATAGTAAGCTTAGCAATTTGCACAAGGCCACAAAAAAGCTCGTAGCTTTTTAAGTTTTTCGCGGATTTGCACCGTTGTCCGCTTTATGCCCAACTTCGCCAGCGATGTGTTTCATCACATCTTCGTTCCTGCACACCCTGTCGATTTTCCCCTGTACGTCGTCCTCTGCCCACACCATGAGGAGAGCACGGACATTGCTCGCAGACCAGAATTGCAGCTCCATCTTCCAAATACTTCCAGAAAAGCAAAAGCAGTTAGGAATTCCTTCGGTGACGAGAGTTACGAATATAGATACAGGTAAGCCAGCCATCCCCGCTTTATTTTGGTTCTAGGTGGTGCCCCCGCCCCTACCTGGACACCGCCTCTAGGTCCACCGCGGCCCCTCTAGGACCATTGTTTAGGTTGGGCCAGAAAATCGAGGGCCAGCCGGCCGGGGCCGGCCCAGTTAGCACCTCCCCCGAATGTGTGAAACCCCTTCGCACCGAGCCGCCCCTGTAGGGTCGGCTCCGGCCCGGTAATGGGAAAGCCGCTAGTGTTATCAAATATCAGGGCCAGAACTTGATCACAGCCAACCTTATTACAAAATGTATCCATAAAGGCCTTGACATCTTTAATGACATTGTTTAAATGATCCAAAAAAAACTCTAATCTACTGTATTTTCATGAAGAAAAATACAAACCATCACTGACATCAGAATAAATACAGAATGTTAGAGGAGGAGGAGAAATTGGAAAACAACCAGAAGACTTCAACCCCCTCCTGTCTGTCTGTCTTCCTGTGTGTCCCCTGTCCAATGTTACCTTGTGTTTTCAATAGAATCTTAATAAAAAAAGATTGAGAAGAATCACTAACACACACACACACACACACACACACACACACACACACACACACACACACACACACACACACACACACACACACACACACACACACACACACACACACACACACACACACACACACACGACTGATCACAATCACATGAACCCGTGAAACACGCAGATTTTGATCTGATCTGTTGTTGATCAGGTTTCATGCTGTGAAGCTGCTGTGACTGTGACCATGATTCAAAGCTTGTTTACTGAGCTATTTACACACCGATTTCTGACAATCAAACCACAGCCTGGAGTTTCCCCTTACACACCAGCATTCTGTCAATTTCGTCATGTTAGTTTGTGGCCATGTGCATGTCTGTTCATTAGTGTCATTTATAAACATTTATCAAAAATAAAGTTTAATCTGTTACCATGACACAGTCCTGTCAGCAGTATGACCAGCAGACAGCAGGTTATTAGAAAAAACACTCATTTTAAATCTATTTCATTCAGTTAATCTCTGTATTTCACAGCCAGAGTAAAGCAAATCAACACTTTGTTGAAGCATAAATAAATGTGAAAAGGTCATTGCTGCATTTTGACAGAATTGTGTCTTGCCACACCACATGGAGACAGGAAATGGATGTAATGTGGAAAGATGGAGCCTGGCCTCACAAGACTGCAACAAAATCATTGTTGTGTATATAAATGAGGCCGCAATGGACAAGAAGCTGATGGAAAAGTGAATGTGCATGTACATTCATTTCAGTCCAGATTTCCTAGTTTATAAGGGGTGCACCTGAATGCACCATAAAGGCCCAGATACAACCACAAGTCTTGGTTTGTCTATACAAAGATATTCAGTTTACTGGAATCAAAGAATTTTGACATTTTTTTCCTTTAACAAAATGACTCAAAACATGTAAACAGGTTATTAAAATAGTCAATGGTGAGTTTGAATAAAAATAAAGAGTCTATAAAGAGACTGGAATAAAGCAGTCACTGTACAGAGAGGAAATATCCAGAGCAACAAAAGAAGCAGGTCTGTTTGAACTTCATTTACTCAGCTGCAGAGAAAACTCAGCTGTGCAGCAGGAAATGTGAAATAAAAAAAAACATCACAGTGAAACCTAACGTCTTATTAAAAAAATGGAAAATATTTAGCCAACAGCTTTAGCTTTAGCAGTGCCTTGTCCGACACTCAAACCAAAGCAATAAGGAGCAGAAATAAGGTGTGCATGTGACCCACACTCACCACTAATACAAACTGCAGATTATTTTAGACAAAACAACATCAGTAGCAGGTATTTATTTTATTATTTTATTCAATGAGAACAGTGTTGTGGAAAAATGAGGACTTGAAGCTGCCAGAATCTGCCAGAAACCTGTAGCAGAACTTACAGAAAAACCACAATGACGTAAAACACAAAAAGCCACTGCAGAATCACTGCTCTCATTCATAAAGTCAAGAATCACAAAATCATTCAAGTGTTTCAAAAGATAACTTAAAGAGTTTTCAGCTCTGACTCCTCCTCTGTTGCTTCTCTCACCCAGAATGATTCCAGCATTGACTCAGAGCTGCTGTGGTTGGAATATTTTTAGAGCCCATTTAGAGATCATGGTCAACATTTAGCAAGAGAAGCAAGAGTTCAGGCCGGGACAGAAACTCTCAATTCTAATGCAGGAAATGAAGCAGAGTTCAACATAACACAATGAAATGGAGAACATCAGATCAGTGAGAATTTAAACTGATCAATTAATCAGTAAACTAACAATAACACTGTGATAAGAAGTCCATGATGAGATATTCACAGTCATGGACCGAAATTAAATACAAAAAATGTTTCAGATAAACAATTTCACCTAAAAAAGCCAATCAATACATGTGAACACTAAAGAGAGAAAACATCTAGATGGCCTGTGTGAAAAAGGGATAGCCCCTTAAACCTAATAATTGGTTTGGTCCTTAGCAGCAAAAACTGCAGTCAAGGGTTTGTGATAACTAGTTAATTAGTTTATTATAGGTCTGTGGAGGAATTTTGCTACATTCATCTGCAGGATTGTTGAACTTTGTTGAACACAACATTGACTAGCCTACTCCAAAAGTCTTCATTTTGTTTTTCTTCACCCATTCAGAGGTGGACTTGCTGGTGTGTTGTGGATCATTGTCCTGCTGCAAAACCAAAGTTAGTTTCACCTCAAGGTCACAAACAGATGGCTGGACATTCTCCTTCAGTATTTTTAGTATAGAGCAGAATGCATGGTTCCATTTTTTACAGCAATACTTCAAAGACCTGAAGCAGCAAAACCGCTCCAGACTCCAGATATCACACTGCCATCACAATATTTTAGTGTTGCTCTAATGTTCTTTTTCTAAAATGCTGCATTAATTTTCACTAGATGTAATGGGAAACACACATTCCAAAAAGCTCAATTTTTGTCTCATCACACCATAGAGTATTTTCCCAAAGATCTTGACAATCATCAAGACATTTTCTGGCAAAATGGAGATGAGCCTAAATGTCCTTTTTGCTCAGCAATGGTTTTGTCTTAGCACTCTGCCATGCGGCCATTTTTGCCCAGTGTCTTTCTCATGGTCGAGTCATAAACACTTACCTTACCAGGTGTTGTGCCTCGCCATCATAAGACTGAGTTTCGAGCCTACTGAGAGACCTGAAGCCTGACTATGACTGCTTAAAGACATGGTCCCCTAAGACAATAAAAAACCCCACTACCAGCAGGGGTTCCCCAGAAAGCGGACTCTGATTGGCCGTAATGAGTCACTAAGCGGTGATGACACAAAGGTTATAAATGCACGGGTGTACCTGAGGACAGTGTTTTTTTGTTATTATAGTTTTGCTATAAACTATATATTTTTGTTACAAACTTTCAATCATGACGAGTGTGATGATTGAAAGCACCTTAACCCTTACTCAACCCATGTTCTCCACCGAGTAAGTAGTTGAATGAACAGTTTAAGCGTGCATCTCCAGAAGGCATGAAAGTCCTTGCTGGCTGAGACCTTCTTCTACCTCTGTCCGGACCAAGTTGTTTTCCCGCGGGTGAAGATGAAGCTTGCTTATGAAAGAAGAACCACTGAGAAATATAGTTTTCTCTCCCTTTCTTTTCCTGTCGCAACCCTCTCCCTGCCCTATGGACTGTAAGAGGACACTAGTGTGCCGATAGCTCCGGACCAGAAAACGACATGCTGCAGCTCCGGATCTACAAACTCCAGATCACCACAACTCCAGCCTGCATCACAGTAAGAGGTTATCTTCTAGGCAGTGAATATTAGTTGTGTCTGTTAATGTTCCACTTGTTGTTCATGTACAGATCTTGGCTCTCCTCTTTTCCACTTGCTATGAACACTTGCACATACATCCTACACTAACACATGTACATACACAGGACACTGTGCACACATTCCCTGTGCTTTCTTTGTTTGAAACATGTGTCATGGACAAGCAGCCTGTCCGCTAGGGGTGTAGTTCCACACTCCAGCGCAACCGCAGTTTAAATGTTATCACAGCGTGGCCGCCATCTTAGGGAGTGTTGCATTGTCCCGGCATAGCCGCCATCTTGCGACCTCACACAAATACGCACACACACTCACTGTTGGCTAGGTTTTTTGGTTTTTTTTACACCGTTTGCTTAGTTTTTTTCTCATACTATTCATTTAGTTATAGTTTAGTTGAGAATATTAATGACAGTTCATACAATTTAATTCATACTAATAATTATTTCTAGCCCCTACACATCCACAACAGCAGCAAGTGAGGCCTGCAGTTCTTTGGATGTTTTTGTGAGGTCTTTAGTGTCTTCTTGGATGGGTTGGGGTTATTTTAGTTGGCTGACCACTCTATGGTCACTGTGGTTTGCTAGAGTCCCAAAACTTTAGAAAAGGGTTTAGAATGTTTTCCATAGATAGATCTCAATTACTTTCTTTCCCATTTGTTTTTGTAGATTTGGCATAAGATGTCTAGCTTTTGAGGATTTTTTGGTCTACTTCACTTTTCCTTATTAGAGGCTGGTCCGACTTAAATGATTTCTTGATTCAGAACAGGTGTGTCTGTAAACAGCTAAATTCAGGTGTAACAAACTGCAGGTGAATTACGTTTTAAGAGGGGGGTAGGCATTACTTTTTTTTTTTTTTTTTACACAGGGCAATGTAGGTTTGATAATAAAAGGTAAAAACCTTTATTTGAAAACTGCATTTTGTTTTTACCTGTGTTGTCTTTGACACATTCATTGGATGAGTTAAGACGATTAATTGTGTCAAACATGCAAAACAAAGAAATCAGGAAAGGGACAACCTCTTAGATACACAAATGTATTACAGTTCAACATAAGTGATTGTCAGAAGTGATTAATTGCCACCTATCACATTATTCACCAGCTGGCTTTGATAATCAATGTATTGTTTAAAAGAAAATGTCCACATTCTCTGGTTCCAGCTGCTCAAATTTAGTTATTTACTGGTTTCTTTAGTCTTCTATAACAGTAAACTGATGATCTTTGGGTTACAGACTGTTGGTCTGGACATTTTAGGTTGAATATTCAGCTTTGAGAAACAGTGCTCAAAATTTGAAAACATTTTGGGAACAACTAACTAATAATTTCAATATTCTAAACAATAATTGAGCAGAATTGATCAGAATAGTTGTTCTTTGTAGCACTTCTATCAAGACATTTTGTTCTAAGCACAATATTGTGATAATTTGATATTTCAAGATGAAGATTTCTTAATTGATATTTCGTCACATTTACTTTGCTGCACAATATTCTATGTCAGACATATTCATTAATTAAATCATCCATAATCACAATCAAACATTTTTTATCACCTTGTGTAGCACTGGTTGTTGTGCACTTGTCTTTCAGAGACACAGTGAATTAATCATAAACGAAGAGATGCATAAATAAAGCGTCTCAACATAGGACAAGGTCTGAATTATTAACAAAGTTATTGTCATCAGGGTCAGAGGTCAGGTCACCTGACACAGCCTGGTGTCAGATGGTGGCTGACAGAGGGTACACAGGAAGCAGCTGCTCACCGACAGCGTTTTCCTATTGTCATTGATGGAGTTCTTTAGGAGACATTCAGCACAAAGAACAGAGCAGCGGATAGTATCAGTGATTACAAGACACATTTTCTAAGCATTTACTGAGCAAAGTGGCAGGTTCCCCCGCTGCTCTAATGACTATTCATAGCATCAGTGCCTCCAGCTGCTGGACAATAATTAAAGACATGATGTGTGTCATAATCATGTCTGTCCTTTCCTTTCTGTTTGTAGATTGGATGAACTTGATGAAATGGTCTGCACAGTCATGACCTGAACCCAATACGACACTTTTGGGATGAATTACAGCAGAGACTGAGAACCAGGCCCTCTCAACCAACACAAGTGTGTGACATCACCACTGCCCATTGGAAGAATGGTCAAAATGTCCTATAAACACACTCCACATCCTTGTGGACAGCCTTCCCAGAAGATCTGAAGCTGTAATAGCTGCAGCTGGACTGACATCATAGTGAACTCTATGGGTTAGTAATGGGATGGCACTTAAGTTCATATATGAGTCAAAACAGGTGGCCAAATACTTTAAGCAATATAGTATATGTGTATATGTATGTACTGTATGTATGTGTATATTGTGTGTGTATTTGTACAAGTTTTAATATAATTGTCATATCAGCATATGTTATTTTTATGTTTTAATCACAGTTTTCTCTGAACTGCTCTGCTATTTTCACACGACTGAGCTTTAACTTTCTCATCTCCCTGCTGAAAGTTATTTTCTGTCTCTGATATGATGCTGGAGTCACTTCATGTGTCCACTCACAGGGATTGAATGATTGGTATCATCACTGATTTAAATAAAAGGAACCAGACAGTTTCTCTACTTTTTATAGGCCGATCACTAAACAAGTGAAAATGATGTTGCTCAATGCACTCATTGCCTCATATCTGAACATATACAGATGATCAGTCAGGATGAACATGGAGGATGTGTTAATGACACCTGTCCGACTCAGCTGTGACAGGTTTCACCTTTGACCCCATGACCCACCTGTCGATAACTTTCTTAAACCATGTATCATCAAAATATCTTGAGTCGATTATGAGACTTTGGATAATTTTTAGTCACTATGTTTCTGTGAAATGATTTGATTTCATGTATGAAAAGGAAACTAATGAAATATCTTCAGTTCAAATGTGCTAAAACTGGTTTGTCATGGGCCTCCAGTCAAACTGTGATATTAATTCGTCATATAGCAAGTCATAATAATACATCTGTAAAATTCCTGCACATTACATCTATTTAAGAGACTGAAGACATGAAATAGTTGAATAACTGGAGGTTAATACTTCATCATTGAATGTTTCCAGATTAAAATGACTAAATCTGAGACACTAAGTCTTTTCTTAATCACTTTAAAGATTGCTCTTCAATTTAATTCTAACACAAATATAACAAAAAATATCTAGATATGTACATTAAAGTAATAGTAATAGGCTTATTATGAATTTCCCCTTCTTATTTTAAACAGGTTTTAATTTTTGAATATTCTCTTGGGTTGTAATTTCCTTACCTAAACATTTTAATGTTTATTTGTTTTCTGTTGATTGTTTCTTGGATGAAAGCTGCTATATAAATGCAGTTGCTTCTTATTACATTATTCAGCGGCTGCAGTAATGAGTCAGTGGCGCAGCCTGCAGACAGCAAACATTCCTGCCAACAAACAATTGAATCTTTGTCTGTCCGAGCATGTTGATAAATGATAGTGGGCATTTGTTTGCTCTGAGGTGACGAAGATGAGTCTGTTTGAGTCACTGTGCCTCATTGAACTGCCCTCAGCTTCCATTGTACTGTTCTGGTAACTGATCGCTGAATCATGAGCAGAAATCGGTTCAAGCTAAAACACTTTGAGACAACGTGAAATTGCTCCAGTTTCTAGTTTGGAGCCATCACATGTGCAAAAGTCTTAACATCTTCAGTACAAGCATGTGAATGTGTATATGTGTATGTATATATATATATATATATATATATATATATATATATATATATAAAAGACGTGGCAAACATGCCTTGAATCAATTTCTGAAAAAATGTAAACAGATCAGATCCCGGCTTTAAAGGTCAGACTCCCTGAATTCTGTCGGGGGTGTCTAAGATTTGGTTAAGAACTAAAAACAGATGTTTGCGTTGACTATTTGTGAACGAATAGTGAACATGTTGAACTTCTGCATACAGTGAAGAAAACAAGTATTTGAACACCCTGCTATTTTGCTATTTCTCCCACTTAGAAATCATGGAGGGGTCTGAAATTTTCATCGTAGGTGCATGTCAACTGTGAGAGAGATAAACTAAAAAGAAAAATCCAGAAATCACAATGCATGATTTTTTTACGGTTTATTTGTGTGATATAGCGGCAAATAAGTATTTGAACTGAAATGAATGTTAATATTTGGTACAGTAGCCTTTGTTTGCTATTACAGAGGTCAAACGTTTCCTGTAGTTTTTCACCAGGTTTACACATACTGCAGGAGGGATCCTGGCCCACTCCTCCACACAGATCTTCTCTAGATCAGTCAGGTTTCTGGGCTGTCGCTGAGAAACACGGAGTTTGAGCTCCCTCCAAAGATTTTCGATTGGGTTCAGGTCTGGAGACTGGCTGGGCCATGCTAGAACCTTGATATGCTTCTTACGGAGCCAGTCCTTGGTTTTCCTGGCTTTGTGCTTTGGGTCGTTGTCGTGTTGGAAGACCCAGCCATGACCCATCTTCAATGCTCTGACTGAGGGAAGGAGGTTGTTCCCCAAAATCTCACAATACACGGCCCCAGTCATCCTCTCTTTAATGGAGTGCACTCGTCCTGTCCCATGTGCAGAAAAACACCCCCAAAGCATGATGCTACCACCCCCATGCTTCACAGTAGGGATGGTGTTCTTCGGATTGTACTCTTCATTCTTCTTCCTCCAAACACGCTTAGTGGAATTATGACCAAAAAGTTCTATTTTGGCCTCATCTGACCACAAAACTTTCTCCCATGACTCCTCTGTATCATCCAAATGGTCATATGCAAACTTAAGACCTTAAGTTAACTTAAGGCCTTGACATGTGCTGATTTAAGCAGGGGAACCTTTTCGTGCCATGCATGATTGTAACCTTGGAAACGTTGGTCCCAGTTCTTTTCAGGTCATTGACCAACTCCTGTCGTGTAGTTCCGGGCTGATTCCTCACCTTTCTTAGAATCATTGAGACCCCACGAGGTGATATCTTGCATGGGGCTCCACTCCGATTGAGATTGACCGTCATGTTTAGCTTCTTCCATTTTCTAATGATTGCTCCAACAGTGGACCTTTTTTCACCAAGCTGCTTGGCAATTGCTCCGTAGCCCTTTCCAGCCTTGTGGAGGTGTACAATTTTCTCTCTCGTGTCGTTTGACAGCTCTTTGGTCTTCGCCATGTTACAAGTTAAAGTCTTGCTGATTGTATGGGGTGGACAGGTGTCTTTATGCAGCTAACGACTTCAAATAGGTGCATCTTATTAAGGATGATACATGGAGTGCAGGTGGACTTCTAATGGGTGGACTAACAGGTCCTTCAGGGTCAGAATTCTAGATGACACACAGGTGTTAATACTTATTTGCCGCTATATCACACAAATAAATCATTAAAAAAGCATGCATTGTGATTTCTGGATTTTTCTTTTAAGTTTATCTCTCTCACAGTGGACATGCACCTACGATGAAAATTTCAGACCCCTCCATGATTTCTAAGTGGGAGAAATAGCAAAATAGCAGGGTGTTCAAATACTTGTTTTCTTCACTGTACGTGCACCACGGGCAACTTTATAATAAACTGACTGGAATCAGATTTACAAACATGCTTCTCATGCCGTATACCTTCTTCTTCTTTGAGGATCCTTCCCCACTGAAACAGAGACTTTTAGGGCTTAACGTGCTGTGTCATAGCAATAATAACTGGTCAACCAAAATTACACTATCCATGTGCAGCCCTCATTTCCCAAAATCCACTCCATGCCAGGGAAACCTGTCATCTGCATGTTCTGCAGGTTCTGTTACTATCTTGTTAACTTTAGATAACTGTAGATAAATACAGCAACTATCAGTGATAACAGAGCAGTAAGCTCCTAGGTTATCAGAGCTACAGTTGTGTTCAAATCCAAATCACAGCTGTCAGTCAACACCACACAGCAGACATCCAAGTGGTTGTAAATCTTCAAATCTTATTCACGGAGCAGCAGAAATCATTTTTTAGACCAGTGGTTCTTAACCTTGTTGGAGGCACTGAACCGCACCAGTTTCATATGCTCATCCCCCACACCCTAACCCCAACGCTTTCAATGACTGTGCCCACTAACTGCAGACTAGAGTGTGGGGTGGACCTCTGCGGCGGAGGCCCCACTGAACCCCTGAGACCGACTCACCGAACCCCTAGGGTTTGATCGAACCCAGGTTAAGAACCACTGTATTAGAAAATGACTTATTGAGAATAAAGATTGAGGCTCATTGGCGGTTGATGTGGAATCTCCTTTAAGGAGTTCAGCTTCTCTCTTTAGTATGATATCAATTGTTGATTAGTTATTTCAACTTTGCTCAGTTTCTGTCACTTGTTTTTAGCACAAGGAGGTAAAACAAACACCAACTAGAGGTTTGACAGAGTAACTGCAGAGCAGCGAAGTATAAATGCAGCTTAGGACACACATGTATGTTACACTGTTGGTTCTGTAACTGCAACAGATGGAACAGAAACATGTGTAGACCTTGCGTTAGGCAGCAACAGTTCGTCTTGTCCCAACACCTGCACTGTGACCTTTGGCACATTCACTTTTCCTTTTCTCCAGCTCTTGGCCGATTGTTTAAACATCCTCACACAGCACCTGATACCTATCTGGCTTGGCTACAGACTAAGCATAAGATGCTTTTGGCTTTTTGTTTTAACACAGCCACATGAAACAACAAAGTGGGGCAAGATGAGCGGTGACTTTAAGCCCCCCCAGATAGAAGATAAACATGCCTATCCTGTGCACATGGACCATGTTCAAAAGACATTTCAAAAAAGGCACTTTGAAAGCAAACAGCTTTGAAGTGAAGGAATCTTAACTTCCTGTCTGCCGGCTCCACTTCCTGCTTTTCACGGAGAATATTTTTACCCGTGCTGTGGCCATTTTGGTTCATTTTCATACTAATGAACCCAGAGACGTACTCACCAAACATGAGACCTTTGAAACATTTACCACCACAGAATTTGTTTCCTGCATTCTGCTGATTTAATAATCCCAAATTCACTGCAACACAGGTTTATATTATATACTCGGGCATAAATTAATATTCACCCACAATGTGAAGAACAGACATGGAACCCTTAAAGCTGGATTTTACTTCAAAGCATTTATGAGTTCATGCAGATATAAAGATGTGTACTTTGGGTATTTCTCTTTACTCGTATGTTTTTTTGAGTCGTAAGACTTATGCTGCACTCACATGGAAGCAGACAGATTAGATGTGATCATTAAAGAAACCATCAACAGTGATGGTAATGATGTCCAAGTCATTTTGTCATTTTCTGTGAACTGAATAAGGATCTCCGTTTTAAAATAGACATAAAATTGTTTATTTAATGTAGTTTATTCCCAGACCAACAGTCAAACTGTTTGTTTGTCTGGAAGGTGTGTCGGTTTGCCTGAATTCATGTAATAGGTTATAGTAAACACTTTTTTAAAAGTGTCATGATTATTAAAAACTGTTACCCAGGAAAACAGGAGGATTCTCATATCTGAACACTGAGTATTTAACCTAAGCTGCAGGTTCAATAGTTGTAGAATCTCTCAGGTTCTAAAACCAACAGCAGATCTGTAAAGGCATCAATGCACTGGACTGAAGTCAATTTTTTTTGCCCGTGGTTTTTGTGGCTTTCAGGCATTTTTTGCTTTGTGCAGAACAAAAAGGCTGAATCCAACCAGCCTGCAGCTGTAATCTTAGCCCTGCTGGCTGAGCAGCTTCTTTGCCGGAGATACAGGTCCGCAACGACGCTCATGGAACCAGCAGATCAGCAAGCATTCAACAAAGAGTTTTTTCATTTTATTTTTATTTGCATACGACCACATCAATGTCTCTGTGGCTCTCCTCTCTCCTCCAGGGCCAGTACGCCACTAAAAAGGGTACCGGCAGACAGGAGAAGTATTACACATAGTCAGGGCCACCTGTGCCCAATCAGCCGTTTCAACATTCCTGCTGAGCACAGCTCTGCTGCCATCCCTGATTCGCCTGACTCCGCCCCCATCCCACACCCTGCCACAGAAGCATTTTCACTTACACTGACTTTTCTGGGGAAACTCTGCACAGATCAGAGTTGGATCCAGGTACTAATGACAACATTTGACGGGTTTAGTGGATCTGCGATTTCTGCCTTTTAGTGATTATTTTTGTTGAGATCAACATCTGATTTCAAAACCTAAAAGGGGAATTTTCACTATTACCAAAGCAATTGCTCATTGGGGTAAATAGCAGGAAGTTAATCCATCATCATTCATTAATTTGTATTGCCTGGACAACTGGAGTAGGCTGTTTAATCCCTCCCAACTGACACCTGGTAACTAGTAAGAGGTTTGTAATAAATAATAATAATAAAGAATGTTGGAAGATTGCATGTTTCCTGGATTCTGTGATGGTGGCACAGCAGCAGCAGCATCTCTAAATGTTGTGAGCAGGATGTCCAGGGATCTGCTATGAACTTAAACATTCAAATGTTAAAGGTAAAGGTTATTTGACATTTCCCTGAGATGCAACCTCACTTGCATTGTCTCTTGTATGTGTTGTGTTTTAAAACAAACCAGTGTTTATCCCATCACAAACACAGAAGAATGCTAGCATTCATGTTACATCTGTTCTGCTTTTAATCACACAGATTATTATTTTCAGATTTCACAAGGCCAGACCAAAGCAAACCAGCTCTGAATAAATAAAGCCACATTATGTTCCTGTCTGAGAGCAGTTAGTCAAAGAATAATCAATGATGTGTCTTCAGAAAAGATACAAACAAGACAATAAGGAAAATCCAATATAATGTAAATGTAGTCATAGTTAAAGAGTTTAACTAAGACTAGTTTGATTAGGCAAATGTCTTGTGCATGGCTTATTAGGCTCCAGAATCCAGCATGTGAAGTGATTCATTTTGGGACAATTCAAACTCTTGTGAATGAGGAATTCTGAAATCAAAAGAAAATCGATTAATAACGACCTGATGCTGAAATAACTGTGCTTGGCTTGGTTTCACTACTAAAAACCACTTAGGCCTAGAGAAGAGGAAAATGACCCAAGACTTCTCCTAAAGCCCACCTGACCTACTTTCTCCTGTGTGTGTGTGTGTGTGTGTGTGTGTGTGTGTGTGTGTGTGTGTGTGTGCAAGCAAGCGAGAGAGAGAGAGAGAGAGAGAGAGAAATGTTAAGGCATGTTTAAGAAAATGTTTGGACAAGTCTGTGTGGGAAAGTGAGAGTTGTACCAAACACATACGATTAAGTGCTTCAAGAAGGTGCCCCAGTTTTGTGTGTGTGTGTGTGTGTGTGTGTGTGTGTGTGTGTGTGTGTGTGTGTGTGTGAGATGGGCTGGCAGCTGAGGCCAGCACTGCCATGTGTTTCCCAGCTGTGGTCGCTGGGTAGAATATAAATACAGACTTCGCTCCTCTGTCTGCTTTTCTTTGTTTCTTTTGGGACAAACAACAGAAGCCTTGTTGCAGAGCAAAAACCCTGAGAAATGGTGAGTAGAATTAAAGGTGCAGTTCACTGCAGCCTGAAACTTATCTGCAGCTAGGTGGTGACATTTGAAGAAGCAATGGCCTTTGTTTATCAATTACTGGTTCCTGTCAAGTAAAAAAATGCAATATATGTGTAAAGAAGACATTTTCTACATATCCCTAGCTGTGTTCATATTCTAGACTTAGAAAACTCTACTCCTTATTTAGCTCAGTTCAGCCTCTGAAAAAGGTTGTGTTAGACCCCACCTCCTTATTAGCTCCTATATTCTGATTGGTCAGCTTCAGGATGCTTGCTCTGATTTCAGAGGCCCAATAAATAAACCCTAGCAGCAGGGTTTCACTTCTTCTTACAAATGTCGACTCAAACATCTTTAAATGTTGGAGCGGAATCACATCTGAGATATGAGAACGGACAACAATGGAGGCGTCTCAACAACAACCTTAGTAGTGACCTTAGCAAAAACAACCTTAGCAATCCTAAACCTTAGCACCAACAACCACAGTAATCGTCCAAGTAACAACAATCAGCAACATCAACAACATAATTAACCACCTTAGCAACAAGCACCTCAGCACCATTAATCATCAATCTGACTCTTCTTATCATGACACTCTAGTAGATCAGAACATAAAAGGTGGCATCTGCGTGAAAGTTTAGTTAAAACAACAACGGTCCCTCTTTCTGGTCAGTGTTTTTTAGTGAGCAAAAGGTTTCACCTTTTAGGTACTGAAAGAGGATCCACAACACATTGACTGTATTAGCTTTCTTATCTTGTCCAGGAATTACATTTCTTCATCCTGTCTTTAATTTGTGAATGAGTGTATTTGGAAGCAGATCAGAAACATCTAATATTCAGGTATCAGGCTCAAGCTGCTGGACCCACAGAAAACATCAGTCTGTTTCCCGATCTCTGACACATCTCAGCAGCTTTCCACTTCCTCTCATCAATTTTTTGCTTTTTTGAAAAAATGTCAAGTCAGAACACAAAAAAGAGTTTGAATAAGCTTATTTCACAGAGAGAAAACATTGAGAGAAATCAGTAACGCTTACAGCTTCAGAGTCCTGCTCACAGGGGAGTTTAGACTTTAAAAGTCTTAGAAGTACTCACACAGTAGTAGAAAACAAGACGTGTATAAGGTTTGAGAAGGTACGTCTTTGTTTAAAAATTATAGCTGTTTAAATCTAAAAACACAAGTAAAGAAGAGCAACTGTGAGGAAAGAGAGGAATCTCTGTCACATTTGGATGATGTGTTGTTGAATGTCCAGATGGTGACGCTATAACAAAAAAACCTAATTAACTTTTGAACCATGAGAATCTTGTCGAAATCAGATATCATCACTTTTTGACTTTTTTTTTTAGAACAAGGACTAAATCCTTTTATTTTTTAGTGTTTTTTAAGACTTAACTTTGTTATATTACCTTCAAAAGGTTATAATGTAAAGGTGATAAGAGATAGTGACTTTCTGTAAATTGAAGAAATATTAAGGATGACCTAAAGTTTATGTAGGGAAGTTGACCTATTTTATATATGATATGTGTTATGTATTGACCTTAAAAATTAAATGCAACACTTTTGTTTTTGATTTCCCTTTATTGAGATATACTCTAAGAACATTTTCTATATACACAAAATAACAATTTCTCTCAAAGTTTGTTTACAAATCTTCCTAAACGTGTGAAAAAGAGCACTTCCCCTTTGCTGAGATAATCCATCCCACCTCACAGGTGTGGCATATCAAGATGCTGATAAGTCCACATGATTATTGCGCAGGTGTACCTGAGACACGCCACAATAAAATGTAGCTCTAAAACATGCAACGCAGTTTAATGGGGGGCAATTAGCATGATTTCTGTTCCAATTGGTCCTGTGAACACTTTGCCTCCTCTTGCATACCCAGTGGTATTCGACAAAGGCTCCACCATCTTACTCTCCCTGGTTACAAAAAGAAACACAGTCAGAAGACAGAGAAGCTTTTTTTTTTAAGACAGGGCAATGAAATGACTTTGTGTCTTGATCCCCACACCAGTACACCTGCTAACTTCCCGATGAACACCCTGACCCTGACACTGGGCGAAGGATCAAAGTTTGTGCTTGTTGGACTAAACCTTCACTTCATCCAGCTGCACGGGAAACATCTGAAGTGTGATCACTGTCATCTTCTAAAGGCAGGTATTCCTCTTCAGAATCTAGGTCTGTGAATAGAAAAACCAACACTTGACTGCAGGTAAACATTTTCAGTTGACATCAGATGCTAATCTAATGCAAATACTCACTGACATTGACAATATAACTCTGATAAAATGGCTCACACACATGCTAGCTCCACTCTTTGCTCACATTGATTCATGCGGAGTCATGTCTGCCATCTAGTTGAGTGCAGTTTGAATGATATTTGACATCCTACTTGACAAAATCAGCCATTTTATTCATTGACTTAATGACATTTAGAGGGATAAGCTGGATAAAGGAAATGAATCTTTGTGTCTAATATGTATGTTTTTCATAATTGGTGGTTTTGTTGCTGAGATGTAAAGTCAATCTTCTAAATCAGGGGTGTCCAATCCTGGTCCTGGAGGACCAGTGTGGAAGGAGGAACAAAAACCTGCACCCACACTGGCCCTCCAGGACCATGATTGGACACCCCTGTTCTAAATGGTTCTTTAGAAACACGTGGTCTAAACAGGCAACAAAATACCGGGAGCAACTAAATTGTCCTGCTCTAAATGGCACCACATTAGTTTGAATAAATCTGAAGACACAATTGATAAGAATAAGAAACAGGAAGCTTGATGTGAAAATGAACTGTTTGCCAACAAATTCAACATATGAACAGATCACAGGAAAAATACCTGCATAAATTCCCTTTAAAGACTCCACCTTGTTCTCCTTGACTCCACCCACCTGTGATGATAAGCCACCGCCATCAGTGTGTGAATGTTTGTGAAAGGGTGAAAGTACACTGTATGGTGCTTTGAGTGGTCGAAATGACTATAAAAAGGTGCTACACAAAAGCAATCCATTTACTATTTAAACATAGTAATATGAATTTTATCATTATTTATAGCATTAGTCATATTTACAGTATCTGCTGACTATCTCAAATTTAACTACTTTCGTAAATATAAAGAAAAATAACATTCGTATTTAAACTGAAACCTAGAAAAGGACTTCCCCTTCTCCCCCAATCAGATGAGATCTGCAACAATCAACAATGAAATAATCTGCAGTTCTGTCATAATAAATAATAGCCAGAAACATGATTTTTGACGATGTGCTAGTGTTCTTGATCTTGTGTGACAGTAAATCTAAAAACTGGGAACTTGACAACGTTCCCTGTGGCCCTAGGAGCCTGTGAATATGTTTCACCCTTTTTATGTTAGGCCAAATGATCAATAGTGATAATACTCCAGTTCTCTTGCTTGTTCCAGTGTCTGTGTTTGAGATGAAGGGAGTTTTCTCTATGTTGTTTTATCTAGTCGAACAAGTTCATCTTCAACAGTTTGTTTGGGCAGATTTGAACACAGAAAACACTTGTTTTTAAAAAGGTAAGAGGTCTCATGGTTCATGCTGTTTTTTAAACTCTAAAATGATTCTGGGTCAGTTCAGAAATCTAGAAAAACATCCTCCTCCTTTTCTACATAATGAAATAATAATAATGATCAGTGTCACCTGGTATGTTGTGTATTTCTCCTCCTTACAAATATTAAATTGTTATGCTGTCCTGATAATAGGTCATCTGCTTGGATAAGTATTTTTCTGTTGAGTAAACTGTCGTTAGATATAAAATAAATTACAACAACATGTGCTGTCTGTGTGTGTGCGTTTCCTGGTGCCCATAGCAGGTGAAAAACAACCTGTGCAGGTGAGAACATGCAGATCATGACGTGTCGTGACCAACCCATCTGAGGAATCTTTTAGGGTTATAGTTTTGTTCTTTAGGGCAGTTTTTCCTCTTTTTTAATTAGTTTCATTTGGTACACCGGTTTTTCAGATGTTTTTCTCAGTTCTTAAACTTGGCCTGATGTACTTTTATAATTCTGCTCAATATTCATTTACAGAGTCAAAATGCAGATTTGATGCTTTTCCCTGTTTTATATATTTGGGGTTTCAGGTGATTTTTGCTTTTAATGTTTATTTTATTTGGCAATCACATAAAGGAAACCTTCTATTTAAACACTTATCTGTCTCCAGCTTCCCATAGCAGAGTAACACCTCCTCCCCAAATATATAAATCAAACACTAACCTTTATTCCCTGCAGTGGGAAAAACGGCTCAGAGGATCAGTGTCAGGATAAAGTCTTGTATTAAGACCCATTTCACTGGATTTTGAAATATTGAAACACAAGAAAGTTTGGAGTCATCAGCTGCAGGAAGACGAGATGTCACAGAAGTAAAGAGGAGATATGAAGAAACCGATCAAACTATCAAATGATTTATAGTCAGTGCTGGAGCACATAATATTTATCTAGGCAATCTGAATGACGGGCTACACAATGGTGCAGTGGGTAGCACTGTTGCCTCACAGCAAGAAGGTCACAGGTTCAAGCTGGGATCTTTCTATGTGGAGTTTGCATGTTCTTCCTATGTCTGCATGGGTTTAATGTGCTGACCCTAATGAGGAATTAGCAAAGAATAGAAAAATCCTGACTGACTCTGAAGGACCTTGTTGTTAAATCTGGTATATAAATAAATTTACCTTGCCTATCTGTAGATTCAGTATATTAAAAAACACTACCGTGAAATGATGGAACTAATTTTGCCCATTTGTTTTTTTTTAATATATTCAGAAGTAGCTTCAGATTTAAATTTATTATATTTCAGATTTAAAAATCTGAATTTTAGTCAGTTGTTTGGTTCCCCATTTCTTGTTGAAACAAAACAAAAAAAGTTAGAGATAAGATTTAGAATGATATGAATGTAAATGAAAAATGAAATGAATGAAAAGAAGAAAAAAAACCTTCAGCACTGTAGATATAATCATATAACCCTAGAACTGATGTGTGCATAGTGAAAACATGTGTGAGATCACAGAGTCTGACCTCTAGAACTCTGATGCCTCAGTATCACAATAACATGGAACCACACACAAGGTTGCTATTGTGCCTTCTAAATCATAGATTAACCTACAAACTCAAACTGGAAGCAGATGCGAAAGAGTCAGAGAAGAAACTTCAGGAGATCAGGTTAAAGAATGTGTTAAATCAAAAAGGGAAAAGTGACAATCGTAATGGGTAAAATGGTTGTTCTGCTTTTAGATTATTTCAAACTAATCTTCAATTTTCAATCTAAAACTACCCAAAGCAAAAGATAGTTAGATAATTTGTACACTTCTTTACAATTAATCAAATCGATTAATTGATTATGAAAAGTAGTTGGTGACAATTGGGAATGGTTTAAAAGACTCATTGTCACTGATGCAGTTGAAGCAGGTTGCAGGGTGAAAGCTACACGTCTCCCACAGGCTGCTTACTATAACAATTCTTTTAAATGTGGGCTGTGGAGTAAATGTTGCCTCCCGTTGCTAGAGGAAATAAAAATAAATGGGTTTCCTGACTGGGTCTGAGACCTCTTTGGTTTCCCACGATCACAGTTGGTCTTTTGAGGAGGTAGGGGTAGGTATGGGGCGGTGGTGGAAAGAAGGGGAGGATGGGGGGGTAGGCATCTCCAGCACAAGACGACAAATCTGCAAGCTGTTTAAATTCCTCTGGATAATGCTGCTTCTTCAAAGGTGTCAGGTTTCAGCTTTAAAAGCAGAGAAAACAGAAACACTGTGTGTGACCCTCGTTTAAATAAAGAGGGCGGAGCATCAGTTCCGTTGGTTGTGGTGAGACCATTAACGTCCATGATTACCCTGTTGCTTTTTATGACTTTAATGAGAAATGCAGACGGCATCCTAAAAGTTTCAAAGCCTTGTTTGGTTAACAGCCAGTCTGAGTCTATCAGCAACTACAGACTGATGCTGAACTTGCACACGAACTTGCAGCACAACCTAAATCCCTTTATTATATAATAATATGTTACTTGAGAAAGGTCTTCAGACACTTAAAGAGTTCAACCTGATTCTACTGTAGTTTTTTCCCTAGAGTCTGACTGGTCTCACCTCTGTTTGTTATAGGCACACAAGCTATGATCACTGCAAACAAACACCTGAGGCGGGCTGCACTCTGATTGGTTGGCTCACACCACCAGTTCTACTACAACCAAAATGTGTAACTGACTGACTCCACCATCTCACACACACACACACACACACACACACACACACACACACACACACACACACACACACACACACACACACCATCTGCTGTGATTAACACTTAAAATAAAGTACAGTTCATGATCTCAGACTGTAGAAATCTATCAGAACATCTTCTTCATAAAACAAGAAAGTGCTGAAATCTGGCATCAGACCCTATTTATAGTGTCTGGACAGACTATCGTCCAGACTGTTTGGGCTGCAGCTCAGTAATTAGAGATGAGGAGTCTCCTGCTAAAGGATGTGTCCCTGTCAACACGTCCTGTCTCTGATCTCTAAAAACAATGGAGCTTCGCTGCGTTTCTTCAGCTCAACATTTAACTCATGTCATTATTTAAACTTCAGCTGAAGAACATCTTGTCAACTTGCAAAATAACCCTAATATATAAATTAAGTATTATCAGCTAAATGTACTTACACTACTTTAATAAAAATATTAATTAATTTTGCAGAAAAATGTGGTTGAGGTGGAGTTAGTTTCGATTTTATATACAGTTAACTAGTATAACATTACTTAGCAGCAATAATACTTGAGTAGAAGTACTGGGATAGTTTCACCTCTGGTTCAGTGTGTGATGCTCCAGCTGAGAACAAATAGGCTGTAGATAAACATGAAAACTAAAGCTGGACTGACAAGTCTCAGTTTACTTGGTAACGATTCTTTGTTCAGGGAGTAAACCTGTGATCTGGAACAGGATTTTCACAATAAGAGAATGGCTGCAGTGTTGAGAGAAGTGTCCTCAGAGAAGTTTACATTCATCTGTGCTCAAACCTCATCTGGCAAACTGCTTTACTCCCTTGTCAAATGCCCTTTTCCTTTAAGACTGGGCTCTTTGTTCCAGTGATTAGCTGGCAGATATAAAGTCAGGCAGCAAGATATTTGAGACCATCGGGCACAAATATTCTGTCCCCACTTCCTCAGGCTCAGCAGCCAGATGTAGACACGTCATGAGACCTGAACACTCACACAACCAATTCAGAGCCTAGTGACCTTTGCCCCTTCACTCTCCTGAAAGCTGGAGTTAAAAAAAAAGCACCAATGAGAGAGAAGGAAGCAAAATACATTACACCTGAGCAGAAACCAGAAAATAATCAGATTTGAGAAGCTCAGTAAAGTCCATTATTAAAATAGATAGCGATTAATCTATTATTTGCCACTGAAATGATTAATCATTGCAGCTCTAGAAAAAAACAAACAGAAAAAAAGAAAGAAAAGAAAACACATTTTCTTCAACTGCTGATGAATCTCTTAATCTAATAAATGTCAGAAATTAATAATACAAAACTTAAAACCCAAAATCAGGAGAGAAGTGAAACTTCTTCTTAGTGCTCAAAAAAAGTAGGCAGGAATCAACTGAATTAGCTAATTATAGAGTCTCATTAACCCCAAACTGACCATTAATATTCTACCATTCAACCAGCTGTCAGCCAATCAGGCACAGCAGAGTTTCAGACTGCTAATAATAGCTTTACAGTAGGTTTTCTACTTAAAGAGGAAAGAGGTGCGGAAATACCACAGATCCTCTGGGACTCGTCCAACTCCACGTCTGACCAGCAGCCCCCAGTACACGCGCGCGTGCGCGTGTGTTTAATCCGTTTTTATTAGGATTATTTTTCAATTACAGCAGTTTACTACACTTAAAAATACTTTGTCTTTCAAACAAATACATAAATCTCATGAAGTACTTCAATTCTGAGATGTAGCCAAAATGAATTTGTGTACAGAATACTCCATGTTTAGCTTTTCATGTTCTTAGAAAGCTAAGTAACATCAAGCAGAGCTGGGCGAAGTGCTCGGAAAGATCCTTAGGTTAATGTAAAAATCCTATCTCTATAAATACTCAATATCAAGTAAAAAACAGTAACAAAGAATAATTATCGGCTACATGTATTGAAAGCATAAAAAAGTAGGCTCATGTAGGCTTACACTTAAAGTACTGCATCACAACATTTGGCAGCTTTTACACAACGTGCAGGTTTGAAAAATAAAAGTAACAATTCAATACACTATAGATAATAGAACATAAAGAATATTGATTCATGTTAAATATGTAATTGGATCTGTCAGATAAATGTAGTCAAGTCTAAAGTATTAAAGTATCTGCAGTTGTTCAGTAAATGTACTAAGTTGCTTTCCAGCAGAAGAGGAAGAAGCTTACCTCAGTGAAGAAATTATCCATAGCCTGGTTATTTAATCCCTGCGGATTCTCTTTGAAGCCCCCGCACCGCGCCGCATGTGTTGTTACTGAAGCTTCCACCGCAACAAAAACAGATCCAACACTTTCAGATCATGGTTCCTGCAGCTCTGCCGGGTCATTCGGAGTCACAGAGGAGCAGCAGGAGCGAGTTCACACTTTTCCACAGAGATACCACAAGGATCGCATACGCTCCTTCTAAAGCCCCGTACAGTCCTTCTGAAGCCCCCCACACAGACCTCTCCAAGCCCCGCACAGTCCTCCTGCACGCCGGCACTTTTGTTGTCCGCAGATCCTTGTTGTTTGATCAAGTAACAAACTTTCTGCAGAAAGAAGCGAATAAACTTGGAGACTGATTACAGACCGGTGGACAATGGCCTCAAAGCTCCTCCTACTGCTCATGACCCCGCCTTATGCTCCTCCTACTGCTTATGACCCCGCCTTATGCCCCACCCACTGCACATGCTGCTCCCCCCCTGTTGCCTCTCGGTCTCCTCCTGCTGTCAATGGCTGAAAATAATAATTGGGTAAGAAAACAATAGTTAGTTCATAATCTCTCTCTTTTAAAATGTAAATACAAAAAAAGATTATTGAATTATTAACTTCATGTGTGAGTTTTGAAGATGGAGTCTTTAAAAAATAAAATAATTAAATAAAATAGGCTATTAAATCCAGAGTTGTAAACTCTTTGTAATATTAGTTATTCTGTAATAACATCTGTTTATCTGTTTCCGTTCAAATCATATGAATCGTATGAGCTCTGAAAACCGCAGTGTTACACAGAACAGCACCTTCTTAAATCATTCTCTACTTCATTATCGGTTAGTCATCATGCTGTGATGAAGAAGAACCTGAACACATCAGGGACATGTTTAGCGACGTCACAAATCAGGTCCACATGAGCCTTATTTTCTTATATAATTCAGTGGAGCAACCCCCTGCAGTTCATCAGATAAAAAATGGTTTCAAAAGAGAACATTTACTCAAGTACTGTATTTATGTACCAGCATTTTTCCACACAGTGGCTGTAGCTCAGAGGTAGAGCAGTCATCAACCCATCTGAGGATTGGTGGTTCCATTTCCCAGCTATGGTTTCCATATCGTTTTGGGTTAACCACACAGTGAAACAGGGCTACAATTTGAATCCGTAGCTTGTACACATGTCACAGGCTTTCAATCAAACACAGCACCCAGTCCATAACTCAGACATCCTTCCTATATCTAAGAAAAGGTTAAAAACTTTCCTGTTCGATGAAGCGTATAGTTAAGGCCGGCCCTGGCTGGCCTAGTTATAGTTATGCTGCGATAGGTTAGTCTGCCGGGTCCTCATGAGATGCTCTGAGCTTCTTTTTCTTCTTTTTCTTCTTCCATCTGTGATACCTATGATCCACTATTGTACTTTTAAATCTGCTGTGTTCCCGGAGTCCTGCCCTGTGTTTTCTCATTCACAGAACATGCTGCAGTGCAGCCACTGAGGGATCTACGGATGTTGGAGGGTCTGATGCTGTCCTGGTTCACCTGGAAGCTGTGATGGATCCTGCGCCTCATCCTCCAATTACACCCAAATTCATCACGTTTCTGTTTTCCTGTTTATAATATCCAATTTTCCCTGTATTATTTCCACCTGCACACATCATCTACTGCAGCCTGTCCGTCCTGGAAGAGGGATCCCTCCTCTTTCATGCTTCCTGAGGGTTCTTCCATTTTTTTTTTTTTTTTTTTCCACATTAAAGGTTTTTTTAAGGGAGTTTCTCCTTGTATGATGACAGGGTCTAAGGACAGGGGATGTTGTGTTGCTTTTGTACAAACAAATCTGTGATTTGTGATTCTGGGCTATACATATAAATTGAATTGAAGTCCACAGTAAATTATTTGTATATATATATATATATATCTCAATCAGTGAACTGGCTCTGAGTTTTATGCTAAACATTAACATTCCAGCCATATTTCAACAACATATATGGTTTTCCCTTTGACTTACTGGAGACACAGAACTGACCTCTGACCCCTGCTGGTTTGGCCCTGGAGTCTTGCTGTCCATCTTGTGGTTGGGGTGAAAAGACAGCAGCCCTTACCTCTGACCCTTTGGACTCTTGATCTTCTAAAGAATTATTTTTCCTCAGTTTTAATATTGTGTCTCTGTGTTCTTTTTTTTAATTTTCTTCTGGTTCAATCAAATCAAAAGATTTGATTTAAGTCTGTCTTCTCACTGTTCAGACCTCAAATAATTAGTTTCACTGAGTAATACATCACAAAAGACTTTTGTTTCACAGCCGTTCTTAAAATAACAGAAGATCATCTTCATATATATGTTTGTTTTTTAGATTTTTCTCTGCTACTGTTGCTTATTAGGGGGACTCTCACCATGCCTACTCGCTACAGCTATAGTTAGCTGAAGGAAAGAGGCCTCTTTCTTATACCTAAGACCTACCTACCTAAACTTGTCTCCAAAGTATTCCCTGTAGAAACACCAAATCACACCAAAACCTCAATGAAGTCCTTATGGTGATAATGTTCCATGTTATTTTCTGATAGGAGCTGCCATTTTGTCAGTCAAAGCTCAAATGGAAGACCAGGGTGAAAAAGGCTGTTTTTCCTGCACAGCTCAAGTTGCTGTGGACATAAACACCTGGCACTTTTTAACATGTTTAAACTCTGAACCATTGATACACATATAATGAATCTGACAGAATGCTGATAAACATAAAATTTGTCACTATTCACAAACAGGAAAAAATGTATGGAATATTAAAATGTCAAATGTGTGTAGTAAACCTATTTATGGGGCATGGGTTGCTATATAAATAATAAAAGAACAATTAACAACAAAATTATAAAAGAACATGTTGTAGCTGTGCTCCTTGCATATAATGTTATAAATGTATTACTATTATTTCTTTCTCTGTGATGAGTGTATATTGTGTGTACATTGTGTGTACATTGTGATGAGCTCATCACAATGTACACACTCCAGCAGTACCTCAAGAGCCCTTTAAAAATTGATCTAGAGAAAATGTAGTTCCTCTGGGTTTTTTTGTGTTTTTTTTGTTAACTTAGTTTTTCCCCTTTTCACCAGTTGAGCTGTTGTCTGGTCTGTGAGCAAAACAATTTCAGATAGCTCAGGTATTAAGGATTTAATTTAGAAAGTCACAACAGTTGACAATGATCAGCTTCTATTTCTTGTCTCAGTTTATTTTCAATCATTAAAATGTTCCTGCTGCTGCTTTAAAAAATACATTTCAGAGAAAGTAAAGTAGACAACAATGATGTTCTTTATTGATCTTCTAGAGTCTTAATCCTGTACATACATGTTTGAAGGAGAACATGGGTAGAAGCCACAAAGTCTTTAATGAAGGCTCCTGAGTTGCTGTTAGAGACCTGAGCTGCTTCAAAACATCTTGCTTCTGTCACTGTGAAGCCTGTGTTTGTGTTAGATGCTTTGGGCTGTTTTGTACTTATGGGACACAAAACCCCTAAGTTATGATCCTGTGACTATCTCAGCAGTTGAGATATGATCTGAGTCAGCTGCATGATCCAATGGGCTAAAGAAATATGAGATGATCTTTGGGTTCTACATCATCATCCTCTGCTGAGCATAACCAGGTGAAATAGGTCTGCAAGGGTCTGATAGAAAGCCTTACAGATGTTTTTTTCACAGTATTGCAGCAAAAACGGAGTAAAATTCCCCTGAAGTGAAAGTATTGTTCTCGACCGCATTAGCCTTAGTGACCTTTGATCACTCCAAGGTGAAGTCGGCCTCTTTCTCCACAGCTGTGATCGCTCATAAGGCCCTCAACGATCTTTAAAAAGAGAATGAAACCAGCTCAGTTCATTCATATTTACAGACTCAAACTGAGCCACTCGGTTTCTGCTCTCGGCCATCTCTGTCAAGAAATCAGAGGAGCTGATAAGCAGTTGCTAAAGCTCGTTTCTGTTATTTCACCTTTGCCGGTTGTTGCTTTCTGACTTTCAGCTAGTGAAATATGTTGAAACATGATGAATTTGTGTAGATTGAATAACCAGGAATTATCAGTGACTGAACAAAAGCTGACATCTTTACAGCTGACTGTATAAAAGTGTCCATTATTCTCAGTGTTGCCTTTTAAAGCAAAGGTTTAAGCAGCTGCTTCATCATCTATTGACACTTTTTCTGATGTTCAGTGGTAAATGTTTTTCATTACTCTCTGTGCTGTTTAGTGTGTTAGATTTGTCTTGTTTAAATGACGTATCTCTTGTTAAAACCACATAAATGATAAAGAGTTTCCCCCCTACAATATTTCCTTCTTTTGTAAAGATAGACATAGATGTGAAGACACATTTACAACCTATTTAGCTCCAGAGTCCCTATGTGTTTCTGTCAACAGATTTGTTGTAAAACCAGCTCTAGAAACACTGACAGCTAAACAATTCTCATTCTCACATCATATTTGGACTAAGAATATAGTATAGTATATACAGTATAGTGTAATATAATATAGAATTAGTATAGTGTAGTATAGTAATATGGTATAGTATGATCTGTCTTGAGGACTGCAGATTTTGACCCCATCACATACAGGATCTTATAATAGTTAACAGAAGAAACATTTATGGCAAGAAAAAACAAAATTTAAAATGTGCTTTTGTTTTTTATTTATTATATGGTAAACAGTAAAACTGGTAAACAGACCTTATTCCACTAGTTTATTTTAGGCTCTGCATGTCATCTTCAGAACTAAAATCACATCACATACACATTAAAACCTCTAGAAGGATGAGGATGAGCAGGTTAGTTACTAATGATGTTTCTACTGTTGCAGCAGCAGATTATTCTTCTGGTAAAAGAGATGGACTTGGAATGATGGATTTTTCAGTGAAAGACAAGAATGAGAATGTGTGATATTAATGAATCAATAGATTTTTTTTGTGGAAATTGACAAAGAAATCAGATGGATCATATTGTTCCGAGCACAGTTCATACATCTTAATAAATCTTCCAAACATCTATTAAACAGAGAAAATGTGCAGAAGTTGTGAAACACAGACTTTTGGCAGATAATAAACAGAGAATCAGAGCTGGCGGCGGTTTAAAGGAAGGAACAACTCAGCCGGAACAAACAGGTCTTTGTCAGAGCAGCGGTGTCAAGTCATGTGGAAGCAGAGCTGAAGGATTCTGCAGTTTGTTTCTCTTTTGATTCTTTGCCAGTGTCTTCCAACTTCCAAAACGCCGAAAGACAGGATGAGGAAGACAAACATTTCCTGTAGTTGTTTTAGACAACTTTTTCTAAAGATGTAGGGTAATGGAGATAAAAAGTTGTCTTTCTTCCTACTACGTGAAGCTAAATATTTAATCTGTTTCACCTACATATTAAATAAAATGGTTTAATTATCTCACACTTTATATTACCTTGTTTCCACATTTCATCTGTTAACTGTGGCGAAAGCAGCAATACATAATTGACAGAAACAACACAACACAACTACACTAATTAAATCAACACAAGTACACTAATTAAATCCAAATCTGATCTGTATACGATACACATAAAAGTTCCATAATCACATCCATCATCTATCTTCTAATGATCAGTGTAAACTTGTCATTTAGCTTTTTACTCATTAAGGACAAAATCTTTGGAGCTGCATTTGTTTCTATATTATTTAATCAAACAGAACAGGTTTGCACTCAGAAATGTTTTTTTTCTGTAAAATCAATGATTGATTAAATGCAAATCTAAGTTTTATTTGCAAAACCAAAAGTGTTATTTTCGGCTACATTCAGTAAATTTCATCTTTGTTATTCCATATAAAAAAGGGGTATTTTTTTAGCAAATCTTAAGCTCCAAGAAAAGATTTGCAATAAATAAAAAGAAGATGCTTAAACATGGGTTTGAGACCAAAGTGTTTTGTTCCTAAATCTATCTTCTGATTGCAAATATGTTCTGGTTGATGCATAATGTAGAAACAACTCAGTAACTACACTATGTTAGTTGAAGCTTCATGGTCTAAATAAGTCAAATCAAGCCAGAGTAAGCTTCCTGCCTCAGGGTGGGGGTTAATTGCAGCTCCCTGTGATTAACATGTAATATGATAACATTAAATTTTTTAACATAATCTAACTATTTACTATTCACAGACAAATGATGCAGTTGGCTCAGAACCTGAGGAACAGTTTTTATTTTAACCTGTCACAAACATGAGGAGGTGACACTGCTGAAGTTTGGAAAATAAACTTTTGCCTTTGCTATCTTGCTCTGTACTGAAAAGGTTCCTCTTCCTCCTCCTTCTCCTGAATCACAGACCTAATAATAGAAGGTGTTACCAAACACTTCAAAAAAACTTTTGAAAAAGTCTGTGATTGTCATTTGGCCTCTAGTCGTATGTTTATTTCATCAGATCAGTGGCAGACTCTCATCAACTGGATCATAGGTTGAATTTTCATTCACATTTGTCCCATTGTCGGTAATGTAAGGACCAGGTTTGGTCAAATAAAAAGAAGACATGGAATAGAAAAAATATTATTTTTCTTCCTCAAACGAGTCAGACAATATTAGAATATAATACTAAATTTTACTTTTCTCTTTTAAATCCTTTAGTTTTTATGACTTAAACCAAACCAGTATGCAGGGTTGACACTTGCAGTAAAGTTGTATTTATGTATAATGACCTTTTAAAATAAACCACAGAGGATTGTGCAGTTTGGTGTCATCCCTCAGCTTCATGGTTCATCAGCAGCTCTGACCTGAATGGGGGTCACTTATTTGGCTAATTCCTGTGGAGCCTGCTATCAGCTGCTCTGGACTCGGAGTATCTTCAAGAATGCCACAGCAGCTGAGATGTTGATAAAAAAGTGCTAAGGAGCAAGCATCAAACGATTGTGTTTATATTAAAGTCAGTGTGAAAGTATTCAAGGAAAAGCCATGTCACAATATACAGGAATCTGAAGTCGAACATATGTTTGTGTGGGATAAATAAAGAATAATTTCCCTCTCCTATGTCCAATCTGAGGTAATTTCCTGCTTTCACTTGATATAAATGATCATTTATTTATCTAAAACACTCAGCTATCAACATCTTACTGTCATTATTTACTAATCTGTTAATTATATATGTATAATTTCTCCCAGTAATCAATTAGTTGTTTGTTTTGAAAGATGTCATTAAAATGTCAAGTTACTCTCACTGATGACGGGAATATATTCACATATTTAAGTAGATGGAATCATGTTTTCTTAAAGTTTTAACACACACACACACACACACACACACACACACATTAAACAATTAAATTGAACAAGAACATACATTTAAACCCTGAGAATTCCAGATTTTCAGAAAATGTGTATTCATAAAGGAAATTCTCTTCTCAAATAAAAGCACTGGAGAAAGAAAAAAGAAAAATCTAAAGTAAAACAACTTGAGAAAACTGAATTTACACTGTTAGATTCTTACAAAGCTGTAAAGGAGAAGAGGAGGATACATGTTATTTTGTTATTTTTTTAATGTTTATTTACCTTTAAGAATACTTTTCACAAAGGGAAACAGCTTCAAACTTCAAACTCGCAGATTTCTAAATCCTTGTAAACGCTGCCATCTAGTGTCAGAAGGATAAGCCAACACTGTAAAAAGAATACAAATACACACCGAGAAGTCCTAATGAAGTATTTGATATAGATATTTCATTATTTTGACTCCTTTTAAAATAATATTCTAAAGATAAAGGGAATATATTAGTGCAGCGAAAATTCCTGTAATATTGCTGAATGAATTCTCAGCGGCTCTACAATAATATTACAGATACATCATAGGAACTGAATTACATTTGTCCCCATTAGAAGAATTTTGCCTTGTGCGCGACTGTTGTGGGTGTACGTTCGTACATGACCCGCGCGTGTGCACGCACCAAGCACCGGGGGCTATGCATGATGCGTGCGCGCGCAGGCGGAGGATCGGAGCGGAGCCGCACCGAGCAACAGCAGCAGCCGCAAAATACATCAGCCGCACAGTGAACTGCGAAGAGCAGGGAAGCCGAACTTCAGCTACAAGGTAAGAAGCTGCCTCCTCTGAGGAGGGCCTTCTGCTCTTTATATCTGACGTTTCTTTTCATCCCTTTGTCATTTCCCTCGCATCTATCCAAACGGCTCCGCGCGAAGTCTGCATCAGAGAAACAAAAGATCATCGAGATTTGACTTGTAAAGAATATAAAGAAGAAAAAAATCTGAAAATTTTTAACATTTAGAAATTAATTTCTTTTTCAGGCGACAAAAAACGTGCACAACGTTTAAAAAAGGGGTGTGAACAGTCTAAAACACGCGCTTCCCTCTCTCTCTCTCTCTCTCTCTCTCTCTCTCTCTCTCTCTCTCCCTCTCTCTCTCTCTCTCTCTCTCCCCCTCTTTCTCTAACACACACACACACGCGCACACAGCTTTTCCACTTCTATCCAGAAGCTCTGACTCCGCATCCTGCCTCCATCATTTACTTATTATCGCCTTTAAATTGTTTCCTTTATCTACTCTTAATTTAGGACTAATAATAGGTCGACGCTGCTGATGCTGCTCGCCATAACTCTTTGTCTGTGAAGGTGTTACAGACACGCGCACACAATTCTATTTTTAACGAGATTATGTCATATTAGACTATTTCTGAGAAAAAGGAGGATGATGATGGCGGAGGGGGGTTGAGGATGGGGGGCTCATGGTTTATGATTTATTAATTCACCCCAACCTCCTCCTGAAAACAATAATGAACACTAATAAACAATAATGTTGCTCTATTCGCTCTTTTTGTCGGTCGCTTTTCTACAGCGAGTCAAACTTAGCTTCTACTGTCGGTTAATTGCTGGTCCTTTGTTTGTCGTGGCGCGCATGCGCACTAACGACAGGGTGTGGATGAGAGACGCTACCTTGCTTATCAATAGGATGGACGGATGGGAAGGAGGGTAGGAGGAGGTTAATTTCTGCTCCCTTTTGGTTAATCCAGAATAAATATGAGTGTGTGTGTGTGTTACTACAGGTATGGAGCTCATTACCTATTAACTGATTAATCAGTATATTAATTTTAACAGCAGTAGCTGGTCATTGATTCATGTGGATAAATACTACTGAAATACTCAGATAATGAAATCAAAGAAAAATCTGCTTTAACTGATGTTTCATTACTAAAGAACCCATTAGACAAACAAACAGACAAACTGATCATTAACTGAACAAATATTAAACTGACTTTATTTCAGTTGATTAAGTAAGGATGTGCACTAACATGTACAGATGTGCAGTACTACATATGATGTAAAGCAGGGATGGGCAACCCTGGTCCTAGAGAGCTGCAGTGTGTGCAGGTTTTTGTTCCAACCATGCAATCACACACCTGATTCTACTGATCATTCATTAGAGCTCTTGCTGAGGACTTTCATTAAGTAGAATCAGATGTGTTACTGCTCGGTTGGAACAAAAACCTGCACCCACCGCGCCTCTCTAGGACCAGGGTTGCCCACCCTTGATGTAAAGTAAAAAGCAGATGAAGTATTAAGTACAGATGTACAGTACAATGCTGTGTATGAAGTATGCTAGTACAATACAATGAAGAGATACACTGTATGATGTAGAATATGTAATACTGATTTGCAGTAATGTACAGTATGATGTACAGATGTACACTAAAATACAGATAGTACAAAGCAGAGTACAAATTACAAATGTAGAGTAGAAAATAGAATAAAAAGTACAGATTTAGCATTTAAAGTGCAGATTTATGTATCAGTGTGAATTACAAATGTACAGTATGATGTACAGATGTGCAGTATAATATGAATTTTGAAGTATAAATTTAAAATCGGACATACAGATGTGCAGTTCAATGCACAGTGAGGTACAGATATACAGTACAATGCAGTATATGTGTGGTATAAAGTAGAGTATACAGTATATGTGCAGTATAAAATAGGGTAAGAAATAGATGTCCAATGTAAAGCAGACTATGCAATGCGTGTGCTTTATAAAATAAAGCAAGGGTAGGGAACCCTAGGAAGTAGAGCGGAGTATGAAAAAGATGTGCAGCATAAAGTAGAGTATGCGGTAGAAGTGCTGTATTAATACTCTGTATTATGATGATGAAAACTGATTGTTGTCCCCACTGTTCAAACATAAAATGATATAAACTGTGACTAAGTGTCTAAAAATGATTTACTTTATCTAGATATTTCACGTAGAACAGACACAAATCATGTGAAACCAGCTGATGCTCACATCAGTTTTTGATTGTCACACATTCAACAATCAGAATAGTTCAGATTAATCAGACTTTCAGTAATAACAACTGACTGATTGACTTGACCTCCTCTTACAAACAGCTGCTACCAAATTTTTCTGATACACACAATAACATCAACAAACCAACCAACAACAACCAACAATTTAACTCCAGCTATGACACTCCTCACATCTCTGATACTTCATTTTGTGTTGGCAGCAGTGAGCCGCCATCTGATCACTGTTATATGGTCTCCTTGGTAACGTGGGTCTGTAGTAATGTGTCCTGTCTGTCTTTCTGCTAAGTGGCTCCCATAAATCTAGCTCTCAGTTCATTCATTCAGCCTGCTGGACACAGACAAACAATAAATATAAATGCAAAGTTACGACAGTGACTTATCCATCTGTCGGCTCCTCTGGGTGTGTGTAGACATGGCACTACCGTGCTCTCTCCTTCTCATTGTCTGTTAGACATAATCCTTTCTATCTGACACAAGTAAGACATATAGTAGGATTAAGTCTATGACTGAAGTCTATGACTGAAAATATGTGGGCAGAATGAATAAATATTTGTATTAGGGATGTCCAGGCACACATAACTGCAGTGGGTTCCTGAATCCAGAGTTTGGTGTAACCAGAGACCAGGGTGAACTTTTTTTTTTCGAGAAGGCCCGTTTTAGCAGTCGTGTGGATGGTAAAACCACAGCTTCTTCTTCTTCTTCTTTGGAGTTTTATGGCAACTGACATCCAAAAAGTAGCATTGGTGCCATCTGAAGGTCTCATACTTGTGCTATATCCCAATATACTACTATATCCTACTACGTAATTTCTAAAATGCTTTGCAGAGATTGCTCCTCCAAGACAATTCAATTCAATTCAATTCAATTTATTTTTATAGCCCAGAATCACAAATCAGATTTGCCCCAAAGGGCTTTACATTGTGTACAAAAGCAACACAACATCCCCTGTCCTTAGACCCTCACATCGTACAAGGTAAAACTCCCTAAAAAAAAAAACCCTTTAACCGCGAGAAAAACGGAAGAACCCTCAGGAAGAGTAAAAGAGGAGGAATCCCTCTTCCAGGACGGACAGGCGACAGGAAGACAATCTCTGCTACTGTACTCTGGTCTTTGGTAAACATAATTTCCACATGAAAAGTAAAACAAATATAGCAATTTCCTTGCCAGCATTATTTGACATCACACTGTCCAACGGTCAACAGGAAGTTATATCCATGGAGACTTGGAGCACTCTAGCCTTGTGATTGGCAAAAATGTCTCGCCTGGTAGGAGTGCTATAGCCACCCACTGCTTTGGTATGTCCATGACATTGATTGAGGTGGGTTTTGCAGCTTCATGGCAGGCTAGAGATTTTATGTTTAAAATTGATCAATATTAAAAATGAAAAATCTAAATCTAAATATGGCAATTAAAGCATTTATAATTTAAAAGCAGTTGATTAAGTGCAGTGCAAAGACTGGAGTATATGACATATTTTTTAGTCTTAATGAGGACTGTAGCAGCAGCATTTTAAATTAGCTGCACCTGCCTGATAGACTTTTTAGAGAGACCTGTAAAGACCCTGCTTCAGTAGTCAAGTCTTCTAAGGAGACATAACAACGTTTAAAAAGGGGAGAGCCTTTAATCCTTGATATATTCTTCAGGCGATAGTATGCTGACTCTCTGGTGGTTTTAATGTGACTTTTTTTCAGTCCATAATCATACTCAGAATTATAGCTTAATTTGTGATTTTATCATCACTGACTGAAGCTGAGTGTTGGCTTGTAACCATTCCTCCTTGGCTCTAAAAACGATTACCTCAATTCAATCTTTGTTTAATTGGAGAAAGTTCTGGCACATCCAATCATTGATTTTCTCAATGCATTTACTCAGTGCTTGTATAGAAATATAATCTCCTTGTGATATACTGATCTTACTAATCTTAGCTAATTGGAGCATGTAACTACTATGTTGAATAGTAGAAACCCCGGAATTGAACCTTGGGGGACATCACAGCTTATGTCTCTGTTCAGATGTGCAGTTACCTATGGATACAAAGTAGTGTCTGTCCTTTAAGTAGGATTCAGGGGCCATAAAAGTTTGGTTTTCTAAAATACACATGTTCATGTCTGCCAATCATCTATCACACCTGTTTTGAATGTTACCACCTATTATCTGATATCAGTGTCATTAGCCTCATAGATGTGAGATGAATCACATGAGATTCACATCCTGCCTTACCTGCCATTGAAATAGCCAAGCCAAGTCAAATCAATTTTATTTGTATAGCCCAAAATCCAAAATCACAGATTTGCCCCAATGGGCTTTACGGTATGTAAAAAAACAACATATTATCCCCTGTCCTAAAAAAATGTTTATGGGGAAAAATGGAAGAAACATCACTAAGAGTAACAGTGGAGGGATCCCTTTTTCAGGACAGATAGGCATGAAATAGATGGTGTGTGCACAGGATGCAATCAATAGGAAGGGTGTCTGCAACCCTGGACTGAGAAAAGAGCCTCGTGGTTGAAAGCTCTGCCTTCCATTTGATTTTTTTTCAATTTTAATTCTGAGAACCTTTAATAAGCTTGCACTTTGGTAGTGCAATGTTCTCACTTGCACTAGTTGACTGTGATTTGGAACTATGAAATCCTTAAGGTAGGATGGAGCCTGATTGTTATGAGCTTTGTAGGTGAAGAGCAGAAAATCACATATCTTGATCAAAGATAACTCTTACAGTGGTCCTAGAGGCCAATATGTCATCTAAAATAGCTATATCACTGGATATTGAATTTCTCAGGTATTCAGGCCTGTGCACATGAACTGCAGTTTTGTCTGAATTAAGTAGCAGAAAGTTGCAGGTCATTCAGGATTTTATGTCCTTAAGACATGCATGAAGTTTGGTGGTTGGCACAATTTGTCTTAATTGACAGGGACAGTTGTGTATCAATCACATAACAGTGGAAATAATGGAGTGTTTCATAATAATTTTACCTAAAGGGAACAGGATGAATAGTATTAGTCCGAGCAAAGCATTTTGTGGACCTCCATGTGTAACTTGTGATAGAAGAAACATTATTAACATGAACAAATTGGGAATAATCTGATAGACAGTTCAATGCAATCCCTTTTATGCCCTTTTTAAATATACTATAATAAAATAGTGATGATGTGATAATAGTCAAGTGTTTAAAAAATGTGCGGTTCAGATTAGAAAATAACAATGTCTGTGATAAAATTATCACTTCAAAAGTGGTTAAAAGTGGCAAAAGTTGGTTAAATGGCAGTAAAATGTTCTTATGTCATAGTAAAAAAAAACAGCTAGTTTATAGTGAACAGTTGTGTCCTGCTGCTTTTGCATTTTTTATGACATTTTGCCATCTAACTACCAACCTAATGTCCTCTATACCAACCACCATCATAATTCCTGTCGAATTCCTTTCTCTGCTTCATCCAATAATCGCAAATGTTCACAAAATAGTCCTGAAATGGTCTTAAAGTTGTGTTGTGTAACAACTCTGTTTCCTTCTTTAGAATTATGAAGCTGCAGAGGAAACAGCATCAGCTGGTTCAGCTCTGTGATAAGAGGCTCAGTCTGTGTCTTAGTGTGATAATTGTTGTCCATCCTGCAGTATGACAGAAGGAAGATTTTAATCTTCTATGACAGGAAGCATCAAGTGCTATTAAAATACTTTTCAAAGAGTAGATTGATGCTTGGTGCTTCTTTTTCTTCTGAAGGAGGATGAGCTGGTGAAATGTAGCTGCACATTAAACTGTTGTTCATTTTTTTTGTGTTCATCCTAAAAAACGTTTGGCTTGGTGAGATTTATAGACATATTGGTAGAAGTGTTTGTCAATTTTTGGACAGAAGCGCATTGTCTTAATACTAAGCTAAGCAAATCACCACTTGGTTGCAGCTATAACACACAGAGGTGTCAATCCTGTCATCTATCAACTGTTAATTATAAACATCATAAATAAATACAAAAAATCGAAGTAATCCAGAGACTTAATTTTGAACTTAGTTTACAGTGTTTGTAAGAAAAGAACACTGAACTTTATTTGATTACATATTGTGTTTTATATATTTCTAGGTGAAGAGAGTCCTTAAATTTAAAATGACTGAATCTTGCATTAATGTCACTTTAACTAGTCCCAGAAAAGCTTTTTACTTTCCAGTTTTGATTTTACATCATACTTCCATTTAGATGAGTATCTAGTGGTTTTGTGCCAGATCTAGACCATAGTGTTGTCATATCAGAAAACATTATTTTTGGATGTGTTATACATTAGAGAAAGGTAAAAGTGTGTAACTTGTTGTGTGGCTGCTCAAAGTGTAAACAGGAAATATGTTGCTATGAAATAAAATGTATGTCTGCCCCCTGGAGACCAAAAATAACTGCAGCTTTGCAAACAGTTAAATTCCCTTACAGTTAAATTTTCTAGCAGAAAACCTGTTGATTTAAGGGAATCAATGAGCATCTTTGTTTTTGTGTGTGAGCTGTGAGGAGGCCTGAGGTAAGCAACAAAATGAGTTGCGTGGATGAACCTATCTCAGCTCCCTCGCAGAATCCCAAATCCACACCAGTTGTTGATTTAAAATAAGAAAAGAGACATGATCTTATCATGATGTGATTTTAATAGACAATGTGATTTCAGACTGAGATAGAAAACCCTACATCTGTAACAGCAATTGCTCTGAAACAAAACGTGATTTGCTGATATGAGCAGTGAATTTAAGGAAAACACTAGACATTCATCAGGAGTCAGTCATTATATTCTGCAATTTTCAGAGTGAATTAATTTCCTTTTCAGTGGAGTGTGGAAGCCATCTTGTTGCCTTTAAAGGCCAAACATGAAAAAAAAATGTGTGAAGAAAACTAGCCGTGGTAAATATCTTTGAGTAGTGTGTTTTCTTCAACAAAACAGTAAGTTTTTTTCAGAAATAAAGATTAAAGATAAAAAAAAAATTCCAATGGATTCATTATTATTATACCACCAGGTGGCATCAAATGATGTCACCTGTTTAAAGGTCCATTTAAAGTTGTTTGTCAATAACAAACAAGAAAAGTCTAAGTCAATAATAAACCTGGATTTTACCAGATCATTACTTAGATATAATCATCTGTTATAGTACCATTCCCAACATTTGCTGAAAATTTGATTAAAATCTGGCCCAATGCTTTTGAAGCATATTTCTATAACAGTAGGACAAAAAGACGGCTTGACAAACGCTGGCTAAAACACAGCCTCTGAGGTAATGAACCTTACACACCTCTGAAATCATGAGTATTAGCAGCAGTTTTCAGGAGCTTCTTTCTCTGTCTCCACCTCCTGTAAATCTGAAGGCTGCAGCAGGGCTGTTTCTTCTGATTCCATGTTAATCTCCACCCGTCCAGAGAGAAGGACGACGGGGGCTCAGACTTAGAGCTGCTGGCGTCCATGCATTCGCACAGCAGCCCCAGTTCTGTCAGCTCCCATCAGCCACAAAAAAATGCAAGAATATCTCTCACCAGGTTATTTTTTTTCCTCCAGTGCCAGACGTGATCCAGGCTCTGTCTGAACCACTCAGGGCCTGTGTTGTTATATTCAGCCTTTTTTTGATTGTAACTGATGCCTTGTCAGATTTTAGTTAAGTTATTTCTTTTTTGATTAATTTGAAGGGTCAGGAGATCAGCTCGCCTGAAACAGTTAGACCAATTAGAGCATCCAGTCTCAGTCCTGTGTTGGGTTATTCGGGCCTTGGCCTCCTGTGGTGCTTTTCAGGGTTTGTTGGAGTTTAGCCTCAACTTTGTCTCCTCGTCTGCCCTGACAGCCGCCTCAATGCGGGGCTGTCCTCGCTTTAGCTGTCTGTCTCGGTATCCTCGTTGTCTCAGCATTAGGGACAGCAGACACTCCACCTGTGTCTGGCCATGAGCTACTGACACTCTGGTGACGGCAGCTCACTTAGCTATGACACACACACACACACACACACACACACACACACACACACACACACACACACACACACACACACACACACACACACACACACACACACACACACACAGTCTGAGTCTGAGTCTGCAGCTCTGACTTATCTGTAGAAACAGTAGAGCCAGTTTTCACTGCCTGGTTCTAGAAGCTAAGTCCTGGTTCTGCTTCACTGCCATTTTAGAAAGGTCAGTTTCCTTTTTCTTTAGTTTGGGCTGTGGCTGGAAACCAGATGACACCTCTGGTGGATTAAGGGACTGTTTCTATACTTAGTGGCCAGTTGGTTGTTTTTTTCCCTCCAAACTGTTGAACCCCATCTGTAGAATCTTTTACTTTTACTCATTACCAGCATTTTAGCTGGCAGCAAATGATCAAGAAAAATCACAAATGACTTTAAAAGGTATTATTTTCAGTTATTTATTACTCAGTTTTATTCTCACTTTACAATAAATGAACAGAACTAAACAAGGAAGCTGCAGGTGCTTGTGAATGCATCTTTGGATACATCTCCAGCTGCTCCAATATAAGATGCAGATTTGTAGGAACTTGATAATTTAAATAGGTGAAGTTTGTTACATATGTCTTACATGTGTGGGCAGCAGCACTTGCTTCTTTTATGCTTGTATTGTTTGTGAAGTCGCTGCCTTCTGTGCTGTAATATCACAGTGAATCTTTCTCCCTTCACAGGATTAATGTTTTTATTTTTCCGGCACCTTCTAGCTTCAACTGGTGAAGCAGATCATAAACATCGAGGAAGGCTCCTGGAGTTATTACCTCTGAGGCAGCAGAGGGTTTTATGTCCTCAGATCACACTGACTGACTCACATCTCATTTTAAGTCTCATAAAATCACCAAGAAACACTAAAGTTAGAACGTGGAATACATCAGTGGGTATGGCTGTTGTTGATGAATTTTAACAGTTCACCAATAAATTGTTGTGGATTAATTTGATGACAACAAACCAGAAGCTCACTGAAGACCATTTCCTTTACTGGATGAAACACGGTTTCAGTCACAGAGCTTTGCTGCATTGTAGCAGCATCTCAGGATTTTTTTTTCAGTTCCTAGAGCTGTCTCTAAGCAGAATAATAAAGTGTCACTGCTGCAGCCATGATATGTTTCTATTTGTTTTTATAAATATACAGGTTCTTAAGAAAACATGGTTGTTTTGTTGGACACTGACAGTAACTCAGACAGGAAATGGATGAGACATTGATATATATTGATTGATACATTGTATTAAATATGACACATTTTAGTCTCTACAACTTGATTGATTTTCTGTACTGGAATGGAAACTGAATTTAAAGTTATGTTGTGCTCTTGATAACGATTGTGCAGCCAAGCACGATTTCTAAATAACGAGCTGAAATATGCAGAACAACAGACCTTTTTCCTAGCAGAATTCCTCTATCTGTTCTCAGAACTATTCTGGAAACACAATGGGCTCTAATCTGTCTCAGCCTGCAGGGATATTGATTTCTGTCGGAGCAGGGCTGTCTGGTGGAGGCTGAGGGGCCTTAGGGATCCACAGACAGACGGAGCAGAGAACGGCAGGGGACACTGGGACAGCAGAGCTGGTGCTGTTACAGCTGCACAGTTATTGATTGACCTAAGAACTATGTGAAGATAAGACAGAGAGACAGAAATTATCGTCTGGAACCTGTAGGAGGCTGGACTTGTGATATATGTATATAAGATGTTCCTCTGTAATACAGCAGCTCCCTCACTGAGCTGACAGATACACTGTCTATTTTCCCCAAAAGCTTCTTCAGAAGTCATATTGAACTTAATAGTTGTATTTTCACTGCCTGAACTTAATGAATATTATTAATTCTGCTGCAGCTATAACTGCTACTACTACTACTACTACTACTACTATTAATAATAATATTAATAATACTGCTGCTGCTATAAGTACTCCTTCTAACTATAATACTGCTGCTGCTATAAGTACTACTATTACTAGGTTTAAACACATGCATTGTCTGTTCACATATTCACGCATCCTCACCTGCCTGTTTCCTCGCTTCCTTGCCACCTTGCCACCTTGCCACACTTCCTCATCCTTCTCCTTCCTACCTTGCTTCGTTGCCTCTCTCCTTTCACCACCTCATTATAGTTCCTACCCTCACCTTCGGCTTACTGGAACAATATTGGGGAACAACGATTCAAAAATAAAAAGCTTCATTTTCATTCATTTTTGAAATAAAGTGACAACATTGACACAAACTTTATTTCATCACATTACTCCATCCATGCGACTCATCTTCATCTAACACATATTCTTTTGTTATGTGTATTTATGAACTTACAGATAGAAACCAGCATGTGTTCAAATGAAAAATCTGCTATTTTATATTGTTACCATGCAGCCACAGCTGAGAACACAAAGCCTGTATTATTGAACTTCAGCATTGATACTTGAACAGGCTTGATTTTTTTTTTTTTATAATTGATTTTTCACAACTACATACAAATACATACAAATACAAAAACAAAAACACACATAAGGGCTCGACTTCTAAAACTAACTGTAATGCCACAAATTCTGCTCGTAGGCCCCGCCTCTTAAAAATCATATTTTCAACAACAAACAACAAACTGCAGCGCCATCGATCTGCACAGAGAAGCTCAAGCATCAAACTTCAAGAACAAGAATAGCATTTTAGTCAAGGGAATGGTGATTATTGTATGTTTATTTAGTTATGATCCAGAGGGATGTGATTAAAATGACAAGCTCATTGTTTCAGTTTTGTTTTGTTTTGTGTGACTGGATGCTTGAGGTTATGCAAAATTATGCATCAGGGTGTTCCACAGTTGCAGGTAATATGTCACTGTTGCTTAAACAGACGTATTACTCCAAACTGTCCAACAAACAGTTCAGCCAATTCAGCAGTACATGGGAGAAAACCTGCAAAGACAAGATCATGATTCTTTTGAAGGAACACAAACAGTGTTCTTGTCAGTACTTGAAGCCTCCTGTATGTAAACAGCATGTACCTGAGGTGGTGGTGGGAGCGTGTTGGGAGGAAGGATTATTGGCAGGAGCCTGTGATGGAGTGGAAGATAGAACCAGCTGTCACAAGCGTTTTAGGAAGGATCTCTTTGAAATGACAGAGGAATAATAGATTTAGGCACCATCTTGGCTCCTCTTAAGGTCCATTTTGGTTCATGGTTTATAGATGTGCACTTTTATTGCAGATTATCTTACCTGTTCTCTGTGTAATTCGGCTCAAAATGGCTGCCACATGTGGTGTGATTGAGGAGAATGGCATCATGCAACAGGTCAAATCAATTACTGTTTTGAGCTGAGAATGCAAGCAAATCAGACTGATGATAATTAGATAATAAAGCCTGCAGACACCAATCAGCTCCCTCCTGCTCGTCTCACTTAAAAAGTAAAACTCCTTCATAGCTGATATATGATAATATGGAGGATCCAGATTGACTCTAAAATCCAATAGTTTTAACATGAAGTTTAACATTCAGTGAGTTAACAATTGTTAATGAACAGACTTAGTAGGAGGAGATGTAGATCTTATTATATAAGATATATATCTTATTATGATAAACCTTCTGATTCTCAATCAGCTGCAGCAATGGTTGCAGCAATGGTTGTCTGCAGCACTTTAAGTCATGCTCATTCTTCTCTTTTGAAACCAATATTAATAAATTGGTATATTTTAATAAATTGCTGTGGCAGATTGGCTGTGATGAAAACACTTTGCATCTACATTAATTGAGAGGACTCAAGCTGTTGACAGATTAAGTTGGACTCAGCAGAGAGTAGGCAGGGAGCCAGGCTGCAAACATTCACAGTGTTGGCAATGTTTAGAAGGACTGTGCAGCGCTACACTTAAAACTGTCTATGTGTTAGGTTCAGCAGCCAGTGATCTGTCTAGTTTAGCCATAGAGTATGAACCACTGATGTGGTTCAGGATGAGGTCAGTAGAGTTGTAACTTTAATTTGTTTTAAGCTTTCTGGTTTCTCTTTAAAGCCACACTATATCAATGTTTTTGTTTGATCACAGGATGTCCAGAGAAAAATATGTGTTTTTGAATAGGTTTCCGACAGCTGCTAGTTTTCATCATTTACTGTTGAGGAAAATCCTATTCACAGACAATGGGGAATTTCCAGAGATTATTGATCCAACATAAACTCATTACATTAGTTCTTCCTTTTCAAACACAGAATTATCTGATATCATGTCAGAAGCTTAATGTCAAGCTTTCATTTACTAGGTGAGACAAACACGAATAGTGCTCCAATGTTGGTGAACATGTCTCAAATTTGCCAGATTATACTGTAGCTCATAGCTAATTTCTTCCAACTGTCCTTTGGCAGGAGTTTTTATTTCATTGGGTTTATTTGTTTAATTGATTGGTTGGGTGATTTGTTCGGTTTGTTAGTATAGTTGGTTGGTAGGTTTATTTTTTGTTGATTGATTTAGGTGGTTGGTTTGTTTAAGTTTGTTGGTTGGTTTTTTCAAACAGCAGTTCTTCCTTATAAATTTTAAATCTCTAAACTAAAAACACACATATTAAGCACAGTTTGAAAACTCCAAGATACCATACATGCATTAAAAAAGAGTTACAAACTAAAAACAAAAATAAGGAGTGAAGAGGTGTAATAATCACAGACTGCAGAGATATTATCAGAAGATCAGGCAGGTTTAAAACTGTTGATTATTCTGTCATTAACACAGTTAAATCAATCTATCTATCTATCTATCTATCTATCTATCTATCTATCTATCTATCTATCTATCTATCTATCTATCTATCTATCTATCTATCTATCTATCTATCTATCTATCTATCTATCTATCTATCTATCTATCTATCTATCTATCTATCTATCTATCTATTTTTTAAAGTTATTTGCTAGAGGTTCATTGCTATTTATATCTTGATTCCCCTGTGGAACTTTATCTTAAACTTGTACATTGGAGTTAGACCTGATTAAAGCTCAATGCAGGTATGAACATCCCCTCAACCTTGAGGTATCAGAGGTTAAGCAGAGGTAACTTTATGAACACTAACAAATTACGTTAATTCCACTTTTTCTTCTTGGTAGTTAATTGAAATCACAGTGTTACTAAAGTTTCCTTGCTGCTGTAGGTTAGAAGGCATTTCCTCTGTGTAAAGTGTCACAGGAGCTAAAAAAAAAATACAGAAACAGAGCCACTGTTTTTCTGTACATCATGTTTTCAGAGTTTCCGTTCCACTTGCCCTTTGGAGGTAATTACTTAAAAATTCAACATTTAGCGGTGAAATATTTAGGCAGTACAGAAAACATCACTCATCATTCATAGATAAATGGACGACCAAAGATGGATGATGGATGGAAAGATGATAGATAACTCAACACTGTGTAATGAGATAAAGTCGTGACACATAGACCTCATGGTGCATGGACAATAACCTGCGGCTCAACACATCCACATTAATGATGAAACAATGGAGCGTGTGCCCAGCTTCAAAATCAACTGCTCCAACCTGATCAAGAAGGCTAACCAGCACCTCAGTAATATCTCTCTTTAGACATTGTGGTGATTTTCTACCGCTGCACCTTTGAGAGCATTCTAACTAACTGTATTACAGTCTGGTATTCATACTCATTATCATAGTCATAACCTTTTCATTCTAGGTATATACTGTACAATACACTAAAATGTACTTTTCATATATATACAGTGCCTATCATAACTATTCACCTTGGATGTTTTATCCTTTTATTGCTTTTGGAAATCAATAATGGTCAATAAAATTGGTGGTGGTAGAGTCATGCTGTAGGGATGTTTCTCAGCAACCTGGAAGACTTGTAAAGATATAGGGCAGAATGAATGCTGCAAAAAAAAAAAATGAAATCCTGAAATCCTGGGGGCCAAATTTATTTAGTTGAGACTTATCTACACAGACTCAGTGCTGTGATTGTAGCCAAAGGTGCTTCTATAAAATATTGACTTGAAGGGGATTAATAGTAAAGCAAAAAAATATATTTCTTTATATATTTTTAATTCATTGACATTACTTTGTAGAAATCTGTTTTAACTATGATATTAAAGAGATTTTTCGAATAATTTTGTGTGTTAGACTTTTTTTGTTGACCATGATTGATTTACAAACACAATACATGGGTGAAACATTTAAGGTTGAATACCTATGATAGGCACTGTATATTTGTATTTATTATATAGTCTGTATATGTTATAAAATATATGCATATATCGTCTGTACATAATTTACCATAGCTATTTAAATAACTACTGAAGCACTTCTGGTTAGATTCTATCTGCATTTTGTTGTTTGTACTTGTGACATATGCAATGACAATAAATTTGAATCTAGTCTGATCTAATGAAGGCCTATGAAAGAAGGACAGCCGAGAATCAGTGTTTCTCTCTTTTACAACCCTCTCCCTCAGGATAAAAGAACTATGAAAGGATACTAGTCTGCCAGCTAGTCGCTACAACCCCGAACCACTACAAATCAGCCCGTGTCAGAGTTAGAGGTTATCATTGGGCAGTGAACATTCGTTGTAGCTTTTTAGTTAGTGACATCAACCAATTGAGTGCTGAAACTTTCTCTGAAGCTCTCTTTTTCACCCATTACTAACACACCTACATTTACACATAGATACATGGCAATCCATGCACACATCAGGGTTCCCGCGGGTGCTTGAATTCCTTGAAAATGCTTGAATTACAATTCAGTGTTTTCAAGGTTGTGAAAATGCTTGAATTTTTTGTGATGTCTATCTCAATAAACCAAGAGAAAACAAAAATGTTTCCTAAGCGGCTACGCGCTTCATCCGATACGTTTACATGCAGAACTCGGTTATCATACTCGCTTGGTGTTCTGCCTAGCAATAACAGTAGACTACTATCGACACCTGCTGGTGGCCGCTCTGCATTGCAATGGGTTGCGTCGCTACGTAGCCTCGCGAGCAAGAGGAGCAAGGACGACGTCCAACACCCAACGGAACGCAGGCAAAACTGCAAGCGTTTCCTGGTGAAGATGGTGTCAAAGCTTTTCGAAAAGGCACCAGTGAATTATCCTCTGGTAAGAAGTTTATCTGTCCTGGATCCAAGAGTGCTCCTGAAGAACAAGGATCTCAGTTCCCAAAAACTGACTACAGTTCTGCAACTCCTTGTTGCTGGAAAAAAACCGCTGCGATGATGTTCTTCGGGAATTTCGACAGTTTTTTGACAGAAGCTTGATGCAGGCATCAGATTCATTCCAGAAGTTCAACCCACAGAGTGATCGATTGGATGAGTTCTACCATGAACTCTTGGCTAATAAAGCAGAGTTTCGCCATCTATGGGAAGCTGTACGACTCTCTCTGATCCTCTCACATGGACAGGCTTCCGTCAAAAGAGGTTTTTCGGTAAACAAGGAGGTTATGGTGGTAAACCTCAAAGAACACACTTTGATTGCACAGCGGATCATCCATGACCATGTGGCATCATTGGAGGGCTGCACAACATTGTTTACTCAAAGGAGTTGTTCCTGTCAGCATCTGCTGCCAGGCAAAGGTATCACATGCACCTTGAAGAGGAGAAGAAAAAAGCCAGAATGAACAGAAAACACTGAAGTAAACAACCTAAATTGACATTCCCTACTTGGGGGGAAAGTTGTATTCATTCAATAGTGGATATGTGGTTGCACACAAAAGCCTTTTCATGTTTTCATGAAGTTAATTTGAATTCTTTAAACATGTCAGTCAATCAAAAAAAAAGATAATGTGATCTCCAGCATAGAGATCTCACACTCAGCCATACATATACAATTAACAGACTCAACTTGCTTGTCGAAACATGGATTTTTACATTATATTCCAGTAAATCACAAAATACAGGTTTTGTCTTCCTGAGGCTGGTACAAAGCAAAGCATACTGGTTGGTCATTGGTGTTGCATGGTGACTCTGCATGTTACTTCAGCATTCAAGCAGCACTAGCATGTATCTTGTTAATGGACAGGCAGTAAGTGTGGATTGGGTCTGTGTGATTGTCCTTGCTGTGAAAGGTTTCCACACAGTGCAAATAATAACTTGTCTGCTGATACATACCAGGGATTCTTGAGATGAGGGACAAAACATGTCCGGGAGATAAAACTCGTTGTAATGGTTAAAATGTGCTTTAAAAATGTCAAATAATTATATTAAACAATAAAACAACAACATGTGAATGAATGTTTTTAAGTGCATACATTTCTTTTTATATAGCATAGTGTGCTGTCTGAACCTAAAAATACCCTTGTCCGAAAGCAAGTTTCATGACTTCACAATACTTAAATAAATCCATCCATCCATCCATTGTCTATCCCGCTTATTCCCTTTCGGGGTCGCAGGGGTCTGCTGGAGCCTATCCCAGCGCACTTTATGGGCGAGAGGCAGGGGGATACACCCCAGATGGTCGCCAGCCAATCGTGGGGCACACACACCATTCACACACCATTCACTCTCACACTCACACCTATGGGCAATTTAGAGTTTACCAATTAACCTGAGCATGTTTTGTATTGTGGGAGGAAACCGGAGTACCCGGTGAAAACCCACGCAGACACGGGGAGAACATGCAAACTCCACACAGAAAGGCCCCAGACCCAGGCCCAAGGCGGGTCTTGAACCTGCGACCTTCTTGCTGTGAGGCAACAGTGCTACCCACCGCACCACCGTGTCGCCCTACTTAAATAAATGTTAAAACTAAAATAAAAAACACATAATTGCTAGTGTGGTCATGTATTTTAAATGAATATTCAAATTGTGGAGAAAATAACAATTTAAAAAATATATTTATATACTTTTTACGTGATTGGAATCGAATCCGGAGTTTCTGTCAACACCATAAGATTTTTCTAAAAATGCAAAAAATCAGGCATTATAGTGGACAACTGACATTCTAAGGACCTCTTTCCTACTTCCTGTTTGGTCGACATGCCATGAGGCCACTGCTCTGGTAAGTTAATATTTCACATATTTGTCTTTAATTATCTTCTTTCACAAAACCACCTATGTCACAACCATAGAGTGTCAACACTGTGGTCGATAAAATTCAAGGTTTATGTGATTTTATTCAGAAATAAAAGTTTAATCTAACTTTATATTGGGAGCCACAAGCAGCTGGTAAAAAAAACAAGATGGCTTCTGCAAGGAAAACACATGTTATGATGAAAAGTTGAAGAGTTCGTCAACTTCATAAGACTCCATCAGACGTCAACTCCGTAAGACATTTTGCCTTATGGAGTTGACCACTTAACTTATGGTGTTGACAAATGGGACTGAAATGTATTATTTACCCATTTAATTCAATTCTATACATTAACATTATAGTTTTATTATTTTAGATTTTAATTATAAATCTTCTGTATATTTCACATTGACATATATTTGTTTTGTAATACTAAATTCAGACTGTATGTAGTGTGTGTGTGTGTGTGTGTGTGTGTGTGTGTGTGTGTGTGTGTGTGTGTGTGTGTGTTCATTATGTGAGAAGTAAGTTACAATACAACAGACGTATTATACATATATATCATATCCATTTCAGGCTAGAATGGCAAAGGGGAAGCTTTCAGTAGAGGAGCAAAGGAGAAGGAACGCAGAGTATCAAAAAAAACGGAGGGAGAAACTTAACAGCCAGCCAGAGTTAAAAGAGGAGTTTCTGAGAAAGGAAAGGGAAAGATGGGTACACAGAGTGCAAGATGGAAAGGTAAAGACCATCTCTGATCTGAATGGAAGAAAGAGAAGGAAGAGAAGAAAGTTCTGGAAGGAAGCACAGAGAGAATCAAGGGAGCGTAGGAAGAAAGCACAGGAAAAAGAAAAATAAGAAAAAACACCAATTCAAAGAAAGCCCAATTACATCAAAATGATCTCCTCAGTGGTTCACACCTTTTTTGAAAACAATGCAAGAATCACAACAGACAAGCAAGACACCATCACAAGAAAAAAAGTGAAACGTCAAAGGATGATTATGACAGACACAATGCAGAATCTTCACTCTTCATTTACTGAGCAAAACCCAAGTATTCGTCTCAGCTATTCATCTTTCTGTGCACTACGTCCCTTCTATATAACATCACCCAAAACCACAGATCGAAAAACTTGTCAATGCCAGTACCATGAGAATGCCAAACTGATGCTAGATGTTCTGAAATCCTACCAGGCTGTGTCAACCAGCAAACTTGAGGAGTCATTTCAGCTTGTGTGTTGTTCTCCAGCAAGTGAATCTTGTCTATTGCGTACTTGTACAAGATGTCTTCACAAATCTTCAAGTCTGCCTTTAGAAGAAGGGAAAGCAAAAGTGGAATGGAAACAGTGGGAACGTGTCGAAGAGCAGACAGAGGATGGAGTTCACTTCCACACCCGACTTCAAAAACGGACAGGTACTCTGTCGGAGCTGATGGATCTCTACCAAGACAACTTAAGAAATGAAACAACCACCCATGTCCATCTAGTTCAAAATCAATCCAAAGAGTACAGGAACATGATTCAAAATTGCAATGAAACAACAGGGATTGTACATGTTGACTTCTCTGAAGCCTGGAAATGCAAATACAGCTCTGAAGTACAGTCTTGCCACTATGGACAAAACCTCCCTCAAATAACGCTCCATACCGGTATGTTTTACACCAATCAGGAAAAACAAGCGTTTTGCACAATTTCCGAGTCCAAGCGTCAAGATGCAGCAGCTATATGGACCTACATGGACCAAGTCCTGAAAAACATACATACCACATTCCCCCACATTGACACCGTCCACTTTTGGTCTGATGGTCCAAGCAAACAGTACAAAAATAAAAAGAACTTTCTCCTCCTCTCCATCATCCCTCCTCAACTGGGGTTCCAGAATGTAACTTGGAATTTCTTCCCTGCTTCCCACGGAAAGGGTGCCCCAGATGGTATTGGAGCCACAGTGAAGCGGTGTGCTGACAGAATTGTTGTTGGAGGACTGGACATTGTGAATGGCACAACATTTCACCAGCTTGTGTCCAGCAAGCTAAGTGGAGTCCACCTACACTATGTCAGCAATGATGATTTCCTGACTTACGATGCTGTTCTCCCCAAGTCCCTACGATCCATCCCAGGAACAAGAAAGGTTCATCAAGTTGTAGTTAAGGGCAATGTGATCTACTGTAGGCATAGTTCATGCTTTTGTAATGAGCCACAAATCTGCCGCTGTTTTAATCCAGTTGCACACCACACTCAGGATGCTGATGAACATAGGCCTGTTCAGAGTCATCTTGCGATGTTGATGGAAGCTATGGAGGTGGAGCCATCCAGAGCACCTGAGGGCTTAATGTCAGCAGTGGGGCCAAGTGATATCCACACAGGAGATTGGCTCTCTGTGGTCTATGACTACAATTGGTGGCTGGCTAAAGTGCTTAAAATTGATCAAGAACAAGGGGATGTCCAAGTAGAATTCTTTCACCCTCATGGGCCAAGCAGTCGTTTCCAGAGGAAACAAGGGAGTCAGGATGTCTGCTATGTCCCATTTGCTGATGTCATAGTCAAACACCAGTCATCACCAGTTCGCACAAGCCGCTCCAGGTAAATCTATCAGCTCTCCCCAGAAGTCATGGACTTCATAGATGAAGAACTTTTCAACCGGTTGTTGCCAGGTCTTTAAATTCATGACATTGAAGGAGTTCAAGATTTTCAGAGATTTTTCAATTCAAAGGCTGAGTTACTGAATGTTCTGTATGTTCTTTCCCCATGGACCGTATAATTACATGCACTGTTCAAGAGATAAGATATGTCTACTGCCCAGTTACTGTTTTTAAAGTGGGTGTGAGTGCAAAAAAGGATTTACATTAAAGTGGACTCTTATCTTGAAATGTTATATTTGAAAAGTTGAGTTTTTGAAGTTAAATGGCCATGTAAAACGGAGTTATATCCTGTTCTCTTCTGATACGTCAACACCATAAGATGTGTGTCAACTCCGTCAACAGCTCGTCAACTCCATAAGATGAGTTTTCTGTTCATTTTTGTTTTTAAAAAGAGATTTTATTATATTGGCTCAGATTATTTCAATAAAAACATTGTATTTCCTATATGAATTTGTATTTTTTATTTTGCTGAATAGCATCATCCTGTTTTTAGATTAAAAACTAAATATGTAAATGAATATTCTTCCAATAATAATAATTGATAGCTTCATAATTTAATTACTTTATTTAACAGTAGTAGTTTGGAAACGTGGATAGATCAGCATAGATTAAAATAATCTGTAATAGTCCAAATAACTCCAATACTTGTATTCCAAATGCATTTTTTTAGGTTTCTGTGTGTCTTATGGTGTTGACAAAATTCCAGGCTTGTCCAGCATACATGACAAAAATGTTAAAAAGTTTAAACCTGGGAGATTGTATTTTGACAGCATTAAAAGGCCAACACCTGGGAGAACTATAATATATAAATGTATTTTGGAAAAATCATCATTTTATTTTTTAGAAATTAAAAATCCATTTTCTCCCTCGTCTCAAGAATCCCTGATACAATACTTTAGCCCCCTTCAGGCATTTGTCACTGTTATTGTGCTATGGTAGTGACACAATGCACTGTTCACAAGCTGAGAATACAAGCCAATTCACAATTAGTTAAAAATCCAAACATTCAATCTACCACCATATGAAATAATGCTAATTAGACCCATACCATTATGCCATACAGTGGCGCCGCTGCGCTTCTCATGACCATCATGGCAAACACATCGAGTAGGCTACCTATTTTGACTTCTATTGGCAACGATAGAAGTCACCCTGCACACAGTCTGTTCAGCCTCCTGCCCTCTGGAAAGAGGTACAGGAGCCTCCGCTCCCGCACCACCAGACTCACGAACAGTTTCTTCCACCAGGCCGTGAGACTGCTGAACTCTCTCCCCTCCCCACCCACGGGACTGCTGAACTCCTTTCACCCCCAGCCCCAGCCAGAAGGAACACCAGGTTGGCAAACCAAGCCTAGGTCACTGGACTGCCCACCCACCAAAAACTGGTGCTTGAAGGTGCTTGAATTTGTTCATGAAAAAGGTGTGGGAACCCTGACACATGCATCCCTGTGCCTTCTCTGTCTTGGATCATGTGTTGTGCACAAGTGGCCAGTATCCATGAGTGTGTCATCCCAGTGATACTCACAATATACTGTATATCAATGCTCTCGCTCCAACAAATATTAATAATAACAAAGGAAGAAGGAAGAAGAGGAACAGAGAAGTATCAATGGCAGAGAGAAAACAAAGCATCATAGTAGCTCAGTAGGAGCACTGGTGGTTCGATTCCCTGCTCCTCCAGGTTGCAGGTTGTTGTATCCTTGGGCAAGCTCCTTAACCCCTATTTGAATTTCAAACTGTGTATGTTTAGATTCCTGATGTGAGGGTGACACTGTATATATCACTACTGCCCTACCCTAGATAAGTGGTATACAAATGCAGGCCTTTTACCAAGTGTAGGTTAATGTGATTTTCTTGTTTTATTTATGTATGTGTATTAGATTAACAATAGTGTCTTGAAACCAAAACCGCACACTTTTTGGGTGGTTGATGAACGGTTGCTTTAGTGTTTTTGGGTGGTTGTTAAATGGTTGCTAGGGTGCCGTTGGGTGGTTGCTATGGTGTTCTGTGAAATTGCTATGGTACTGCTGCTGTGTGTGTAACACAGTAAGGTTTTACAAGCAAATTTTCAATGTATTAATGAGGGACAATGTATAGTGACAGAATCTATATTGTGTTTCAAGACCTGCATCACCATATTGGTATTATTCAATAATAGTTATTTACCACTAACTAAAGAAATCCATTAATCAATGAGCCAAAAATCATCATCTCTAAACCACTGAACCTCTGCTGGTGAAAAAGGAATTATTTATGCCATGATTCCTAATTTTTCGCCTGAATGTTTTAACAAATGAAATATGTTGTTTTTTGTAACTCAATGTGATTCCTGCTAATGAAGCTATCAGTAGAAAATGTTCTGCTCTGCTCTATTCCCACGGACACATGATTTCCCAGCAGATGAGCATCCTCTGAGGACTCAGCTGCTGCTCTTAGATAAACAATTTTAGACCAGGCAAAAGAGTTACGTTTTTATAAAAAGGTAAATAAATGCTTGAGTTCTTTTTTACAAGCTGCTTCTCAGCTTTGAATGTTAGTAGGCAAGTAATTAAAATATCTCCTGTCCTATTTCTTGTCTGTCACTGCTGTTTCCTTCCTGCATTTCTGGTTTTGCTCAAAGGGGCATGATTGAGTTTAAAACAAAGTCATGTAGAAACCGGGTATGGGTATGGTTAGATTCCTGATGTGAGGGTGACACTATATATCACTACTGCCATGAATGGGTGAATGAACACTTGTAGTATGAAGTTCTTTGAGTGGCTGAAAACACTATGAAAAGTGCTATACAAATGCAGGCCTTTAACCATTTTATTTGTAAGTGTAAGGTTTCCAACATAGTAGGTGAATGTGATTTTCTTGTTTTATGTAGGTGTGTTAGATTCACGTGTATTGAAAACAAAAGCGTGCTACAGAGCCGTGAACCTTTTTAACAGTATAAGAAGGAAAATTGCTTGCGACACACCTTTTAAAACTCACAGTATTTCTTCAGTCCAGATCCAGTCACATATATGATATCAAGCAGATACTCTCACACAAAAAACAGTAGCCTGCCCAGTAGAAGTCGCCATCCTAACACTCATTTTAAAATAGATGTGAAGATGAGACTTATATCAGTCTGAATTAAGCACAATAACAAAAAAAATAGAGATAAAAAGGCAAAATTATGACAAAACGTAGTATCTTATTGTGAGATAAAAAGTAAAACAAAGATGGAATAAAAAGACAAACTTAAAATAATAAGTCAAAAGTCTAAATTACTGCAAAAAGACAGAGTTGTGATTTCAAAGGGCAAAAATGTGACAAAAAGTCAAAATTAGGTATAACGAATAAGTCAGTCTGAGATGAATTACGAATGCCACGGTTTTCCTCATTGAGCTATCGAAACAGATACAAAAAGACTTTGTCTCAAAACTAAAGATAGAACTTTTCTGTTGGATTTGACTCATTTGGAGGCTGAAACGTCATTCATTTCAGCTTCAGAGCCACTTTAAACACGTATAACAGAAGCACAAGTTAAAGGACCATTTCAACATGTTTCCAAAATCAGTTTTATCAGAACCAGAAGTTATCAGGAAGAATAAGGTGGCTTATTGAACTAAAGATGTGTTGTGGAGGTTCATCAGGTCCATGACAAAAATGACAGGAACAGAAATGCAAGAATCTTACAAATTTGCTGCAATGTGTCTAAGATAAATGCTGGAAATTATATAAACCAAACAACGAGAAAGAAAGAAAACTGAGCTGACAACTGTGTAGGGCAGTTTCTGCTCCTGCTTCTTCTTCTACAATTTAAACCCAGTTAAGCCATCGTCCACACAGCAGTCACAGTCATCTTCATTATTCAAGATGCATCCTCATTATGCAGAGTTAAACACATTTAGATAAAAAGAATGATCAGAAGAGGTGTAGGAAGCTTTTTTCAAGCTGTTAAGTCACTAATAAGATATATTTGTGGAAAATATATGGTAGGGGTGAAAGCTGCAGCTGCTACTAGTGTGGACTGAACAGACAGCAACAATGGGAAAATGCTGTTCCCTAAATGCTAATATGAACGGTGGTTATATAAGGATTAAAGTTTTGATATAAAGATGAAATCTAACACATATAGTTTCTGCATTAAAACTGATAAAATATTCAAAGTCAATGTCATTTTTTGTCTTTCACAGTCATGTTAAGGATGCAGCAAAGTTTTACAGCAGCTCTGACCTCTGCCTCTGGCATCAGTAATGCTGATAATACACTTTACTCCTCATTCTGCTGCATTTCTAAATGAAAAGGTGGAAAGTGGATTTGTCAAGTTAACTGTATGACATTTACCAGGTGACACACGATAGCTCAGCCACTTTAAAACGGACAGCAAGTGGACAAAAGAAACAGAAAATACAGTTTCTTTTTTTTCACACACAGACACGGAGGAACTGAATCCTGACACTGTGTCACTTGGTCACTGTGGATTCTATCAACAACACAAACTATTTTCAGGAACAGATTTGGTGCTGTAACAAGTATTTCTGCCAGCAGGTAGTTTCTGTGTGTGTATGTGTGTGTGTGTGTTCATGTTGATAAAGGAACCTGTCAACTATGCAGTGCTATGGCTTAATAATGTTTTTTTTTATTCAGACATTCCATGCTTTTAAAGCACATATCATATTCTAAGTAGATCAGATATCTATGATGATCAGACTGAACCAGACGGAAGCTTCAACACGTTAGTATAGATTAGAACAGTGGTTCCCAAATTTTTTTGCCAGGCCCCACCTTTTGCACATAACAGTTGTTTTTCACTAGTACACTTATGAGAGGACCTAAACAGAGAGATTGAGGTGATGATGACTCATTACAAATGAAGACTAATCAAAGCTGGTCAGTGCTGCTAAAATCCTGTGGAACAGGGGCCTGATACAGAGGTATGTGGAAAAGTGTTTGCTGATTTATTTATTTTTTTTATTTGCATTTGCATCACAAAAAACTATGGGGTAGCCAGGGGGATCTCAGCCCCCTTGATGAACTTCGCTGAAAACGTAATTGTTGAAATTTGGTGGTGGTGAGGGAGATTTTACTGGAAGAATACTGTGTTTTCCCCTGCATTTCCTTTTTGTTTTTTTGTATAGTCATAATAATTGATCAAATTTCTAAAAGATAGGCTTTTTCTAATGTATTTGCACAAAGGTGATTGATCAGTATTTCACTTCAAAAAAGATGCTCACCACAGATAATGCATGGGTGTGTTAGACATTATTTTGGGTTTACAAAGAAAATGGGAGAGAATGCTAACACCTACATCACCATTGCAACTGTATTATAAATTGTTAGCACTGTGTTGTATAGGATACAAAGATTGGATCTCTTGTAGACAGCCTGTCCAATTGTTTTTCCAAATTATGATGGTGATGCACGTGTGGTGGCATTGTCCCCTCAGCAACCCAACCCAAGTTCCCAGACTGCAACCACATCCACATCAGCAGGACAATGATCCAAGGGCAAGTCTGCCTCTGAATGGCTGAAGGAAAAACAAAGTAAAGACATTGTAGTGGCCTTGTGTGTGTCATGCTGTGGCATGATCTTAAAAAGGCAGTTCATGCTCCAAAACCCTCCAGTGTGGCTGAATTCTGCAATGATGGTTGAGCCAATTTTTTTCCACAGCACTGTAAGAGCTTATTGCAAGTTATCACAAATGATTCATCCTTCATTTGTAAACCGTACTTTGTGGTAATTTGTGGTGGCGTTGACCAACATTTAAATGTGTTTGATGATCTGAAACATTTAGATGTGACAAACTGTATATGACTGACTAAGCTTCCCTGGTACCTCTGTCTCATCCAGTGTAAACATGAAGGTGTTAGATTTCCAATGTTTGACAACTTTTGGTCTTTTCATTATTTATTTTGATTATAATTTGTTGCTGCTTAGGTGTAGTTTGCAGTTTATCTCCACATCTTCATCTACTCTGCCATGCCACAAAAACAGTTGCCCAGCTGGGAATGCAGGCAGTTTAAAACAAACACCAAATATGTTCTGGTTTGGGCCTGGAGCTGATGTAGCTAATGGAGGTAAGAAGAGCACTAACCTCTTGTCTCTGACAGGAAGAGTTTTTGATTCAACAACTGACAACTGTTCAGCTCATTCATGCAAATGTTCTGTGAATCATTGAGGTTATATCTCTCATCAGCCATTGTATTTGTGTATTGTATTTGTGCTATAATTTGTTCCTCTGTACGATGAACAATCAATAACCCTAAAAAAGGAATTTAAACATTTATTGCCCTTGAAACTGTTGCTGGAGTTTTTTTTTTTTTGTGAACCCTAAAGGCATTTGTTCCCATGTGACACGTTGCCAGCCAATTGTGCTTGGCTGAACTAGGGATCCATGCATTTAAATGGCCGAAGCTCTGCCTACCCCAGGAGACACTTATAGACAGGAAGTCGAGTGAGATTCAACCTTGACATGAATAACACTGATTGGACTGATTGGACAGCCTATATATATAGCAGCTCATTTACCTTTTTAATATGAATGGATGTAATTAGAAATGTACCTGTATTTTTTTTTCACCGTAAATTCAGATAAGTGTGTAAAAAACCCTGTTAAAAGGCTCCAGAATACAGTAAAATGACATCTACTCTGTTAAAAATGTTTCAGGGGAGGACTCCCAGAACTCTTTATTTAATTTCCCCACTTTTCTAAATGCTTCCAACCCCCTTTATGTTGGGGAGGGGAGTGTTATGATGTTTTATGTGGTAACAGCACAATGGCATCTCAGAGTTAATGTGAAGCCAGTGACTGCTGGTCTGTTGTTGTTTGAGCTGATTCCACTTGTCTCTTCTCAGATATTTATTTAAGCCACAGTGTCTAAATGTTTTAGTCAGTGTTTAAATGTGAATGTTTGGTTGAGTTTACATTTATTGAAGTGGGGCCCCTTCTTGTTTTCTTTATGGCAACCTTGAAGGTGATGGATGGCTGTGTGTATTTTTGTGTGCGTGTGTGTTTTTGTATTTGTGTGTGTTTTTTGGGTCAGTCTGAGGTCACATATTTCTCAGACACACTGAGAAATATGTATTGCTCATTACTAACAGTGTGTGTGTGTGTTTATTTGTGCACATGTCACAAAGTAGATCTGTGTGTGCGTGTGCGTGCGTGTGTGTGTGTGTGAGAGAGAGAGTGTGTATGTGCATGTGTCAGAGATGCCTCCATGACCTTCTGTAGAAAGACAGAGGATTGAAAACTAAAACAGATTGAAGATTATCACCTCTTTACATCCTGCTAGACATACACACACACAAACACACACACTCAATAGGCCACATCTGGTCATGATTGAGTGACTCATTATTACACGTCTTGCAAAAGGTGAAGAGAAGCAGAATCATTGATGCCAGACACAGACAAACACTGAACCCAGGGCATATAGCTTAATACAGAACTCATGAATCTCATTAAATATGCAGCCTTGGCACCACCCCCTGAGCTTCTGATGATACATATATCTGTTGGGGTGAATGTGAATTGTGTGAATTGTGTAAATCATTGTACCCCTAAGAGAGAGGCTTCACTGGAAAATGTGGCACATACTGTAAATGTGAGAGTGATCAATCTTTAGCGGAGAAGATCTCTTGAGTGCATCAGACCACAGCAGCATTTCAGCTAATAAAACATATCCGGAAGCTTTAAAAATTTTTTTTTAGTAGGTTAAAGTGATATTCCGTGTGGAATAAGAGGTTCAAACTGTTTCCCCAATACTGAAAGAGCTGCAGAAGGTGATATATTAATAGGTTATTATTATAATAAAGACTGACATGTGGATATAGGACATTTCTGGTCTCATTATGTGTCTGAGATGTAGAGGAACTCTGTTAACTTCCATCTGTTTGCTCTCAGAGTCTGAACTTCCAAATCCATAGTGTTGTGTTACATATTTACATCTGAAAATGTGTTTGTTCAGCGAGTTTTTATTACATTGTGTTTTTCAATACAGGGATTAGAGCGAATGCTGCAGTGTTCACTGTGAGTCCTGAAAAAAGAGAAAGTGCTGTCAAGGTGTTTAACCCTCAAGAGAAAGATTTCTGAATAATGCTTTAATCATAATTGCAAGTTTAAACAACGTGTGCAGTTGACTTGAATCTGAACTGATGATTGCTGTAGATCCCCATAAACCATCATATCTGACGAGTGCTGTACATGCAGTATACTGACAGATATACCTTATACGTCTACAGCAACCATAACTGATGGTATACTGTAGTTTGTTTAATGTTACTGAGACGTGTCAATTCTCTGCCTCACTGTGTTTTCTCAGATAATAAGAGTCCAGGGTCACTGCAGTGACGCCCAAGGTCTGTCTGATATTTACAACATCCAGAAACCTGAAACTATATCAGACCTGACAGCTAGGTCATCAAATCTGTATCTGGCTGTAGGTTTGGTTTCTTATTTAAAACACATCTGAACCAACACTTATCTAGGGGATCCACAGAGAGGAGCTTTAGGGTTGAAGAAACACAACCCACCTCACGCAGCTGGTCTCCAGAGTGGAGTTCACTAAAGTCTGATGGAGTAGCCTGTCGGTAGATATGAATGAGCTCAACTGTGCATTTAACATGACTCATCAATACAACCAATCATCACGTTGATCAGCACACTATATTCAGGCTCAAAGTTTGTCTCGTCTTTTTTTGTTTTTATACAAAGACGTGAATTCTCAGATCATCTGAATGGATGGATTACTTTAAATTCTTTTGTTTTTGATTTTCAGTTAATTTTACTTGTTGAAATTCATTGTTTGTGTTGTAGAAAATGTTCCACTCTTGTAATCAGATGTATAAAACCCTTGTACATCTCAACCATCTTGAAATGAGTCTTCTGCTGCTATTTTTATGTCAACAAAACCCTGCCCCAAATCTCTGTGATCAGTGAAGCTTTTTAAAACTATAAATTACTTCTTGTAGTGAAGGAAAAAATCTGAATAAAATCGCTGCATCAGTTGTACTTGACAGACGTGTAAACAGTAGCATGGTGTGATGTTTCACAATCTGTGGAGTTTTATAAATTTATAAACCAGCTTCACATGTCTTTGATACATGTTTTATACATTTAGCTGCAGCTGCATCATTGTGACACTTTAAATACCTTGATTTTGGAGAATAAAACTGTAGCAGTAACTACAACATGATATTCATGACTGTAAATAAAGTTTATAGCAACTACATTCTCTGAGCTTTCAACTGTCATATTTATCATGTTCTAGTGCACTTAAAATCCACAGCATTAGCTTGTTCAGAGAAAGCTTTTGGTACACACTAATCTGACTTGTTGAACAAGACCTTTATGGTTTAACAGTCAGAGCTGAGAGCTTTTTCACAGATGATTAATGTCTTAAGAAATATGCAGCAAGGAACATTGAATTTTTCTGGTTTTATTGCGTATGTGTTGAGCCTGAGGCAACCGTAGCAGTGAGCAGTGTGTTCATGTATACAGGTATTACAGGGAAAATTTGAATACTGTGTAAATACTGTTTATTCAGACAGTCCAACATGAAAGGTGAAACCAATACATTTTATAGACTCATTACATGCAAAGTGAGATAACTCAAGCTTTTTTTTGGTTGGTTAGAATACTGCTAAAAGCTTCAGTATTGTCACACACTAATTGGGTCAGCATTCCAAAACACCGGCACAAAGGTTCTGGGCCTTTGAAAAGCCTGTCTTGTTTGGTTTAGAAGAATTCACAATCATGGGGAAGACTGCTAATCTGACAGTTGCACAGAAAGCCATCATTGCCTCCCTGCCCAAGATGAGTAGGACACAAAAAGTGAGGTGTCAAAGCACAGAGGAACTGTCGAAGACAATGGTGTACAGGCCAGAGGGATGACTGAAGCCCGGAGACGATGGTCAGGAAATGGCCATTCAAAAGTGTGGGGAAACTTCATAAGGAGTGGACTAAGGCTGGAAAGGCTGAATTCCTGTTGTCAAGCCACGCCATAGGCTCCTTAGCTGGGTTAGAGAGTAAAAAGACTTGACTGTTTCCCAGTGGTCCAAAGTCCTCTTCACTGATGAGAGCAAGTTTTGCATCTCATTTGGCAACAAAGGTCCCAGAGTGTGGAGGCAGACTGGAGAGGCACGAAATAGCAGATGCATTAAGTCCAGCGTTAAGTTTTCCCAGTCTGTGATGACTTGGGGATCCATGTCAGCTGCTGGTGTTGGTCCTCTGTGCCTGATCAAGTCCAGCATCAATGCAGCTGTCTATCGGGCCATTTTAATTATATTTTTAGCCACTTAGTAGCCATCTTAGCAACCACCTGGCAACACACAGGAAGGCTGTTTTGATCTGATGTTATCCTGAAGAGTAAGAGTTCTTTAAAATCTCTAGATTAAAATAATGCATGCCACAAATAAGTAAAGTCGAGTTCATTGATACAATATGGTCATACTTGAAGAGGTCTAGTGTTAAAACAACCAGTAGGCAAACTAATTCACAGCCCTCAGAAATGGCCAATTCCACCATGTGCCCTCGTGGGGGGAATCTTGAGTGTGTAACCCAGTTGGGACCATCTCAGGAGACGGTGATAAAACCAGGGGAGAAAAGGAATGTGAGGAGAAATCCGGAGATATTCTTCTCTGCGATCCATGACCGTGAAGAAAGGAGCAGACACAACACAGGACAAAAACTCTGAGAGAGTCTGCCGAAGCAGTTCCTTGCTCCTTTATTAATAGTTAGCAGATATTTACAGAGCATGACATGGGAAAGTTACTGGTTTGTGTGTGTGTGTGTAGGCGTGTGATGTGTGCAGTGTGTGTGTGCAAAGAAAACGATTGTTCGTCTCAACTGCCAGGTGGGTGTGGGAGAGTCCAGTTATCTGACTCAAATGCCATCCGGAGGCTGAGTCGCAAGGACGTGTGTGCATGTCTGTTAGACAGTTATCATTATGATTTAGCAACACATGTTTCAACAAAGTATAGAGTGTACTGTGGATACAGAGTGTGACAACAACGTCAAAAACAGAACGTTATATACAGGGTTTTTTTTATCATTCCTCCCTGTTTGTCATACTCTGTTGTATCAGAGGAATAACCACTTCTCTCAATTTTTGGCTATCTACTCATTGTTCAGAGATGACACATCACGTCCAGTGATGTGGAGAGTCAGAGGTTACTAGCACATGACTCTCAGTTGGAGCTAAAGTCCTCAGCACTCAGCTCATAGTTGGTTCACATGTCGGAGTAATCAGGATTGGGGAAAGGGTCGGGGAGATCCTGAAGTGTGATGCTGTCCGTTTCAGCAGGAGGAAGGGGATCGTCATCATCATCATGTTGGTTGATTAACATATAAGTCTGCTTGTGCAGGGACAGCATCCTGTTGATCATTCTGGAAAATAAGGGTGTAATACACATACTACAACAGCAGAGGAGTATTAATATTACTGAAACAGGTGCTATCAAACTGATTAACCTCTCTCTCCATCCTCGAGAGGTCAACCAATCCCATAGACTCCAGCTAGTGGTGACGAGAGAAACATAATCTATTTTTATTGTGGTTAAAACCTAAAAGAGATGTCTTTCACATTGCCACATGGTCATGGTGCTCAGTCCTCCGTCATCAGAGGGGCTAAGAACCTGTTGTCCCCTCAGGACATCGTGATCTGCTGTAACTGTTATATTGCTAGAAGAAAAAATTATAGACACTTCCACAGGTAGCTTTACATATATTTTACACCCGGAGGTGTTTCCTACAATAATTCCAGGATAATGTGAGTTAGCTGATCTTTCAAAACAGACAGGATGTGATCTTGATTTTTTAATAATATTTAGACAAATTCGCTCTGACTGGTACATTGTCATACAGTGAACAATTTGGACAGGAGGTAGCATTTCTCCGCCAATCGTGATACATTTGAACCATTATTATTTCCTTTTGTCGTATTAGTCATGAAGTTACACCAAAATAAGTGTTGGTTGTTGTTGCCAGCAGTAACACAAAGGTTATGACAAACATTTCAGACTCCTGCAGGATGGGTATAGTGTGGCATCAGAGTTTTAATCTCTTTCCATGTTGGCTTTTTCACCAGCCTTAGGTGCCAGGGGGTTTTGTCCTGTTGTTTCACTTATCAGGGCCCTAGTGGTGTTGAGAAGTGAACTGCCCCCAAGGGTATTCTTGTCTTGCCACTATACCCCTCCTTAGCCTGTTTCTTCTAAGTTTGAAAGCAACAACTTACAATGACTTAGGGGTCTCCAGGTTGGTCTTTCTGCTATTTTTACTGCAGTAGGGGTGCTTAGCAATACCTGGTACGGTCCTTCCCACTTGGGGCGATTTCCAATTGCTTCTTTGTAATACTTTTATGAGGACCCAATCTCCTGATTCAGGCTTCCTGTGGGGAGAAAGCACAGTCTCATCAGGAACATGGTTAGATTGCATCACTTCTTGTTTGAGCATATGTTCATTGATCCATTCAGCCAAAATATTTTCTTTATCTGCTTTGTCAATTACCATCTAAGATAGGTAATGCAAACTGTCTTCCATACACTACTTCAAAGGGTGTCAACCCGTTCGCAGCAGTGATTCTCATCCACATTTTTACTAGGGATATACAATCAGGCCATGGTCTTTTTGTTTCTTCCATGGTTTTTCCTAATCTCTGTTTTATCGTTCCGTTAGTCATTTCGACTAACCCTGCACTTTGTGGATGGTAGGAACAGTGTTTTTAAATGAAAACCTAAATATTCGGAGGCTCCTTCTATAGTTTGGTTTACGAAATGTGTTCCGTTGTCAGATCTTATTATTTCTGGTATTCCATATGTTGGGAAATAGTGGTTACACAAATATTTGGGTATATTTCTACCCATCTGAGAACGCACATATTATTACTAGAGCGTATTTTGCTAAACAAAAACAAAAAAAAATGCTTGAGATGTTTAAGTAAGAGGAACAGAGAAAAGGTGTTGGATTAATCTACAACAGAGAACCATCTGGCCTCCAGGCCTACGTTATTCATAATTGTGTATGGATTGACTACATTAATGGGCTCTTTTTTACATATGTCATTAACAACTCTAAGATCCTGTACCATTCTCCATTTATTAGTACCTGCCTTTCTTACGGGCAATATAGGCGTATAACATTGCAACTCTCACTTTTTTATCAGAATCAAGATGTTGGAGCGGAGTATATCAGAAATAACAGGACTAATACCATCTATTGCTTCTTTCGAGAGTGAATATTGTCGAATCTTAGGTCGATGGGGTGAAATAGGTACAAAATCTAGAGGGATTACTGTTTTTATCAGACCCACATCAGTAGGTCCTGATGACCATAATGTGCTAGGTAAACTGCTCAATTTGTGTTGTTGGTCTGTCAAAAGCTGTTGTTTGAACAGAATGTGTCATATTGGTTGATCATCAATATCTACAGCAGGTTTGACTCTTAGCCACCAGTTTAACTTACACATTTAATGCCTGTTGTCGCATCCTCTACCCACGTCTCTGCTTGGCACAGCGGCCAGAGTATTTGTGACCCCTTTTGGACAATTGTTCTTATATCTTTCCAATGTGATGTTTTTAATTTACGTAGAGAAACATGTGGGGGGTAGCGACCTCGATACAGGAAATCCTGTTCAGCTGAGAGTGAAACTGCTGCAGCTGCTTCGCCTGTTCGTGTGAAAAACATCAGTGATGCGCACAGCCAATCCTTTCATTTTAGACATTTGTTCATCATAGGTTACATCCGGACCTGGTGTTTGTTTGTACCACATTGTGCAATGGAGCGAGGTGGCGGACAAAGTTTCTAATTGTTCTGCAGGTTTAGGAGGGAGCTGGGGAAAGAATTGTACTGAGGCTTCTAAATTAATATCCAGTGTCCAATAGTAATGTGGAGGAGAGGCAGCTTGGACCACACCCTCCACACACATCAGCACACGTGTCATTTTTTCGGCCACAGGAATTAAAGCCAACTCTAATTTAATCATTCCATCTCGTCCCAGTAAATTAATAGGACATGAAGGATCGACCAACACTTGTAATTCACCAATTTTTTGGGTTTCAGGTTCAATTTCTTCGAGTGGCTCGTATAAGTGATTTTTTGTGGTGTGGCCTCAAGCGCTATGTACCCAGACCATGTTATCGCTTAATTTATGTTCAGGTGGTGGTTTGGTTAGTATAGTAGTACAGGCTCCGGAATTACAAAGACAATCATACTCACGTCCTGAAAATTTTCTCATTTGCATACTGTGATGGCTGTTTACAAGGGCTTGGAAATCTAAGAACAAATCAATGGTATCATTATCACTTAATTCTTGAGTTACATTAATATATAGTCATGCTTTATCATTCTGTGGACAGTCTCTAGCAAAGTGTCCAGGCTAGATTAGATTAGATTAGATTAGATAGCTCCTTTATTGTCCCACAGTGGGGAAATTCACAGTGCTACAGCAGCATTTAAAGAAGTTGAAAAAAATTAAATAAAAAACAAATAAAAAACAATAAATAAAAAAACAACAGTGAGCTGACTGTGTGTGACTGGGATAGATATATACAGTATAAATATAAATGTATTGTATTGTATTGCACTGTTTGGCTAGTGCTGTTAGGCTTATGGCAATGGTAGCAGCAGTTGTTCTGTCAGTTTCTTTTTGGTTGTCGTCAGGGGAGAAGTATGGTGGGCGTCACCGACCATATCCCCCTCTGCCACAGCCTCTACCCCTATTCCCGCCTCTGTTCTGGCCTCTCACTAGGTTTTAGCCATTCAGTCTACAACTGTTAAAAAGCAACCTTAATTGATCTATGCACTCAACTATGTCCGTCTTCGGGTCTGTAATTCCCTCTAAAGCTTTTTTCAGGTCGGTATGTGACCAAGGACGGAACACTTCGATCGCTGGGCGGTTATCTTCAACCCCCACATCGTCTTTAACACCATATCTTGGATTAGCAACTTAAACGGTGCATTCATTCCTCCATATTCATCATCCTCCTCCACCATATACACTTACTTTGTTTTTCACTTCTCGCCTTGTCTCTAGCTTTGCACTGATTCAACCATGCATTAGATATCCCATACTCAACTTGTATTTTTCGTTTCCTACCGACTTGCTTTTCTTTTATAGGATCAACCTTCAACTTACACTGCAAATCTAAAAGTTCTCTAGTTATCAATCTCCCGCTAAACTCATACCTTCTCATCAACTTACAACAAATCTTTCTAGCGCCTGGGTTTCCATATACTATGCATCTCCTTCTAAATTTTCCTTACTCTCTTTCCCATTTCTACGTTTCAACCTTCAGTTCCTTCAAACACACAAAATCCTCGTACTTTGAACTATGAATGTCTCAAATAAGGAGTCTTTGGTACACACATGTATTAGGAGAAAACTATTGTTATCTCCCAATCGCATCAGTCCTTTTTTGAGTAAAATAACAAACTTTCAGACGTTCATTCGCCTTCTTGTGTAATAATGTTCGTCCTGCTGGTCTCTTGCACTATGAGCTCTGACTGGCTCTTCACTTTGGAAAGCTCTGACTGGCTTTACCTCGAAAAGCACGAACTGGCTTTCTCAGGGTACTGACTGACCCTTTTTATGCACTCACCACTTATGCCAGAACTAACACATACCCACATTCTTTCCGTGTTGTATCCCACCTTTAGTCGCGATGCAAAAACTGCAGTTCAGGATCAGATGATCACAACGACGGCCTCTACTCACTGGCCGGTGATGAATTTACATCACTGGTCTTTTCAGCCCCCCTATGGTGAACTGGCTGTCGACAGACTTCGGTGCGAATTCCCCGGTGTCGTCAGAGCAATCATTGATCCGGCTCGAAGGACCAAGAAAATGTGAGGAGAAATCCGGAGATATCCTCTTCTGCGATCCACGACCGTGAAGAAAGGAGCAGACACAACACAGGAGTTGTCTTTGTACAAAGGGCACCCTGCTCGACAAAACTCAGAGAGAGTCCGCCTAAGCAGTTCCTTGCTCCTTTATTTATACTAAGCAGATATTTACAGAGCATGACATAGGAAAGTTACTGGTGTGTGTGTGTAGGCGTGTGATGTGTCCAGTGTGTGCAACAGATTTTTTGTCTCAACTGCCAGGTGGGTGTGGGAGAGTCCAGTTATCGAGTCTCAAATGCCATCCGGAGGCTGAGTCGCAAGGACTTGTGTGCATGTCTGTTATGATTATGATTTAGCAACACATGTTTCAACAAAGTACAGAGTGTACTGCGGATACAGATTGTGACATCAAAAACAGAACGTTACAACAGTTTTTTTTTTATTCAGGAACAACCTTTTGTTCTAAGAGTAACCATATTAAGTTCAGTGACCAAAGATTTACACATATCAATGAGTTCGGAACATATCAAGTTGGTTGTGCCATAGAAATAAATGTGGCCATTTCCTAACTGGTGCTCTCTCCACACATGCTGAGATGGTGTTGTTTAAAAAGGGCTATACATACTCTCTCTGTATACAGTATGTGCCGGTACTCTCACAAACTGGACCATGCCACTGTAGGCACTGAGAGCAAAAAGAGCCCTGTGGCAGATCCTCCGGCCTTATATAGGATCCTTTGTCCAATCAGATCACTAGCTGCTGATTAGGGACCGCTTACTGGTGTGCCTTCACTTATTGTGGATTCATCACAGCTTTGTTGGGAGAGTTAATTTGCATAGCAAACAATGTTCACACAAAAAGGCAACTGAAGAACAAATTAAAAAGGAGTGGTGACAGTGATTTGCAATGGTTAATGGTATGGAAATTTAAGACTGTGCTATTGATTGAATTTGGATCCTAATTTGGATTTGTGTGTTAAACAATCTCCAAACTCATGCTAATTTCTTTACACAATTTATGAAAGAGACATTCATGTCAAATACATTAACACAGTGAGCATGAGAGAGCAACTGGGAACACTTCAGTCTTTAAGAATCTGACAAGGAGCAGAAACACATCATATGCAAGATTTGCTATAAGGTGATATGCACGGTTCTCGGCTGTACAACAAATCTGTTTAACCTTCTCAAACAAAAAAACAAATTCATTCATGCTGAATAAATGCATTAGGTAACTAAAAATAAGTGTTTTAATATTTGTGATTTAAATATTGACCAAATAATCATGATAATGATTTTTTCCATAATCAAGAGAAAGGATTTTATTCCTCAGATGTCTGGATCTGAAGTTACAAGAGCAACAAGCTGAGCTAATGTTAGTATTGGTTCAGGATGCAGGAGAATGGTCTTTTCTCTGACCTGTTTGACTTTCTGTCATCACCTGCTCTTAATGCTGATTGATATAATCTGATCTGCACTTGGCTTTTAAAAACAGAATAAATCCACATAGGATTTTCCCACAATTTTTAAAGAACAATAGAAGTGGATTCTTAGAAACCTGAGTGTTAGTTTGAGATAAATCTCTAAAGCAGTCCACACACGCAATGAAATTAGCTGCACGCAGCTGCAAGCCCTCACAGACTGAAATCTGTTTACTGATGCACAGAAATGGATACCGCTGCCGGTAATACTGCAGCAAACTGAGACACAAGGGAACAGGACTGAGCTGATCCTGGATCCTGCATCAACCAGCACTGGAATCTAAGCGTATAACATTTTGCTGGAATAAATACTTTTGCATCATCTTTGGCTCTGATGTTGTTATTCTTGCCAGGCTTTATGATTTAAAATAGCTCTGCACTGTAGGAAAACAATGCCAGGAGCATGACATCAAAATCACAACTCCTATAAACCTTCATCACAAAATCAATCTGTTGGTTCTCATACTTCAAAATCTTAATTCAGACTTCAGACCCTAAACTTCCAGCATCCTCTGCTCAACTCGTGGCTTGTGTCTGTACCAGATTTTCTGCTCCAGTTTCCTCTGCCTGTCTGCTCTGTTCTGCTGAAGTTTGGGAAAGGAGTATTAACTCAGCCAGCTGGATGAAGCTGCTCCACCATGTTTTATAAAATATTGTATTGTTCTATTAATGCTGCAGAGGAGTCACTGTTCTGCTGCTCTGATTACTGTTGTGTTAAAGCTGACACCCCAGATTTCTGTTCAGGGACAGCTGTTGCACCATGCATTAGAGTCTAAAATGGACTAAAACTGTGTAGAAGTGACATTGCCCTCTACTGGCATCTGTAGTGTTCAGGAAACAAAGCAGCAAAACAGACCATGCATTTCAATGATGCAGCTTAATAAATTTTTAAATTTCGTTTTAAGTTATTAATGACTCAAGCACTTTCCCAAGTCCTTGATTGAGAGATGGCATTGGACCCTGATATCTAACCTACCAGGAGATAAGCAACCCAAACCTTTCCTCATCCCTCTACTTAAATACCAGGGTCTTCAAATAATAAAGACATCCAGAGAAAAAGTAGAGCCAGTCACTTTAAACAGAAATGCAGTATATGATTTTAACAAGGAGCTGCATGCAAAGAAGCTACAATAGAGCCTTTTTTATCCAGCGATATTGAGTCACTCTACCCAATCAGGAGAACATGCTGGAGGATTTTATTATCCAGTAAAATAATTTAGGGAATCTGTATATTCACACAAAACACTGACAGGTTTTCACCTGAGTTTCACCAAGTTATTTATAAAGTTTAGATTATTTCCCCGATTTTTATGGCCATTGTTCTCAATCCTGGGAATTCATGGCACCACTTTTCACTGTTTTGCTTTAATGAGAATAAGACAGAAGTAATGTGTTCAGCACAAATGGCTCTTGACTTGGGCTTTTTCTCAAGCTATGTAAAGAAGATTGTAACTGTTGTGAATTGTAGGAGCTAAATTTGGTTATGAGCAATAATTGATAATTATCAATTATCAAAGATGAATAATTATTGTTAAAATAAATACATTTGTTAATCAAATTGAATAATGGGGCACCACTGGAGAATCAGGACCAACAACCAATTAGGTGATGCAGTCTTAAGAATAAGGTGGTCACTTAGACACACCAATATTTGTGGAAATATTGATATTTCTAGATTGAGCAAGGAAGGAGAAGCTCAGCACTGACTCTTTTTAATCAGCTTTGTGTCACAGTATAAAGGCATAAAATACCAGGACATTTTCTTTTTAAAATATAATCATATTATCATCTTCTGCAAAATTGTAAAACCCACCTAAATTTTACTCGGCTTTCAACCCCACATAAGACTCTGCTCTAGATTTTAGTGCTGTGGTGATTTTTATTTTTCGTTTAATTGACTGCTTTTATGTATCTATTGTTTTTATTGTGTTTGTTTTTATCTTATACAATTTGCTCTTATCTACTGTATATTATTTTATACTTGCTTTGTATTCCATTGTTTGTTTGTTTTTTTCCACTTTGTCTGCTATGTACAGGACTTTGTGGTGGCTGAGGCATTTTTTAAAGCACTATATAAATAAAGATAAGTCGCAATGGAAAATCTCATCTACACCTGCCAAAGAAAATATAAAGCGAGACTGAAATTACTCAGGACAGAAAACACTACAGAGAGTGAAGAACAGGCCTAAGATGGAGGAAAGTTGACAAGGTGAAATGGCAGCAGCTTGGGGATGTGACTGAAGACCCTTTGATGAGAGCTAAAGGAATCTTTCTTTTATTCCTAAATCTTAAATTGGTTTGCGTCTTTTTTACGACTCAGACAAGAATCTGGTCTGGATTAATAATGTTGTATAAATGGTTGTTGGCTGCTGGTGAAGGATCTGTCACGAATATCGTTAAATCAGCAGCTGCAGAGATTTAATGCAGAAAAGTGCTGAACATGTCAGAAAACAGGTTTTATCTTTATGTGTATGTTTGTGCGTGTCTTCAAGTAAAATATATAGACCTTAGAAATATGTTTCACCATGTTTTCAGCGAGTCTGTCTAAAGATGCTTTTAAACAACAGAGTGAATCCTCAGCCTGAACAGTGAACTTATTTTAATTAACATGAACATAAACATGTTCTCACAAGTCTCATTTTCTTCTGATAGACAAGATTCATTAATAACTAAAACTGTCAGAAAAAAAAACTGTTTATTTCAGCGATGTTTGTATATCTGCAGAGTCTCTTCATGATTTCTTTTAAAAATTTTATCCTCTTTTGTTGTTTTTCTTTGTTGTCACATCCCCAAAAAGCAGCATGAAAAAAAAGCCAAGGAAAATTTTATTTAAAAAACTGATAAATGTAAATTTAAAGGAGTTCTGTGAACACACATGTAAAGTAGCAGCAGCACAACTGAGTTTACTCTGGTAAACAGAAGAGAGCAGCCACAGTTATGACATTAATGTGCGGATCTGATGTTAATAAATGACAGGTGGCTTTAAAAAAAGATAATCCTGCTCAGTAGTAATAGTGCAGCTCAGGTTGAATCAGTCTTTTTGTGGCTTGGATTATTTACTCTAGGTTGTTTGAGTCCTGCCTTAGCTTCTCAAATACTGAAACCACCAACTAGCTGCAGCTGGGGTTGTTTAAGTTCCTGAAAATGCTGAAGCTGCTGCTGTGAAGCTGTGTGGCTAAAAAGCTGCAATTTTCTGGATAGAGGCTGTTAGTCACTGTCTTGGCAGCACGGACGGCATTCAAATGATGTGGTGCTGCAGAGAGGAATCTATTGTTGACCGTATAAAGCTGTGGCAGCTACCGACCGGACCTTCAGGGGAGTTTGCATGAATAGTGAGTAATTTGCATTTTGATAGGATTCACTATGACTCGGGATCTGTTGATGAGCTGAGATGTCTGTTTGGGAAAAGGCCCTGTCAGTTTTCACAGATTTTACTTTACAGGTAACAGTAAAGATAAAAGTTCATTACTGAAAGATCTTGAGGTTCTGTGGAGTTAGTTCAGCAAGACTTTTTTGCTTTTTCAGCCACTTAAAGGAACAGTTCAACCAAATTTTTCTCATACATTTAAATGAATGAAAACCAAAAATCACCATGAAGGGGGACATACCAGTAGCAGAGCACGAGAGGGAGTTGTGGGCATACTCCACCCATGGTAAGTGGTGGCTCCAGGAAGTCGGTTTTTGGGCACAGACACAGGAAAGAGCCACTTCTACAGGACCTTGGAGGTCCAGTAGAAGGTCTCAATAGGAGATGTGAGGCGGTCAGGGGAGCCACTCTCCTGCTATAATACCTTATGAAACGCTGATACAAGTTAGCAAACCCAAGAAGCGTTGGAGGTCTCTCGGGTCTCCGGAACCAGTCATTCCACTATTGCCCGTATCTTCTCCGGGTCCAAGCCAACCTGCCCCTTCACGATGATGACACCCAGAAAGGAAACTGACTCCACGTGGAATTTGCACTTCTTTGCCTTAACGTACAGACTGTTCCCGAGGAGTCTCTAGAGAACCAGTCTGAGCACATCGTAAACTACTGCTTGGAACACTTCTGGGGTGTTAGTAAGGCCGAATGGCATGACTCTGTATTCGAAGTGGCCAAAGGGGATGCAACGTCTTCCACTCGTCGCCCTCCCTGATCCATACCAAATGATAGGCATTGCAGAGGTCCAACTTGGAGAAGACGGCGGCCTGGTTAAGGGAAGAGAATATGTAGTCTAATAACAGTGGAGAGATGGATGATTCCAGCGGCCAATGATTCCTGAATGTATTTCTAATTGGCCTGGACGAGACAGATTATAGAGAGGACTGGTTAGGAGGGAGGCCCCTGGCAGGAGGTCAATTGGGTGATATGGTGGCAGGGGAAAGGGCATGCGTTTGGAGAAAACACCTTGGAGGTCATGGTAAATTTCAGGGATGACGGAAAGGTCTGCTGTCACTCACAGGGCTGATGCAGGCTTGGGTAGCTAGGAGAAGGAACTGTGTTAATGGGAGCAGCTGACGCAGGCATGGGTTGGGGCAGGCAAGAGGACAGTTCTGTCCTAGAGCGCCGACCGCTGCGCCCACACTCTGTATGGAATCCATTAATTCTTGGAGCGTCTGAAGTGCTGGCCAATGAGACTTCCCTGTGCCCTCAGGGCATGGCGGACTGTCTGGCCAGAAAGTTTTGTCATGGGCCGTCATCTGAACCCCAGAGCAGACACAAATACAGAGGCGTAATTGGGTGGAAATCTTTATCGCATATCTAGGATGTGCAAACGTGATCTTTCTTGCAAAGCTAGCAGCTAAGCCGGTGAATGACAGTCCAGCCGCGCCAGTGATGGCTTAGCTGCTAGCTTTGCAAGGCAGATCGCTGTCATCACATCAGGTTATCTCTTGAAATGGAAGAAAGTTCAGATTATGAGATCTATCTCTTTTTTTGGAAATTGTACAATTTGGGGAACTAAGGAGGAATTTGTTTACACATTCTAGATAAGCGCACACTCTTCCCTTTATGACTGAATTGAAAACATAATTTATAATTTTACCTCTGTGTCTTTATCCGTGGGTGCAGTGTCAGCTAAAGTAACTCGCACGATCAATAGAGGGCTGGTCTGGTCAATAAACAGTCCAGCGCACGCTGGTTAAAGTTCTGCATTTACTCAAATTAATAAGAAAAATAAACAAACTGAACAACGTGGATGTTTTGAAACATGACACACGTGTTATTAGTGTTACTGTACCATAACCAATAAAGTAGAAACAACATACAAACAACAAACACAAAATCGTCGTCAAATTTCAAATTCGAAAACAACACTTTGGGTGAGTATAACATAATGTTGTGATGTAGAATTACAGGCCAAGTTGAAAAGAACTGGTCTTATCCTTTAATACTTAAAACAACAGATTCAATCCTGTTTTCTGCCTTTTTTTAACCAGCCTAATCTGTTTGCTGTGTGCTGAATCTGGTCCCCCATTGAGAAAACAGATGGTAAAATATGAAAACAAATGCAAACAAGGAGAAGAGAGCCATGAATCTGCTTGTGTATGTGTGTGTGTGTGTGTGTGTGTGTGTGTGCGTGTGTGAGTGTGTGTGCATGCACAGTGGTGATCATCCTACAGCCTACAGAAAAAGAGCTCACTTCAAAAAATATGCTTAAAAATGTTTGCAGATAATACACTGTTAATACAATATTCAATATTCAAACAAGTCACATGGGTTATCTTTAAAAGGGGCATTTTAACTAAATTACATAAAACACCTAGTACCTCTCAGTAACTGTTTTTTTTTTTTTACTTTTCTCTTAGTCTCAGCAGTTGCATTTCTTTTGTATTTCTTAGTAATAATTTCTGCTGTAAATTGGATTAGTGTTTCCCTGAAGATCATTGTCACTGTTTTTTATGCTTTTGTTGGTTTCTCTGTCTTGAGAATCTATACTTTTCCTTATCTTTAAATAAGCGTTGTATAATTTGAGAGAGGAAACATGATTACTTCTGAAATATGAAAAGTGTGATTTCTAATTGCTGCAGTATATTTCGTTGTGCAGTATTTTAGACTTAGGTTTTTGTTCTTTTATTGCTTTTCTTTTACACTTTTACACTTTCTGGTTGAAGCATAAAAGCTTCTGATGCAGTAATTTGATTAAGTTGTACCAGAAAGAGAAACTGGAGAAGTGTAATAGACTGCAAGCTCATTCTCTATGGTTCCTACTTATATGTGGAAGCCGTTTAATTTATTTTTGTGTTATGTGTGTTTTTTAATAAACAGATTAATACTTGATTGTTTTCTGTTATGCTAATATTCATTTCCTGTTTCCATCTTGTGTTTCAGAGACCAGAGATACAAAATGGGAGGCAAGCTCAGCAAAAAGAAGAAGGGCTACAATGTAAATGATGACAAAGCCAAAGACAAGGATGTCAAAACAGAGGGAGCATCTCCCCAGGAGAGCGAAGCACCAAAGGACAACAAAGACGAGGCCCCAGCCGCTGCCGATGATAAAGAGGTACAGAACAACACAGCAGTGAAGGAGGCATCTGCGGCAGATACCATGACACCCAAAGAGGAGGAGAAGAACACTCCGGCATCAAAAGAGCCTGAGGAATCCACTGCCAATGCTGAGCCAAAAACAGAGGCGCCGAAGAGCACTGACCCCACCAAGGCTGAAGAGAAACCGGTTGCCCCTACCACGGCCAAAGAGTCAGCCACTGCTTTCAAGGAGCCAGAGGACAAGGCCAAGGCAGCCGAGAGAAAAGATGAGGCTGATGCCAAAAAGACTGAGGCTTCTATGGTACCAGTAGCCAAAGTTGAGGCAGCAGTTGCCCCTGCCATTTCCCCTGACCCCAAGTCCACAGAGGTGGCAGCAGCGGCGGCAGTGGCCTCCACACCAGTGAAGGAAACCACGGCTGCCCCAAGTTCAACACCGGCCAACCCTCAACCTCCGGCCAAGGAGGCGAATGCCACAGAGGCACCAAGCAAGGATCAAACCATAGCAGTTCAAGATTAATGTAAAGCTACTTTCTGGGGGGGGGAAGTACCTAATTCAACAACGATAAAGATAAAACAAAGTTAAATTAACTAGCTCACCCATATTTGACAGTAACAATAATAATAATAATAATCATAATAAGGATGATTTTTAAATAAAGAACTGGAGCAACCACCTGGAGAAGTTTACCCCACTGCAGATGATTATTGCTGTTATTATTATTGTTATGTTTTATTCTACTTTTTTTTTTGCTGTAGTATTTGAACTTTGATACAAGTCTGTGTCGGCCATGCACCTCTGCCTCGCCATCCCACCCCGCCATACCTCACCTCATACGGTCAATGCCTTACCCTATCCGGACCCTCAGGCGACCTTGGACTTGGACTGTCGGTCTGTGTGCTGACACTCACCTGCACTTGCACGCATATCTGTTCCAATAGGTGGAAACTGGACTGAAGAAGGGGGAGGGGGGGCAGGGTTTGAGAAATCACTATTACCAACTGGACATGTCTTGGATCTTTTCACTCTTCAGCTCTCCTGCATTCACTCGTCTCCTCTTCAGAGTGCCGTGTTATTTCTTCTACTTTGGTCTGGTGCCTCCAGTTTTTCGGTGCAGTGGAGTTTGTGATTGTGTCCTTTTTGATGCCCTGGCCTCAAGCTTTTTGGCAATATTGGGTTGTTTTGCTGCCCTGTCTCATCCTTTTATTTATTTTTTTTAAATCGCAAATGGCCCAAACTCCAACAAAATACAAATGTTAGATGCATAAAACAGTCATCGAAATTTTTCAGATAAACTTATAGATTTTGTACTTGAAACCCTTAGGTATAATATAGGTGCACTAAGTGTTTTTGTTACATTTGTATACAAAATCTGCAACATCTTACTGAAAGGTCTCTTAAAACATCTGATGGGAATCTCTGATCCTACATTCAAATCTGAAGTTTTACTGGTTTTAAGTGACATATATACTGCAGACTTGGATCAAATGGCCAATACAACCAGATCCGAGAGATGGGTTGAATTTGTTGATGAAATTGATTGCTCTCATCAGGAAAGTTTATACACTGTCTTTTCAGTAAAAGAAAACAGACTTTCATGTTATTTTCTACTGTTTCCTGAAGAGTTGTAGTCAAGATCATAACCCTAAGACCAAGACAAAGTGTGTCAAGACTTTGAGGGGTTGGGATAAGAGGTCTTCATGGATCAACCTGAACCAAATACCTAATAAATATTTAGCAGCCATCAATTACAGATCAAATCCAATTCGAGTGCATTGGGTCTTGATATGATTATATTCTAATTATTTATAATACTTGAAACACAAAATTTTTTTCAGCTTATCAGAATTCATCAGGTCTGTAGAATATTCGACCTTTCTTCCATTTTCAGATCCTTTCTGTCTGGTTCCCTCAGGCATTAGGTAAATGTCGGCCCTGTGAAGCCAAACCACAACATTTTTTTTGGGGGCATTTTGGTGCATTGTTTTATTTAAAGCGGAGAGGGACAGGGAATGTGGGAAAGAAAGTAGGGGACTCATATATTGTAAGTATTCATATTTAAAAGGAATTAAACTAGGGAGAGAATTGAGCTGTTCATGGCCTTTTAGTCTATGTAGTCTGAACCTAAATTACTTGTTTGTCAGGTCGACCTGAAGACCTCTAATTGAGATCAAGTTAAGAAAGAGACTGGGCTTGAAATAAAATCCAGAGAAGAGATGAGAACAAAAAAAACCAAGATTGAGACCACTGTTGTTACTGTATCAAAACTTTAAAGAAAAAGATGAAATCAATAAGATAGTTTTAAAGTAAAGAAAATCACAGATATACCAGAAACAAAATGAAAAGAAACCAACCAAACTGAATCATCTAGTGTTTTCTAATTTGGTATTTTCCTTTTAGTTTTGTCTGGTAATGTTGTTCTAGTAAATGATGATGATAATATTAATGTCCATTAAACACTCTCCAACCTTCACGCAGCAGTTTGGTGTTTGAGCAGGTGCAGATGTTTGCAGGTATTGCTGTTCGGCCCAGGTATGCCTCTGTCTAATTGGACGGATTTCAATGAATGATCAGATAACCAGCCATCAGCAGCTTCCACATTGCCATCCTGTCATTATGGGTTGAAAAAGCCTTGCACATAGAAAGGGAGCTTCTAATTTGGTAATTTTAAACCCATCTCTCTCTCTCTCACACACACACACATGCACACACACACACACATACAGACACGTGTGTGTCTGTGTATGTACATCATGTCTGTACATATATATATATGATTATTATATGATAATATTATATAATAATTATGCATATAGACACAGTAAAAATAATCCCCAAAAATCTCCAAAGCAAAACTACTACTTGTAAAGAAAACACTTCATATTTCCAGTTGAAGGGATTTTCATGCCTTGAGATCTGAGAAAATTAGGAAATAAACTAAATCAGATGATGAATATTGGTGTATTAATGATCTCACACTCATGATAAATGTAAACGTCTATAAAGTGACACTAAATAGTTTCTTGTGGAGATTTTCAATTTTTTCAAGCAAATCTATTGCCACCTCTCACATATGTATAATTATATATGTATATATGTACTCATCTTGGCTCACCCATTTGGCAATCTTCTTGAATCTGGCTTATGCAGATGCAGCACTTGTCATCTTGTAGCAGAAACAAACATGTAGCATCTCCAACTTTTTTTCTTTCTCTCTTGACTCAGTAAATTGCATGTCTGTGGTTGGGTGAAACTGTAGTTCTTGTGTTTTTGGTTAAATGGAAAAAAAATATTCAAGTCTGCATCCATGGAAACAGCTACAGTTGGTATTTTCATCTTCATGTCTCACCGCTGCTTCTCTTCACCCTCCATTCAAACCAAAAAAGAGTTGATACTAAAATTGATGCATTTAAAAAACATATGTACTTGTAATTGTGCAACAGTAATAAAATGTATATGAAATTGACTGAAAATTGAGGATATTGTGCAAATCAACTTATTCATACACATGCATTTAAAATATATACACATAGAGTGTAATGTGAGAAAGAGTTTATATTAAAAAATCAACTATTGATTAATTGACTATTTTTGCATTAAAATTATATATCTCGATGTTTTTACTCAATGTTAAAATATAAGATCAAAAGTTATATTCTATTACTATGTAGTATAGATGTTAAGTTGTTCAAATTCATCTGCTGTAATTTCAAGCATCAGGGACACATTAGTTCGCTTCAAGACAGGTTGTTTAATGACATCAATTATTCAATCATTATTGATTATTAACACCTGTGTTTACCTGCTGCTTCATGTCAGAAACTGCACTGAAAAGTGCTGATTTCAAAAGTTGGATCCGCTCAGGAACACATGACATCATCAGGCTAAGACAAGCAACTTCACAATAAATTCATCAAGGTAAGAGAGTCTGTTGAAGATAGGTTTACCATCAGAAATCACAAATGTGTTTGATTGTGTGTGTGTTGCTCTGCTTCTGTTTACTCTCATACACTATACTTCCAAAAGTATTTACTCACCTGCCTTGACTTGCATATGAAATTAGGTGACATCCCTTTCCTAGTTTGTGGAGATCAATATGACATATGTCTTGATATGCTGCAGCATTCACACTCATTTTACTGAAACTAAGTGGTCAAACAACACTGCTGCAAAACACCCTCACACCATAATCCCCCTCCAATAAAGTTTATACTTGGCACAGTAGAGTCCAACAAGTACTGATCCTGGCAACCGCCAAACCCAGATCCCTCCATCAGATTGCCAGATGGAGGAATTTGATTCATCACTCCAGAGAACTCCAGCCTCCACTATTATAGAGCTCTGTGAAGGCATGCTTCACACCTCTGCATGCAATGCTTTGCATTGCATTTTGTGATGTAAGACTTGGATGTAGCTGCTTGGCCATGGAAACCCATTCCATGAAGCTCTCTAAACACAGTTCTTGAGCTAATCTGACAGCCACATTGGTTGGCTGTAGCGATTAACTCTACAGAAAGTTTATGACCTCTTTGCATTATTCGGCTCAGCATTGAACTAACACCGCTCCATCAATTTATGTGAGCCTACGACTTCCTGTCATTTACACTTTCTTTCTTCATCATTTTTTTTGATACAATTGACAGTTGACTGTGTAATATTTGGGAAGTGATGGGAACACCTGGTTCTGATTGTTTGGATGAGTGAGGGAATACTTTTGGCTATATAATGTAGCTGTTAAATTACATGTTCATAGTGATTTGCAGCATAATTATTACAACGGAAGCAGCTGGATCAGATTCAGCAGCTTTCGTCTGTGTCTATGTGTGGGCAACCGACGTAGCCTCCTAACAAAAGGGATCCGAGTCGGACCGGGAGGTGAATGCCGGTGAGTGAGAATGAAGTGAGGCAGATGTGTGTGCGCGTGCGATTGTGACACAAGGCGGGGGGCCGGAGGCTGAACCCAAATGCACGACTCTTCACGGATCGATCAAAAGAAAAAGTCTTTATTATATTTCCGTACAAAAGATTCACTCAACATGAGGTAAACAAAAAATCACTCTTGCGAGGAGAACAAAAAATCACTCTTGCGAGGAGAACAAAAAAATCACTCTTGCGAGGAGAACAAAAAATCACTCTTACGAGGAAGACAAAAAATCACTCTTACGAGGAACAAACAAAAGTCACTCTAACGAGGAAAACAAAAAATCACTCTTACGAGGAAAACGGGACTAGGAGAAATAACGAGGGAAAGACTGACAAAACAAGACTGGGAACTTTAGTCGACAAGAACAAAACCTGGTAGGACTTGGAGCTGGACGCTGGCTCTGACACATGGGACGTGACGAACTGGCACAGGACAAGGGGAGACACAGACAATATATAGGCGAGGTAACAGGGCACAGGTGAAAACAATCAGGGCAGGGGAAGGCAATCACCGTGGCGGGAAACACACAAGGGCAGGAAGCAAAGGTGCCTGACACAAGGGGGAAGAGTCATTTCAAAATAAAACAGGAAGTGCAGGGCAAGACAACACGAGTGACAACCTAACATTTGCGACGAGACATGACAGTACCCCCCCTTCTAGGGACTGCACCAGACGGCCCAGGCTCCTGAGGATGGCGGCGGAAAAAGTCATCTATGAGGCCCGGGTCCTCAATAAATCTGGAGGGTATCCATGAGCGCTCTTCCGGACCGTAGCCCTCCCAGTCAACCAGGAACTGGCGTCCTCTGCCTCTGTTCCGGACTGCCAGTAGCTGCTTTACTGTGTACACTGGACCGCTATCAATCATTCGGGGGGGTGGTGGGGGCTTGGCAGGAGGGACCATGGGGCTATCCTTGACCGGTTTAAGTCTCCCCACATGGAAAGTTGGATGGACCCTGAGGGATCTGGGGAGACGAAGACGAACAGCAGCAGGGTTAATCATTTTTACCACAGGGAAAGGACCAACAAACCTGGGAGCCAGCCTCCTGGATTCTACATGGAGGGGCAGATCCCTGGTGGATAGCCAGACTTTCTGGCCAGGCTTGTAGACGGGCGCTGGGCAGCGCCTCCGGTCAGCAGCCCTCTTCATCCGGGCCGAGGTTCGCAGGAGGGCCCTGCGGGCTGCTGCCCAGACCCGCCGGCAACGACGAACTAGAGCATGCGCCGACGGCACCGCTACCTCCTTCTCTGTGTCAGGAAACAGAGGAGGTTGGTAGCCATAGGCGCCTTGGAACGGTGTCAGACCGGTGGCTGCGGTGGGGAGGGAGTTGTGGGCATACTCGACCCAAGCCAGGTGCTTACTCCAGGTTGATGGGTTCTGGGAGATGAGGCAGCGGAGGCAAGTCTCCAGCTCCTGGTTGAGGCGTTCAGTCTGTCCATTGGACTCGGGATGGTACCCCGACGTGAGGCTAACTGTGGCCCCAATCAGCGCACAGAACTCAGACCAGAAACGAGATACAAACTGCGGGCCCCGGTCGGACACTATGTCTCTAGGGAGGCCATGTAGGCGAAAAACATGAGTTAGCATTATCTCAGCCGTCTCCTTGGCTGACGGCAACTTAGGCAAGGCAATGAAATGCACCAACTTGGAAAAACGGTCCACCACTGTCAATACAGTGGTGTTACCTTCAGATAAGGGAAGTCCCGTAACAAAGTCCAGTGAAATGTCCGACCAGGGCCGACTGGGAACTGGGAGGGGATGGAGCAATCCCATCTGAGGTCTCGAGGATGTCTTATTTTGGGCGCAGGCTCGACAGGCCTCCACATACTCCCGGACATCCTGTTCCATAGCAGGCCACCAGAAGCGTTGCCTGACGACAAACATAGTACGGCTCACCCCTGGGTGGCAGGTAAGCAGGGAGGTGTGAGCCCAGTGAATCACCTGAGGTCGCAGGGGCGCTGGGACAAACAGCCGATTGGCTGGGCAACCACTAGGTGGCGGGCTCTCACCGTTGGCCTGCTTCACCTCAGCTTCTATCTGCCAATTCACCGCCCCTACCACACGTTTCAGTGGCAGGATGGGCTCGGGGACCTTGGCAACAGACTCGGGGTCATAAAGGCGAGAGAGGGCGTCTGGCTTGGTGTTCTTGGACCCCGGCCTGTAAGACAAAACAAAATCAAAGCGGTTAAAAAACAATGTCCATCTAGCTTGACGTGCGTTTAAGCGTTTGGCCTTCCTAATATACTCTAAATTTTTGTGGTCCGTCCAGACGAGGAATGGTTGTTGAGCTCCCTCCAGCCAATGTCGCCACTCCTCCAGGGCCACCTTCACCGCCAGTAGCTCCCGATTCCCGACGTCATAGTTGCGCTCAGCTGATGAGAGCCGCCTGGAAAGATAGGCGCAGGGGTGCATGTTTTGGTCCTTCTCTGACCGCTGAGATAAAACAGCCCCCACTCCTTCACTGGAGGCATCCACCTCCACCACAAACTGACGATTTGGGTCAGGCATTGTGAGAATGGGTGCTGTCGTGAACATGGCAATCAACCTCCTGAAAGCCTGGTCAGCCTCAGGGGACCACTGGAAGGGTGTCAGAGGAGATGTTAATGCATGGAGTGGTGCTGCTATTGCGCTGAAGTTTCTGATGAACCGCCTATAGAAGTTAGCAAACCCCAGAAATTGCTGAACCTTCTTGCAGCTATCAGGAGTTGGCCATTGAGCCACAGCGCTAACTTTAGCCGGGTCCATCTGTATCTGTCCCGAGGCTACAATAAAGCCAAGGAACGATACTGTATCGGCATGAAAATCAAATTTTTCTGCTTTAACATATAGCTGGTTCTCCAGCAGGCGCTGGAGAACCAGTCTGACATGATGGACATGAGTATGCTGATCAGGGGAAAAGATCAAAATGTCGTCCAAGTACACAAACACAAACAAGTTCAAAAATTCGCGGAGGACATCATTAATAAAAGCCTGAAATACTGCAGGGGCGTTGGCAAGTCCAAATGGCATGACTAGGTATTCATAGTGCCCTGATGGTGTGTTAAAACCAGTCTTCCACTCATCCCCCTCTCTAATCCGAACCAGGTGGTAAGCGTTTCTCAAGTCCAGCTTCGTGAATACCTTCGCTGACTGAAGGTGTTCAAAAGCGGAGGCCATAAGGGGCAGAGGGTAGCGGTTCTTAACCGTAATGGCATTAAGGGGGCTATAGTCTATGCAGGGACGGAGCGAGCCGTCTTTTTTCCCCACAAAAAAGATACCGGCTCCCGCAGGAGATGACGAGGGACGAATAAGGCCCGCCTTGAGTGAGGTGTCAATATACTCCTTCATGGCCTTTTTCTCGGGGCCCGAAATGGCATAAAGTCTCCCCTTAGGAATCGGAGCACCTGGAATTAAGTCAATGGCACAGTCATACGGTCTGTGGGGAGGCAAGGACGCAGCCTTGCTTTTGCTGAATACTTCCCCCAAGTCATGGTAGTCCACGGGTACAGTTGCTAGGTCTGGTTCTTCCCCAGGAGATGGGTCTGCCCCTCTAGTATAGACCTGACCTATTGCCCGTCTCTGACCCGCGGCTAAACAGTTCCCTACACAATTCTCTCCCCAGGCTGTGATAATTCCGGTCTCCCATTTAACATGGGGGTTGTGCCTAGACAGCCATGGGTATCCGAGAACCATTGGGTGCCGAGCAGAGTTAAAAAGGTAAAAAGACATCTGTTCATGGTGGTCGCCAACCTGAACATGGAGTGGTTCAGTCTTATGGGTTATCCTAGAAATAAAACGGCCATCAAGGGCAGTGGCTTCCAGAGGCTGGGATAGCAATTCAGTCTTAACTCGCCACTTGCGGGCCAAATCCCAGTCTAACAAGCTTTCGTCGGCCCCTGAATCAATTAGAGCCCCTACTGAATTAGTGCGACCCGTCAGGGTTACCTGGACAGTAGTCAGTGCGCGAGGGGGAGTTTCTGGCGTAGACAGCTGTCGCCCCCGAGTGCCTCCCCTCCCTGCTGGGCGCCCACCTTTCACCGGACATGCAGCCAGCAGATGTCCAGTCTCTCCACAGTAAAAACATCTGCCCTCCAGTAACCGGCGCCGTCGCTCCTCTCTGGACAACCTTGCCCGCCCCAACTGCATCGGCTCCTCCCTGGGCTCTGGGGGTGCTGCAGCCTGTGGAGAAAAGTGTGACAGCGTGGCGGGTTGAGCAGCTATCCGGTGGTGAGAAGGCGTCACGATCTCCCTCTCCCAGTCCCTCAGCCGATTGCCCGTCCGGATGGCTAGGGCGATGAGGGAGTCCAAGTCTGCGGGTAGATCCAGGGGGATTAGTAAGCTCCGAACGGAGGCAGCGAGCCCCGTCAAAAACGTGTCCCGTAGGGCCGCTTCGTTCCACTCGCTGTCAGCAGCTATGGTGCGAAAGTGGATGGCGTAGTCGGCCACCGTGCGACTGCCTTGCGTTATCATGCTCAGCTCCCTTGCCGCCTCCCTCCCTGGTACTGTGCGACCGAAGACTTTCCTTAAAGAGTCTTTAAAAGAGTCTATGGAGGAGCAAACTGAAGCTCCTCGAGCCCACTCTGCGGTCGCCCATGCCGCCGCCCGTCCCGTAAGGTGGGAAATCATAAAGGCCACTTTGGCTGAGTCTGTCGGGAAGGCTGAGTGCTGGAGTTCAAAGTGTAGCTCACATTGTACAATAAAAGATTTACAGTTATCACCTTCTCCGGAGAACTTCTCTGGCGGGGCTAGCCGGAGCGAGGCTGAAGGTGATCCAGGTGAAGCCGGAGTAGCAGAAGCGGTCGGGGGTGGAGAAGGTTCAGGCTGTGATCAAGGAAGGGCCTGCTTAATCTGCAGGGCTAACTCCCTCATCTCCGTGGTCATAGCCGCCTTAAAACTGTCCTGGCTGTTGGCCAACCCTTGCAACCCTCGGGCAAGGGATGTCAGGTGTTCCTCCTGCCTTGTCAGTCGGGCTTCCTGGGAGTGGACCGCTGCGGTCAGCTGGCTGGAGTCGGCTGGGTTCATGGCTGGCCAGTGCGTACTGACACAAGGCGGGGGGCCGGAGGCTGAACCCAAATGCACGACTCTTCACGGATCGATCAAAAGAAAAAGTCTTTATTATATTTCCGTACAAAAGATTCACTCAACATGAGGTAAACAAAAAATCACTCTTGCGAGGAGAAAAAAAAATCACTCTTGCGAGGAGAACAAAAAATCACTCTTGCGAGGAGAACAAAAAATCACTCTTATGAGGAAGACAAAAAATCACTCTTACGAGGAACAAACAAAAGTCACTCTAACGAGGAAAACAAAAAATCACTCTTACGAGGAAAACGGGACTAGGAGAAATAACGAGGGAAAGACTGACAAAACAAGACTGGGAACTTTAGTAGACAAGAACAAAACCTGGTAGGACTTGGAGCTGGACGCTGGCTCTGACACATGGGACGTGACGAACTGGCACAGGACAAGGGGAGACACAGACAATATATAGGCGAGGTAACAGGGCACAGGTGAAAACAATCAGGGCAGGGGAAGGCAATCACCGTGGCGGGAAACACACAAGGGCAGGAAGCAAAGGTGCCTGACACAAGGGGGAAGAGTCATTTCAAAATAAAACAGGAAGTGCAGGGCAAGACAACACGAGTGACAACCTAACATTTGCGACGAGACATGACAGATTGTATGACAAACCAGAGGCTTAAACAGTAAACGGATGAAACACAGGGCGACCAGTGGGTACTGCACTGGACGCCGAGTGAGTGGTGACTGTTGTCTGTAATGCGCGCGGGTGACGTGGCACGCAGCAATCCCGGTGTCTGCCTTCCGCTCCCTAATATGTCACCAAGCACTTTACACATAACATTTGACAATAAACTTAAATTCATTCAACCTGTGCGTGTCATGAGTGTGTGTGTGTATGTGTGAACAAAAGTCCGTCTCCGACTCCGGAGCAACGCGGAAGTCTGTGGCTCCGCACTACGGAAACGGTGAGAAGGGGAGGGGGGTGATCACCTTCTTACACTATGTTATAAGGAGTTGCACAAATCACAATATAGCTACTAGAGAGCTTTAAAACACATTCATGTTAGGAGAATAACACAACTGTTAAAAACTAAAATGGAAGGAACAACTCTCAAATCATTATACAGGACAAAAGAATCCAAAATGAAAATAAGGTTGAAGAAAATGGAGTTTATCCAGTTTTAAAGGTGCAATGTTTGTTTAGCAATGTAAATTTAGCAGCAACTAGCAGATCGGACTTGGCAGTCTCTTTTTTTCACATTTTCTTAAGCTAATACAAAGAAATCGCAGGAGCAGAAGCTTCAGGAGGGAAACCACTCGGTGGCCACTTCATTCAGCTCTTCCGAGGTATACCAAGGTGTTCCCAGGCCAGCCAAGAAACATAATCTCACCTAACCAGGGAAGCATTCAGGAAGCATCCTCACTAGATGTCTGACCCACCTCAACTTGCTCCTTTGAATGCGAAGGAGCAACGATTCTACTCTGAGCTTCTTGTGGATGACCAAGCTTCTTCCCCTATCTCTAAGAGAGAGCCCAGCCACCCTGTTAAGGAAACTCATTTTGCCCACTTGTATTTGCAATCTCTCATTTTCACCATAGATGAAGGTAGGAACATAAATTGACTGGTAAATTGAGAGCTTTGCCTTTTGGCTCAGCTCTGTCTTCACCAAGACGGGCATGATAATCACCACAGATATCACCCCCAAACCTGAGACTGTACTCCACCCTTTTCTGGCTGAGAACTATGGTCGTAGACTTGGAGATACTGATCCTCATTCCACCGTCTTCACACTAGGCTATGCAAACCAATCCTGAGGCCACCAAACTGCCGACCCTCAATTCTCTGGCTGTACCAAGAAATTCTGTCCATAAAGGTTATGAACAGAATTGGTGGCCAAGGGCAGCCCTGGCGGAGTCCAACCTCTACTGAAAAGAAGTCTGATTTATTACCGGCAATGTGGGCCAAGCTGTGGCACCGGGTTTAGAGGGATGGGACAGCCTGTGTTAGCAGGTCCAGAACCCCATAGGCTCAAAGCACACCCCACAGGACTCCCAAAGGAGTCAAATGACTGTTCACAAAAGCATATATAGACTGGTTGGGAGAACTCCCATCCACCCTCCAGGACTGCACTAGCTGGTCCATAGTTCCACAACAATGAAGGAACCCACATTGTCCTCCTGAATCCAATTTTATCTATCTTACAGACCCTACTTTCTAGGGGACCAGAGGGTGTGCTCCTACTACAGGGTGATCACACTCCTCAACTCCCTATTTGGGTGTCCTGGAAAGTAGTGTCTGCCAGTCCAGAACTACTGCCCCTGATGTCCATGCAATGTTGAGTGGGTTCACACTGCATGTTTCTTCAGCCCTGTGATTATGTCTCTCTCTCTCACTACCTCTCTCCCTCTCTCCTGCTCCATCTGTCAGCTGGTTCCCCACATGAGACAGGACTGTGTGTGGATGCACTGCAGTAGCTGCCCTTATGCCAGTTTCTAGGTGAGAGTCTGCGCTGTAGCACCTTAACAGCCAGTCAGAGGGTGACAGGAAACTCCTTGACCAATGAAGTGTCTCTGAGGTTGTCTCAGCTGATCCTCAATGAAGAAGCTGAGCCTTACTTCAGAGCATTTGAAGCAGCTTCATGTAAAAAAAAAAAAAAAAAAAAAAAACCTTCCAGGTACTTTTTGGAAAAAAGAAAGATAGAAATAGAAAGAAAAAAAATAGATAGAAAAAAAATAGATAGAAAAAAGGAAACTGTCATAAAATTATGACAATTATGCATGTCTAATAAAAAATATCCTGAACATTAGAAAATACATTTTTCTTAAAGATAATGCAAATCTAAATTCTATTACCTAAATTTACATTAATATGTCTGTGTAAATTCTCACTCATCCAGGTCATTATAGTGATAAAGGAGTTACTTGTAAGAAACTGGACTTGTAGCTTGAAGATGCTTTATCCCATCCAGAAGTCTTCTTCAGTTCTGGCCTGATGCTGGAAACCAGGAGATTATATCTCTCGATCACTGGGTAAAACTGTGAACAACACCCTCATTCCATAACAATGGTCGCATAAGTCACACTTTAAGGTGTGAGGTGGAATGTTTTGCATTGTGGTAAATAATAAATGGTAACTAGACAATTCCCGCGGCAATTGTGAGAGTTCGGGCTGGGCCGTTGGGCGTCGGGACTCTCCTGTGGCTTTTTAAAACGTTTTGATGGCAGGGACGTGATCATAGGGTCCCTCTGGTCATTACTGCCAAGTTTGGTATGTGTCGGACTTTTAGATCCAAAGTTAATAAGGAAAATCCAACAGCCAATCAGCTGTCAGTCTATCATATTGCTGGAGTTACCATGGTCATCAGTTTGGTAATTATAGGACCTTAAGATCTAAAGTTATTAAGGAAAAAACAGCAACCAATCAGCTTTCAGCCTGACGGAGTAAACAGCTCAGCCACCAAGCTGTGTTGTTTCTGTGGTGATTATGATATCAATTACAGTATCTGTTAACACAAATCAAATGTGCTGCAGACTATGTCCATAGAAATAAATGGGGAATGAATTTGCACTGAAACTGATAGTGCACTTTTGTGATGGTGCAGAGCCTTAATTTTATTGCTCTCACAAAGTTTGGTGAGCACGCAACCTTTATAACAAAAGTTATTAAGGAAAAACCAACAGCCAAAATGCTTTCAGTCTACTGTGTAGAACCGGGGCCGTTACCACGGTTATGTGCACTCCTGCTGCAGCCCTTTGATGTAGAAGAGATCGTTGACGATTCCAACTGACAAACTCTGCTTTGAATGTGTGTGGAGAAACGGCTGTTTCATACTCTGAGAGGGCTAAAGTAGACCCAGAACAACTGCTCATAACTCAAAAACCGTAAATCATGATAACAAAATGAGCATATCGTGTGAGAGGCGAGGGTCTCCTGGTCGTGTTGATGTATCTTTTATGTCCGTAGCTTGAAAAATGTGGGCAGAGGAGCAGGTTAGAAATTCAATGTTTTAGAAAAATGCAGGGTGAATCAGCGAAAATTTATAATGGGAGAGATAGGAAGAGCAGGAGTGCGAAGCTGCGCTTGGAGGCTCATAGCGTCAAAACTGTACAAGTCTCTGCTTTTTTACTGACATTGGAGCGATCAGGAGGGTCGTGCCGACGTTTTGATGTAAAAATTATTAACGTGCGGTGAAAACTGTGACTGCGAGTTAGAAATTTTTTTTTCAAAGGAATCTTTTGTCCTTTCGCACTCTACCGATGACATCACAACTCTGAACTTACCATCTGCAATGCATTGCGCCAAAATCTCGCACAAAAATGGCGACTACGTCGCCATACTAACGAATATCGCCACCAAAAGTCATACCACACGATTCCCGGCCGAGCCGGTCGATTTGATATAACTATTGTGGGGGTTTGTCTTCGCCAGCCCAACTACCTCCTAGTTCACTTAGTGCACTGGGAGGTAGTTGGCCTGGCTGCACCAACCCGAACTAATAAATAAAGGACATGTTCCTTATGTCTGTGGAGATTAAGACTGCTGAAGACCTTCACATAATAGCAAATCCATCTGTGTTCAAGTTTTTTAGTCATTTGGTTTTACCCTTACAAGGTCTTGCTTACAGTTCCCAGTTTTCCTGAAGACAGAAATTTTAAGAGAAATTTAGAACTAACTGCGAAATTTGGTTGTTTTTTTTATATGACATATAATGAAACATAAGTCTGGAGGCTGAGTCTGTTTTATTTTATTTATTCCCTTGTATATCTAAATGAGGGATAACAAACATTATTTTTTAGACTTCTAACAGAGAGTGAGTGTAATTTATTGAAAATCTGCATCAAAACCTTGTTTATTCCTTAGGTGATGGTGGTAAGAAGCCAGTAATTTATAATTGATAAAATAACTTTAGCTAAACAGCCCAAACTTACTTTACAGGAATTAATTGACTGTTTATTGAACAAATCACTGTGTGGATGCAAAACAACTTTCTCCAGCTAAACTCAGAAAAAACTGAAATAATCGTCTTTGGGCCACTGAAGCAAAGAGAATGTGTAATCCGTCACCTTCAGTCTCGTTCTCTAAAACCAAAAGCACAGGTTAGAAATCTAGGGGTGCTAATGGACTCAGACCTGAACTTTCACAGCCACATAAAGTAAACAATATCAACAGCCTTTTACCATCTAAAAAACATTGCCAAAATCAAAAATATAGTGTCCAAACCAGACTTGGAAAGACTGATCCATGCATTTGTCTCCAGCAGGTTAGACTACTGCAATGGCCTGCTCACTGGTCTCTCTAAACGAGCTGTTAAACAACTACAGAACATTCAGAACGCTGCAGCTCGAGTCCTGACTAGAACCAGAAAATATGACCATATTAGTCCAGTGCTCATGTCTCTGCACTGGCTTCCTGTCACTCAGAGAATAGACTTTAAAACAGCTTTACTTGTGTACAAGTCTCTTCATGGTCTAGCACCAAAATACATCTATGACATGTTAGAGCCATACGAGCCATCTAGGACCCTGAGAACCTCAGGAACTGGTCTCCTGCAGGTGCCCAGAGTCAGGACTAAACACGGTGAAGCTACATTCCAGTTTTCTGCAGCTAAAATCTGGAACAGTCTTCCAGAGAATGTGAGACAGGCCTCAACGCTGACAATGTTTAAGACCAGGCTGAAAACAGTTCTGTTTAACCGTGCATATGAAAACTGAAAGTATCTTATCTACACTTTTCACTCTTTAAATTAATGATGAATTCTATGTTTTATGATTTTCCTTTTGTGATTTTATGTATGTTTTGCTCTCCTTTTGTGATTTTGTGTAACTGTAAAGCACTTTGAATTGCCCTGTGTATGAATTGTGCTCTACAAATAAACTTGCCTTGCCTTGCCTTATTTGTGAATTATTGGATTTTAAAGCACATTAGTTTAAGATTCTGTTAATGAAAAAGAAACATTCTGAAAAATTTATTGATATGCATTTTCAATTTCACCTTTCATCCAAAAGGCTTCTTCAGTTCTGGCCTGATGCTGTAAACCAAGAGCTTTTATCTCTGGATCACTGGGTGAAACTGTAAACAACACTCTCATTCCATAACAATGGTCGCATAAGTCACACTTCAAGGTGTGAAGTGGAATGCGAATTGTTGTGGTCACATGATCCAGAGAATGAGTCCTGCCCTGATGGTGAAGAGCAGTTAAACACAGATAGATTTGCTATGATGTGAAGGTGGAGAATACAACTAGGGGTGCACCGATGTGAAAATTTCGGCCGATATCGATATCCGATATACATATCGGCAGTCACTGCCGATATCGATATTTGCCGATATCGATATATGTAGAGAAAAAAAAGTTTTCTGTAGTGTCACAAATTTAGTACAGACCAGAAAAAACACTGTGCATTTGAAAAGCACAACAGTGGTCTTTATTTAAAGGAAGGCTCACTGTAAAACTCTGTCATGTGGTTAGAGGAAGTACGGCGGAGCGGACCCGATGGAGCTCCGCGAAGGCGGCGACGTCGGCGGCCGCGGCGGAGGCGGCAGGACGGCGTCCGTCACCCCGGAGCAACGTTCCGCGCATTTTTTTGTCTTTTCGGGCGATGCGATGTGACGGAGCAGCCCGCTGGGAGAAACCGCTACAGTTAGTTGGGTCACTGTCTGCGTGTCTCTCGGCGACGCGCTAAGCTAGCTGGTCCTAGCGGCTCCTCCGTCACATCGCATCGCCCGAAAAGACAGCGGCCTCCTCCACCTTGGCCCAAGCCATCGATGGCAAATCGGGGTGAAGTATCTTGCCCAAGGACACAATGATATGCAACTCAGAAGAGGTGGGAATTGAACCACCAATCTTCCAACTGGTGGACTACTGTGCTACCTCTGAGCTACACTTGACTTCATACCACTTTAAAAATTCAGCACATTATGCAAGAAGGAGGGAGAGCAGGGAAACATGAGAGATCATTGGAAGCTTTATATATTGTTCACTGACTATTTTTGTGGAAAAAAACAGTCTTAAAGAAGTCAAACTGAGGTAAACAGAGACCCTACTTAAAACATAAAATCTAAGATAATACAATGTTTTTTTTTTTTTTTTAAACATTTCTTTATTGAGATTTTGTTCTTTTATACAAAACACACAACAACCCCAATCCCAAGGCACAACAAAAAATTATACAAAAAGTCTCCCCAGAGAGCATCAAAGCCTCAATACCATACACACAACATCACAATATCCAAAAACAACAGAATTAATAAAGTGATGATGAGGTTGTCGTTTCTTTGTTTGATGAGGAGAATATAGTAATAATAACATTCATATATACATACGTAAACAAACGATAAATAAACAATAATATGTATAAATTTAACAAAAAAAAAGGGGGGGGGGTGCTCATTTTTCAAATTCCAACAGTTTCCCAGCCTTCTGCAGCAATATTATTATTTTCAAGAAAGTCAGAAAACATATCCCATATCTTCCAAAACTTTTCTAGCTTGCCTTTTGCAGTATAACTTATTTTCTCCAAAGCAAAACAAAAGCTCATTCCCTTCAACCAATGTGCCAAAACACAAGATACTTCTGTCTTCCATACCTTCGCCAAGCAGCGTTTAGCCTCCAAAAAACAAATATTCAGTAAACGTTGTACATTATTAGAAGGGGTAAAGTCTTCTGGATAAATGTGCAACAAACATAGTTTTGGTTCAAGGGGCACCCCTTCCTTAATTATCTGGCTAGCAACCTCTATCACTTTTTCCCAAAATGAAAAGGATTTAGGACATTCCCACATACAATGAAATAAAGAGCCTTTACTGTGTTTACATTTAAAGCAAGTATCTGGGATGTTGGGATTAATTCGGTGTAGCTTGGCTGGAGTGATGTATAGTCTGTTCAACCATTTATATTGTAATAATTTAGAGTTCGTATTTATGGTTTGCGACTGGGCTAAGGTATATGCTTCAGACAACTCATCTTCTGTGATATCCTCCTGTAAATCAGTCCTCCACGCTTGAAGAATATTATACGGTGATTCTGAAGAATTACTCACAAGGTGGCTATACAATAAGGAGACCTGTCCTCTGGAGTCTAAGGAATTTATAATTAAGATAATACAATGTTGATTGAATACCGTATATACTGATTAAAACACTCCTAAATTGATATTATTTTACAGGTCTGATCTGCCAGAAGCACATAAATCTGAATTAGATTCTGTCTCATCTGGTTTTCTGGTATTTTGAACGTTCTGTATCTACTTTCTGTTTTATTATTAATAATTTGTTCCTGTGTTTCTTGTTTCCTTTACTTCTTGGTTATCTGACATGTTTCTTCTGTGTCTTGTTCCAATGGATGTATTATAGACCTGGATATGGCACTGCCTCTCAGCAGCCTGACAATTTATCCCAGTGGCCACTCGTGGTTCTGCAACAAAAAAAAAACATGACCGAAAAAGCAATTTTCCCATAGACCGCAGTAGTAAAAGAGAATTCTGTAGAGCTGTTAACACAACATCTCCAGCTATAACACTGTTAATTACTAATTTTTGTATTAATTTTTTTATTGCATTGAATTTTTCTCTGTTAAAAACCTTTCTAATGGTCAGAAAAGCTCTGGAACCGTCTCTTTTCCACACCTGTGATGTAGCATGGTCATGCTGTGTCTCAGGAGCAAGGACATTTCTCTTAAATGAATAATATTTTTTCCCCTAGTTTTAAATGTTTTAAAGTAAATAAATGACTCAAATGTTTGTTTTTAAATGATTTGCACATTGTCATCTACTTGGGGCATGATCAGATGCCCCAGAACGTCATTGGGGGTGACTCTACTAGATATTCTCTGTTGGTCACATGATGTGGAAGTAAACCCAGAAAATCAGGAACTTTTCCATCGTATGCTCTAGGTCAACAACTTCCATTAACATGAATGGTGGCCATTTTTCCGGTCCGGTATCTAGTTCTTATTAAAAACTTCCATGATCATTCCTTATCTGTTTCTTCAAGCCTTTTTGGTTCTGTGTTTGTTGAACAGTTCTGGTGAATATGTCCTTCCATCCTCCATATCCCAGCCTCCTCCAGGCCTCCTTCATTCCTCCCTCCATTATCCATCTGTTCATCTTCCTCTATATCTGGCTTCTTTAAATGAGTCTGTGGGTAAAATAAAATATTAATAATATTACTAACCAAAACCGTCTCAATGATTTGCAAAATATATCCTCTTGTGAGGAAGCAGGAACCACAGCGTCAACAACATGTGTTTCATTAATTGCACATGAGTGTTTTGCTTGTATGATGGCCCTCAGGACCCAGAGAAATGATAAAGAGAAGAAGAAACTGGAGGAAAGACACTCGCAGGAAGTGAGGTGCAGAATAAGCAAGGAGGAGGAACATGGTAAATAAGCTTCAATTACTAAAGAGGGCAAAGTTTCATCATCCATTAACAAACAAGTAGTAGCTTGAAGGACAAAAAGCAACAGAGCAGGAGACACGTCCACAGCTGCATCTCCTGCTCCTCAGCAGGAGGCCTGTATGAGGAGTACAATGGGTGCAGCTGAATGTTATAATCCTCACCTCCTCCTCCTTCTTGTTTCTTCTTCTTTTGCCTTTTTTTCCAATTGTCATGGCAACCGCATATTTGGTTCCAACCTGCTCTGACATCAGATCATCTTGCTTACCCTTGAGTTGTAGCCACTGTTGCTAAGTCAGTTACTAAGGCTGTTGCTATGGTGTTATTTGTCCTGTGTCACACTAATCGTACCTCCGGTTGAACAGTATGGACTTGTTTGTTTAATTAGGAAAAACTTGATTCCTGATACTTCTGCTAATAAAGCTAATTTTAATTGGATTATTCTTGTTGAATTAAGGATTATAAATATTAATATATGTCCTTTAAATTAACAGCCTCCTCAGATTTGTCTTCAGTAAGTCACAGACTCAGTGAATCAATGCCAGTGTTAGTGCAAGCTCAGAAAAATGTCCATTTTTGGAGAGTTGAGTCTGTGCTTATGCTTACCCTGTTGAAGGGGTTTTACTGTGCTCCAGTTGTTTGTTTATAATGTGATGGTGTAACTGAGGGCTGCAGTATTAACCCATTGATGTGACACATATCGCCCCCTAGTGTTGAGAGGAGGACACATTCCTGTCAGTAATTTGGTTTTCTCTGTTGCATGTAAACTGGTACAAAGGGCAGAAGTCCAATTAGATGCCAAACCTAAATTTTGAGCATGTTGTAGCTTGATTAATCTGTGCATGTAAATGCACTGAGTGTATGAGGACCAGAGGTCCTGCAGCCACACAACAATAACAACAACACACAGCAAATAAACAATCCAACAACTCAGGGGGTCAGTGATGTTCATGTTCTTACCTGATCATTCTAGCAGCAACGTATACATTATACATGTGTTGCTGCAGATGATGATGTCATCATAAAAAAATATATATGGAAAAACTTTTCTCATCTCCAAAAATAAATCTGTGAAGTTTAACATATGAATCTCACTCACTATCAAGGGTAAAAGTAGTTTTAATTAATCTAGTACTATTACTAAAACCAATTTAAATACTATTTATCACTAAGGTGTTTAGAGGGCAGAGCGAGAAGGTGACGTGTCTGGGAAGAATTTGCTGGGAGAATTTTGTAAAAATACTAACTTGTAAATAGAGATTTCAGTGATGGTCAATAAAAGATCCTGTTGGACTTATGTCTTATGTATCATGGCAGGATAGAACAGATGGGGTGTAGCATGTAGAAGTTATAACACATTGACATTGACATAAGCCCTTTGGGGCAAATCTGATTTGTGATTCTGGGCTATACAAATAAATTGAATTGAATTGAATTGAAATTAAATGATGAGGATTTGAAATTCATTGCCATGGCCATGCTGTACACTGAAAATGTACCATTTTGAAAGCATTTCAGCACTAAGGTCTTGACATTCCAAGACCTCAGTACACAATTTGAAGTGTTTGTGAGGAATTTGTAGGAGAAGTTCATCATAATGGCTGTGACTTCCAGTTTCCAAACTCAATACTTAAGTTTAGTTCCTACATAGGTAATAGTCCAAATACCTTGCAGAATAGTAACTCAAGTAAAAGTAAAAGCACTACATCAAGAATCTTCAGTTTGTGTGTGTGTTCAGTTTGGGAAAAAAACTCTCTCCAGATGTTTTTCTTCTTGGCTGGTTTGCTGAACATGTCACATGCTTTAGACAAGTCCAATATGTTTCTAGTGTGAAATAGGTCAGCACGTTTTAGTTATTTATCCTGAGCATCCTGATGTTAAAGTCCTAACAGTGCACATCTGTAGTTTCTGGAGATGTTGAATGGTAAATTTGTAAATTGTCACCAACACAGATGAGGGATTATGTTTTTGTGGGGTTTTTTTTTTTTTTTTTGGTTTTCTGTTTCTGTTTCAGTTAGGTAACTATGTGTATGGGAGTGTTCCCTGCAGCCAGTTTAGCCGCTTGTCCTTCCCCAAGGCCCAGTGTCTGCTATGTCCATCACACACACATGCACACATGCATGCAAACACCCACACCCACACACTTACTCCTCCTCCTCCTCCTCCTCCTACGTACTATGGTAAGCATATTGTGTCATTTGCGGTTTCTCCAAGCTTCTGAGTTGTGTGCTGCAGGATATCTTCATCGCTACCTAGTTTTAGCTCCTTTATCTCATTTCTAAAACTAATTTATCATTTACAAAGCTAATCTATCTAAAGTACATTAATCATGTGCTAGTTTCATTTAAACCTAGTTGTGAAGCCAGCGACACCAGGGTGCACAGTTAGCTGTATCACAGGGTCCTGAGGAGGTGACATTTCATCAAACCTAAAATTGTTACCTAAATCTAAACCTTAATATGAAATAATAATTTTTCACGTCAGCGGTAACAACGCCTATGTACGTGAGTGGTAATTTTTTCTGGTCCTCTGTTGAACTTGACTAGTGATATCATGTTTCGTGGCATAAATCTTTCCAACGCAGGTTGTGGAGTTGGTGTCTGGATAATAATGTGGGTTTCTTAGAAAATTGGTTGACATTCTGGGGAAACCTGGTCTGATAGCAAGAGATGACATACATCCCACTTTGGACAATGCTGCTCTCTTATCTGGCAGTCTTTTCACCTAAAAAGACCTTACAGAGTTAAGTCCAGGAGGTGGAGTCACAGTCCTACATGCTTCTCAGCAGTTACCCACTCAAAACTTAATAGAAACTGTGTCTGTCCCCCGACCATTTAATCAATTTAACTCCTTTGTATCAAACAACAGGAGACAAGTTACACACTGTCTTGCTCCTCTAAAAAAATAGGTTAGTTAAACAAAAAGAGTTGTGCTTTGGTATAACTCTCAAACCGACTAATTGAAGCTAATCTTTCAGAGGCTGAACTGGAAGAAGCTCTCTAAGCATGGAAAGAGAGTGTCTAAATGTACAGGAAGGTGTATGTCATACCAGAGTCACTTATTACTACTCTACTAGAAAAAAAAAAAAAAGTTACTTTTCAGCACTTTAGCTTCACTGACAAGATGTAACGACTCTTTTGATTCATGTATTCCTACAATGCTCAGCAGTGATGATTTCATGGTCTTTTTGAATGACACAATTCATTCCATTCCTCCCTAAGATTCTGAAAGTAACAGTTGCTAAACAGCTGTGTGACTTAAAACACAACAATATGACAATTTTTAGTGAGGATTTAGAATGCATCACAGCAAAGAGATGGCACTAGTGAAGGTTTCAAATGACATTCTCAATGTATCAGATCAAGTATTTATTCCCATCATTGTTCTATTATTGAATACCTTATTGCTGCATTTATTCCCATCATTGTTCTATTATTGAATACCTTATTGCTGCATTTGATGCCATCAACCATCAGGTTTTGTTACAGAGACTAGAGCATCTTATTGGCATTAAAGGGACTGTATTAAACTGGTTTAAGTCCTATTTCTTAGTTCATTCCCAATTTGTTTATGTTATTAATCTTTCTTTTATCCATACAAAAGATACACATAGAGTTTCGCAATGGTTCTGTGCTAGGACCAATGCGTTTCACCCTTTATATACTACCATTGGGTAAAATGATTAGGAAACACCCTATTAATTTAGTTAGTTATGTGGATGATATGGAACTGTACCTGTCAATACAGTAGAATGAAATGAAGCCAGCAAGCATGTCTTAAGGATATAAAATCCTGGATGAATATTTTCAATTTCAATTTTCTGCTCCTTAATTCAGAGAAAAATAAATTTATTGTGCTCAGGCATAAAATCCTTAGAAATTCAATATATAGTAATTTGGCTATTCAGTATGGCCTCTTTTTTAGCCTCTAGCACCACTGTCAGAAACATGGGAGTCATCTTTGACCAAGATATTGCATTCTCTGCCCAGTTTCCTACATTCTCTGCCTGAGTTCCCTGAGTCAATTCAATTCAATTCACTGTATTTGTATGTAGCTTGTAGTGGGAGTCCTGTTTTAAGTTCTCCTCTTCCATTTTTTGTTATATTATTTTCTTCCCCCTTCTGTGCATATGTTGTCTTGGCACGGACGTGATTGGTCCGTTTAATGGCACTGGCATCTGTATAGACACCTTGGGGTCCTCAGCAGGTAGCTTTCCTCTGGTGCTAGCTTTGAGTAGTGTGGCTGGCAGCGTTTGGGTGGCGTTTCTTCAAAAGGAAGGTATGCCTGCAGTTTTCTTTGCTCTTTATTTGGACAGTGTTTGGCCTATTACTGAGCACTAGATGTACGCTGTTTGGACAGCCTAGGGAGAAGTCGCCAGGAAACTTTTTCCCTACGCGTGCGGCGTTTTTTGGGACCTCACATCGAAAGTGTGGCTGGACCTTGGGGCCATCACTACTCTGTTAATTGGGCTGGTAACTCGGCCGGGTAGTACAGGAAGGTTTATGGTGCCCCTTATGTCATGTTTATGTTTTTTTTGTGTTTTTGTTTTTTACTGTTTTAACCTGTGCAACATTGCTGGGAGTATTTTAATGTTTAACCAATGAACTTTGTATATATATATTTTCCTAAAACCTTATGGTCTGGTGGATTGCTTGAGTGACAGGGTTCCTCTTGCCCTGGGTGTGGGAAGTCAAGGGTTGGTGTAGTATACAGTAGGTGGCACTACATGTATAGCCCAGAATCACAAATCACAGATTTGTCCCAACGGGCTTTACAGATTGTACAGAAACAACACAACAAACCCCGAAAAAACTAAGAACCCTCAGGAAGAGAAACAGAGGAGGGATTCCTCTTCGAGGATGGACAGGCGTGCAGTAGATGATGTGTGCAGGTGGAAACATTACAGGGACATTACAAACATAAAACAGAAATGTAATGAGTCAAGGCACTACATCTTCATGTTACTTGGGAGCCCAATTGGGGTCATTCCTCTTCAGCCATAGCCAATGGCTGCTTCTTTCTGCTGCTTCTGACATGGCACAGAAGTTTTGTGCAGGATGTTCCCACAAATCATCTGCACCCAACCTCCATGGGGCGTTCCAGCCATGATGTTGCGCTTCAGCAGCCAGTTCGAAGTAGCGCAGGTTTTTTCGCTCATACGCCTCTTCCATGAATTGCTCCCAAGGTACAGTGAGCTCAATGATGTAAACCTTCTTTAAGGAAGGTAGGCTAAGCTAGGCTATCTCTGATAGTTTCGGACCTTCCTGGCGGCTGTGGCCCCTTCGCAGACAAAGGCAGTTCCCCAAGAGGTACTAGCTGTTGGCCGTGGCAGGGCGTTGATGTTACTTTGCTTTCCCTCCAGTGTGGAAGCAAGGCTCTTAAACACTTGGTTGTGGTGGCAAGTGTACCGCCCTTGGATGAGGCTGGATTTGCACCCTGTGAGTACGTGTCTTAGGGAGGCTGGCTTTGTACACAAGATGCACATTAAATATATTACTGGGACTGCCTTCATTTACCTACGCAACATATGAAAAGCACCTCCTGTAAAGATTACAGCATCTTCTCAATATTCTTCATCATATTGATTGTGTAGGTGTAACCTGGATGTCATTTTCAACTAAGACTTGTCATTCTCTGCCCACATTAAACATATTTCTAGGACTGCCTTCATTCACCTATGCAACATAGCAAAGGTCAGACACTTCCTATCTCTGAAAGATGCAGAAAAACTTATCAATGCATTTGTTATTTCCAGGCTTGACTACTGCAATTCTTTACTGTCCGGTTGCACCAAAAAGTCTCTAAGGACTCTCCAGCTGATCCAGAATGCAGCTGCTTGGCTATTAACTGGCACCAAAAGAAGGGAGCATATCTCACCTGTATTAGCCTCTTTACACTGGCTTCCTGTGAAATTTCGTATAGAATTCAAAATCCTGCTCCTCACCTATAAAGTGCTCAATGGTCAGGCACCATCCTACCTTAGGGATCTCTTAGTCCCATATCGCCCGTCAAGAACATTACAATCCCAATATGCAGGCTTATTGGAGGTTCCCATAATTTCTAAAATATTAAACGGGAGGCAGAGCCTTCAACTTCCAGGCTCCTCTCCTGTGGAATCCTCTTCCAGTCTCATTCCGGGGGACAAACACCCTTCATATATTTAAGAATAGGTTAAAAACTTTCCTGTTCGAACAAGCGTATAGTTAGGGCCGGCCCTGGCTGGCCTAGTCATAGTGTGCTGCGATAGGTTAGTCTGCCGGGTCCTCATGAGATGCTCTGAGCTTCTTTTTCTTCTCCTATCTGTGATACTGATGAACCACTATCGTACTTTTAAATCTGCTGTGGTTTCGGAGTCTTGCCCTGTGTTTTCTCATTCACAGAGCATGCTGTAGTGCAGCCACTCAGGGATCTACGGATGTTGGAGGGTCTGATGCTGTCCTGGTTCACCTGGAAGCTGTGATGGATCCTGTGCCTCATCCTCCACCTATACCAACATTCATTACATTTCTGTTTCTCTGTTTGTAATATCCAAATTTCTCTGTAATGTTTCCACCTACACACATCATCTACTGCACGCCTGTCCGTCCTGGAAGAGGGATCCCTCCTCTGTTTCTCTTCCTGAGGGTTCTTCAGTTTTTTTTCCCGTTTAAGGATTTTTTAGGGAGTTTTACCTTGTACGATGTGAGGGTCTAAGGACAGGTGATGTTGTGTTGCTTTTGTACAAACTGTAAAGCCCTTTAGGGCAAATCTGTGATTTGTGATTCTGGGCTATACAAATAAATCAAATTGAATTAAACGACTGCTTAGCAACAACAGCAGCATTTCTGTTTCTGAGGAACAGAGGGAAAGTACAAATACCAGTTTCTCTCTTTAATCACAGTGCATTTATTGGTTTAATATTATCAGGTTTGTAGCTTCAGATAAATGGTTTTATATATATATTTATAGAGACAAGCTGCTGTAAATAATGAAATTATATTTGGTTATTGATTAGTGTTGCTTTATGTCAAATAGCTGTAACCCTGGTAACTGTCAAACTGTGAATAAAGCTTTTAGTTAGTTTGACTGTCCAGACAAATCAGAGGTAATATTCTTATTAAATATAGATTAATTACCAAACCAATTTTAACTGTTGTTTTAACTTGTTTTATTATTTTTATAATAATTTTATATCGTGAAGCACATTGTGCTTCCACCTAGAATGAAATAACAATGAAGTGCATCAAATACAGCCTTTCTGCTTGTTTAATGTCCCCGTGTCTGAGTGAGAGAGATTCTGAGTGATGTGATGTCACAAATGCCTTTGGATGTGTTTTGTCATGTCAGAAGTATTGCTGGATGTGCTTTGTGATGACAGTAGTTATGATGGGTTGTTTGTGATGTCAGAAGACCTGTTGGGAGTGATTTGTGAGGTCAGAGGTCACATTGGATTTGTTTGTGACATTAGAAGTTATGATGAATGTGTTTTGTGATGTCAAAAATTATGTTGGATGTGTTTTGTGATTTCAGAAGTCATGTTGGCTGCAATTTGTAATATCAGCAGTCATGGTCAATGTGTTTTGTGATGTTAGAAATCACATTGAATCTGTTTTCTGATGTCAAAAGTTATGTCGGGTGTATCTTGTGAGGACAGAGGTCATGTCGGATAACGTTTGTGATATCGGAAGTAATTTTTGATAGGTTTTTTGATGTCAGAAGACACATTGGGTGTGACTTATGAGGTCAGAGGTCTTATTGGATGTGTTATGTGACATTAGAAGTTATGGTGAATGTGTTTTGTGATGTCAGAAAACACATTGGATCTGTTTCCTGATGTCCAAAGTCATGTCGGGTGTGTCCTGTCAGGTCAGAAAGTCATTTTCGGTGTGTTTTGTGATGTCAGAAATCAGGGTGGGATTGTGATATTAGAAGTCACATTGGATGGAATTTGTGATATTAGAATTCATAACAGGTGTGTTTTAAGATGTGAGAAATAATGTTGCATGTGTTATGTGACATCAGAAGTAATGTTGGACTTGGTTTTTGATGTCAGAAGTCATTTCGTGTATGTTTTAGGATGGCAGAAGTCATGTTGGGTGCATTTTGTGATGTCAGAAATCATGTTAGATGTGTTTTATGATGTCAGAAGTCATGTTAGATGCGCTTTGGGTGTGTTGGGTGTGTCTTGCAAGGTCAGAGCTCATATTGAATGTGTTTTGTGACACTAGAAGTTATGGTGAATGTGTTTTGTAATGTGAGAAGACACATTGGGTGTGTTTTGCGAGGTCAGAGGTCATATTAAATGTGTTTTGTGACACTAGAAGTCATGGTGAATGGGTTTTGTGTTGCAGAAATCATGTTGGATCTGCTTTCTGATGTCAAAAGGTCAGGTTATATGTTTTGTGATTTCAGAAGTAATTTTGAATAGGTTTTGTGATATCAGAAGTCATGTTGGGTGTGTTTTGTGACCTTAGAATTCATGACAGGTGTGTGTTAAGATGTTAGAAATCATGTTTGGTGTATTTTGTGACATCAGAATGTTGGACTTGGTTTTTGATGTCAGAAGTCATTTTGGGTATGTTTTGTGATGTCAGAAATTATGTTGGATCTGTTTTCTGATGTCAGAAATCACGTTGGTTCTGTTTTCTGATGTCAAAAGTCATGTTCGATGTGGTTTGTGATATCAGAAGACATTTCAGGTGTGTTTTGTAATATCAGAAGACACGTTGGGTGTGTTTTGTGAGGTCAGAGCTCATATTAAATGTTTTGTGAGAAGTCATGTTGAATGTGATTTATTATGTCAGAAGACTGTGATATCACAGGTCCTATTGGATGTGTTTTGTGACATCAGAAGTCAAGTGTTTTTTTAATTTAAGTGAAAGCTTTAATTACTTTCATATGCAGGTTTGATATAACAAGCTTTTAAAATAAAACACTGTAGTCGGCTCACAATTCCCATCTATGAGAAACCAAGATATTCCATCTAAATTTCTCCAAAAATTGTTTGATCCAATATATTTCACTGAAACTCAAATATTTGAGACAAGATTTGTGAATCTGGTGTCTGTTTTCTTTTTTTTATGCCCCACGACCTCCATACTTCCACTAGCACAGGACATTAAGGAGGTTCCGAAAATAATCAGCATATTTATATGCAGTTTATATTTTGTAATGCCCTTCGCATATACACTGTGTTGAATAAATTATAGAACTGTGTATGTATTATCACAGATTTACTCTTATACACAGTGTCTCTACATTCACCTATCCTATTAACATGGTAGTCTTAAAAGTGTGCCTTTCCTATAGTATGTGATTACAAAGTAAATGTTCACTTGTGACTGACATAGTCCTTTTTTATAAAGAGCATTGTTAAGCACTGAAAATGAAATAGTGTGTGTTTGGAATGCAGTGTCTTTCTTCATAGAAACAAAGGATGAGATATCGCACCCCCGAGAAAAGAGAAGATGTGCCAGTCTTCAGCCTTGGACCACGGGGGAAGCAGCAAAGCATTGTGTGCTTATTTAATTTGTAATCATTTACACCCCTACCCTTAGATACTATGTAACCAGGGACTACCCTAATAAAAGAGGAGGCTTGGGCAGTTAGTGTTGGGAGTGGATTGGAGACTGTAACGGTGCACTCTCTGTCCATTCTCCTTGTAAGTAAAAGACTTGTCCTTCTTTCTCTGTTCATATGAATGCTTAGGTTGCCTAAACCTGACACACTGTAAGTCATTATTTCTTTATTTTATTTTATTTTTTCAACAATAATGCATTTACTTTTTATGACATGAACAATAAATTTGTATCTTCTGTTTTTGTATTCACTTGTATATTTCTATGAGGCTTCTTTATATTTCTTTCACTAAATTGATCTGTTTCTGAATTGAATACTGAATTGATCTTTTCTGCTGTAATTAAATTAGCACTATTTTAAAACCAAAATCAAAATTCTCTGAACATGCCTGTGCAAATAGCACTAAATTCTATCCTCTTTGATGCAATGGAATGTTGGAGCCACTCGAAGGCAGCACTGTGAAGGGCATTTCACAGAAATTAGCAAAAAAATGAACAAGACACCTAGAGTTTTTATATTTATTACAATGATACTGCAATGAAAACAATTGCAGTCTTAATCAGTGTAAACTGAAACCTGGCTGCATCCTGATGAATATGTCAGCCTGAATGATTCCATACCTCCCAACCATATTAACACTCATATTCCTCATGACACCGGCTGAGGTGGTGGAGTTGCAGCCATTTTCAACTCCAGTTTACTAATCAACCCTGAACCGAAGTGTAGCTACACTTCATTTGAGAGCCTCGTGCTTAGTCTCAGCCAACTTTGAGTCATATTTTTTTACTGTGTACTGCCCTTCGGGTCCATATTTTGAGTTTTTATCCGAATTCTCAGAGTATCTCTCGAGTTTAGTACTCAGGACAGATAAAAATAATCATAGCAGGTGACTTTAACATTGGCTCTGCCTTCCTCTCTTTACTAGAGTCAATCTGCTTTTCACAGAGAGTAAATTTGCCCACACATTACTTTAACCACACCCTTGACCTCGGTCTGACGTATGGCAATAGCCACTTTCCAATTGCACAGCCCGGCCGGCCCGGGCCGTAAGGGGGGCCCCTCAGTGCTGATAGCCTCAGGCCGCTGGCCCCATGCCCTGAGAGGTGTTGTTTGCACATTACGGGCTACTAGTATCTCCAGGTTACGCCCTCGCTCAGAAAAACGTCACTGATCCAGCCCATTTTCAAGCAGGATAGGCGGTTATATGGCCAAGCGTCAGACCTGAAACTACTGCCGACATTTGCGACTGCAAATACGAGGCAAGGATTTTTGACTAATGACGCTTCTTGCGTTTTGGAGCCGGACAAAGCGCCTTATATGCCGTCCTAATATGATGTACAAAACGTGTAGTAAGTTTAGCAATTTGCACAAGGCCACAAAAAAACACACATCATGTCGATAATATAAACACTTACCAGACTCATCTTGCTCCTGTGGGCTAACATTTGTGTCCGGCTCTTCCTGAATAATGCTCATAGTGTTACAACTCGTCCATTCGCAGGGACGATGCCCCAACACACCATCCATCAGGTCAAAATAAGGACATTTTTTTGGCTGTACGCCACTGCGGCTGTTGTGTATCTTCGCCACCTTGTACTGGGCTCGTAGCTTTTTAAGTTTTTCGTGGATTTGCACCATTGTCCGCTTTATGCCCAACTTCGCCAGTTCTGCAGCGATGTGTTTCATCACATCTTCGTTCCTGCACACCCTGTCGATTTTCCCCTGTACGTCGTCCTCTGCCCACACCATGAGGAGAGCACGGACATTGCTTGCAGACCAGAATTGCTGCTCCATCTTCCAAATACTTCCAGAAAAGCAAAAGCAGTTAGGAATTCCTTCGGTGACGAGAGTTACGAATATAGACACAGGTAAGCCAGCCATTCCCGCTTTATTTTGGTTCCAGATGGTGCCCCCGCCCCTACCTGGACACCGCCTCTAGGTCCACCGCGACCTCTCTAGGACCATCGTTTAGGTTGGGCCAGAAAATCGAGGGCCAGCCGGCCCGGGACGGCCCCGTTAGCACCTCCCCCTGAATGTGTGAAACCCCTTCGCACCGAGCTGCCCCTGTAGGGTCGGCTTCGGCCCGGGAATGGGAAAGCCGCTATTGAGGTTAAACACTTATCTGTCTTCCCACCGAATGATCTGACAGGATCACCTCCTGTCAGATCATTATCTAATAACTTTAGAATTCCTGCTATTAAATTACTTACCACCTGAAAAAAGCATACTCACTCATTACCTAACTGACAGCTCTATATCTAAATACAAGAAGGGGATTCCCTCAGTATTAAATTCACTGCCTTGCCTCACCACAGCTGTGGATTTATATGCTGTTGCTTGTCCATCTGAAATAGATCACTGACTAGATGACTCCTAAAAAAAGAAGTTAATTAAACAAAAAAGAGTCGCACCCTGGTATAACTCTCTCACCCGTACACTAAAGTTAACCTCTCGGAGGAATGAACGAATATGGCGCTCCAGCAAAACTGGAAGAAGCTTTACAAGCATGGAAAGAGAGTCTCAGAATGTACAGGAAGGCCTTATGCAATGCCAGAGCTGCTTATTGATCCTCACCGAGTAATAAGCAAAAACAAATTGATCCACATATTTCTACAACCCTCAGCAGTGATGACTTCATGAACTTCTTTAATGACAAAATTCTGACAATTAGAGACAGAATTTATCACCTTGTTCCATCCACTGGCACTAATCTGCCCTCAATTGCAGTAATAGTAGAGACAGATGAAATAGCTAATATTCACCTCACATTTACTTTAATCAACTTTGCTGAACTAACTTCACTGATGTCTTCATCTAAAACTTCAACCTGTCTTCTGGACCCTATTCCATCTGGATTGCTAAAAGACAATTTCCCTTTCCCTTCCTTACTAGAAATACTCAATATGTCTTTATTATCTGGCTATGTACCACAGTCCTTTAAAGTAGCTGTAATTAAACCTCTCCTTAAAAAACCTGCCCTCAACTCTCAACATTTTAGCCAACTATAGACCCATTTCCAACCTTTCCTATCTCTCTAAGATTCTGGAAAATGCAGTTGCTAAACAGCTGTGTGACTTTTTACATAACAATAACTTATACAAGGATTTCCAGTCAGGTTTTAGAATGCATCACAGCACAGACACGGCTCTAGTTAAGGTTTCAAATGACATTCTCAACGCATCTGATAAAGGATTTATTTCCATCCTCAGTCTGTTAAATCTTAGCGCTGCATTTGACACTATTGATGTTAAATCTTATTACAGAGACTAAAGCATCTTATTTGTATAAAAGGGACTGCCCTAAACTGGTTTAAGTCCTATCTCCCAGATCGTTCTCAATTTGTCCATGTGAATAATGTTTCTTCTATCCATACCAAAGTTAATCATTGGGTTCCACAAGGTGCTGTGCTTGGACCAATATCTTTCACTCTCTATATGCTCCCATTAGGTAAAATCATTAGGAAACATTATTATTTCCACTTTTATGCAGACGATACACAATTGTATTTATCAATTAAGCCGATGAAACCAATCAGCTAGCTAAACTTTGAGCTTGTCTTAAGGATATAAAATCTTGGATGACCTGCAATTTTCTGCTACTAAATTCGGACAGAACAGAAATCATTGTTCTCAGGCCTGAAATCCTGAGGAACTCAATATCCAGTGATATAGCTATCCTGGATGACATCTCCCTGGCATCTAACTCCACTGGGAGTCATTTTCGACCAAGACTTGTCATTCTCTGCCCACATCAAACATATTTCTAGGACTACCTTCATTCACCTACGCATCATAGCAAAGATCAGACACTTGATGCGGAAAAACTTATCAATGCATTTGTTAATTCCAGGCTTGACTACTGCAATTCTTTACTGTCCGGTTGCACCAAAAAGTCTCTAAGGACTCTCCAGCTGATCCAGAATGCAGCTGCATGTATATTAACTGGCACTAGAAGGAGAGAGCATATCTCACCTGTATTAGCCTCTCTACACTGGCTTCCTGTGAAATCTCGAATAGAATTCAAAATCCTGCTCCCTACCTATAAAGCGCTCAACGTCAGCAGACTCCCTTCCTATATTTAAGAATAGGTTAAAAACTTTCCTGTTCAATGAAGCGTATAGTTAGGGCCGGCTCTGGCTGGCCTAGTCATAGTTATGCTGCGATAGGTTAGTGGGTTCCCGGAGTCCTACCCTGTGTTTTCTCATTCACAGAGCATGCTGCAGTGCAGCCACTGAGGGATCTACTGCTGTTGAAGGGTCTGATGCTGTCCTGATCCACCTGGAAGCTGTGATGGATCCTGCGCCTCATCCTCCACTTACACTAAAATTCATTACATTTCTGTTTGTAATATCCAATTTTCCCTTTATTGTTTTCACCTGCACACATCATCTACTGTAGCCTGTCCGTCCTGGAAGAGGGATCCCTCCTCTGTTACTCTTCCTGAGGGTTCTTCCGTTTCTTTCCCCTTTAAAGGTGTTTTTAGGGAGTTTTACCTTGTACGATGTGAGGGTCTAAGGACAGGTGATGTTGTGTTGCTTTTGTACAAACTGTAAAGCCCTTTGGGGCAAATCTGTTATTGAATTGAATTGAATTGAATTGAATTGAATTCAATTGAATTGACTTGAATTGAATTGAATTGAATTGAAATGAATTCAATTCAATTCAATTCAATTCGATTCAATTGGCTGGCTGATTGTATGACCCTGGTAAAACATTTGCTACAATCCAGAAAATATAATTCATTCAATTTTTTTGTTTTTACTAATGTAAAGATCAACTTAAATCATGCACATAAGTCATGTCAGAATAACCACAGCAAACAGCAAGCATCGATCAACAAAATATATGGAGACCTCCTTATCAGTCCCTGTGATGGTACCATAAGAATCCAAAACACAGTTTATAAGACCATATCTATATACAATAACAAAACTACTTAGTTACAATATAGCCATTCATATCTCCTACAATAAGATTTGTTTTCCTTAATCATCAGGTCAATGTAATCCTAGGTAAAATTTGGCTTCAGGGCTATCTCTTTGAGTCTGTTTAAACACATTGTAGACCTTGTAGACCATCAGATTTGTCACCTCCCCCTGCACTTCATCATATTCAGCCTTCAGTTTTTGAATTGAATCCTAAACAGATAGCTTAGCCTCAACGTCTAACAGACATATTGTATTTTTCTTTCAGGTCATTCACTGTCTGTCTTCTTTGACCTTCTTATAGTCCCATTTATACTTCTGATTAAATGTAATTTCCATTGACATTTGCCTGGGCACTGAGCACAGTTTCCATCTGATCCCATTGCAGAAGAGCTTATTTTTTCTGCATCATATTGAATTCTACAAGCATAATGACAGGTAAAGTAACACTGCTGACAGTTGGTGATGTAATGTCCAATACCAGAAATATCTACTTGAACAGACTTTGTGACACAAATTCTCATTTGTGTTGATCCCTGCCTTATGCTCTTTCACTATTTCAGTTTGTTTTATCTCCTAAGGTTTGGCTAAACTAACTTTAACCTGCTTCTGTAAGTTTTCAACTAAGGTCTCCAGCTTCTGTCTTTCTATGAGGACCTTCTACATCCTTGGTAAGCTTTTGATTCCAATGACATTTAAAGCAACAAAATAATCTCTTTGTAGGTTTTGTCCCCACGTTTCAAAACATCTAATCAAAGCCTCTATCTTTAACTGAGCTACTTGCTGCAGATGGTTTGTTGTCTTCAAATGATGCTGAGCTATTGAATTTGAAGTAATGCAGCAGTCCATGCTTTTCTTTAGGACATGGGAACATTGATTTATTGACTGATTTTAGAACAGGTAACCCATTGCTATCTGTGAATGTCACCATAACCTTGATGTTTTCTGCCACATCAAGGTTATCAAACACATACTTGTGTGACTCATACTAAAGCAGCTTGAACTACAAAACACACAATCAATTTTGTGGACACCAAGATCAGCAGAGAAGAGATTACGTAGCTGCTCTGTGATCTCTTCATCTCTTGTATTTCTAAAGCTCGGAGTCTCCATAATGGTTTGTAAAGTGAAGATGCTCCAGAATTTATTATTTGGCATTTCATTTTGTGGGTTTCTGTGAAATGTGTAGATTTAGTTGTGCAAACATTCACAATGATGCTTTCTTTGCTTCCCCCAGTTTCATCAGAATCACATCTGACAGACGCTGACAGCATATTCTCTCTTTGACTGATGCTCAGAAATTATTCCCTTTTCAGTTCTTAACACCATCTGATTCCACTGGAGCTTTTGTCCAATCCTAGCAAGTTTCCTCCAGCTTAGTCTCATCTCTCTCTCTCTTTTTTCACTCTGAGGTTTTTCATGAGGGCTTCAGCATAAGGTTCTAACAGTATTACCGACTTTATGGGCTGGTCCAACACCTACCCATATCACTGCCCTGCATCAGAACATGCTCTCTTGTTCAGCAAAAGAAGCAAAAATATCAAATCAGCTTCCTTGACTTATGACGAATGATCTGGAATTTCATGTTATACTCAGAGTGTCATATGCCTCTCAGACACTTTTTGTTTTTATCAAGAATTAACATGTATAAGGTTAAGTGGCATACTCATTCATGAGAGTTAATGCCTGCTTGTCTTGGGGATGTTGCTATGTGTAAGAATAAAGTTTATTTCTTGTGCAAACACCAAGCAACTTCAAACTGATTAGGGCAGATTTCCATTGCATCAGAAAGGAAGTCGTTTTGGTACGACACTTATACTGACACAGACAGCCCTAAGAAAAAGACATGGATCTATTATAGAATAGAACTGCTGGATGGTACATTTCTGTTCTTAAAACCATGGTGCCATGAACACTGACCTTAACTGAGGAAAGTGAAGTCTGCAGTTCATTGGATGCCTTTGTGAGATTTTTTAATATCCTGGAAGAATAATAGATAATAGATGTTGCACTCCTCCCTTTTCCGGCTGGGAACATTGTGTATGGATATATCATACATATACAATACATGATATAGATGTGATATAGATATATTAGAAAATGTTCACGATAATGTGAAGCAGTGTGTTCAAAAATGTTACTAAAGCCAAAATCCTCAATTAATATTTTTTTGGCGCTGCACTGCCATTTATATACTAAATTAAAATGTGAAGAAAAATGTGTTCTTTTTTAAATCATTGTGTTTTTTTATTACATTTTTCCCTTCAAACTAATTTACTGAAAAAACTTCAGGATTTAGCATTCCTGCAAATCATTTAACTAATATCCGTGTTGCATGGAACTTCTGGCCCCTATGACAGGTATTTCAGCCTCATTTCCTCCATTTCTTGGTTTTGCCAGAGGGTGCTGGTTTACTGGTGTGTTTGGGGTCATTGTGTTGTTGGAACTCACACTTCAAGGGCATTTCCTCTTTGGCATAAGGCAGTGGTTCTCAAATAGTGGGTCGCCCGGAGGGGGCCTGGGGGGCTCTTTTGACCTCGGGGAAAATACTTTTTTAAATTTTTTATTTTGATTTTTTTACTGTCCTAGAATAAAGTGCAATTGCACCTCCGCTACATTAGGGTGCAGTAGCGCTCTCATTGGCAGAGTGTGCGCATGGAGCATACAGCACAGAGTAAAAGTATGAAGTGTAGACAAGAAGTGTAGCAGACCCTCAAGTGACCCCATGACAAATATTTAACAGGGATGAGGAGACGAGAAGAAGAGAAGTGGAGAGAGACGAAGATAATAAGACAAACAAAAGTCTCCCGAACACTAAGACGAGGGAATATGACGAAGCGTGTAGCGTTTGGCTTCACTGTGAAAAACCGGTGTGTTACTGTGTCTAAAATGTTGGCAGCGGACAGCATGAAGACAAAGAAGTTAAAGACATTAAACCCAATCACACTGATAAGCTGATATTAGGTAATTTTATTTTTCAGTATCATATGATTTGTCATGGTCAATCAAAAAATGTTTATAGTTTAATTAAGGATTTATTTTAATTTTTGAATTTTAGATGCACTTTATTTTTTTTGTTATAGTTAAGGAAGCTATTCTTTGTTGGAATAGCTTTTTCGTTGGAAGTTGGTCCATAATTCTTTATTTTTTTATTCTGTTATACGTTAATAAGGATAAAGTGTTATGCAGAGGTGTACTTATACCAGTTTTATAGACAAATATACTAGATATAGTACAAAAGATACTATAGGACAAAGATACTATTTATAGTCGCGGGGGGGGGGGTTCTTCTTCCATAGGGAGGCTGCGACAGAAAATAATTGAGAAACACTGGCACAAGGCAACATGACCTCTTGAATTATTTTGTCATATAGGCAAACTGATCCATCAACCCTTGTATGTGGACTCAAAAAGAACAATGTTAATTTCATCAGTCCACAAAATGTTTCTCCATTTCTCTTTAGGCCAAGTGATTTGTTTTTTGGCAAATTGTTTCCTCTTTAGCACATGTCTCTTTATACAATGGGACTTTGTCAGGGATTTTTACTGATAGATTAGTTTCACAAAGGCATCTTCTAAATGCCACAGTACTTATTGGTAACTTCAGACAAGCATCATTATATGGTAATACCTGTTCATAAGTGCCAGAAGTTGGTTTACTCCATGCAGCATAGATGTGAAACAGTTCTCAGAAACAGTGGTTATACATCTAAATAAGTAAATATTTGAGTTTATAAAGACAAAATGCAGACAGACAGACTGCTATTTTTACCAGCCTTATATTAATTTTCTTAACTGTATAAAGTAATTAAAGAATTTACATATTTTGCTTCACATTTTGATTCAGGATGTAAAATGCATAATGAAATAAATGTATATATTATATAATTATTTTTGCTTTACTCATGTTTTTCAACACACTGCTAATATTTTGATAATAACACATTATCCCTGTGTATACACAAAGACACACAGCATCATGTTCTGGAAAACATAACATCAGATGCACAAACTGCTGTAATATGCACACAAAGACTGAGTGAGTCAGCTGATAATGTAATGAGCCCGACTGATGATGACTCAACTATTTGAACTTGCTGAGTTTTTTATTAGTTATGTGTATTATTAGTTAATCTATCCTGACAACATAGTTTAGTCATTTTACAATAGTTTAATCTGGAAAAATGTTGCTCCTTAAAATAATCAGTTTAAATGTGGGACCCTTCCACACGCACACACACACACACACACATACACACACACACACACCCCCTCTTTCAGTTGAGAATTTTAAACAACAAAACGTTTCTGCTTATAACATTGAGCCAACCAGATTTCCTCTAATGTCACAACCTTACAGCTGGGTGTGTTTCTTGCTGTCAGACTCTGGAGCCTCTTCTTGACTTGTTTAAAGTAATCCTCTGTGACCTTGAGGTCAGTGGTGACCTTGGTACCAGTGTGAACATGTTCTGTGTTGGAACTGTTCTTGTCAACCTTGGCATTCCCGGCAGCAATGTCCTCTCTTCCGGCGCTGCCACCCTGACGGTGTTCTTTCCATACAGCCGCCGCTCATACTGCAGCAGCTGCTCCCAGAAGCCAGCATTCAGCCTGATGAAGGGCCGCCTCTCCTGGACCCAGTGGTGGGCCTGGCGCAACGTCACAGCCCGATAACGCATCAGATATGCCATCACCAGTGCTGGTGAGCGACTCATACCGGCAGCACAGTGGACCAGTGTGCCTCCTGCATGGTTACCATGGATACGTTCAGCCACACGGTCAAAATGGTCCCCAAGGCGGGCGCTGGTCAGGTCAGGTACCGGCACACGGACACACTCCACCCCTGGGTAGGTGGGGCAGGCGTGGCTTACCGTTGCATTGACAATAAGGGTGATGCCTTTCCTGGAGACCAGCTCTGCATTGAGTGAGGCATCGGCGCCGCTCAGGAACAGCGTGGGTGTGATTTGGGACAGTGACATGAGGTGGAGCTGGAGGACATAAACATGTGTTACTATGATGACCAAAAGTTTCATCTGAGCAGGTCTGATCATCATCAGGAAGACACAAGAACACATACGGGAAGTCTGGACCATGGAAGTGAAGCCACATTAACCATGGAGACAGGGCCTGTCTGCAAATTGAGCCGCTATGTTTGTGACCGTCTTTAATTTGCTGATTAAGTAATCTGTCTTTAAACTCAGTTGTGATTTTTTGTGAAATATTGGTTCAATTTTAATATTTATTAAAATTAAATATGAGAAGTTTAGAGGAAATAAATCTGTAGTTATTTGATGTAGCTGTTGACAATCAAAGGCATCTGATATGGGAGTACAATGCTATTTATAAGACAACATCTAAAGGGTAAAACCACTGGTTTTACAAAGGTTGTGTTGGATTTTAAAGCTTTTAATATTATCAGAAGAGTCAATTCTCTAGCTGATCCCAAGCAGCTGCTGTAGGAACTAAAGCTGCATATAAATGTAGAGGAGAAAGTAACTGAGTACATTTACTCATGTACTATACTTGATGTACTTGAGTATTTCCATGTTATCCTACTTTATAATTCACTACATGTATCTTAAGTAAGTTTTAGTTTATTTAGATGCAGATTTTAATAGTTTACATGAATTCTAATATTCTAAAGTTCTACAGTAAGTGTCACAAACTGGCTTCAAACTGATGAAAAATGTAAAAGACTCTTCCATGTATTTAATGATAAAAAAAGTAAAAACATACTTTGATAATTTAACAGTCTGTATAGTGAGTAGTCACTTTGACACTTTGACACTTCAAGTATATTTTGCCGATAATATTTCTACATTTACTTATGCAACATTTTAAATTGAGATTTTTTTTACTTATTAAGTAATTGTATTTTTACTGCAGTAAAGTAAACAAGTATTTCATCCAGATCTACACATGGAAGCCTGCATTACAGTATAAGTACAGGTACCTGTCGTTGGCCAGTTGGTCCTGAATGAGACTGATAAAACCGTATAAGGTTTGTGTATCGGCACGCAGCCAATGAGAAAGCAGATAATTTTAGGACGACAGCTGTGAAGTCACGTGACTTCATCAAACTATTGCTGCATTCAGGTAGTGTCGGAAAAATCCTAAAACGAGGTTCACACTGGGAAAATTTCCACAAACGCCCCTTAAATTGTCATATGACGTCATATCTGCATAAAAAATTGTTTTAGTTTTATTTTGTAACAAACAAATGTTTGTCAGAAAACAAATGGAGAGTTTTTGGTCTTTGTTTAGGCTATTTAGACAACATATTTAAGCAATGTTTTCCAATCTTTTATTATAATATGTATTACTAGTAAATATTATTATTAGTAGTAGTACTACAGGCAAATTGTTTAATCAGGCCTAGGTGCTGTGTTGGTCCACATTAGTGTGGCATTTATTTATGCCCACTGTATTTATTTTGTGCACAACAAATGGCAGCAGTGTATCAGCGTGCCGCCCTAGTGGTTGCCATGGATACGTTCAGCCACACGGTCAAAATGATCAACAAATATTTTAACACCGACAAACTAAAAACACAACAAAAACAAATCCAAGAAAGGGTTCATCAACAGGTGTCTCTACAGTAGTTGTAATGGTTTTAGTTGGCTGAAAGAGAAGCTCAGCTTCCCCTAAAATGCCAAATAATAAACAGTCAAATGTGTACTATTGTACTTACATTTCATTGACTAAATGTGCAAGAATGCTTTCAATTTTAGTTCAGAATAAGCTGCCTTTTTGACTTTCCCTCTTCGACTTCCTTTTAATTCAGTATCAGTTATTAAACCCAGTATCAATAGACTTGAAGGCGGAAGCAGAGTTCCACGACAGTGAAATAAAATGATCATTGGCTCATTCTGGATTTTGTCCCGCCTATCGGATGCTGAGTGTCTTGTGGAATGGGGGTAAAATGATTGCATAATCTGTCCGGGACTAAGTCTCGTTTTGATTGACAGCAAAATGAGCGAATCTGCGATCTCTAAACATGCATCAACACAACTAGAATGGTTTATGGTTTCTTTCCGTTGTTCCAAGACGAGTTGATCTGGAGACTTCACAATTCATCTTAATGACACTTTATTAGAATCTTTTTCCAGTGTAGTTGTTGACTTTCCTGTTGTTTGGAGACCCACTACTTCTGCCGTTCTCCTCGTACTCTTCCTACGAGCTGCAGCTAGTTAACAAGCTAAAGTAGGCCAGGACTGAGTTCCTAGATGAGGTGCTTGTGGTCTGTGACGTTAGTCCGCCAACAAGAGGCGGGGCTGCAGAGCAGATAAACGTCTGGAGAAAAAAAAGCCCGGCTAACAGCTAGCTTGTTGTTAGCTCCTCTGTCATGGCAGAGCTGAACCAGCAGCTGCAGGAGTATCTGTTGCAGTCTAAATGCTCCCAGTCCGGCTCTAGTACCACGGTTGACCTGGACGATCCGGAGTCTGCCCCCGGGAGCTGGTTCGGGCGGTGGTCCGCCCCGTGGCCCAGAAGCTTGTCGGGTCAGAGCTCCGGGGGCAGCAGCGGGGTTTCCTGGTCGTGGTGGGGCGAGCCGGATCCCTGCCTGCCAGGTGTGACACGGAGGCAACGTCTGGTTGCGTGCTCGGTGTGCGGTGCGTTTTCCGCCCTGTGCTTCGGGCTGTCCGCGTTGTACGCGCCGTTGCTGCTGCTGTACGCGCGCAAGTTCGCGCTGCTGTGGTCGCTCGGTTCGCTGTTCGCCATTGCGGCCGTAGCGGCGCTGCGGGGCCCCAGCAGGCTGGCCGCCGGCCTAACCACCTCTCCCGGAGCCGCGGTGTACCTGTGCGCGCTCGGCGGGACTCTATACGCAGCGCTCAGCCTTCATAGTACCGCGCTCACCGCGCTGGGCGCCACGCTGCAGGTCGCGGTCATCGCCGTCTCCGCCGTGTCGCTGTTGCCCGGAGGCAGCGCGGGGCTCCGCTTCATGGGCGGCATTGCGGCGTCCGCCATCAAGAGGACAGTGACCGGGAAGACCCTACCGGTGTGACCAGGAACCGTGTAGCTGCTAAGCTACACACAGACTGTATAAATCTTTAAAACAGACTGATTGGTGGCTATTTTTGTTCGGAGCAAATAAACCCTAAGGACCAACTGGCACCGGAAGATCTTACTTTCTCTTTCTTTGCTTTAATCAGAGACTTTGTTTGGGGAAACAGTTTAATACAGGATATAAAAAACTAAAACTCATAGCAGCTTCTATACTATAAAGTGGAAATGTAACCGAAGCAATTGTTCAAAGAAGATTCCGGGAGTGTGGGATATGCCTCTAGCAGAAACAAACTGTTTCAAAAGCAAATAAAAATGTCCTTTTCATTTGTTTCTCTTCAGTTCAAACTACCCTTTTTCAGTTTTTCTCTCTAAAACTAAAATTTAAAGAAAATTTATGAAAATCAAGACAAATGATCTAAGTGCTCAAGGCTTGTCTTAAATCTAATACAAAAAAAACTAGATGTACCGGTGGTAATACTAGTTATTGAGGGAAACCTTATTTAATGACTTTTTAAATGAGGATTTTGCAGTTAGGTCTTTTTACATACCAGTTAATGGCTAGCCTGACCGTCAGCTTTTACTGAGTTTGAGATAATGAAGTTGCTGCTGAGATAGTTTGAAGTGTGAATCTTTATTCAGTGAAAACAGAAAAACATAGAAATCTTGTACAAAAAGCAACAACCTGAAGGCGAAGTGTTCACAGGGAAATAAAAGAGACACAGATACAAACAGCAGATGATCCTCTACAGTATTTTACATTAAAACATCTTTGATCCTGATCAGTGACACGTTCCTTTAGGCTCAGGTGTTCCTTCAGTCTTCGTTCTGATTCGTCTCACTGTGCCACATGACCCAAGGTCTTTCTGCACCGTTTAACTCTGGTTGCTGGACGCCAGAGGACAGGAAGCTCAAGGGAATTATTTTTTATGTGAGGACTACCGACCCCGGCCACCCCCTCTAGGTGCTCCTCTGGGTGCAGGTCCTCCTCTCCTGGGAGCTGGACATGGTCCCGGTCCCCCTACTCCTGGACCCCAGCCACCCCGCCCTCCACGCCCAGACGGACCATACCCACCGTCGTCCCTTGGAGGAGGCCGACCTATGAACAGACATGTTGTACACATTAAATCTGACTTTTAATAAACTTCATGATTTCCTCAAAATGTTATGAGTCAATATGTTAATTAAACACACAGAATATACACATACTAACTATATCTATATATATATATATAGATATATAGATATATATACTTAAGCCCAAAATTATTCATACCGCTATCAAGGGGTTTCTTGACATCTTCCACTTAAAAATTAGTATTTCACCTCAGTTTTTACTTAAATAGGACACAAAAGAAAGTTTTTCAACTATAACGTGTGTATATATATATATATATATATTTTTTTTTTTTTCTAAACAAAAATATTTGAATTCATAAAAACATGTATATAATAACTTAATCTACTAAATGCTAAAACAATTAGAATTATATACCATCGTTTCTAATACTTATATTAAATATACTTTAATATGTCAAAATAAGTTGTTAAAATCTTTGTGAAACTTCAAAAGTATCTTCCTCCAGATGGAGCAGGAAGTTTCTAGTCATCACCTCCATCAGCACTCGGGGACTCGCGCTCTCGGGGATCTCCAGTTCCGGGCCCGTCCTGCCATGGACGCTTACGGGGTGGCAGAGATGCCATGTCCATCCCTTGCAGGGAAGATGAACGCTCACGGCTCGCTGGGGATGACCCATCATGCATCTGCTGAACATCCCTATACCCATCGTGACCTGATGGACAGGAAGACAAGCAGAGAATGTACATATATACACATATACGCACATGCACACATGCATGCACACAACTTTTCTTCAATCAACCTTTCTGAACTAGCTTCATTGATGTTCTCATCTAAAACTTCAAACCTGTCTTCTGGACCCTATACCATCAGAATTACTAAATAAAATTTCCCCCTTCATTAGCACTTCCTTGCCGGAAATGCTTAACATGTCCTTATTATCCGGCTATGTACCACAGTCCTTATTAGGCCTTAAAAAACCTGCTCTTGACTCAAGTATTTAAGCCAATTAGACTATATCAGACACTGGAAAAAATCTGTTACTCAACAGCTGTGTGACTTTCTACACAACAATGACTTATATGAGGTCAGTCAGGATAAGAATGCAGCACAGCAGAGAGACGGCAGTAGTGAAGGTTTTAAATGACATTTTTAATGCATCTGATGAAGGATTTATTTCCATCCTTGTTCTATTAGACACCATTTACCTTTAGGTCCTATTACAGCGACTAGAGCATCTTATTGACAAGAAAGTTACATGCATGTTAATAATGTTTTGTTACTATGAGTTCCTGTGCTCGGCCAATACTTTTCACCCTTTATTTGCTCCTATTGGGTAAACTTATTGAAGAACACTTAATTTCCACTGTTATCCAGAAGATACACAACTGTACCTGTCAATAAGGCAAAATAATACCAACGACCTAGCAAAAACTTTGAACATGCCTTAAGCATATAAGATCCTGAATGACCTGCAAATTTATGCTACTTAATTGAAACAAAACTGACATTTTTGTGCCTGGGCCTGAAATCCTGAGGAACCACTGTACAAAACCTGGGAGTCATCTTTGACCAAGATATGTCATTCTCTGCCCACAAACATATTTCTAGGACTGCCTTCATTCACCTACGCAACATAGCAAAGGCCAGACACTTTCTGTCTCTAAAAGATGCAGAAAACCCTGTCCATGAATTTACTTCCAGGCTTGACTACCTCAATTCTTTATTGTTCAGCTTCCTGCCACCCTGTTTCAGTCCAGGGACCAGACACCTTTCCTTCATTAAGAACAGGTTAAAAACGTTTCTTATTGAAGAGGCTTATAGTTAGGGCTGGCCTTGGAAGGCCTAGAACATTGTTGTGTTGTCTTTTCCATTCCATCAAAAATCCAAAACTGAAAAGATGCTTGTGGGCGACTGGCGTGGCCTCCCAACAAAAGGGATTAGGGCAACCAGGCAAAGTAGGGACAGGAGACAGCAGAGTTCAATTTTGGCCCAAAAAGGTGATTTATTAATAGTCGCACACTTTGAAAGAAAAACAGCAAATGCTCACACACCAGCACAACACTATGGTCCACCTCAGCAGGTTGGACAAAGTCACAGTAAACATCAAAAGGCAGCCCTTTTGAGCATCCACCTGACTAGGCTTAATTGGCCCAAACCATTAGTGGGGCAAAACCACCGTCCCAATAATTACTGCACAATTACTATCATTCAAGAATTAACCAAATAGTGAAAAATATAATAACAATATCAAAACACACCTCATAAAAACCATCACACTCAAAGTTTACACCATACATACATATTTACAAGAAACAAGAAATCCAAAACACCCCTGTGCAACGTGAAGTGCGAGCAGTGGGTACAGCACTGGATGCCGAGATGGGAGGGTGGCGTGAAAATTAACTGAGGTGAGTGGTGAATGTTGTTTGTAATGTGAACGGGTGACATGGCAAGCTGTGATCCCGGTGTCTGCCTCCCGCCCCCTACCCTGTCACCAAGCACTTCACACACATAAATTTGAAAATAAACTTAAATTGATTCAACCCGTGGATGTGGTGAGTGTGTGTGTATGTGCGTACAAGTGTATGTAAGTCCAGTCTCCAAATCTGGAGCAACATGGAAGACTGTGGCTGCGCCCTACTGAGCCGGTGAGAAGGGGGGGTGATCACCTTCTCACAATGATTGTATTACCTGATTTTTTGACCGGTTAATTATCATACTTATAATAAACAAATAACAAAATAACCAAAATGCAGTATAAAACTGAAATTGAAAAAAGTTGCACATGACTGAATTTTATTCCAATATTTAAACGGTCATTTACGTGAACTTGAAATACTGTCTGTACTAGTCAAGTCATTTTCAAGTCAAGTTACATGTTTTAATATGATTTGATTGATAAAAAATATTTGTTTACGCCTTTTGCTGTAGTATATAATTTTCACAATGCCCTATCTACAGTTGAGGTTTTGGTGAAAAGATATGGACGTAGTGAGCATTTAATACCTGAAACTATTCACTAAAAATCCATAGACTTTTTTTTATCATTCTGTTTGCTGTATTTCATCATATTAATAATGCCATAACTACTACAGGTGAGAAATATCCAGAAAACACAAACACAGACAACGCCTTGGTTCAGATTACCTCCTCCTCTGGGAGGGCCCCCTCCCCGTGGCGGTCTCCCCCGGCCTCCGTTGTCCCAGCTTCGACTAATCTCATCTGGGCCTTCATAGCCCTCCTCTTGGGCAGCGTATTCGTCAGGGTAACCTCGACCTCCGGGCCGGCCGGGGCCACCTCCTCTGAACCTGAAGCACAGAACAAGACTCGTTCAGATATCTGAACCTGTTGGGACTTGATCTCACGTTTAGGTTAAACAACAGTTTACCTGTCGTCTCTGCGTCCTCTGTACTCTCCATCTCGGGTAAATCTGTCATCTGGGCCCCAGTTCCCTCCGTTCCCTCCAGCTCGGTGTACTCCTCCCCCCCTATGGCTCCCTCGTCCTCCTCCACTCTCTCCTCCTCCTCCCTGGTAACTGGGTCCAGATCCAGGTCTCCACCCTTCCTCCCCTCTGCCATGATAGTCCTGTCCACCATCAAACTCCTGAGGCCCACGTCGACCCTGCTGGTTGTCTCCCCAGTAAGGCCCAGAGCATTGGTCTGACCCTCCAGAGCCCTGGCGATCAGGGGGGCCCATGTGGTGGTTGGGTGGCGGCCCCCGAGGGTCTCCTGTGATTATCAGAAAAACAGAGGTAAAACCAGGGTTTACTGTTTCTGACTGACACCAGCAAACGTCTTTGGTTGCTTTTCCTGTTGGATATTTAAGACTTTAGGCTTATAATCATATTTATAAGCTTCCCTTTCTGTAGTCAAGACTCTCCAACTCAGCATTTACACAACACACAGGGTTTTTGACATTTTATTAAATAAAAAAGGAAGTGATGAACATGGGCACGAACATGTTTGTGTTTGTTTCCTACGAGAATTTCTTCTGAGCTCTCTCACCTTTACTGTTAGGCCCCTGTGGCCCCATCCCATGCATCATTGGCCCTGAGTTCTGACCCTGTAAATACCAGATAAAGTTTACACACAGGGTCACTGCAGGTTGTGAAATCAAGACCTTAAATTCTAAAACTCTAACTTAAGACGTGAACATATTTCAGTTTCACGCCGTGGAGTAAGAGACATGGACTGACCTGGTGCAGGTATGAGGGCCCTTGCATATTTCCATGGGGCCCTTGCATGTTTCCTGGGGGTCCCTGCATGTTACCTTGGGGCCCCTGCATGTTTCCATGCGGTCCTTGCATGTTACCAGGGGGCCCCTGCATGTTTCCATGGGGCCCCTGCATGTTGCCATGTGGTCCCTGCATGGTTCCTGGGTGTCCTTGCATGTTTCCTGGAGGTCCATGCATCCCTCCTGGGAGCCCCTGCATGTTTCCCATCCCATAGTTAGTTGGCATGCTGCCATGTGTCCTGGGTGGAGGCCCCATCATCCCACCCTGCATAGGACCCTGGGGGCCCATCATGTTCCCTTGAGGTGGCATCATGCCCCCCTGAGGTGGAGGCCCCTGAGGATCCCTGGGGCCCATTCCTCTAGGGGGCGGGGCCATCATACCACCCGGAGGTCCCTGCATTCCTCTGGGTCCAGGACCCATTCCGTGAGGCCCTTGGGGGCCCATGTTCCTGGGAAGGCCAGGATGTCTCTGCATGTCAGGTGGTCCCATCATGCCCTGAGGGGGCCCCTGGTGAGACTGTGGTCCAGAAGGAGGCCCCATTTGTCCAGGAGGCATGAAAGGAGGCTGCATGCCTCCAGGGCCCATGGGGGGCCCCATGTTGTTGGGCATCTGCTGAGGAGGCATGTTTGGAGGAAAACCCTGCTGGCCAGGGGGCATAGGGCCTCCAGGAACACCGGGGCCTCCAGAGCCAGGGAATGGGTGCATAGGACCTTGTCCCTGCGGGGGGCCCATGCTTCCATCTGAACCCATCCGGTCCATCTTCATCTGCTAAAGAAAATAAGACGTGTGGTCAGGAAGATTTAAAAGTTGAATATTCAACATGAAGAACATGTCAGTGTCTGACATGTAGGAAACATGATGCATTCACAGAAGGTGACTGACAGGTGAAGATCTATCGGTAATGATCTTTGATCACATGAAATATCTGAAAATCTTCTATAGTCATTAACTGAACTCCCACCTCCATCATCACGGGGTTGCTGTACTGCAGTGGTGGCATCTCCTGCTCCATCTCTGCCTGACTTTTCTTTTTCATGTCCACTTTCTGCTCGACCTTGCGGTCTTTCAGTTCTCCACCAGGAGGCATCATGGGTACTTTGTTCTCTGCCCAGGCCTGTAGCAAGGAGAGCATATAGTTTATACAGGTTCCATGAAGACCTTCATCATGTTCAGTCAGCAGACTTGAGACTTTGGTGAATGTTCCTTTACCTGCTGGAACTGAGCCGGGATTGGTTTGGCGTATGGGACTTTTTTCTGAGGGACCTTCTTGGCATCTTTACCCATGACCTCATCCATGCCCCAGTCTAGACCAGGGATAGACATCTCCTCAGGAGCTGCCTCTTTACCTAGAGAAAACAGTAAAACCTGAAGTAGACCATACAGGTTCTTCTCAAAAAAATTGCATACTGTGAGGAATTTCATTATTTTCTGTAATGTACTGATAAATATTAGACATATGTTTTAGATTCATTACACATAACTGAAGTAGTTCAAGCCCTTTATGGTTTTAATATTGATGATTTTGGCAAAAAAAAAAGTAAAAACCAAAAATCCCTATCTCAAAAAATATATTCGTCCAACCAATTAAAGAAAAGTGTTTTTAATACAAAAAAAGTCAACCTTCAAATAATTATGTTCAGTTATGCACTCAATACTTGGTCAGGAATCCTTTTGCAGAAATGGCTGCAATCAGTCTGTTTCACTGCTGAGGTGTTATGGAGGCCTAGGATGCTTCAATAGCGGCCTTAAGTGTAGAACCTTTTTAACTCCTGACATGAAGAATGCAGCATGAGTTGTTCGAGTTCCATTCTGGTTAGCTATGAGGTCGATAACATAGAATCATCCGAAGAGAACTAAATATTAAAGATGTTTCGGTTTGTAAATAGGGCAAAATAATGCTGGTTCCAGTTGTTTTCTTACTGCTCTGCTCCTGTTCCATGGCTGCCTTTAGCTGCTCAGGGATCCCCATCCCGGGGATAGAAGCCAAACTGTTGGGCTCCACATCATCTGAAACACAAAACACACATAACTGCAGCTTTCATCACATGTTCAACCCAACAAACTATTAAGAAGTTTACTTCAGGAAGAAGCATGACTGGAGATTATGGATATTTGTCCAGAACAACTAGTATATATTAATTATAATTTCACCTGGTTAGATCGTTAGTGTTAACAGGTTTAATATTGGAGACTTCTGTATACAAGTCTCTCTTTACTGACTCATACATTTGGTCAATGCTAAAACATGTGATTTATTCAAACCAGTGAAACTGGGAAACAAGTTTACCCAAAAATGAGACGGAAAAAGGTTTGTCCTGAATGAGGCCCCAGAGGACAAGACTTTTAACTGCGTTACTAATGAAAACACTGTTAGAGAACCTGAATTTATCTTTATTTTTGGGAACCAAGGATTCCACTCCTGTCCTTGAACTCATGAAGAAGAGATATGTGTGAACCAGCAGCTATCGAGTTATCTGCCCTTTGTGTATATTTTATTGTGTATTCTGTCCCCCTGCGGCTTACCATACTCCACGCCATCCTCTGACATCCCTGGCAGCAGATTCAGGTTGTAGCGGTCTCTCATCTTATCACCCGGACGATTCCTCGTCCAAAATTTACTGAAAGACAAAAACACAAGTGTTCATACAACACACTGTTTTAAAACAATTTACACAACTGGAAGCCTTTTATCTGCTCATCGTTGCCGTTTGTGTTGGTGCTTGGCTGCATTAAACACATCAGCCTCACTGATATTGCAACCTGCTCTATAAGTTTTAGTCTAAACCACCACCGCTTTAAAGATTTTGGGTCACTACATATTCCGGCATTGGTTCCTAGTATCCATGGTAACCACAGAAAGTGATGCTTTCTCAAACTCCTACTGGCATGTCTTGATGACATTAAAGCCTGGATAGACCTTAACCTTCTACATTTTTTGAAAAAAAAAATGTGATGGTGTTTGGCCATTGCAACGCCTGCCCATCTTCACCTGTTGATTTGGCAGTTTATGCAAAATCTTCTGAGACTAACATGGGTTGTAAAATGGATAGCAATTTTAAATTAAAGGTAAGTTGGGGGTATACCAAGGTCGGGTTCCTTCCACCTTAGGCAAAGTAAAGTCAAATCAAGAATAGAATAGATAGAAGAAAAATAGAGTCCCCCTCCTCACCTACAAAGCACTTAATGGTCAGGGTCCAGGCTGCTCTCCTATAGAGTTTTCTTCCAGTTTCAGTCGAGGGGCAGACACCCTTTCTACATTTAAGAACAGGTTAAAAACTTTCCTGTTTGAAGAAACTTATAGTAAGTTCTGGTCCTGGCTGGCCTAGAACATTGCTATGCTGCTATAGGTTAAGACTGCTGGGACCTCATGAAATACTTTGATTCTCTCTTCCTTTCTTCCATAATACTCATGACCCACTGATGTACTTTTTAAATCTGTTATGTTCTTGGAACCTTGCCCTGTATTTTGTCATTCTCAGAACATGCTGCAGTACAGCCACTGAGGGATCTTCATTTGTTGGAGGACATGTTGCTGTCCTGGATTACCAAGAAGCTGCAATGGACTCTGTCATCTCAGCCTCCACATACACTACAATTCAATATACTTCTATTATTCTATAATGTTATATTCAACTTTTCCTGTTCTAAATTTGTTTTTTACATCCTGCAGACTTCATCTATTGCAGCCTTCACAACAGCACAGTTACATTGATATTCTAAAACCTTCACATGCAACCTGTACGTGCCATATAGAAGAACAACAACTTATGTCAAAAACAGGGCTGATTGTGTGGGTTGCTAAGTAGATGAGACTAGGTGTAATTGCTTGAATCCTGCAGTTTGGCATCCAACATACAAAATGCAACAGTCTATACATGAAGTGGATGAAGCAATTTGTATGCTTTAATCAGAGAAGATGGCCCTAAAGTTTCAACATTTGGAAACAATGCTCTCAACATTGTTGTTTTCACTAATGTTTCTCACTAATCTTATAGATTAGACACTTATTGTTCTTATAGGAGAAAGGGGGATGTTTTCTCCTCTTTGTCAGCACCTCAGAAAATGATATGTGTGGTACATAGCAGGAAAACACTTGATATGTTAGATGGAATACACAATGCTATTTTTCCTGCAACTCAAATGAATGCTCCCTGGTTGGTCTGTGTCACTGACCTGTTTTGCTGATTTAAGTGTGTCAAACATGTTGAGTCACTTTCTGTTTGACGCACTTAAATCATCAAAACAGGTCAGTGAAAGAGAATAGATTCAGGTTGGAAATGAGCAGCATTAAGAATATCAAACAAACTTCAGAAATCAGCTCTGGTGCTTTAAAGGCACTAAATAAATCATCTGTGGTAAAGTTTTTCCCTGTGCTTGCTGTCAAAGCACTGAAAACTTAGTTGACTTAGTTATTGTTTGTCATTTGTCAAACTAATGTACAGATTGTTACAAGATTTTTATGTTTTTTGTAACTGGATGATTTTTTAAAAATCTATTATTATTTTATCATTAGATTATTTAAATTCACATTAAAAGAATAGAGATTGTTAACCTATCTCATCTCTCTGTGTTTCTTGTTTTAACCCAGAGGTCACATGTATGCAGGTACACATATGCAGGGGTTTTTCAATATTGGGTTTGTAGCCAAGCAGGTACATACTTGATGCGGATTACCATGGCCTGGATTAGCATTATTTGGAGGTGGGACAGAATAAAGAGATAAATTACATAAACACTGTATTAATTAAATTTAATACAGTAACCAGTAGAATTTCAGGAACCATAGTAATCAGACAGAGTAACTCGAGGAATCAGAGTCACTATTAGAGACTTAAGAATGTGATGCTGATGTTTATTAATATTAATTTGATACACTTGTTACTGGCATCATGGTATGTGTGAATATGTGCAGGGATACAGGAAAGTTCCAGAACTGCCAGTGTCAAGAGTGAAATTCGTTAAGAGACTCAATTTCGGCATGTGAGAGAGAGAGACTGTGTTTCAGGCATGTGAACCTACCTGGTATGGTCGTTGGAGCCGGAGCACAGAATATGACCCAGCGGGTGCCAGGCCAAACTCCAGATCATCCCCTCATGAGCCATCTCCATCCCACCAACCTCCTTCTCCACTCTGACACAGACAACAAGGGTAAAAAAAAAAAAAAAAAAAAACATTCGCCCTCATTAGATTTGAAAGCTTCATGTTGAATTACCCATGATAATCATGTATTTATTTTATTACCCAGTGTGCCAGAACAGCAGAGACCCATCAGAACCTCCGCTGGCGAAAAGCCCCTCATGGACGGGATGCCATGCCACCGCTGGGGACACAGAAAATATTTGTTACTGTTTTATTTCACCTTCGCTGTTTAAAGAACTAATATCTGCCACATACAACAAACTCTTACTTAAACTACCCTTCAGAATAAAAGCAGTAGTTTTATTCTCTGTGCAGTTTGCTTTGAAAGGTTTGTCCATACTTCAGCCTAATTCCAAACTAACGGAGGCTTTGGCAAAAACATCATCTGCTTTCTTCTTCACTCAGGAGGAGGAATATTACTATTTTCATTTTTTTGTTGTTGACAGAAGTCAACTTAGAACTCAACCAGAATCTGGTTTGACATAGGAAACGCGTCTGACAGGTGGAGTCTGAACAGTGATCTTCACCCGGGATCCTGAGCAGAGCCCTGCTGTAGGTCACAGGACAATCTCTCACCTACCAACTGGATCCAGCTAAGACTCACCTGTCGCCTCTTTCTTGTGTCCTCTGAATACCTGCAGCTCCTCCTTCAGGTTCCTGATGTCAAACAGCTTACACAAGTGATCACGTGATGCCGTTAGCAGCCAATTACCATTCAGGTTCCACTTCACCTCCATCACAGTGTTCTTGTGGGCATGGCTGAATAGAAACATGGTTAACTTACTTTACTGGATTGAACATAATTTATCTCATTCACAACTTCAGGAGAAAACATGAACTTCTCATGACATATATTCAATTTGGACATTATCGAAGCAGCTTCATCACAGAATAGCTAGGACAGCTGACTTTATTTCTCTGGATTTTGTTGTGATCACTTGATTGTTTTGTTCCACAGGCTAAAAAACTGAAGAAAGAACAAGTCAGTTTGTCTGCTGATGTTCACAGTTTTAAGGGTTGTATGAGTATATTTCCAGTGCTGATACTTTGCTACGGTAAATTATCCTAGTATTTGTTACATTACATCATATCATAAGTGTGTTGTACTCACAGTGTTGCCAGACTCTGCCCGGTCTTTGGGTCCCAGAATTTGATTGGCTGTTGACTGTCTTTGCTGCCAGATACAACCAGTCCTTTAGTGGGATGCCAGTCGACACACTTCACATCAGCACCGTGACCTACACACATACACACACAGCTTTGATATAGCTCCCAGTGTATAACAGACCCCACAGTTTCATGTCTCTACTCGTTGATTCCACAGCTGCTGGAACATTTAAACTGAAGCGGAGTAGTTCAGTAGTTTTGAACATTTCATCAGATTAAACCATTTTCTACTGTTTACTAAAAAAACGATGTGGTTGTCGTAGAAGGTTGTAGAAGAAGTTAGAGAAGAATATCTGTATGAGCTTTGAATCCAAAAGATCACATTTATTGATTATGAGTGCAGCCTCATGTCTGTGATGTCACACTGCAGCCTACAGAAAAAGATGCAGCACAGTCAGATTTACCTCGAAGGATCCGCTCCTCATGGCAGCGCAAGAAGTCCCAGATCCTGACAGTGCCGTCATCTGAGCAGGTGGCGAATTTATTATCGGTTGGAGAAAAACTAGAGACAAGAAAAAAAGAGAAGAGTCACATCAGCTGTTTATCCTTAGGAATCAACAAACAGTGAAGGGCTGAGCTCTGCACAGCTTTACTGCAGAAGATCTGAAAAACTTAATTCAGGCTAAATCTCCTCTTCAGTCTAAATTTGTCATTTCTGGTTCCACAGTGTTCAATATGTTTTGTTTATTTCATGGGAAGTGTTTTTTTCTCTAGTAATGTTCTCTCAGCTCTAAAACCTCAAATCCTCAAGTGTCATTTATTTCTTACCCAATCAAACTAAATCTTTCTTCTTAGATATGAAAATTCTTTTATATCAATGAGTTTAGACAGAGACAAATATTGTTTTAGACATTCAAGCTAAATCGGTTAAAAAAAGAGAGAAATAATGAAAAATAAGAACATGATATCTGAATATTTGAAGATGTAACTCATAACTTTATCATAGATTTTCACTTTTTTCTGACCTTTTTTGAAAATTTAATCGACAATAAGTTAACAAACATGTGACAGCGGCTGGTACATTGTTTATTTTAACATTGGATTAGAGAATGTTTATATTTTTAGTAATCTGCTTTGTTTGATTGTGTCATTAAGTAACCATTAACCTCATTATATCAATAATCAACCTCTATAAAATTTATCATTTTTAAATCAACATAGCAGACAAACATCTTCACTGTTTCACACCTGTAACCATCTCCTATCTGTCAATAGCTGCCACATACACACACACACTCACACACTAGTGGGGGTGTGGCACTAACACTCATCTGTCTGATTTTTTTCGCTTGCTTAAATTGGTGTAATTGTTCAGATGAAAACTGATGACCAGAGAGCAGACAATGAAGAAACTCTTTACCCAGCAGAGACAATCAATAAGATCGGGTGGGTTGATTTCCATCTAAAGCAAAAAAAACATTTCTATAATATATTTAATTCTTTCTTATTTCTAAGATTTCTGAAAAGTGAAAGTTCAGTTGGGATCACAAACAGATCACTGACCTCAGTCTGAAGCTCTATCTCCACCTGCTGGACATTCACTGTAATTAAATTACAGAAACCTCAGGATTTATTAATGACTTAATAAATAAATGACTTATCAATTGTACAATTGTACACTTTGCAATTGGTTTGTCGAAAATTAAAAAAAAAAATCTGAAAACTAAAATAAATCTGAAACTAAAATAATCTGAAAAAGAAAAGGACAAAAAACTATGATCTCTTCAAATTGATTTTATTTGTCTTTAATGTAAATCTGTATTTGATTTTCTCTTTAGTCCTCTTCATTAATCATATAAATAATAACCAGTTTAATTATCCCTTCCATTTTAGTTTTTCCTTCTCTCTTCTATAGTTTGTTCTATGAAAAGACCTGAATCTCTTAACAAAACAGTGCTTCTTAAAGACAAACTGCAATACCCATGGTAACAATGAATTTTATATATGATATAACGTATATAAAATACATGACTCATTAAATATGGCTGGCTTAAAAATCAATAATTCTATTATTTCAACATATAGCTATGAAAAGACTACAATCCTCTTCCTGTTAAAATCTGAATCTAATTTTATTTATCACATAGGGATAGTATAAAATAATGCAAGGTTTTAGGATAATTGATATTGTATTGTGAAAATGTTTATAGAATGAGATTTAGTCAAAATATAAAAACATTTTAATCAATTAACTTTTTTAAAGTGGTTGTTAAACAACTAATAAGCGTTATGTTCTATTAAATCTGAAGTTTGCATGAAAGCTGCCAAATATGATGCAGCTCATTTACTATTAAACTAGACAGCATCTCAATCTGGATCAATATTAAATAGCTAAAACAATAAAGTACTATGTATTTAGTGACTAAAACAAGTCATATATATACATTGGTTGAACATTTTCAATTGAGAACTTTTTACTTGAGTAATTCAAAAGTATTTTTCTTTGAAGGTTGTCATTTATCCATGTCATCTTTATCTTGTATAGTTGTAGAGAAAAGCAACTGGACTTCTTAGTTTGTTCACATTTCACTTCTCAACCAAAAGACTTCTTCACTTCTGGGATTTAGTGCTTGGAAACTCAGGAATTTAAAGCTCAGTGTGTAAAACCAAATTAACATGACCACACTCCTGAAACTGGGAAGAGGTCATGTGAATAGATGCCACATACTTCACGGTGTGGCGGGATGTCTTCTGCCTCCAGGTGTGAACAAGTTTTAATTTTTCTAGGGAGAGCTTCCAGTACAACATTGTACTGCTGTATTGCAGGCATGTATTGCAGACAGGCTTAAGACAGGAAGTCCAATTGCTTTGGACAACTCTACAACTTGTAAAAGTTTTTCTACTTTTACTGCAATAAAGTACTCCATTAGAGTACTTCGATCATGTTCGTTGATATTAGAGATGAGACTTTATTGATTATTCTAGAAATTGTTTTCTCAATGATACAATATGATAAATATGTCATGATTTCATCAAGTTCACACACAAATTCCTATTAGTATTAAATGTATTTTTTCTGTTAAAGACAAAACCTCAACAGGTTTGTTTCCAAAGAACCCGACGCCCCCACCCCTTCATGCTGTTGTCATGGATACAGAGTTCTGTGAAGTTTTCTGATGATAATCAGGTTCATGTACTTCAGCACAAAATAACATGAACACTGCAACAGCATTTAATGAATATTGATCTTATTCATCTGTCTCAACTGAACATGTTCCCATGTTGATTAGGCAGATCAACTTTGTTTTGTTAGAAAAATAGTTAAAATAGCTTACTAATACCAAATATGATCAGCAGTGATCAGATCAACAATGATCTTGCTTGTCAGTTAACCGCTCCTATTGATCTGTTGATGTGAGATGATCAGAAACATGGGTCCAGAGCAGTGCAGCATAGTGATGCAGAAGTGTGACTATTGATATTCCACAGCTGGTCTCATCGGTCTGTCTGAGTTATTAATGTTTCTATTTATCTTTGCTCAGGAAAATACACAGGACAGCCTGAAGATCAATTTGAGTTGGAAGTGAAAGAATCGTTTCAAAACTAAAGAAACCATTAAAACGCTACCAAGACCATATAAAAACAGCTCCACTGAACCATTATTTAAAGGATCAATAACAGGAGGGGAATGAGCAGCTCCATCATTTTACAGAAACCCAATAATTACCATTTAACCCAATAAAAATTTTCTTCATCAGTGGATCATTAGAAAAGTAATTGATATGGTTTGGAAGAAAATCAGAGTCACAAGCTGATTGATCAACCAATCAATCGTGAAAGGTCCATATCAGCATTTTTTCTGGGTTTGATTTAAATTTTGAACCCCTTATAATGATAAATCTGTGATTTAAAGATTGTATTCAACTCGGTGTAACTTTACAGTGACTCAACACCAGAGATCAGGTCTTATAAATACTCATGAGCCTATTTTCGGATCACCTGATTTAACCAAGACTGAAAAAGTGTGTGCGCGCACGTGTGTGTGTGTGTGTGTGTGTGTGTGTGTGTGTGGGGGGGGGGGGGGAGCTACTCTAAGACATCAAAATTTGAGGAAGCAAGAAGCTGTGAAAGCAGTCTGAATCAGGTTGAGGAATTTTGTAATAAATCCATGTGAGCTACAGAAGACCTTTAATAAACTAAACGATTGAAGAATGGCTTCAGCTCAGAGACTTGGTGATCAGCTCATTGATCAGTTAACAGAAAGTCGATCAGACAATTACTTGTGATGTTGTTGCTTTTATCTTATATAAAAACACGTTGACTTTGTCAATCAGTTTTATTAATGAGCAGATAATCAACAATCAAACTAATCATTATTGGCCAAAAACATCTTAATCAGCATTAAAGTTCAATCTGCTGATGGAGCAGAACAATCAGCTGATCAGTGACATCTATATATGTGGGAAAAACTCTCTCTCTCCTTATTCTCCACCCCACAGGGCCTCGCCAAACCAGTTAAAATGAATTAATGTTCACTTTATTAAAACAAAATCAACTGTTTGCTGTACACAGAAATGTATAGCTCATCAGCCAGAAAATCAACAACAGATCACTGCAGTGTTGCAAAAGCACACACATACATCTGTCATGAATCAACCAAAGCAACAACATGTGGCAGCGCGCAAAATGGCACTCCCGTGTGGCCACCCGCGAGCAGCAAACACCGGGGTCATCTACAGAAAAGTTTAGATTGGGTATAAACCTGGCTTCTCTAATGGCCTCCTTGTGAGCCTGGAACATCTTGACGTTGTTCATGTTGGACTGCCAGTACTTCACGTAGCCGCCGTGGTCCGCCGTCAGCATCCACATGTCGTTATGAGACCATGTCATTGCCCGCACTGGGCTGTCATGGGCCTGTTTTGGGGGGGGGGGGGGCATAAGCTTTATTCTGTTGTTACATGAGCACAAGCTGCAGCACTCTTCATTATCATCATCATCATCTTGTCACATTAATCATACAGAATATATATATATATATATATATATATATAGGTATATATATATATATATATATATATAGGTAGATATATATATATATATATAGGTGCTTTGGCATAAAAATCCATTTTAAACTAATGTAAAATTTGTATTTAAACCTCATTGTTTCAAAAATCTTCTTCATTAAAGTATAACCCCCTTTACATTGTTGATCTGCTGAATTTTCCTGCAGCTTCTGTTACTTTGTGATTTAAAATTACAAAACCTGAGGCTCTTTATCCTACCAGACTTTGTGATTCACAACCTTTCAATTTTCTTTTTTAAGTTTAGAGCTCAGAACATTTCAAAAAAGCTCTACTCAGCTCTATTAATGTTCAAACATAATTTTTCTCAAAAACATTTAAAAATAAATGTCTCTTGTAGTTCAGATCTTTTAAATCTTGGGTGTAACACACATGATGTAACATACATGATGTTGATTCCACTACATGGCTCATTACTGTAAGAATTCACCTTCATCATTAAGCTTCCTTGTTTTAGATGGCAACATCTCTAGCACTGAATTTACAAGAAAGCTGTTTGTGACAGAAATAAACAAAAAAATTAAAGAGTTAATGCTAATCACCTGTAAAATAGTTTCAAAGTTGAAGGTAAGTCCGTTCCACAAAGTGAACTCTCCACTGGAGGCTCCGGTGACCAGACGGCGACCTTCAGGAGTCCACTGAGATAGACAGAAAGAAAATTCAACTACAAGCTGCCCTCAAGAGGATTGTTGATGTGTAAACAGGAAGTGAAGATGCAGGAGCAGCAGCTCACCCTGATGACAAAGACCGGACATTTGACTTTGTTGGTAGATGTTCGGACAAATTTAGTGGTGACTGCGTTCATAGGGTTGCTCACCATGCCAATGGGAGGAACCAGCTGCGGAAGACATGTTATTACTTCATCAATAATCAATAATCAAAACAGCTAATCTATAATCATTATCCAGAAACACTCAGCTGATCTATAATCAAATATACAGAAACATGGATTAATCCATAATTAAAGGTTTTGAAGTCAGGAGTTCGTAAAAACCTGTGATTGGGTCGTATTCATGCCCCTCTAACTAAGCCGTACTCGCGCCACTTTAACAGCCTGTCACCAGTATGTACTCACATCGTTGTAACAGCCTGCGTCGGGCTGAATCGCTCTGAAGTCTCGATGGTCTCGCTGCCACAAACGATTCTGCAGAAAAAAAAAAAATTGTCGACATGTTGATCAATTTAATCTCTGAACCATGTCGTCAGCCTTGGGAAAAACATATTACTCTCCCGAAGGAACATTTTTGAGTCATTGAAGTATTATGAACGTCTGAAGAAGATTCAAGCACATTCCTGAAACTCGTTGAGTGACTAATCCAGCCTAAAAGATTCTGTAATGCCACCTATATGGGGATGTATGCTGCTCATTTACATCCAAAACCCAACTGTCAACTGAGTTTGTGTGTATTTTCTATAAACACTTTAGCGGACTGATCAGAATCTGCTTCATTGAAACACAAATTCTATTACAAAAAATAGTAGTATGTCGTATAATGATAAATGAGGATACTACAGTACATCTACATTCTATTTCTCATATAAAATATAATAAAAATTAAGTGGTGCAGTATGGGTGGATAAATCTGTTGAATGAGCTGCAGAGATCCTAGTCCACTGTCCTAGAACTTGGAAGGAAATGAAACTCAACCCATAAGATGCTGAAAACTATTCCTGCAGTCTTTCACTATAACAGATTTTCACAGACACACACACACACACACACACACACACACACACACACACGCCTAACTTCACCCTCTGCTGAACATCTGTCTTAACAAGACCAGCAGAGATTGTCAAACTCTTGGACTGAATCACCTCCAGATATCTGATGACGGACGGGTTGTAATCAATGGTTTTGCGGTTCACTGCCTTCCTCATGCGTTTTCCATCAAAGGTGAGCTGCTGCATGGCCTGCTGCTGGGCAAAGTCTGGCCTCTTGTAGAACACCTGCCGTGGCGCCTGGTGCTGGAACCGTGGCATATGGAAGAACCGCTGCGGTGAGCCTATATCTGTTGCCATGGTGACTGGCTAAACCTGGGAGGAAGAGAGAGCAGGTGGGCCGCTGTTAGACTACAGAGACATTAAGGAAAGCCGCGTGGGGATAGACACAGGGGAGACAAATAGGGGTGGGATATGGTTGGAGTGGAAACAGCTACTGTAGGACATCACAGAGAACAAAGCTTGAAGTGTAGAAGTGAATGTTAAATTAAGTATAATTTTTTACAGTAATGTAAAAGATTTGACTAGATATAACATTAGTAGCATTATCAGAATCAATGAATCCTAATAAACCATTTAATTCTGCATCTCTGTTCATACTCTAATCAGCCATTCCAATTTTACCACAAACTGCTGATCCTTAAAAACTGGCACTGACTGAACAGGATCAAACCTGCTGCTAATCCTCCAGTACAAGTTAATCAGGTAATTAATTGATCCATTTTTTACTACATGTAGGGAATATGTTAAACCTAATTTTACACAATGAAGTCACTTATCACACTCATTATCACGTTGAAATATGATTTGAATCCTTCAAAAAAGAAAAACAAGGGAAAGAAGATTTACTATTTGATCGGCAATGATTAATTACATTAAATAAATGATCAATACATTAATCTATTAGTTCTCATTCTAGTTTCATTCAATAATCAATACTTAATAGATCATTAAAAGCTGAATTAACTATAGATCCAGACTGATCACCAATAGATCAACAGCCTAAAACAGATATTACATTAATAGATTAGTTGATTGACAGACAAATATTACACAAGTATTTAATACTTATATAGTATATAATCATGCATGAAAGTGGGGCATGGCTTCATGAATAGGGCTAGGCCTCAACAGCCCTGCAGTTAGCAGTTACATAAGCATGGCATTTTTGGTTTTCCTGATCAAACTCAGAATATACACAATATACACAATCTATCAACTCAAAAAAACACTGTTGAGACCAGAACATTCTCGCGAACCCATTGCCTTCACAATATGTTGCACTCTGAGGAGTGGAGATCCACTGTAGCAGAATTTTTTTATTAATTAATGAGCTAGATATGTAGTTAAAACACTTATTTAACTTGTGATACAAAACAAAGATTTGTTTTTAAAAGGCACAAGTTGTTGGGGAAAAAACCCTGTATCACTTGACAATGTACAACTGTATCAAGTGATGATTTTGATGATTATGAAAGATGTCACAAGTTGTTTGAAATAAATCTGTGATGTGTATCATGAATTAAATGAGTGTCTTTGAATCAGTCGAGTATTTGTCAAATATGGAACCAATTCAATGGTGGTTGCTAGAAAAAGCTGTAAATATATATATATATAAAAAAAAAAAAAAACATACACAAACCACCAAAACAACTGCAAGAGAGAAACTGCAAATTCACTCCACATTCCACTCCAGTCACAAAAACAACAATGAACATAGTCACAGTTCTTCTCCTTTGCCAGGAAAAATTGACACTATGCTTGGTGCAATGTTGAGACCCGAATGAAAACAAAGGTACGTTATTGTGAACCTTAAGGCTTAAAAATTAAACAAAAATGATCATTTTCACAAAGTTTAAAATTAGCAGTCACCAACGGAGACTTCCTCTTGACTATTTGCTGGTGAAAGAAATTGACTAACCAGCCACTCTGCATAGCCCACTAACTGAATGATGCAATTTTGAACTATTTGATACACGTGGTGTGGATCAGATGTTAAAAATGATCAATTTTGATTCACGTCTTTGATTTCATTCTGGTACAAACAGCACAACACATAATACTACTTGGTTTATATTGAGAGTTCATTTTTATCCACCAGTGTCCGTCCATGATCCAATTACTCCTCAGTTCAGTGTTTGTTGTAAACACTAATGTCTAAGTGATGGACTGCTCAACAATTTAAGACACAATGTAGTACATATCGGATGTGAAAACGATCACTTTTGATTCATTTTTTAATTTGCTACTTTATAATTTTTGGGAGTTCATTTTTACTGCAGTCAAGCACTACATGCTGGAAATGCAGCACAGTGCAAGTTGTTCGACCCTAATCTAAATCTGATAATGAGTAGTCTGATAAAAAATAATGTATTTTCATGAGTAGCTCAATTAAAACAGGGTTTCTGTATAATAAGAAAGAACATAAGACAGCACCAAAATCAAGTTAAGTAAAGTGGATCATAAGCAGCTCAGTAGGTTTCATATAGAACATGCTAACACCTTAGGTGACCCATGTATACACATTGGAGCTGCAATGATCAGATGATTAAATGCCAACTATTCCCATATATATACTATTTTATGGCAATGTGTCACAGAATGAAAACCAAATGCCACAAAATTGAATCTGCCTCTTCTTTCCCCCGTGATTCTGTCACTTGGAGCGCGCACACACTTGGGATTAACAGCCTAACTGTGGCCTTAGTTAAATAGTCCAATTTAAACACAATCTAAATAGCATTTATACACACACACACACACACACACACACTACCTTTGTGACTAAAGGTTCCATTAAACAGGGATCCTCAGCTCCTGAAATGTCACTGTCTACCACAGATCTGCAAGGTTTACAGGATGGTATGACCCACAGCTCTCAGCCCAGTCAACAAGAAAAGACTGAACCCAGCTGATCACTGGATCATACAGCAACAGGAGGCTACAGGAGACTACATGGTGTCTAGTTGGACTTCCTTGTCACAGGTTAAATGCACAAAAGAAAATGAAATAACTCACAGGAATGTGTCCTCCCCTGCGACTGTCTTTCTTGGAGCTTGCAAACTTCAATATTATTGGAATAACATGTTTACCTGCACTTCGTTTTTTCAGTTTTACTGTGATTAAGGCAATAATTTGTTCATTTTATACATCATGTAAATATACTGCGTCTCAATGCAGAGACAGATCCAGATAAGATTCTGCAGTCAGTGCTGAGCCCATATCAGTCTGAATCCAATGCCATCTATAAAACTGGAACCCACAGACCAGGTCCACCAGAGACTACCTCAAAGATATATTGGTCTTGTTTCTCTCTGACAGATTTGACCAATGCGCTCAACCTACAGACTCAGATGCTTCCTCTTCTATAAATGTTCCTGAAAATAGGCCATTTAAAGGGAAATAAACAGACTTTCCAACTGTATAACATTTATTATGAAGAAGCATCTTTAGATTAGATTAGATAGCTCCTTTATTGTCCCACAGTGGGGAAATTCACGGTGCTACAGCAGCATTGAAAGAAGTTACAAAAAAATTAAATTAAAATAAAAACAATAAAAATTAACACAACAGTGAGCCGACTGAGTGTGACTGATATAGATATATACAGTATATATACAGTATGTTTACATCAGTAAAAAGCTACAAACACAATTACCAACTTTTTTGTTCAATGTTTACAGTCGTATTATACACATAAATATAAACACATGTTTGTACATATATTATAATTATAACAGTAAGAAATGAAATAAAAATGATGTTAACTGCAATTTAAATCAGATGTAGTTAAATATAAAGCAGCATGAGATGGGAATACTCAAGTATACCACAATTTTTTCTTGAGTATAGCACTTGAGTAATTGAACTTGGTCATTTCCAGCTCTGGTTAATACCTAGGCCTCCTTAGACACCTGTTCCATATCATAACACTGTCCTACCCTCAGCCCACCGCAACACGAGGTGGCTAACATGGGCATAATGCTAACTCCACTGATACAGCATGACGAAATTTTTATTACCTCGGGGGGGGGGGGAATGGAGCTAATGCTAAGTTAATGCTAGCTCCAGTGTTATAGCGTTCATTACACCTGCAATATCTGCTGCATTAGCTCCCCAGTTTAGTGATTGAACACTAACGTCTCTATCAGCCTGATAGAGTAGCTAACACCGAGCTAAAAGTTAGCCACTGTAACCCCACTAGCAAAGACAGGTACTCTGCGGTCAGGTTATACGTGCTGTTTTTATTTATACATTTGTATTTTTAATGTGATGACCCGTTGGTGGTTTTGAGAATTTGTTGTTCGCGCAGGGTTTTTGTTGTGAATGGTAGCTAACTTTAGCTAACGTTAGCCGGACTTCAATGGCGGCGGTACAACAACAGCTTAGCGGCTAAACACTCACCAATAAGCTCCGTCAGTTATCTATCTGCTGTCATTAGCTGCTAGCTTCTCCCACACAGCTGATCTCTGCCCAAACTCTTTATTAACTTAGATTCAGCAGCTTTTTGACTTTAGCCGCCAGCGGACTCCATCATAACGCCTCTTTTTCTCGGCCCTGCGGAAAAGCATGCTGGGAGGTTTTCACAACGGGCGGGAGAATGCGCAGTCACTGCGCAATGGATTCTGGGAAACAGAATTAGCCAGGCATTGCGAATGTAATGTATTGCTCTTTCTAAGTTATGACTTTTATCTTGTAGACCTAATTTTGCGACATTATTTGCTTAATTAAAAATAATTTAATATATTATTCTATTGTGGTCCTTGTGGTTTGTTGTACATGCATCAGTTAAAAATGTATTTTTTTTAAAAGATTTTTTTCAGTATTTTAAGAATACATTTACATGTCGATAAATCTACACAAATGTTCTGCGAATTTACATGTCTAATGTAAATTACATTTTTACAAATGGAGGAGTAAATATTGAGTGTATGGTATCCCCTACATCCTTCCTAAATCTATCAAGGCATTTACATGCATATTTTAATTGAGGTATGCTTAAAATTTGGTTTACATGCAACAGAGAAAGCACTGGAGGGCTATATGTGTCATTTCAACCATGGAAGTATTACATGAACTGGATACCAGACCAAAAATGGCCACTGTTCTTTTTTTTAAATACTCCTTATTGACTATTTAGATAAGATAAGATAAGATAAGACTTTATTGATCCCACAACGGGGAAATTTGTGAAAGAAAATAAAAGCTAAAGAAGATAAGAGCTATAAAAAATAAAAATACACAACACTATGTACAAAATTCGTAGAATTTGTTGATCCGCATACACAGTATGCATTATGGACATAGAATGGAGAAAAAATACTAATAAATAGCAAGAAGAAAGAAAAAAGAAAAAAAGTATGCATAAGCAAAGCATATTTACATACATACATGCACGTACATACCTACATACATACACATACATACATATTTACATATTTGCATATATATATGGACATACATATACACGCACATACACACATGTACATATACATAGCTAATGCATACTTGAGGTGCAGGGTGTGTGTGTAGAGAAAAGTGACTAGTGGAGGAAAAGTGACTACAGTGAGTTATAAAGTCTTATTGCTGTCGGGATGAATGATCTGCGGAAGCACTCCTTCTTGCAGCGAGGGTGTTTGAGTCTCTGGCTGAAGGAGCTGCTCAGCGCACCCACCACCCTATGCAGAGGGTGATGGGGGTTGTCCATGATGGATGTCAGCTTTGCCAACATCCTCCTCTCTCCCACCACCACCGACTCCAGAGGACATCCCAGTACTGAGCTCGACCTCCGCACCAGTTTGTCAATTTTCCTTCTGTCTCCATCTGTGCATCCGCCCCCCCCAGCAGACCACTGCGTAAAAAAGGGCAGATGCTATGACGGAGTCGTAGAAGGTCTTCAACAGGGTCCTGCACACTCCAAAGGAATTTTGTCTCCTCAGCAGGTGAAGCCGACTCTGGCCCTTCTTGTACAGGATGTCATGTCTCGTCGCAAATGCTAGGTTGTCACTCGTGTTGTCTTGCCCTGCACTTCCTGTCTTATTGTGAAATGACTCTTCCCCCTTGTGTCAGGCACCTTTGCTTCCTGCCCTTGTGTGTTTCCCGCCACGGTGATTGCCTTCCCCTGCCCTGATTGTTTTCACCTGTGCCCTGTTACCTCTCCTATATATTGTCTGTGTCTCCCCTTGTCCTGTGCCAGTTCGTCACGTCCCATGTGTCAGAGCCAGCGCCCAGCTCCAAGTACTACCAGGTTTTGTTCTCGCATGCTGAAGTTCCCAGTCTTGTTTTGTCGGTCTTTTCCTTGTCATTTTTCCTAGTCCTGTGTTCCTCGTTAAGAGTGATTTTTCGTTTTTCCTCGTTAGAGTGATTTTTTGTTTGTTCCTCGCAAGAGTGATTTTTTGTTCTCCTCGCAAGAGTGATTTTTGTTTACCTCATGTTGAGTGAGCCTTTTGTACAGAATCGTAATAAAGACTTTTTCTTTTGATCAACCCGTGAAGAGTCGTGCATTTGGGTTCAGCCTCCGGCCCCGCCTTGTGTCACAGGACATTAGTGTTTGTGGTCCAGTCCAGTTTGTTGTTGAGGTGAACACCCAGGTATTTGTAAGAGACCACTGTCTCAATGTCTTTTCCCTGGATGCTCACTGGTGTGGTGGAGGGTGACTTCCTCCTTTGTCTTGCTGGCGTTGATTTTGAGAGCGTTGGTCTCACACCAGCTGACAAAGTCACTGGTGACCCCCCTGTACTCCTGGTCGTTCCCATCTGATACACACCCGATGATGGCCGTATCATCTGAAAACTTCGTAGCAGTTGTCAGAGTTATAGCTGAAGTCTGAGGTGTACAGACTAAACAGAAAAGGTGAGAGGACTGTACCCTGTGGCGCCCCCGTGCTGCAGACTACCACCTTAGACACACAGTCATGAAGCCTGACATACTGTGGTTGTTTTTTTTTCATTAAATTGCCTATTAATTCTGCACAGCAATAGTAACCTGCAAACAAAGAAATCTTCCTAAGAAAGAAAAGAAATAAAACTACAAAAGCCAACTCCAACTTCCAAAAATATTCAGTTTTGATTGGAATCTTTTGTGTTAATTGAGAATATAGAACTTGAAACAACAATACAACTTGCTTAATAATTCTGCACACACTGTAGCAGCATAGCAAAGTTCTGGGACAGCCAGGGCCAGCTGTAACTATAAACTTTAACCTCTAATAGGTCTGCATTTTAGGAACACAGTGTTCTCAATTTGTGATATAGAACTATGAGATCATTAAGGTAGGATGGAGCCTAACCATGAAGAGCTTTGTAGGTAAACAGGAGCATTTTGAATTCTAGGTGACATATGATCCCTTCTTATAGTGCCTCTTAATATATGATTAGATGCATTCTATTTTTATAAGTAGCCCTCACTTTATCCCAAAATACATTGTGTCTGCCTGATAAACTCTCATCAAAGATGATCATTTTTAAGCATGCTATAATACATACCACTGCCTCACATATGGAAAAAATGTAATTTATAGTACAGTTTTTTAAAAGCATTACTCTCCCAAATGGGAGTGAGCAGGTGTTCAAAAATTGAGACTTTGAGTTATGTACTGCTTTGCTACTTTCTGAAGTTAATTACATGAAGAGGGAAAAATGTGAAACCCCCATTAGGGGATACCACAGTACCACAACTGGAATTGGATTTTCTTTTTTTCTGTGACAACCACCAGATAATTTTTGATTTTTTAACATCTACTTATGACATAACATGACACATTATTGGGTCTAATATTATTATTATCAACAAAAACAACAACAATAATAATAATAATAATCCATATACTATACAGTAATATACTAATAATACTATTCAAAAGCAAGGTCCAAGCACAATACCTTCAGTTTTATCTGGATTAAGTATTTTATCCTAGGTAGATTGTAGGAAGATTAACATTAGAAATGACATGCGTGGATAGGAAGAATATTGTTGTGGATATCGAAAATGTTCTTTTTGACTATGCAGAACTCAATTCCAGATTGGTGCAACATATATCCAGACTGCCTTCCACATGTTATATTGTCATATAGCCTTCAGTATCTGGATTTTCTAATCTAACGTGACGTCACGCTGCGTCGTGTCCAATCAGCGGTCAGTCCCTGTGTTCTGGTTCTGATTGGACTGAGCTTCGAAACTAACGGCTGCATCCGAAGGTAGGTTCCCAGATCAACGCCTACGGATATTCTGCCGGTAAAGTTCCGGTATGTACCGAACTAAAGTGTCGATTTGATTGCCGCCTCCTTTAAACTCGTTTAACGGTTCTCGTGTCCCGCTAACGCTGCTAACGTTATTTTAGCGTCAATCTGTAGCTTTAAACAGCGAAAAACCAACACACAGGAGAGCCGTTATTTCTCTTTAAACAGAAAAAAACACTATGTTAATTAAACCTTGTCAACTTAGATCACTTTAACACAATTCATTTAAATGAAAAAAACAAAGTTCAGTCAAAAAATGTTATAGAATATTGAAGTATATTCATTTAATTCATTTTAGTTTAACATATTTAATTAAATTAAACTAAAGATGTCAGATTATGTAGTGAAGTACGACATGGAAATACTCAAGTAAAGAAAGTACCTCACAACGAGTACAGACCTGCAGACCTGGTCTAATGTGGTAGTTGGCAATTAATAACTAGTAACAAGTAAATGTGTTTCCCTCTCTGTATGTGTGTTTCTTGTGTGTTTGTGTTTCTTCCTGCAGCACTATGTCAGTATATACACGAGCAGCAGTGACGAGCAGCAGGAGCCGCAGGTCCTGGTGAGAGCTGATCAGCTGATCATGATCAATGATTACATTTGTCATGATGCTGCATCACTGCAGCTTGAGCACAGAGATAGAAATAATCATTACTTCTGGCTAAGCAGTCAAATTATCATACAGGAGTCTCTGCAGAAACTGATGCAAAGATGCAGGAGTCTGATTGGTCCTTTCTTCTATGGTGTGGTGTTTTCGCAGTGCAAAGCGCCGTTCCACCTGTCTGGGACAGAAAAGCCCGGAAGGGCGATTCTCTGGTGTTTCTCTGCAGAAATACAGCTGGACAAAAGATGAGGTAACTACATCCTGTATTTACACTCTTTCAAACTTTTACTACATTTTTTGTGCACACATTAAAATTCAACTTCAGCAGAAAAAAAACAAAAAACAAAGTCAATAACAATCTAATAAAAATGAAGATCTGAGAGACACTATAAGGAAAAACAGGAAGAAACAAACATTCATCAAGAAATAATTAAACAACAAAGTGAAGATGTATTCAACAAAAAAAACATTCATTCATGCATCAACTGAACATTAACAAAAGTAAATAAAGATTTATCTTTCTGTTAAAACCCACTAAGCAGAACTAAAATTCAACTTACAGGCCCTCTGCATGAGGAGATTACTTCTAATATGGAGCTGTCATTCAAAATCACACATCAGTGTATGATCAATGCATGCTGATGATATCCCTCTTCAGGACCAGAAGCTGCACAGACTGGTGAAGGAGTTTGGATCCAACAGCTGGTCATCCGTGTCTTTTCACTTTAAGGTGAATGGTTTTAATCCATAGAACAGATGACATCGCTGAAACTGTTTTAATAGACACAAACTTTGCTGAGGTTACAGCTCATCATAACAAACTGGGCAAAAATGCTTCACCTGTGATCAGTAGTGGCTGAAACTCTGCAGATGCTGACTCCTCTGTTCTGCCTTAGGGTCAAAGGTCAGCCCCGGAGTGTCAGCAGAGGTGGCAGCAGGTGAAGAATCCAGAGCTTGTCAAAGGTCCATGGAGTCAGGACGAGGACGAGAAGGTAAAGACATGACCCACCCTTACTCTGACAGGTCAGCTGATCAGCAGCATCTATCTATCTATCTATCTATATATCTATATATCTATCGTCTGTCTGTCTGTCTGTCTGTCTGTCTGTCTGTCAGCACATGCACAATGTGCACAATTTATTAATATTATTGTGTTGATGGACCAAGCCTAAACTATATTCTTTTTCCCCTAATAATGATCCAAATCATGTTTTATAATTTGATAGAAAATTTCAATTTGGAATTTAGCATTTTGATATATGTTTCACATTTTTTTAGGTTGAAAATTATATACATACAGGTATATTTAGCAAGTCAGTGCACTGAATTGGAGTCTAATGTAAATGTCAAGAAGTGTGCAATTTGGGAAACAGCACTGCTCTTTGTGCTGTTTGATCCTGATTTGGTGCAACTAGCAATTATTTTATCATCCATTGGGCATGAAAACCAAGAAGATGTATAGTTTACAAGCCAAGTAAAACCAGAAAATATTTAAATTTGAGAAGCTGGAAATTTTAAAAAATGTTGTTGATTGTTTTTCTGCTGGTGAACTTATTGAAAAATGTAATAATCATTGCTGTTTGTCAAGACTGTTTATGAACTGAAAACACGTTGTAATGACCTCTGCAGGTCATCGACCTGGTTCGTAAGTTTGGCTTGAAGCGCTGGTCACTCATTGCCAAACACCTGCACAGCAGAAATGGGAAACAGTGCCGCGAGCGCTGGCACAACCACCTGAACCCGGGGGTGAAGAAGGGCGGCTGGACGCTGGAGGATGACATCATCATCTGCCAGGCACACAGACTGCTGGGAAACCGCTGGGCTGACATTTCTAAGCTGCTGCCCGGCAGGTATGTGTACCACCTGCTCAACATCAGAAAGTGGTAATTACAGTGTCATCTGAACAACCCATGACATCATGCTCTCATTAAATGATCACATGATCAGCTTCTGTCCACCATCCTCAGGACAGATAACTCTATCAAGAACCACTGGAACTCCACCCTGAAGAGGAAGGTAGAGCAGCAGGGGTTTCCCCCTATCTCCTCCAGCACCTCCTCCTCCTTCAACTCCTCCTTAAACTCCTCCTCCAGGCCAGCATCCAGGACCTGCAGCTTTCCCTGCACAGACAACATCCCCTCAAAGGTTAGTGATAATGATTGAGTTGATGATAGGGATGGAGATGATGGTGGTAATAAATAGAATATGGTGATAGTGATGATGGTGGTGGTGATGACTGTGATGATGACAATAGTGATGATGATGCTTGTCGTGGTTATAATGGTGATGATGAGGATGATGATGATGATGGTGATAACTGTGGCTGTCTCGAATACCAAAGCAATACAAGTTCTTGAGTGCTGCTATCTTTTCTGCTTTCAGAGGGAGAACCACACTTTGTAGCGTCTTGCTCCAAGACATATTCACACACCCTCAAGAAACCCCAGCATCACCTAAAAGAACAGAATCTGCCCTTAAAGCCATTCATTTTATAGTTTTTAGGAACAGTGTTTTTGAACATGGACTGTCACCGTCATCCAGTTAGTCATCTACACCTAATGATGATCATCATCATCATCATTACTTTCACCTTCATGATGATGATGATGATAGTGACGATGATGTGATGATTGTGATGGTGGGTTAGATGTAGGAAACTGATTCACTGAAAGGAGGGATTTGATGATGGTAGCCAATGCTGGTGACAGTGATAATGATGATGATAATTATCATGATGATGATGATAATAAGGAAGATGATTATGGTGGTCGTGGTGATGATGATGATAATGATGATGACAATAGTAGTGGCAGTGGTGGTGATGTCGTATTTATGAAGATGATTATAATGATAAAGATAATGACAAAAATTCTGCTGCTGATGATGATGATAATGATGATGATGATGATGGTGGTGGTGAAGATGATGACGGTGAAGATGATGATGATGGTGACGATGGTCCCTCCTCCAGCAGGGTGACAGTCTGTCCAGTGGGAAGGATGAGTCCAGCTATGCCTCCATTGATCTGAGTGTGTGTGAGCTGCCTCCAGTGGAGCTGATGGAGGCAATACATCAACTTTATACACTTAAATTTGACACAGTTTATGCTTTTTTCGTGAAGTTTCATTTCTTCTTCAAAAGCTTTAGAGCCCTGGGTGTCATCTCTTAGGTGTGTGCTCGGCCCTCCCTCACAGAATTCAGCCACAGAGAGCTGCAGCCTTAAGGAAGTGACATCATCCCTAAAGAACGCAGTAGCATTCTCTGCCCGACTGCATAGAGACGACACCAAGCTGGCTGTCATCAATCTGACCTGCAGCTCTGTAAGAATCAATAACAGGACAAAATGCCAAATTACTCAAAATATTTCCTTTATTAACACAATGACAATAAATCCTTCCTAGAGCAGTGTGATGAGTTGAGTGAGCAGGTGAAACTACTACTGTCTGCAGGTTGGCGATATGAAGGAACAGCTGATGAGCAGCGATGATGGTGCTGCTTTCATGGACCCGTCCTGGAACAGGAACAACCTTGTGGGAGATGTAACCTTTGCACCCAACGAGGTAAAGTCCTGATGAATAAAATCAGAACTAGGTTTTTTTTGCTTTTCACTGCAACAAAAGATGAGTTGCTGTTTGTCATTTTCAAACTTGTATTTCAGTTCTACAGTCTCTGTGGAGTCGATGATCTAAAGTTGCAGCAGCCAACTCACAGCTCCACTCCCGTCTGCTCCTTGAAACACTCATCAGGACAGGAGCAGAGCTGTCTGCACTGCAGCCACACACACAGCACACAGTACTATACACACACAGTACTACACAAACACACACACACACACAAAAACACACACAGTACTCTACACACACACAGTACTACACACAAACACACATACACAGTAGTACACACACACATACACCCACAGGACACAGTACTAAACTGACACAGTCCCACACACACACACAGCACTACACACACACACACACACACACACACACATACACAGTACAACACACAGTAAGACACATACTAATGCATGTATTACTGCACACACAGTACACAGTACTACACACACACACACACACACACCACAGTACTACACACACGTACACACACACAGTTCACCACACACAGCACACAGTACTATACACACATAGTACAACACACACACACATGTAATGCATTAGGAGGGGTTAAATTTGGTTTTTAGCATTAACTTATAATCTATCTATCTTCATGTAGGAACACCAATATTTGAGGGAATATTGATGTTCCTATAGTGTAAAATGAAAGGGAGAGCTCCACTGCGCCGACCAATTTAATGTCACAGTATGCGAGCATCAAATACTAGGACAACTTCTCTTTAGGGTTTATTGTTTTCTGCATATTAATGCAGAAGACTGCATAGAGTCTTCATAGAGTCATCAAGGTGTCCATTGGCTCTTTTGAGGAAGAGAGTCTCTTAAGTGTGAACGCCATCTGATGGACTCCACACTGTCTGTTGCTGAGGATTCTGCGCAGTGTGGGGGTCCATCAAATGATTGGCTGCAAAAAACCTTTTAACATTAACTGAATCCAGTTTCCAATGAGGAAAAATTTGGTTGGTTTTAAGTGGCATGAATATCTTCTCTGAATCGCTTTTTTATTTAACACCGTTAGGAACACCGTCTTTCTTCTTTTGATTGCATTAATTTGGTGGCTGTGTCATAGTAGTTATGTGAAATCATGATTAAGATTTGCTAATTGTGGTACTCTGGAGAGGTTCGGGAGTTAATAAATGCTGAAGCAGGTGAGTGGGGCATGCAGTTAGTCCCTACAGAGCTATTTTGTCACTTCTATTTCTCTCTAGGGTGGAGCTTCAGGGAAATAGAAGGGTTTAAAAATATTTAATCTGTTTTGGGTGGCTTTGTACTCTCTTGGAGTATGCAAAGCCACTACTTCCAAACTTTGTAGGGAGGCGGTTGGCGCTTTTGGGGCCGTTTAAATGCTTGTTCTAAACGAAGCAGGTAGTCATTGACGTTGTCGACTACTTGGGTTAAAGCTCTCTATGTCCCTGTCTAAGTAATCGAGGTGCTGTTTGCATAAGCGTCAGCCGTTATACGACCGTTGGCTATCTTCAGAGAATCCTGAGTCACTGCGGCAATAATTACTTCTTCTCCATCATGGTGGAGAGGAAGTTTGGTCAATACGCTGTTCTGCTCTTCGTGGCTTTCTTATCTCACAGGCTAGTGGGCGTCTATTGTTGCCGGTGCTATCTCTGGTATAACAATGGTCACCCCCCTTGCTTTTGAAGCAGTTGTGACTTAGGGTTAGAAAGGATCCTTTTACAGAACATGGGACACCTAAATCCCAGAAAATGGAGGTGACTGAGGGGAAAGTTTCTTCTCTGTGAACTGTTCTGTTTACAGGGCCTTCTCTACTGTGTGTCTAACCCTTCTGAAGTGGGAGTAACTGGGTGTTACAGGGCACTGGACAGTCATGAGTGACGACTGTTTTGGAGGCTGCTCGGCTGCGAACTCTTCTGGTCACCAGGTCTTCTCCCTATCGTGCCTGTTCATGCATTTCCTGTCTTAAGCAGGCGTTTCCTTTTTGCAGCTGAGCTATCTGAGTTTTCTGCTCTATGTACTGCAGGTAAGCTTTATGCTGATGCACCAGGAACAGTTTACTTACCAGTTCCTGTAGTTCATATTGACAGTCATCAATAACAATTGGCTCAATTGGCCTAAAGGGAGTTCAGCTTCATCCATCTGGGGTGTCTGGGGCTTAATTTTATTTTTACAAATGTGCCCTCCCAGTGGGTCTAAGAATCTCTTTGTGTGCTGACACAAATGCACAGGTAATTTTGAATTCAACCTGTGTCTTACAAACGCTGCTATTCCTACACAACCTAGGCGTTAGTGTTTGTTAATTAGTTCACACCTGTTTGGGTACTTGCAATGCTATTGTTAGATAGTGTTAGAAGTCTGGCCACCTGTGGGAACTGTTTCTATATTTCTTAACTACAAACTAAATGTAACTCAAAAATATCACTGTATCTGTTTGGTAGTTAGTAGTTAGAGAAATGTTGAAAAGAAAGATTTCAACTCTCAGGAGTAAATTATTGTAATTTTTTCTCTGGTAAGAAAAAAAAAATAAAATTATTAATAATTTAAGATTATTAGTCAAAATCTGGTATTTTCAGACCCTCACATGGGGCAGCCAAATATTATGCATTAGGAGGGTTTAAATTTGGTTATTAGCATTAACGTATAATCATCAAGGATGACTATTCATTATTATTAAAATGAATTAATTTAAGAAGGACAGGCCCCAGGGGGCCTCTCCTTCCTGTCATAAAGTAATTTATATTGTCTTTTAGGCCCATTTGGTCAGGCCCTCATTGATAAGCTTCAGTTATTTAGTGATTGCTCTGGCACAACACACACAAACACACCACAGTACTACACACACACACACTGCACCGAGTATTTAGCACACACACATCGCTACACGCACACAGTACTACACACACATTACTACACATATACACAGTAAGACACACACAAACACACAGTACTGTGGGTGTCTTACTGAGTGTGTGTGTGTAGTGCATGTATGTAGTATTGTGTGTTGTGTGTGTCTCAGTGTGTTTGTCTCAGTATGTAATGGTCACATCAGTGGTTCTGTAGGCACACCTAAAGTGTGGTGAGTGTTGTATTCAGGACACCTCCAGAGATCAGGGAGCAGATCAGAGCCTTACTGATGTCAGCTCCTCAGACCCCAACACCACTGAAGATCAGCGAGGTGAAGATCAGCTGATTGTCCTATAAATCGTATCAGTGCCAAAAACTCTGTAATGTGTGAAGGTCGAAGTCTTTGTGTCTGTGCTTCATTCGGGTTGTTGTTTGTTGTTTAGGTCTCAGTTTGTTCCAGCAGGATGATGACTCTGATGTGGGAGGAACCTTTTGGTCCTGGCAGCCAGCACTCCAGCAATGGTTCTGAGGTCTGAGAGACACACATCTGCAGCACACAGATCCAGACTCTGAGAGACTCATTGAAAAAGACCATAGGTTCACAGAGTCCCCTCCACCAACAGGTGCTGACTTCTGCCCTACAGGTTCAGGGGCAGAGTCTGCTAAGCTCAATGCAGGTCCAGAGGGAGTCTGGCTCCACCTCAGAGGTCCAGAGGGAGTCCAGCTTGGTCCTGAGCAGTGAGGAGTTCGGCTGTTTTCCATTGGAAGGACTGGGCGGGGTGTGGTGGTGTCAGCAGCCCATTGGGTACCAGCCCTTCCCAGACTGTCCCATATCCAAACTGAACCCTTTCCAGGTTGGGACAGTTTTAAACCATGAATGCTCTGTGTGTGTGTGTGTGTGTGTGTGTGTGTGTGTGTGTGTGTGTGTGTGTGTGTGTGTGTGTGTGTGTGTGTGTGTGTGTGTGTGTGTGTGTGTGTGTGTGTGTGTGTGTGTGTGTGTGTGTGTGTGTGTGTGTGTGTGTGTGTGTGTGTGTGTGTGTGTGTGTGTGTGTGTGTGTGTGTGTGTTACAGCAACACTATAATCAGCATGTTTGTGTCTCAATGTGTGTGATTGTGTGAGTGTTACACCAGCATGTAAACGATAAGTTTGTGTGTGTGTGTGGGTGTTTGTGTGTGTCTCAGTGTGTATGCTAGTGCAATCAATATGCATTTCTAATCAGTGTGTGTAATCATTATGTGTGTTGGCAGAGTGGGGAGCTGCAGGTGGTCATGTTTGGGAGAAGCGAGGATCAGCTGAGTCTGACGGAGCAGGCTAGACTCTACACAGCTATTGGTGAGTTGTTGTTATGACAAGTTTGATCTGATGGTGGCATGATAACAACAGTTTTATGTTTTAGTCTGTTGCTTTTAAACTTTTTTAGGTCAAAAACTAAATTCTGGATACATCCATATAAGTCACATCCCTTTGCATCAATCCATCCATTTTCCCAAAATTTTAATAGTTTTTTATGTTTAGTTTTTTGTTTGTTTTTTCTGTTTCTCCTCCTACAAATTCTGAGCAGTCATTACAAACTTTGGTTTAGATCGTCACTGGATAGGACTGGAAAAATTGACTCTAGGTGTTTGATAGTCAATCCGTTTTATTGCAGCTGTGGGCAGAGCTCATATTACAAATAATTTTCTTCTGAACATTTTTGCTAGTAACACAACATCTGGTGAACATGTGTAAATGTCATGTCTGAGGGACCAGGACATGTTTTCTGTCATTTGGCCAATAAGAGGTGTTGCAGCAGCATCTTTTACCAGTAAAAGAGAGTCTTTTAAGTGTGAACGCCATCTGATGGACTCCACACTCTGTCTGTTGCTGAGGATTCTGTGCAGTGTGGGGGTCCATCAAATGATTGGCTGCAATAAACCTTTTAACATTAACTGAATCCAGTTTCCAATGAGGAAAAATTTGGTTGGTTTTAAGTGGCATGAATATCTTCTCTGAATTGCTTTTTTATTTAAAAAAGTTAATATTGACCAAAGCTGATATCCCAATTATCATGTCTAACTGAGAACAAATGGAACAAATCAATTAAATCACAGAGATCAATCAATAAATGTGACACATGCTGTAGTTTGAGTCAATGAACTGATGAAATGATTGTTGTGTTTTATTCCAGGAGGAAGAGAAGCAGCTTCATATCAGACTAAAGAACCATGACTCACTGTTTACATGTCCTGATGATTTAATTGAAAAAGTTAACATCACAATCTCTTTAATGATTATATTTTATTAACAAAGAACAATGTTTTTAGAACTGAGAAATTTTTTTAATGAATATCTCTTGCAGTTTTATTGAACCTGTCAGCTTTAACCGGTAAATGTATATTTGTAATGAACTCTGGGTCTGTTTAAACATGTGTAATTGTTTTTAACTATTTATTGATGAACTGATTCTTGTTGGTCAATGTGATTGACAATTTTAAAAGTAGTTTCTGCACTTTGGATGAAAACTGATGCTGAACTGAACATTTTAACAGCTGATATTATTGACTTATGTTTGATGAAACTGTATATGTAATGAATATTTGGAGCAAAGCACTTTTATTTACTGTTTTATTTCAACTGCTTTTCACTGAATCCTTGTGAATTTACAGAATGAAATTGCCTAAAAATACTGATGGTAGCACTTTAGATGCATTAAAAGACATAAAATGACTGTGTAGTTTTGAGTACTATTTCAACAAGTTTCAACAATTAACAGGCATCATTCAGATTCACATTTTATAATATTTACTGATCCAAAAGGTCCAAACATCTCAGATCAGCAGCAGAAGAAACAATCTGAGTGATTTCAATGTTTCTACCAAGTTGCTGAAGCCATATACCACACGGATGCTACTAAGAATGTGACCTCAGAGACCAAAATGTAACCTCAGGACCATGATGTGACCTCAGGAATCAGAACGTAACCTCAGGAATAAGAAGATGACTTTAGGGACCATGACGAGACCTCAGGGACTAGAAAGTGACCTCAGTAACTGTTTAAAGGAGTGAGTTATTCCTTTGGTGTTTCCAGCTGGTATCCGGTGTTACCAGCAACATATAAATGTCCTGCATTTATATAGCACCTTTCTAGTCTTTTCGACCACTCAAAGCACTTTACACTACAAGTGTCCATTCACCCATTCACACACACTGATGGCGATGGCGATACACAAAGCCACCCCACATCAGAAAACTACAGGGGCAAATCGGGGTTAAGTATCTTGCCCAAGACACGATATGCAACTCGGAGGAGCCGGGAATCGAACCACCAATCTTCCAAGTGGTGCTCAGTGGATGTCAGAAAGTTGGGGGCAGCTCCCTCTCTTGGACTTGGCCAGGATGCGGTGTAGCAGGCTGGGGGAGGAGCTGTGAGAAGGTGAGGTAAGTCCCAGCGGCTGCAGGAGAGGTTTTTCCTAAGAAGCTTATGAGTATCATGGCCACTTCAGGAGGAAAGAATCTCAAGTAAATAACGTGATAACTTCTATCTTATCTTCTATAATCTGCATCCCTCAGCTGCAGATTTGACTGATAATGGCATAATTTTAAAATAATTTGTAATGTAACCAGTGGCTTAAACCTTGGAGTCTCTTTATTAACGACTTTGCAGTGTAGGTGAATCACCACCTGTAGGACGCCAGGTAAAAGTTTGGGTCTGCCAAGGTTTGACTGACATCCTGCTCCACCGTTGTAGCCAGCTCTGACCCTCTCTTCACCCGAGTGTATAAGAAGTGGTTGCAAGTTTGACAACATGACCACAAGGAAATAATCGGACATGGGTGTCCTAGTGCCAGGTGTACATGTGGACACGATTATGCCTGAACATGGTGTTTGTTATAGACAATCCATGATGAGCACTGAAGTTCAACAACAAAACAGTGCACGGATTTAGATAGTATTTTTCTGTATTGCAGTTCACATTGTCTATTAATTTATTGGATTACGTTTTTTACTGGAGTCTGTTAAAACTTTGTTTTCCCAGTTAAACAATGCTGTGGCTCATCAGTGTTTTTCTGACCATTTGTGTGTGTTCGGTCATCTTTAACCTTCTAAATAGCTGTTGTTCAGGTCAGCAGGGTGCACACACTCTCATTTCAGACTGATATAACTGATTTATGTATCAATATAGTCTTTATTTGTCCCTTTTCAGCTCCTATAGGAACATGACAGCTTCACAAAGAGAGACCTGCTCCAAATGGAGATAAAAACAATATTCCAATACAATAAAACACATCTATTCTTAATTTGATTCTCTCTAAGTCTAAACTAATTCAAACATACTGATGAATATTATATTACATTTATGCCAAGTCTGACATACTGGCCCTTTAAAAGTTTGATCACTGGTCAGTTTGATGAATTATTTTGTGTATGAATCTTGTATATGAGGATTTCCTGTAGTGCAGATGTTGGTAGGTGCTGCAGCTGCTTGTTCATCTGCACATAAATATAATAATCTGTTGACACTTTCTGTCTTTACGTTCTCTCCCATCACATGTCGCCTCCTCATCTTCAATCTGCAAACTGATAGAACACAGCATGTAAACATGGACACAGCTGATCTGATCAATATGAAGATATATTATATATACAACCTGACCTTACAAGGAGAAAACAGTGGTAAAAATCTCAAATGGTTCATTGCTCTGCCTGTAGATATGCAGCATGCTGCCCTGTAACTAACATTAGAACACACACTCACACAGACACACAAACAAAAAAAACACACACACCTTTTTAAAATACCCGTGGTCAATAATCTTGATCAGCGGGTGTGTCTTGGTCACTCTCACACACACTCTCTCTCTCACTTTCTCTCTTTTGACAACATCGCTCCTCTAAAAAAGGAGTTTGTTAAATAAAAATGAGTAGCGCCTCATTTAACTCTTAAACCTGTAGATTAAAGTTAATTTCACAAAGATTGGCGTTCCAGCAAACTTAAGTAAGGTCTCCCTGCACATGGAAACAGAGCCTATTACTCCTCAATAAAAGAAAAAAAAGCAAAGCAACCCTTAGTTCTTTTCCAGCACTTTAGCTTTATGCACAAAATCTAACTACTCTATTGATCCATGTATTCCTACAACCCCTCAGCAGTAAGGACTTCATGGGCTTCTTTTATGACAAAATTCTGACATTGAGAGACAATTTATCACCTTGTTTCGTCAACTTGCAACAATCCCTCAAAAAAGGATTGTAGACAAATGAAAGAACTAAGATCTTTCTAGCTTTTCATTTTCTTTGGTTAATCTTTCTGAACTAGCCTAATTCATGTCTTCAACCAAAACATCGTCTTATGGACCCCATACCGTTAGATTGTTTAAAAGAACTTTTCCATTGATTAGCACTTCTTGCTAGAAATGCTCAACACGTCCTTATATTCAGGATAGGTAAAAGAGTCCTAAAACCCCCTTTAAAAAACTTGAAAAAGCAGTTGTTTTAAATCTGTTGTGTTCCCGGAGTCCTGCCCTGTGTTTTATCATTCTCAGAACATGCTGCAGTGCAGCCACTGAGGGATCTTCTGTTGTTGGAGGGTCTCATAGTGCCCTGGTCCACCTGGAAGCTGCGATGGATCCTGTCATATCATCCTCCACATACACCACAATTGTATTCAATTCACTATAATTATGTTATTCTATTTAATGTCATATTCAACTTCTCCTGTTTGAATACATTGTTTCACACCATCTATTGCAGCCTTTTTGTCCTAGAAGAGATTTCCTCTTCTGTTTCAAAGTCAAAGTCAAAGTCAATTTTATTGTCAATTTCTTCACATGTACTTGACATACAAAGGAATCGAAATTTCGTTTCTCACTATCCTATGCGATTTACATGTACAACATCAAAGTACAGGTGCGCAAGACGAGACAATCCTAAACTACAATGGTAAAGTGCAGTAGCTTAAGGCTACTTTTGCCTAATCCTACTAAACTAGAAACAAACATGTATGACAGGACAAGACATAAGTAGTAGGGAGTGGAAAGACAAATTCAACAAGACAAAACAAGACAGCACTGATTGTCCCAGTTATGTGCATTGTGAGGTAGTTGTTGTAATGTAATGGCTAGTGCAATAACAATATATATAACAATATATATAAATATAAATATAAATATACCAGCAGCTGTTTCTCTTCCTGAGGTTTCTTCTTATGTAAAAAAGAGAGCCTGTCTGTTTTCTACAGACTCAATAAATCAAAAACACACCATCTGAAAAATCAGGTTTAATAAACATTTATTGTAACATCCATGACAGGCTGGTACCTGTCTGGGTGTATCCCTGCCTCTCACCTGTAATGTGCTGGGATTAGCTCCAGCAGACCCCTGTGACCCTATTGACGAATAAGTGGGCATAGAAGATGACTGACTGTTCAAAACATTTGCAGGATTCTTAGGGTGGTGTGGGAGGGTTAATGTTTACCTGGAATATTCTAGGAACGTGTGTGTGTGTGTGTGTGTGTTTGTAAGAGCTGTGGTGGGGTCCCTGTGTTAAGGCATTGCTGCTCTCAGAGTTAAAACTCATTAAACATGGTCACATCAGGTTTTTAAAACATATTTCCGGATCAGATTATCCAGGATTTAAGCAAGAAGCTCTTTTTAGAAGACCCACACACATGTCCTGGGAGCCTGGTTATAGAATCCAATTCAAATTAATTAATAATTTCAATGAATAATAAGAAAAAATATTAAAGAATAATGAAACAAATTTTATTTTTCTTAGAATATTGGAAAACAATGATCTAATAAAGTAATAACTTTTAAATATAAATGTGTGAAACATTAAAAAACAAAAGATTTCCTGTTTTCTAACAGCTGACTGAGACAGTGATTATTTCAGATACAATTTAGTGTGAATTCTGAAAATTAAAAACTGTTTTTTTCACTTTAAAAATAATATGAATTACGGTAAACTTTTATTTTTTAATTAGTAGGAACTTTAATGTGTTCACATTTTTCTGGGGCAATAAGATCAGGCTTGAAACATAAAAAGGTGTTTAATGTAAATATAAACTCCAGAAACTGGAGTCTGGAGGAGCAGCAGCAGCATCAAGTGGCTGTTGGAGGAAGAGCTCAGAACAGACCAGAGGTCAGTTCAGTAAAGCTTCATCGAGGCCTCGAACAGCTGAGCCAGGTCATCCTCTGTGTGTCCTCTGGGAGAGAGTTTGGTAACTCGCTCCTGAAAATAAACACAGTAAGAAAAAAATCTTTAACTGAAGATGCAACACTGAAGATGCAACAGACATCAGAGACCGGGGATCCTCAGACTGTTTTATAAATCGGCGGCACCTGAGGGATGGTTCCTCTGACCAGAGCTGGGATGTCGTCTTTGCTGTAGCCAACAGCTCCCAGTCCATCCTCCACCTGCAGGTCAAACAGGAAGTGACGCAGGGTGTCAGCGAGGATGGCGCCTGCGTCCTGGCGCTTCACCTGCCGGACATCTGCACCTGAAGGTAGCACAGAGGTTTTCATCTTTACACACGAGATGCATTACACTTTATTATTTCAGAAAGGTAATTCATTTTGAGTAACTGCCGTTGTTTCGGGGCTACAGGTGTAAGAGGTGAACACGTACCAAGAATCTCTGCTGCTTCCAAGTGACGATCTGGACACATTGGAGCCGTGAAGGTGAAGACAGCTGGAGACGTGAGGACGACTGAGAGACCGTGAGGCTGAGGACACACACACACACACACACACACACACACACAATTTGACAATTATTTTGCTTTCCCTATGGTTTAGAATCCAGAGATGTCAGTGCAAGGATCTGTCAGAAACTCACTGAAACTTAATAATCCTTAGTTTCTAAACTATTAATAATAACAGTTTCTTAACATGTTGTAAAACCTTCACAACATGAGATTAAAATAATTCAGGATTACATATTACAATTACATAGGGAATGAGGTCACCTCATCTCCACACACACCACAATTCAATATATTGTGTGATTCTGGGCTATACAAATAACATTGAGTTTATTTGACTGGAACAAATCAAATAAGACGAGACCAGGAGTTTCCCATATTGTACTGGCCATCCAGTTGGTGGAGAACAACTGTGAAACCTGGCTCTAGAAACTTCAGCAGACTTGAACTGCAGCCTCGGTGTTGAGGCTTCCTCCTTTGCAATGCTGAAGCTGTCAGGTGGTGTTGCACTGAAAGGTTCTTGGATTTAGTTGTATTCTCTGTAATCCTCTGGAAAGGTTCCTGAAGAGCAGAGATGTGAGCCTCCATCCATGGGATCACTGTGCTCTTCAGCTCGTTGATCTGGATGAATAATTGATGAATTCTCAAACATGTCTATATTTCCCTACTTCACTCACTGCTCCCATGTTTTTCTTTCAGTTTTTTTTTTGAAAGAGGTGACTTTATCTGCCAGATGTAGACAGTGTGTGTGGGTGTGCTGCATCAGCAAATTTTGTTCACTGAGGTATGCAAGTTTAATGATGACTTCTTGTCATTAAATTCGTGGGCAAGATCACTACTCTCTTCCTCAAAAAAAAGATGCTGATCTCATCACGCAGTTCAAAAACCCTAGATAAGACGTGACAGCCATCAGTCCTCACTGTGAAACAAAACAGCTGTGTAGTTGGAGCCCATTTCCTCACACAGCGCAGAAAAAAGCCGGGTTTTGAGAGGTCGGCTTTTGATATAATGAACTGCAGCAACAGTGTCGTTCCTTACATCATTCAGTTCGGGGCTCAGCTGTTTAGATGCCAGCACCTCTCTATGGATCATGCAGTGCATCCACTGTGCATCAGGGGAGACACGCTTGATCAGCGCTTGTAGCCCTACTCGTTTCCCAGCCATAGCCTGAGCTCTATCTGTGCAGATATGCACACGCCCCCCCCCCCATTTCAGATTGGCCTCCTTCAAATAAGTATCAGTGATCTGAAACTGTTTTCTGCTGTGGCTTTGCTAGTGCTTTGTTTGCAGAAAGGCAAATCCTCCTTTAGGTCATCTGAGACATGTTATCAATAAACACTCCTTGTTCCAGAGAATGGCTTAATCCATCTTTAGAGCGAAGCAGCTCTCTCGTACCTTGTCATTAAGCTGCTCCTTGATGTCCTTTGACATATCATCAATGTGCCTGGCAATGGTATTGTTTGACAGAGGAATTGCTTTAGTTTGCTTGCTGTTGCTTCAATAATCATGGTTGAGACTATATCGACAGCAGGCGGAAGTATTAATTCCTCCACAATAGTATGCAGCTTGTGAGCAACTTTATATGAAGTGAGTTGAGCATTGGAGGGTACGGACGCAGCTTTAGTGAAGCGACTCTGTTGTTCAGGACAGTTGATGAGTTTTTTTCTGAAAAACTCTGCTGCATGCGTGTGCACCTGAAGCAGCAGGCCCAAGCCGGCCGGACCAATTTCTGCATGTCATTCTCTCTTCCTATTTCCTCTACCTCTCTCTAATTCACCGCACATATGTGATATAAGCAAAATCGTGAAATAAAAAAATCGTTGAACCTGCGTTTATGCATGTGCAGAGACTCACCACCAGGGGATGCTCCACGCTGTAGCCCTTCGCTGTGTGAGTCTTTACGTTCCCGGCAATGGGATAAGACATACCATGACTGAGACAAACACATACACAATGAATTATCTCACAATAAAGTTTCCAGGACAAAGTATGTTTTAACCTTTGTAACAATGCTTCTTGGTTTAATAAATGTTAAACGGATTTAAATGTGTCTTTAAATGTTGAATTCGTCATAAATATTAAAAATAATATTCATCAACATTTATGGGATGTGTCTTTGGGTGGAGCCAACAGTTTATTGTTTACTACCACCGAAACAATGTACAAACACACAAAAAATCTGAATTTGAATTAGTTAAACTCCAATAGCATATCTATACTGTACTATATATCATACAGTGGGGAAAATAAGTATTTGAACACCCTGCTATTTTGCTATTTCTCCCACTTAGAAATCATGGAGGGGTCTGAAATTGTCATCGTAGGTGCATGTCCACTGTGAGAGAGATAAACTAAAAAGAAAAATCCAGAAATCACAATGCATGATTTTTTAATGATTTATTTGTGTGATATAGCGGCAAATAAGTATTTGAACACCCGTGTGTCATCTAGAATTCTGACCCTGAAGGACCTGTTAGTCCGCCCATTAGAAGTCCACCTGCACTCCATGTATCATCCTTAATCAGATGCACCTGTTTGAAGTGGTTAGCTGCATAAAGACACCTGTCCACCCCATGCACCTACGATGAAAATTTCAGACCCCTCCATGATTTCTAAGTGGGAGAAATAGCAAAATAGCAGGGTGTTCAAATACTTATTTTCCCCACTGTATATAGTACATTTCTCACCACAGGTGAACACCAGCATTTCCAAAGCCGATGCCAGCAAACACACTGGCCAAGTGCATGCTGGACCGGGCCTCCAGGTCCTCAGGGTCACTCACCGCTCTGTAAACAACAAACAAACCTGAGACAACAATTGAGGGCTTTCTGTCAAAAAACAACTGATATTATCTTTGATTTGTTTATTGAGTTCAAATTAAACTATATTTCTATATTCTCAAATATTCAAATCTAAAGTTTATGCAGGATCAACAAACACAAACATCAAGGATCTAGATATGCATCTGTTCTGTTTGGTTCTGTTCTGGATCTGGTTCTGTTGTAGTCTCTCAGGAAACCCATTTTACCGCTTTAGGTACTTGGCGACCACAGTGAGGGCGCAGCGGGCCCAGACGTCACTGATGGGGTTGCTGCCCTGGTAGGCGGGCCGGTCAATGGGGTTGGGGGGGCGGGGCTTGCGCTGGTTGTAGGGCAGAGCAGTGTAGGACTCCAAGGCGTGGCTGCCGGATCACAGACCACATGATCCGCATTACTATGGCAACAACTATAAACCTGATGCATTCAGTCTCAATTTAGAATCATCTTATTACTAATTATTATTATTAACAGCAATATGGTTTAAGGTCAGAGATTAAAAGTCTGGGGTTAAAAGCCAGGAATTAAGGTCTGTGGAGTTAAAGGTCTGGTAGTAAAGGTCAGGAGCTTAAAGGACAAGAAGAGGAGAAATGACAAGCTGGAAGTATTGCAAGAGTGGCAGAAAGCTGAATGCAGGAGGTGAAACAATAGCCTTCAGGTTTATTATGATATCTATTAAAAGAAACTTCGAATTTATAATTGAAAATTGAGAAATGCAAGGCAGTCTTTTTTCCCCCGTCTTCTTCTCCAAAAACAAAAATAATGCATGTGTCCTGTTTGCCACTGTTGATAGGCTAAAAAAACCCTCCTGTATCAGTAGCTCGTGAACTTCTACCCACTAGGGCCTGCAATGAGTTTGCCTCATTCTTTACTGACAAATTTCTAAAAACTAGACAAGCAGTCACTACCTCTCTGCCAGGTAGAGGATATGTTTTGTTCCAGTGTGAATACAAAATCAACTGTGATGGCATGACAAAATTTGATATAATCAATCATAGAAATCTGGAGAACATTTTACTTTTTTTTTTTTACAAAAGTTTCCTGCATGGCCTCAAATCTTGTTTATAGTGAAAACATCACATGATCACAGGCCCTGAGATCTACTTTCTGAAACCTCTCCTATTCAACATTTAGATGCTCCCACTCGCTAAGATTATGAAGGAAACAAAATAAATTACCATAATTATGCAGACGATGCACAAATTTAAAATCAGCATCTCATCAGGAGATTATAATCCTACACAAGCACTGAGTAGATGCATTGAGAAAAACAATGATTGATTGTGCCAGAACAGTCTCCAATTATACACCTGATTTTACTAATCAACCACTAGAGCCATGCTAAGGATCCTCACTGGTAGAATCTGGTGTGTTAACTATTACTTGCACCCACTTTTTTCACGGCACTGTCTTGTTTTTTTGTTTTGATTGTAATCAATTCAGTCTTTTCAATTATTATTATTTTTTTAATTATTATTTTTTTTTTTTTTATTTAATTTAGGTAATTTTTAATCTAAGGACACCAACTCTTTCAAACTTGTATTTGGATGCTTTTATTCTTTTTTGTGTGCTATACAAATAAGCTTGCCTCTCCTTGCTTTAATGTCAGAAATTAAAGGTCGGGGTTTAAGGTCAAGGTTGCTATTTAGCTATAGCTAATTGCTATTTGATTTAAAGGTAGTTTATAGAAAATAATAAATACAGAGTATTTCAAACCACAAACTGTTCTACAAGTCCATCAGTGAAATTTCTTCTCCATGAAACAAAGGTCCTGATTCTGATGATATGGCTTTTATGATCTCAATAATCTTATCATTATTGGTTCAAATATATATTAAAACATATATAATAAAAATGTATATGATCTTTACTGGGACATTCTAAATATTGAAAGATGACAGGCACATATTGAACTGACCACAGAACGTCGAAGCCGCTGTTGGCAGCGACTCTACTGGGCATGCTCAGTGTATGCAGAGGATCGACGATTCCCAGCATGGGTCTGATTGCTCTGCTGGCGATACCTGAACACACAAAACCAATCACAGCTCAGCCTCACACAGAATGACTCACAGCTCAGCCTCACACCGAACCAATCACAGCTCAGCCTCACACAGAAGCATTCACAGCTCAGCCTCACAAAGAACCAATCACAGCTGACCTCACATAGCACCAATCACAGCTGACCTCACATAGCACCAATCACAGCTCAGCCTGTCACAGTGCAGCCTCATACAGAACCAATCATAGCACAACCTCAAACGGAACCAATCACAGCACAGCCTCACAATCACAGAACCAATCACAGTTTAGCCTGTCAGAGCTCAGCCTCACAAAGAACTTATAGGCTTGTTTGAGATAAATTGTGCCACAACTGTAAAGTGGGCCTGGGGCAGAGGCAGGAGCAGTGAAGATAAACTGTAGTGAAGTCATTATCCAGCTGCCTTCAGAGCAGTATGTACAGATAGAGAAGTCACAGATATATTCACATACTGTTTGGTCAGTCTACTTGGACAGACAGTTAATGCACTGCTACTTAGTTAATGATTACGAGTCTCATATATTAAAAAAAATGTATTATAATAGAAAAAGAAAAACATCCTGTGAAAAGTAGAATTATAATCATACAATTCTAAATTTAGGAAATTGAATCACTGAATGAACAGATCAAAATACATAGCATAACATGGAGAAGAAAAGCAGCCAAAGAAAAGCAGCTTGTAAACCTGTGAATGTTTGTTTTAATGTTTAATATATTTATTATTATTATTTTTATTGGATACATAAAAAGTTAACAAATGAAAGTTGTAGAAAATCAGTTTTAAATAATCTAGGATCAAATATTACAATTACATAGGTAATAAGATTTGTTTTAAGTGTTTTAGTCCAAACTGGAGCCAGTCAGATCCGGTGACAGAAGGAGTTTCCCATCATGCACCAGGCCGCCTGGATCTTGCAGTCAAAACTTCAGCTGCCTTGATTTGGTGAAAATACTGTTGCTGGTGTCTGCATGATGTCAGAGCCACTCAGGTTCAAGTCAGACACAAAACTAACCAGCATGCATTGTGTGGTGGTCACTCGGGGTTGATTCTGCACAGGCCTGACTCATCTCAAACAAGCCTAATCACAGCTTAACCTCACAGAAAACCAAACACAGCACAGTATGAATCTTATTTAAATACTTTTATTAAAGACAAAACTAAAATATTTACATTATAGTTATGTTTATATTTAAAAATGATTATTAATAACAATATAATTACAGCTTTGAAAGAATAACAGAAAGGGAAAATGTCTTTAACATGTGTTAAAATGTAAACTCAGGTCAACATTTACCTGTTTTCGCTTTCAGTGGTTTGTAGTCAAAGATGCAGACTCCAGTCGTCTCACTCCCAGTTCCTGCTGTGGTAGGAACTGAACAAACACACACACAAGTGAGTGAGTGAGTAAGTGGGTGAGTAACTGACTGAATGTTACTCTGTACCTGCGATGAGCGGCTTCACAGAACCAGTAATTGGTTTCCCCTTGCCGATTGGAGAGTTGACGAAGTCCAGGAAGTCTGCATCAGGGTGACATGCATACAGATTGGCTGCTTTACAGGTGTCAATCACAGAGCCACCGCCCACAGCCACAAACGCGTCAAAAGACTTGTTTTTAGCAAATGAGATGGCGTCTTTGAGACTGAAAACACAAAAAATATTAATTTAATTCTGATCAATCAGAGGACACCAGCCTTTACTCTACAACTGACAGCCAATCAGCCAGCCAAGCAGGATCTCACCTGCTGTCTGTCGGCTCCACCCTCACTTTATCATAAACTTCGAACTTAACGCCACTGTGAGTCAGAGACTCCAGGACAGCATTCACTGGTGGGAGACAGGACAAGTTCCTGTCTGTCATCACACACACGTTCCGAGCTCGGAGGTTCTGTAGGTCCTGCAGAAGAACGGGTTTTAACACAAACGTGATTCGCAAATGTAATGATGATGGTGATGATTATGACGCATTGCGTTTACCATGCCGATCTCTTGGCTGACTCCTTCCCCATATCTGATGTTGGAACTCGCCATCTGTCAGATAAACAACAACTTGTACATAATAATAATTTATAAAAATATAATATATATTACTGTTTCTGTGTGTGTATGTCACCTCAAAAGCATACTCTGTATTTGTGGTGCTGCAGGTTGCAGCTGAAGAACCTTTAGGAAAAACTCACTTAATCTCACGATTGATATGTGGCTGATAATCAAATCATTACATTGAATTACAGTGGATATTACAGTGGATATTTTCAGTTTTACCTCGGTAGAAGGTGGAGTGAGCAGGACATCTGCACCTACTCAACACAAACAGCATGTTTACATTTATCTTCATTATCAAAACCCTCACACATGTATTAACATGGAGTAAAGACAACTAGCATGGGGCAGCATGGTGAAGCAGTGGGTAGTGTTGTGGTCTCACAGCAAGAGCTGTTTCTTGCTAGAGTTTCTGTGTGGAGTTTGCATGTTCTCTCTGTGTCTTTGTTGGTTCTCTGGCTTGCTTCCACAGTCCGAAAACACGAGTATGGTTGATTGAAGACTCTAAAGTGCCTGTAGTTGTATGTGTCTGAGTAAATAGTGTGTGTGCCCTACGATAGGCTGGATACCTGTGTGGGTATATTCTGACTCTCTCCTATAATATGCTGATTGGCTCCGGCAGACCCCTGAGACCCTAATGAGGAATAAGCAGGTATAGAAATTGACTGACAGACAACTAGTATAATGTAAGAAAGTAATCGGGCCAAGGGAGATAAATTTGATCCTGCTGGTTGCTGGTTGCGGTGCTGAACAAACTGTACCAGGCTATCAGTGAACAACAAACAGCACAACCAGACAGTTTCATCATTCTCACTGGAGATTTCAACCATGCTGATCTCAAAACTGTTCTTCCCAAGTTTCATCAACAAATCCATCTTCCAACAAGAGGACAACACTTTAGACTGTGTTTACACTCAGCACAAAGGGGCATACAAAGCCACCCACTCCCCCATATCTGCACCTTACCATTGGTAAAAATGTAGTTTAGGATTGTCTCGTCTTGCGCACCTGCACTTTATTGTTGTTGTACATGTAAATCGCATAGGATAGTGAGAAGCGCAATTTCGATTCCTTTGTATGTCAAGTACATGTGAAGAAATTGACAATAAAATTGAGTTTGACTATGATCACCTCACCATGATGCTAATGCCTGCATACAGACAGAGAGTACAAGTCATCAAACCTGTTCTGAAAGAAGTAAGGGTGTGGCCGCAGGAGGCGACCTCAGCCTCTGCTTTGAGACAGGAAGCAGCCACCGACAACAGCATGATAGATAATAAAGAGTACACAGACACAGTGACCTCCTACATCACCAAATGCACTGACCACATGACCCACATCAAGAGCATCACCACTTGGGCCAACCGGAAGCCATGGCTGACAGGAGCCGTTCCATAGGCTGTTGAGGGCCAGAGACAAGGCCTTCAAAGCTTCGCAAGACCACCACCTTTGCACGTACAGTCTGTCTGCTGCCAGCGTGAGGAGGACACTCTCCACCATCAACACCCGGAAAGCAGCGGGTCCAGACAACATTTCTGGTAGGGTGCTGAAAGACTGTGCAGAGGAGCTGACAGATGTTTTTACAGACATCTTTAACACCTCCCTGAGGCAAGCCATTGTGCCATTAGGCGTCAAAGCTACCACCATCATACCTATGCCAAAGAAATCATCCCCATCCTGCTTTAGTGACTACCCTCCTGTGGCACCGACACCCATTATCATTAACAAAACTATCCACAGATGATGCAATTTGCTCTGCCCTCCACCCAGCACTCACCCTCGTGGACAAGAAAGACTCATGTGAGAATGCTGTTCATAGACTTCAGCTCAGCGTTCAACACAACAACACATACCACAACAACTCATCTGAAAACTGGACAAACTGGGCCTCAGCACCTCACTCTGCAACTGGCTGCTGGATTTCCTCAGCCAGAGGCCCCAAGCGGTGCGTGTTGGCAACAACTTCTCAGACAGGATCATCCTGAGCACAGGGGGCCCCACAAGGCTGTGTGCTCCTTCTCTTCACCCTGCTGACACATGACTGCACATAAACCCACAGCTCCAACCACCTTGTGAAGTTTGCTGATGACACAACACTGGTGGGCCAGCGAGTAGACCCACTACAGTAAAGAGGTGGAGCTTCTGACCAGATGGTGCAAAGACAACAACCTCCTGCTAAACATCAGCAAGACCAAAGAGATTGTTGTCAGCTTCCAGAGAGGCCACCATCAGGTGTGTTACTGCTTGGTTGGAACAAAAAACGGAGTTTCATCTCACTGAACCCCTCCTCCCCACACCTATATATTCATAATTGTATTGCACTAGCCACTACATTTACAACAACTACCTGTTGTTGTACCATTTACAACAACTACAGATTGCACACAGCTGGAACAATCAGTGTTGTCTTGTTTTGTCTCGTCTTGTTGGAGTTAAGTAGTGGGCTTGGGGTACTTATGTCTTGTCTTGTCATACCTGGTTTTTGTTTGTAGTTTCTCACTTTCCCACTATAGGATAGTGGGAAAGTGAGAAACGTAATTTCGATTCCTTTGTATGTCAAGTACATGTGAAAAAGGTTAAAACTGACTGATAGGTATTTTAAGTACATGTTACTGATAATACTGTAATAGTACTTTACTGAAAGACACGGTTCGACAGGATTTAGAATATCAATCTGATTATAAAGACTGTGTGGATCTGTTTGGATCTGACTGATCAGACAAGATCAAGCTGTTTGCTCATCTAAAAAAAGGAGCTTCACAAGTGTTACGCCATGACAGCTTTTTTGTTTGACACACTGCTTAAATGTTTCATGTTGAACACGTGCTGAAATACGAATGATGAAACATGAATCATCAATGACTCAATCATCAGTATTGATCAGAAGCAGACTCACGCTGCGCTCTGCAGCCGCTGCAGCAGCTGGACGACTCGTTCCCGTCCGGACATGTTCCGTCTGATCACTGATCGATAAGCACCACTAACCAGTACCTACTACTAGGCTTGGCCGTCCGAACTACGGCAGTCCTGGAAAAAGTTCTTCTTCTACAGTTATAGACCTCCCGGTGACTTCTGGGATAGTTTTATGGACGTATTATAGAACTGGATGTGGCTCCGCCCCCAGTGGCCACTCCTGGTACCGCAACAACAGATCCCATCGATCCAAAAATCGTTTTACCCATTGACCGCAATAAAAGAAAAGCCTGTACATTTTTTTTACATCTTTCAAACAGTCAGAAAAGCTCTGGGAACGTCTCAGCGTGACGTCACAGCTGGAGGATTTTTTTTTTAATAACATTTTTCTATTTAATTTTTTTCCCCTGAACTGCTTTTAATGCGGTCAACAAAGTAGATTAAATGACTCAAAGGTGATTTTTCTTTGTGATTTGCATGCTCTCATCACCCCAGGGCATCATGGGGATGACTCTATTGACACTATGCGGCGCATAACAAGGCAGTAAACCCTGAAGTCATAAACTTTTTTGGCACCAGGCAATGAACTCCGATTGAAATGAACAGGGGGCATTTTTTAGTCTAGTATCCAGGTCTATAATACATCCATGGATAGCGTAGTGTGTGTGTATATTCCTGAAAATATATAGGTGAAAATATTCCAATAGTCTATTTATTGATTTTAGTGAATATTTTACACATGCTATATCCATAGTATTTTTCCCCATTGCATTGTGAATATGATGAACTACAGCAAAAAGAATGATTTAAAAAAAAAAAAAAATCTTGATTTTTAGTGAATATTTTTAATGAATATCTTTTACTTATTTTCACCAAAACCTTACCTGTAGTAGTTAGGATATTATGAATATGATGTACTACAGCAGTAGAGAAACAAAAATGTATTTTTTTATTTTTGGTAAGCATTTTTGATCAATAACTTTATAATGAAATATGTGAGCATGCAGACATGCCCAACATGGACCACAGAGAATCACAGTAGATTGGGGATGTAGAGAGGCTATTTTGCAGTAAAAGTAAAACCACAGAAAAGTTGGCAGTAATATTATAGTATATCATAATATGATAATTTTGGTACATACTATATTTTTTATTTATGTGGACACTGCCTTGGTCTCTCAATAAAAGCTCTGTTAAACCCAAACATCAAGACAATATCCAATAACAAGCCAACGGCACCGCATTGCAGTGGTGGAGTTATTAGTAAGTAGATAAAACAGACTTAAGATGAGGTAAACACCAAAGGTGCTTTGCTACAAGCAGAGACTGCATGAGCAACTATGGATGTAGATGTTAAGGTTTTAGCTGGTGGAGTGTCATAGTGTTCCTAGGGACCCCTTCCGCATCCTCAGCAGGATAAAATGATTAAAATGATTGCTGTCCTGTTAATAGCCTACTCTGTTTGATATTTCAATTAAACTTAAAGCTTACTAAGTTAGTTTGAATTGGCTAATTTGTGTAATGGTGTTAGATATCTAAGGGTTGCACACTGTTCCATTTTGACTGAGAAGACAGTGGATATATCAAATCCACAGGTGTAGTATTTTGGGAAGTTATTAGTCTATTAGATGATGATGTAAGCAAGGTGTGCCAAGGCATGTAAAAATGGTAAAGTTGGTGACAAACGGATGCCGCAGTGAGGCTGAGGCCTGTCTGTGTTTCAGTTTCAATGACCATTACAATAGGGATGTCCCGTATTTTCATCATAAAGATTTTGTTATGTTTGGGATGGTATATGTATGTCCTGCACTCAAAATAAAAGCATCTACCTCTGTGTCTGTTTGACTGTTTTCCTGTATGTGTGACTGGTGGGAGACCACTACCCTGAGTTAAATAATCAAATAGCTGTAATCCTGTGGGCTGCATGAGAAGAAGCAGGCTTCGCATGACAGTTGCTGCTAAATAGGCAGCGCTGCGGGCAACAGTTAGCCTGTGAAATGCTGTTTGACCCCTAATGACCTTACCTATTCAAACATAGCATAGCACTAGCACATTGACAACTCCTGTACTAAGTGAAATAAAAAATTCATTTGAGGGCTAACACTATCAGCTATCAGCTGCGAGATGTTTGTTTCCAAATTATTTAATTCAACTAACAGAACATCAAAACTTTTTTTCCTCTTCATTAAAAAAATATTATTATATTATTATTATTTAGTATATAATTATTATTATATAATAAAAAACATTGATGAAAGTTTTTTTGGGGGGGGCTGTTTTCTTTTGCAATTAAACACATTTTCTTTGATTGAAAATATGTTTTTTGATTAAAGCAACTTTTGGGATTGACTAATAAAGACACAAATATCCTACCCATATTATGGCCCAAAAACAAGATTAAACAGACTAAGCAAAATTAACAAAAGACTAGATTCTAAATACTAGCACTACAGATGGGTGTTTGACTTCCCCAATGAGATCAGGACTCAGCTCTAAGCTCTGAACTCTTCCAAGACTCACCTGGCTGTTTCCCAGACTCACCTTGTTGTCATAGTAATCTCCCTCCTCCAATGAATCCATCGGAACGTCTCAGTGGAAACCTGAGCAGGCTCATGGTCATCCGAGTCAAGCAGCTGCTGAATGTTTGATAAAGGTAGTCGCAGTCTGTCCCTAGGCTGAACACAGACTGAACATAGACACAGAGACCAGGAAGACACTTACCTAGACAATTAGACACTCACCTGGGCAAAAAGAAACTCACTTGAACAGGTAGAATCTTACCTAAAAAGGTACACACTCACTTGAGCAGGTAGATTCTCAGGAACAACCACTTTAGACGTCATTAGAACGGGCACTCTCCAAGTGGGACACAGGTACAGTCTGACATTTACCTTTCCTACCTGTGTGAAATCATCATAGATGTTCTTGAATGTTTTTCCTTTTGCAATATTGCTCAACATAGTTTTTCAATTATTCAGTTTATCTAAAAATATGAACTTCAGATATTTATGTGTTTGTGACTCAGTAAAACATAAAATTTTAACACAGTTTTAGTGAGATCTTTACATGGTGTCAAATGGCAATTGATTACTTAATACTGTATATAAAGGTAGATTAAAGGTTTTATTTGTTTCAATGGTGACATCTATGATCTAGAATCATACATCGTAGAAACATGAAACTCATCTCCTTGCAGCTGAAACTGTGCTGCAGCATGAGTTTAAACATAAGCTGAATTAGGTACTTCAATAGTTTTTACTCAAATCATTAATTCCCTTTATTGGATTATAAAACATGTTGTTCGAAAGACAGATGAAGCAGTTATAAACCTGTCCATTTTCAATTATTCAAACATTTTATTGATGATGGTTTTATTTCATTACTAATATAAAATATCCAGGGTTTGATGTTAAATCAAGCTATAAACTATATTTACTGTTTTTTTTAAAAGAATATTTTTCTCTTTAATTTGCTTAATAAAATCTGGTGTTCACACACACACACACACACACACACTCACACACACACACACACACACACACACACACACACACACACACACACACACACACACTGAACAAAAATATAAATGCAACACTTTTATGGTCGTCACACCAGATCTTGACTGGTGTTCTGAGTAAAATTAAACTGGTTCAGAGCAAGTCTAAGGACACCTGTAATAATAAGACTGTCTAATCGGCATGCTACAGAATGCTACAACTGTGAAGTGGGAGGGATCATCTCAGCTAAGGAGGAGTGTACACATTTAGACACATTTGTAGACAACATTTGAAAAAATGTTTTGGATCTTTGAGTTCATCTCATTAAAAATGGGAGCAAAAACAAAAGTGTTGAATTGAATATATTGCCAAAAGTATGTCACTTAAAGTCATATGCGAGTTAACGCAGGTGAGTGAATACTTGTTATTTTAGGGATGTCGGAATTTCAAGTAAAAATTGGAAAGTGTATGACATGGGACATTTAAATGGAGAAATGCCTAATGTCTGGGAGACATTGAACTACATAAATTTCAGCAAAAACTAATTATATATATATATATATATATATATATATATATATATATATACTATAGATCAGTAATAAGAATGTTGATGTAATGCATCAGTTTTCGAGCAGGTGACGCAGCAGCATGTCTGACGGGAGGCAGCGGACTTTGTCCACATCTGGCGAGTCTTTGTATCAGGTCTTGGGTTTGGAGAAGGGCTGCAGCCATGACAGCATCAAGAAGTCCTACAGGTAAGACAAGCCCTGCCCATTCACGCGGAACTGTCAGCTGACTGAACCCCAGGAATTGAGAGTAGAGCATCCTGTACTTGTGCATTCACATTTAGTACATAGATGCATTCACACTAGGCAGTGTATGAAAATGTAGTGCACTATGCACACTTACTTGGTACTCTCAAATGGCTGGAATTTTGAGTGTTGATCACTTGCACAGCTTCCACTCTCAACAGCGGTCATTTTAGTGATGTAGGCAGACCTGTGTAACTACACAGCAGAAGATAGCTGTGAAATACAATCCCTGTTTTGATCAGCTGTCAGTGTCAGCAATCAGGGTTCAGTCAGTTGTTGTCTTTTAACTAGTAGTAGTAGAAAAAGAAGAAGCTCTTGAGTCATTTCAGGTAAGTGTGTGGGGCAATATTGTGTTAGGAACAGTACCGTCATTTAGAATTTAGTGCACTATGCAGTGCAGTGACTTCGAGTGCACTGAGGGGAAATACTTGATTTGTAACATTCAATGTGCGTTGTAGGAAGCTGGCATTGCGTTTCCATCCAGACAAGAACCCGGATGACCCGGAGGCAGCGGACAAGTTTAAGGAACTGAACAGCGCCCACGCCGTCTTGTCCGACCTCACCAAGAGGAACATCTATGATTCATATGGCTCGCTCGGACTCTATGTTGCACAGCAGTTTGGAGAAGATAATGTCAACACATATTTCATGCTGTCCACCTGGTGGGCCAAGGTGGGCGGAGCTCACACGGTCTGTGAACCTGTGGTTCTGTGGTTAGGTGACAGGAAGTGATGTGATATTTTGTCCGTCTCAGGGTCTATTTGCGGTCTGTGGAATCCTGACTGGATGTTACTGCTGCTGCTGTCTCTGCTGCTGCTTTAACTGTTGCTGTGGGAAACTCAAGCCTACACCCACCAGTGAGGGGGCGGAGTCAGACTATGTTTCTCCCGACGACCTGGAAGAAGAAATACGCAATGACCCTGACAACGGTGAGGAGGAGGCTTTTGACTGTGCTTTTCCTCTTCCTGCAGTCTTATAGCCTGGAAAAGCACATCATGTGATTTGTCAAGTGATGTTTCCTCTTGTACTTTGTCTTTTCTTGTAATTTTCTTCTCCTTCCTGTTCTTCCTGTCCCTCTTCCTCTTTTTTAATTTATCTTTATTGAGGAATTCAATATATCATACATGGCAAGAGTTTTAATCACTCTCATGTTAGTTGAGTATTTAATACTTCTTATATATTGTTTGACCTGATTATCAGGTCAAGTCACAACACCATTCTTCTTTCTCATCTGGGACTTGGACTTACAGTGAGTTATTAAAAGATGGAATAGCATGGAAAAAATAAAACAGTTTGTAATTCCTGTTTTTGAAGTAACAACAACATTATATAGAGTGACCGAGGATTGCGCTTTTATTTTTATTTATTATTATAATATTAGGTTAAGAGTTAAGAGTTAAAAGTAGTAACAATAATAATACAATAATAATATTAATAAATCTGTAAAAAGATATAGACACTTTGTAGTTTCTCCTATAAACTGGCCAGTGGCCAGTGACTTTCAACTGGAAACTGACCGGAAGTCAAAGCAGTTGCCTGGTGTCAAGTCAAGTCAAGTCTCTCTCTCTCTCTCTCTCTCTCTCTCTCTCTCTCTCTTTCTCTCTCCACAAAACCCAAATACACTGGGTCCGTGTTCATTCTGGTTTTGCTGTGATTTTAACTACCGTTAATGAGTCAGAGGTGATGCACTCATACTTACACAGATTTGCGAAGATGTGGTTAAAGCAGGGACACCCCACTGCTATTGATGCACCAACAGGAAAGCAGAAAAAGGCGTGTGTCATTCACCTTTTTCATAGTCTGACATCAGACTCGGACCTACCTGATTATCACTCAGTTGTCACTAGAGTCATTTTGGAGTCTTTTGGAGTTGATCCCAACATAAATTAGGAGAAAAGCAGGAATACAGCTCAGGCAGGTCACCAGCTGGCCTCATGTTTTTTGACTGTGGGAGTAGGTTAGAGGACCTGGAGAGAACCCACTAAGAAACAGAGAGAACATGCAGTAGGGGAGAAGACGTTTAGTTTATTTTAGGTAAAAAAATCTTTCATGAATGAATTTATAATGAAACATGTAACTTGTAGATGGTCCCTAATGTGGACCACAATAAATGATTTCAGTACATTTCCAGGTCAAACAGTGGTATAGGTATAGAAATCAAATTCAGTCATATACTCCATTTTTCAGTTTCATTTTTTTGATCTGAGGCTGAAATTGAAATGTGAAACACCAGTCATTTGTTTTGGTTTTTGTGTTAGAACAATAAACAAATACGAAAATAACCAGTCACCTTTTCAGTTTTGGATGTTTGATTGCAAAATGATTTTTTATTGCCAGTGTGGGTGCAGGTTTTTGTTCCAACCAGGCAGTAACACACCTGATTCTACTAATCAACCGCTATAACCCTTGCTGGGGACCTTTATTAGTAGAATCAGGTGTGTTACTGCTGGGACGGAACAAAATCCTGCACCCACCAGATGCTCCAGGACCAGTGTTGCCCATCCCTAGTCTAAACTCTACTATATTAGTCTAACCTCTACCAGAAACCTCCAACCTCTACTCATCTAAACTCAACTATACTAGTCTAAACACTACTACACTAGTTTAAACTGTAATATACTAGTCCAAACTCCCACTGCTCCATTGTGTCAAAGTCAAAGTCAATTTTATTGTCAATTTCTTCACATATACTTGACATACAAAGGAATCAAAATTGCGTTTCTCACTATCCTATGCGTTTTACATGTACAACACTTGTGTCACCCCTCTACTATAATAGTCTATACTATATTATACTATTTTTTACTCATTTATCTAAATTTTACTCTACTAGTCTCAACTCTACTATATGCCTGTAACTTTATTATTACTTGTCTATACCTCCCAATAAAAAAAATTAATTAGATTTTGTGACTTTGAGTAAATGACTGATGAACTTCTTCCTGTCTAGCTTGCTTTATGTATCTTTAACCCTCAAGGCTGTTTTTGACCTGTTGACACAAGTTGTTCCTTTGTTATAAATGAGTTTTCACTTGTTTCCTGCAGATGTTGAAACTCCGATCGTTCAGCAGCCAACCAATGCTGGTGAGAAAACTCAACTGATCAGTGACGGACAGCGCAGATATGGAGACAACTACACATAAAGCTGACAGGAAATGCTTAATCACCACTTCAAACCTCTGTCATTCAACCTAGAATTCACATATGTTAGTTGATTGGAAAGATCATGTCACAAGAAATTCTGGTTAAAAAGGGGCAGAATATATCCATGGGAAATTAAGCTGTAATAGTAGAAGCTTTTATATTTTTTTTCTCTTTTTCAAAGTTGGCAACTTTCGACATTAATTGAATGACATATTTGACTTACACTTAGACTTTCTTTGACTGTTGAGGAAAAGTAAACATATTCATTATTAAAAACCCATGAATTCACTTGGAATTTATTCCCTTGGAATTTATGGGTTTTTCAAACAAGAAAAATATGTCAGTTCTTTTTATTGTTCTTCAAGTGATTTAAATACAAATGATAGAAAAATTAAAATCTGAATTTGCGTAGATTATCAGAATTTTTGTTTGTTCCCAGATTTAAATTTGTTTTCTTAACAGATGAGATCAATACTTAAATTACTGATACAAAAATGTTTACATCCTACTGAATTATTAAAATAGTATGTCAAAATATGTTTTGGTTTGTTTGCAAATATCAGACTTTTATGATGTCATCCACGAAAAATTTACATTTAGATGTAAATATTATCTTGGTTTGAAGTTTAATGATGTTTGATTATAGATGGTATTTGTTGTTTATTTGTTGATGTTTATGTAACACCTTCTGGTTCTGAAACAAGTAGATGACACTTGTAACACCACACACCTCTTATTGTCATGACAACATGAAAAAATCATGGATAATAAATTATTGCTAATAAATTGATGAGCATTGAATATGTGTCAGATGATGGTGCGATAAACACAAGTCAAATGTTTCTTAAAACTTTCATGTTTTAAAATAAGTATTAATAAATATACATCAAATGAGTTTTTATTATGTTAAATTTTCTAAACAAACAGCAGAAAAGAACAGTTATGTATCTATTTTTACACGTGGAGACAAATGTGGAATCTGAGGAGATGATTGTACTAAAAAGTCTGATGTTTTCCATTTCACAGAATAAAACACAGCAACATATTTACATCAACAAACTCAAGTACATACAACTTTAGTTCCTTTTCAGAATTTAATGTTTGACGTACATTAATAAACTTGAATATTCTTTTAAATTGTTTTTATTAAAATATGTATGTTGTGTGAAAGCTGCCACATATTATGATGCTGAATTTTTACTATTAATCTATCAAAGTATATCAAACTGACTTCACTTTAATAAACTAAAAGATTAAAATATTCCCACTTGCATTTATTGATTATTACAGATAGTATAATACACTATACTTTATTGCATATTTAAAACCGTGGACTGTCTCTTTAATATTCTGTCCTCTGTCATGCCCCCTCCTGACCTTTAACCTATATCTGTATATAAGGACATGCAGGCTACAACAGCTGACATAAGTCATTCTAAAAACAGCTCAGTGCTCAGTCTGCTGTCCTCCAAAACAGCTTTCTCTTCTACTTGCTTTTCTTGTTCTTGTTTATCTTCTTGTTCTTGTTCTTCTGTCTGGTGCACTAGTCCTGCCACCATGGAGAGTCTGGAGAAGCAGCTCGTGTGTCCCATCTGTCTGGAGGTGTTCACCAAGCCGGTAGTGATTCTGCCCTGCCAGCACAACCTGTGCCGCAAGTGTGCCAACGATGTGTTCCAGGTAAGCCCCACCTCCAGGTAGGCCCTGCCTCCAAGTAAGCCCACCTCTTGATAAATCCCGCCTCCACAGGATGACGATAAAGTTAGTTTATTGACGTTATGTTCATGGGCTCTCTAAGGGACTTCTAAGCTCTGACACAATTTTAGTTGAATCTGTCAAAAGTCTCAGATTAATTATATCATTGGTTTGTGATTGGATACATTTTTAGTTGTGTATTTATTAATCTGCTTCTGAGTGCCATCATATAAACCATAGATTGTTTACAGACTGCAGATGATATGGTATTCATTGTTGTCTGTTGTCACTGTCAAACACATTCAAATCTCTCCATCTTTATACTGTGTATAAACACATTTAAAATGTTTTGAAAATAAAGTTTTTCTTTTACTATATTATATATAGTTTTAAGCTTTTTGAGTTTTCATATCCTGTAATTTACAAAGGAGACATAAACTTACATTATTAATCATTAACTCAATAAGTTCAAGTAAGAATAAATAGAATTAATTGAACCTTTCATCAAAATAAATTCATTGTATAACATGAAAACAACAAATCTAAATATTTACTATAAATGAACAGTTTCTTTTATATTTCATATTTCTGATGCCCTACCCCTGCAGGCATCCAATCCCTACCTGTCGACCAGAAGCGGCTCCACTGTAACATCTGGTGGTCGTTTTCGCTGCCCATCCTGCCGCCATGAAGTGGTGCTGGACCGACATGGCGTGTACGGATTGCAAAGGAACCTGCTGGTGGAGAACATTATCGACATGTACAAACAGGGCTCCACCAGGTAACACACACCTACACTTGAAGAATAAGTGTGTCTCTATCTCAACTCAACTTTCTCTAACTCACCTGTGGTCACTCAGCTGTGTGACCTTGTTTTAGGATTAATTTGCATTGGTAGGTTCTGTTTGATCTTCAGTAGTGGAATGTTTTCTCATGTCTCAGCAGTAAACCATCTCCAGAGGTGAAGCTGGAACCAATGTGTGAAGATCATGGAGACGAGAAGATCAACATCTATTGTGTCAGCTGCAGCATTCCTACTTGTTCCCTCTGTAAGGTGTTTGGAGCTCACAAAGACTGTGAGGTCGCTCCTCTCAACAGCATCTTCAACAAACAGAAGGTAACAAACACAGCTGGGACAAGTGCACACATTACTTTTCTGCAGTAGCAGTAAAAGTAGTGCAGTAAAAAAAGTCTGATTAGCTGTGCTGTGACTTGTCAGGCTGAGCTCACAGACTGTATCTCCTTGCTGGTTGGGAACAATGAGAGGATTCAGGCTGTCATCAGTCAGATGGAGGAAACCTGCAGAGCCGTGAACGTGCGTTTTTCAAAGAAGAAGAACTTTCATTTGTTATTGTATGCATTTACTGTTATTTGTTAATTGTATTTCGGTGTCTCCAGGAAAACGGACAGAGACAGAAGTCAAAGGTTTGTGAGACATTCGATCAGCTGTTTGCGTTGCTGGAGGAGCGAAAGGCTGAACTGATGCTGCGGATCAGCGCTGAGCAGCAGGAGAAGCTAGACTACATCCGCAGTCTAAGCACCATGTACAATCAACACCTGGAGGATGGTGGCAAGCTGTTGGAGACCGCCATCCAAACCATGGACGAGTCAGAGATGGCTGTGTTCCTGCAGGTAAACCTGAAAGCACTACAATACCAAGCAGCTCTCACAAGACTGGCTGAGAGCAGATCACGTGATGGCAGACATGTTGGGTATGTTGTTTAGTGTGTGTGAATGGTTAGCATGCTAATATGTTAGCATGACATTTCACGTCAGTGTTAGCATGCTAACGGTGCTCCAATCATGATCACAAATGAAAAGACACTCATTGGCCAAGATATGCAAGTGTCAGATATGACCACCATGTGGCACCAAACAAGCTTTGAAGGTCCTTTACTGCAATGTTACCAAACAAAATCCACAGATATATAGAAACTAGGATTTTTTTCTAGTTTACTAAAATTTACCTATCTGTTCATGGTATCATTCCCAACATTTAAAGTTTGTTGAAAATCTGGCCTAAACTTTTTTTAGTTATCTTGCAAATCCTTGCAATAAAAGAATTTCCTTGGCAAAGGTAACAATTAAAGACAAAACAAGACTCACAGTATTGACCACAGTTAGTATTGATCAGATAGAATATTGATCACAGTGAGAATATTAATCAATGATCACAGCAGATTTTTCTTTGTCTTCTCTAATTCACAAACATGTAATGTTTCATCTCTTCTTTTTTCAGACAGCAAAACCACTGCTGCAGAGGTAAGTAATTGTTCCTAAATATATATCTGTTGAACGTCCTATCCTCCTGGCTACTCTCCTCATGTCTTCCTGTCTCCATGTCCACATAGCTTTATATTCTCTTACCATAATATCTTCATGTTCCCATATCATCAAGTCCTCATGTACTTGTGTCTTTATGTTGTAATGCCTTCATGTTCTCCGGTCCCCTTGTCTTTATGTCCTCCTATCCTTGTTTTCTCATGTTCTGTCCTCTTCTTCTTGTGTCTTTATGTCCTCTTCCCATCATATCTTCATGTCCCCATGTCTCCATGTCCTTATTTTCTCATGTCTTTTATGTCCTCCTGTCCCCATCTCCTTGTCACCTTACTTACTACCCCAATTTCCTTCAATCTTCATGTTCTCTTCTTTTCATCTCTTCCTATCATGTCTTCATTTCCTCTTGCCCCCATTTCTTCATGTCCTCCTGTCCTCTTGTCTTTGTGTCCTTTTGCCCTCAGGTTCTTGTGTTTTCATTTCCTACCCTTCTCATGTCTTCCTCTCCTCATCTACTCAAACTTCATGACCTCCTGTCCTTGTATTATCATCTGTTCACCTGGCCCCGTTTGTTCTTCATTTCCTCATGAGGAAATTCATGTCTTTCTATTCTCATGTATTCCATCTATGTCCTTCTGTCATAATGTCCTCATTTTCTCATGTTCTCAGACTTCGTGCCATTCTGCCCTCATATCTTCATGTGCTCATTTCTTTATGCCCAATTGTCCTTTTCACCTCATATCTTTATATACTCTTACCCTTATGTTTTTATGACCCCATGTCTTCATGTCCTACTGTCCATATTTCCTCTTGTTTTCATGTCCATATGTCCTCATATTGTAATGTCTCATGTTCTCATATACCTCCCTCCTTGTGACCTTATGACTTCATGTTCATTATGATTTTAAACATATCCTAATATCCTCATGTACTCTTCATGTCCTCATGTCCTGTCCCCATACCCGGCACTCCTCTTATCTTCATTTCAAACTTATTTCTTCTGTCCTTGTGTTCTTGTGTCTTTCTGTCTTCATCTCCTTGTCTTCTCATTTCTTCATGTTCTTCTGTTCCCACATCTTTACTCATCGTGTTTTCATTTCATCTTGCCCTCCTGTTTTCATGTTCTCATGTTATCCTGTCCTCATTTCTTCACTTCCTCCTGTCCTAATATCTTCCTGTCAGATTGGTTGAGGGGAAGGACGTATCCCACCTGGAGTAGGTTCAACCCAGCTATGAGAACATAAAGCACTTCACAGTGAACTTCAAGTCTTTGTCTCATGCCTTTGTGTCTCCATATCTTAATGTTCTCCTGTCCTGTTTTCTCATGTCCTCATGTCCTTCTGTCATCATGTATTCTGGCCTCTTTTGTCCTGTTCCTCATATTTTGATATCTTTCTTTCCTTGTGTTTCCGTCTCTTCATTTTCTCATGTCTCTCTGACCCCATGTGTTCCTGCCCAATATATTTATTTTCTCCTTATTTGGTCCTCATGCCCTCCTGTCTTCATGTCCTTCTGTCAGACTGGTTGAGGGAACGGATGCATCCCACCTGGACAAGGTTCAACCCGGCTATGAGAACATGGAGCACTTCACAGTGAACTTTGAGTGTCAGCGGCGAGCACTGAGCAGCGTGGACTTTATCAGAGGTAACAAACAGATGCTCTTCAACACGTAAGCTGAACTCAGACCCTCAAAGCCATTAAACTAAATCTAACCTCAGACAGAGCAACAGAGATAAACAAAAAACAAATAGGAATGACAGTTTGCTGATTGATTCATAATCATGAGATGGTCCTTTTTTGTCTTCTGTAGCAGGTAGTGGTACTGCACCAACCACCTGTAGTAAATAAAAAAGAAGAAGGGAAGCAGCTTAGCCTGATGTAACAGATAGTAGATGGACAGACAGCAGATAGTGTGGGTATGTGTATGTGTGCAGTAGGACTGCATTTAGCAATCTACGATGATGGCGGGAAGAAAGTTGTTGAATGTGCAGTTTTAAGCTGAAGACATGATTGATTTTCCCAACAATCAATATATACCAAACTGAACCATTGGTTTTGTGACTGTCCAACCCCTAATGCTAACCTGCCATTACCTTTCCATGTGATTCCCAGTTGATGAAGACGATGATAATGATGAAGATGGTGAGGTCCCAGGGCTGACAGCAGGAGGAGCTGCAGGACTCTCAGCCAGTCAGCTGCTTCCTCTGTCCATCCCACCTCAGACCCCTCCCCCTCAGAAACCTGCAGAAGTCCCACCCACACAGACAAAAAGCCTTACCCCAGTGAGCCAGCCCTTGCCCCTTCTGCCCATCCAAACAACTAGCTCCTCCCCTCAGGTATGATATCACACATTGCATTCAGCAGCGGTTTGAACATTTCACAACCGATAACCAGTGATGGAGGAAGCACTCTGAAGTACTGTATCTTTCACTGTACTAAAAGTAACACGACTGCAGATTGCAAACACTCTTTTAAAGTAAATGTCCTGTAGAAAAAAATAACTCTCATAACCTAACCCTACACTGCTATTTATGAGGACAAACAAAGATCAAACCACAGGCTTCATCTTTAATATGTGTTGTATTTTAAAGCTTCTGATATTACCCATTCAAACTGAATGTAGTTGAACAGTTTTTCTTGTATTTCTTGTTCTCCTTCTCCTCCAGGTTCAGTCTGATCAGAACGACGCAGAGGACCCAGATGGACCCAAACACGTCTTCTCCTTCAGTTGGCTCAACCAGAAGTGACACGTTTCTTCTTCTCAGCTCATTTAAGTGAAATTTTTATATCTCTTGGGTTTTTTGGCCAAAACATGACATGCAAAAAAAAGCAAAAAAAAAAAAAAAGATCTTGCAGAAGTAAAATGTCAAAATGTAACACTAGGGAGCGTCCTCAGTGATAGCATGTTCTTACCAAATAAACCTGTTTTATGATTATAAACTATAATATAAAGTCCTTTTTCAAGATAACTCCTACTCCATTTTGTCTACCTATCTACACCATGATAGAACAATTTGAACCCTGCTCCTAGAATTCTAACCCTTTTTTTTGCCATATTTGTCATATTTCCAACATTCAAAGCCCCTACTCTCAGTCCTATGTAGGAAGACACTGGACTAGTAGTAGTAGAGTCCCATTTTATTTAAGAAATTTTGGGAACCTCTGATAGGCCTGCATTTTAGGAGTACAGTGTTCTCAATGGGTGATATGCAACTATGAGATCCTTAAGGTAGAATGGAGCCTGACCCTAAAGAGCTTTGTAGGTAAGAAGAAGGATTTTGATTTCACAGGAAGCCAGTGCAGAGAGGCTAAAACAGATGAGAAATGGCCTTTCTTCTGGTGCCTGTTAATATACATGAAGCTGCGTTCTGGGCTGGAGAATTCTTAGACACTTTTTGGTTCATCCAGATAATAAAGAATTGCAGTAATCGAGCCTGAAGTAACAAATGCTTGGACAAGTTTTTTTTTGGATATTTTAGAGACAGGAAATGTCTGACCTTTGCTGTTCTAGGCAGTCCTTGAAATATGTTCATTTCAACATTTTATTTCTAGTAGGCAGAGACATTTCTTGGTCAAAGATGACTTAATTATTCAGGATTTTATTTTTTTTTAGTCAGGATTTTAGTTTTTTCAGAAGTAGCAAACATTGCAGGTCATCCATGATTGCATATCCTTAAGACATGCAAGTTTTGTCACCTGGTTGGTTTCATTTGGCTTTTTGACAGGTAAACATAATGTATCATCATCAGAGACAGGGAATGTGGGGTGAGATAAGTAAAATCCCATGGCACCGCTAATGACGTCAGGGAGATTCCTCTCTCCAACACAAGATGACACATACACATACAGATAAGACATGCAAAATAACATAAAAATGATTAACACAAAGAAAAACACAAACTCCTTGCTATACCTATTAACCCCAAAATCCAAACAAGTTGAACATCTTCTAGATTATGCAATATTTTCATAGAAAACCTTATTTGCTCTCAATTTTGTATGGAATTCTACGGTTTTCAGTCACATATTCACTTGGGAAATCCTTTTTAAAAATGTTTTCAGGTTTATTGCTTTACAAGTATTATCTCGGCCGGAAGAACACAATAACATAAAAAACTCTAGACCATGCGATATTTCAGGAGATGGGCTTTAGAAGGGAGACATAGAAGTTCAGGTGGACCTTGAGAGAGGCGGCAGTTTCAGGCAGACCCCCAAGGGTTTGATAACCTTGTACCAGGGGGCCAGCTTGGGGGACTCAACCTGCAAGTGCAGGTCCTTGGTGGTGAGCCACACCTTCTCGCCTGGAGCATGAAGAAGAAGCAGCTGAACATGTCTGTGAGGATGTCACTGACCAGGGCCTGAAATAACGCTGGGTTGTTGGTGAGGCCAAACTCAGGACAAACTCTGTGTATGAAGTACAAAGTGTGGAGCATGCTACAGATAATCATTCACATATTGCCCAATTTGGAGCCCAAAAAATTCAAATTTTCCCGAGTGCATGTAGGAAACTTTTTTCATGGTTTTGACATTGGCGTCTCTGTTTCTTTGATCAGGTGCTATTGAGAATAGCTAGTAGAAACACTAGGCTATCCCCTCCCACCCCAGCCACCAGGTCACCAACTCATCTAAAATATTTCTAACTTTCTGTCATGGTCTGCCTAATAAATGTCTGGAGCATTTTGAAGGGCTGGATAAAGAGTCATAGCCATAGTCATAGCACAGCTCTTCAGGCAGCTTTCCATATGTATTCTGAATTTATAACAATATGTGTAATAAAGTGTTTAGTGCTTCTATGCTCTTGCATATGTATTAATTATTTCAATCAATCAGTTTTATTTACAAACTGCAGCAGATGTTTTCTTGCTCTATGGGCATTGTTCTGCATTCTTCATATGTGCACATGCACAAGTACATGTATTATTATTCATTATTACTAGTGTTATTAATATAAAAATACCACAGCTTTGGAAGTCACAACATGCACTATATTTCGTATGTGTTTAAATTCCCCCCCAATCCTGAGGTAGCTAAACATTGTTGCCAGGTATGGCCATGGGTGTTAATTAGTAACAAGTCAAGTCAAGTACAAATCCTCCAAAAAAAGTAGTATAATGAAGTACACAAATGTTGTTACTATACACCTCTGGAGGTGACAAAAAACTCATCACATACTGTTCAGGATAAAGTCTGCTTTATGGGGTCATGATAAGAGTGAGAGCTCTGTTAACCTTGGAATATTTCCTGGATTGGTGGATTTAGTTGTTTGACACTGTTTTTAGGGAACTTACTCTGTCCAAAATGAGCTCCTGACTGTATGTTTGTTGCAAGGGAACAAATAATAAAGAAACCTAAAAGAGTGTTTTTGTATTAATCTAGACAGATGAGTCAATCAACATTTCAACAGTCTCCAGTTGTGCTTGTACTACAGTACATTGTAACAAACACAGGGTGCAGGAAAGATTTCTTTTTTATTTCATTCCTCTACAGACAGCTACATATGAATCCATTGCTACTGAGTGTCTTGCTGCCATCCTTCCTGAGGATTAGAAAAGCAAACTAATCTTCCAGGTGTATGATGCAGCCCATGTAAAGAGGGCTGCCACTGCAAGTGTTCACAAGGAAATCAAAGATGTGTACCTAAATGCCTACTATAACCACTGCTACACACACTAACTCAAGCTGACAGTTCTCCATAAAATGGTGGCCCAAAGACTGCCAACATCCAGCAATGTCAGATGGAACTTTCACAGTTGAGCCAACAACACAATGTTTGAGCACAGAGAGGATCTCATTCAGTGTTTTGAGAACACACGAGACTCAGATGACTTTGACCCAAATATGATCAGAGTGGCAGTAGCCATGGCCATACTACTGAAACATTAGGACTGTAAGTTCTTTCTGGAGCTTTTTCACCACATCATGCCACATGTGCATTTTCTTTATGCCAATTGGTTGGTAATATGATCATTACTTTTTTCAATATGATCTCTTTTCTCCTTTTTGATTACTATTATGACTTCTTCTTATCCTTCACAGAAATTCCCTCCATTCCATGACTGAGAAAAGCAGTGGCTCTCTGACAGCAAAATGGCATCATGAATTCAGTTAGAGGATCGTCAAAGGGTTGAAGAAGAGGTTATTTTATGTTGTAGTAATCTGTCATAATCCATGTTTTATTGGAGTTGTAATGTTTGTTAGAGAAGAATGGGTTTTGAAAACACATGAACATGAAAATTATACATTTTAATGTGTAATTTTGATGTTGCAGAGATATTTCATCCTATCACCTGATCACAATTAGTCTGACATTTAATGAAAATGAAAACATGTCTGTGTAGATTCTCATTCATCCAGGTCATTGTAGTGTCAAAGACGCCCCCTGTCCAGGAGGCTTCTTCAGTTCTGGCCTGGAAAACAGGAGCTTATATCTCTGGATCACTTGTTGAAACTGTAAACAACACTTTCATTCTATAACCATGGTCATATAAGTCACACTTCAAGGTGTGGAGTGAGAGTCGTTGTGGTTACATGATCCAGAGAATGAGTCCTGTTCTGATGGTGAAGAGTTAAAGTTCCTGGGATGAGATCTCAAAGCAGGATGGTATGTAGCAGATAGATTATGACGTAACCCACCTCCTCTTTTCAAAGTCGGTCTTTCTAAATGGACATAGATGGCCTCCTTCACTCGCCTCTCAAACCACCTGTCCTCCTTGTCTAAGATGTGAACGTCCATATCTTTAAAGGAGTGTCCCTTGCCCCCCAGATGTACTGCTAGGCCCTGTCCTGATGTGGTGCCTCTCCTGTGTTGTGCCACGCATTTATGGAGTGGTTGTTTGGTTTCTCCAATATATAAATCCGGGGACTCTTCACTGCATTGTACAACATAAAACCACATTGTTGAGGTTTTGTCTTGGAGTTTGGGGGTGGACCAGTCTCTGTCTGAGGGTGTTGCCAGGCTTGAAATAAACCGGGATGTTGTGTTTGCTGAAGATTCTTCTCAGTGTGTAATCGTAAACAACGAAAGAACAACGCTTTTATTGTGAAAACGGTGACAGGAAGTCATCTTGTAGCTCGGCTCGCTTGACATCAGAGCAGGTCGGGTGGGTTCGGGTGTTCTCGGTTAGTTTCATCCCGCCCTTCACAGGCGCGGAGCGACATGACAACCGGATCCCGCATAGTCTGGCTGCTTCGGACGGGCCGGATACAGACCGGAACAAACCGGGTATCGTGCTGTTTTTGGAGACACCGAGTAGTTCGGCGCAGCGGAGCGGGGTAGCAGCGCTCTCCCGGCGGCTGCAGCTCCAGACTTCCTACCGCTGATTCCGGAGCATCCAGGGCCGTCAACATGTACCAGGTCCAGGTGAGCTTTTACCGGACATTACTAAGGACATTTACGGGACATTACCGGGCCTCACACATCATAGCTTCATTTATGTTAATACAGCAAATTCTCAGTTACATATCCTAACGTAAAATCCGGTTTATACTAGCCAGGGATTAAAACAAAATATTTATATTAATATATAATATATTTATTATTATATATATCGACTAGTTTGACATTATTATTATTATTATTATTATTAATATTATTATTATTATTATTATTATTAGTAGTAGTAGTAGTATTGATAATAACAATAATAATTATAATAATCTTTGAACAATACCAGCTCATATTTCTATGATGATGCTGCAACTATTGATTACTTTCACCACCAATTAAACTATTGGTTTTGTTTTATTGATACTTTTTTTTGCTTCTTGTGATTCAGCGTTTTAATCTTTTTAATAGTCATTGATGCAAGCTGATTTATTTAATGATTGCATTGGTTGAGAGTTGCCTTGGATTTAATTTAGACTAATAGCAAATATTCACATTTAATACTAAACTAAACAATCAGAAAATTTAATTATACAATTATTCTGAATGTTAGAAAGACAATAATTGCTTAATGAATCATCAGAATCATTGTTTGCCTTTGCTTTGACATTACTTATATTTATTGATGAATTATATTATGATAATATGTAATTGTATTGATCTCTGTGGTATGTTTCTGTGTTCAGGGTTGTAACCTTCAGTATAAAGCATCTGCAGCTTCTGGTTGTTTGAGATTATAAAGCTGCCAGTGAATAGATTTACAGCTCTGTTATCGAGCTGTGAGAAGAATGGGAGGCAGCTGCTGTTTCATAATTTTCACATAACTTCAACTCCACGAAGTTCATCGTCCAGCCGCTTCAGCTTAAGTCTGTTCATCATCACATTTACTTCTGTGGAGATGATTTATTTCTTTATAACATAAACATGACAGCTGTGTAGCAGCCTTATTAAATACCATCAGATTATCGATCATGATTGAATTGAGGCAACAATAACATTAGATGTTCAGTCCCTCAGTCTGATGTGTGTGCATGTGCGTGTTTTTTGAAAGTTTTATGAAATTTACAGACCATACATTTTGTAATTTCCACCCAAATATAGGTGGGGCATGGGAGCGTGACAGGAGGCAGGGGATAGGGTATGATATGGATATATAACATGGTACTCTGGGACAGACAGAGACAAATAATACATAAAAAATATTTTAAATATATAATAAAAAATTTGTATATCAAAATGACTCATTGAAATCATGATAAATGATGCTATTATGCTTTTGATCCACCAAGAGGGACAAAACTAAATTACAACATAGATTTGCCCTAAGTAAGCTTAATCAGTAATTTAATAATTAGTAAGAACAATAAAAATGTATTTAAGCAGATTAGTATAAGTATTATAAAATAACTGAGACCTGAAACGAAAACTACTTTAAAAAAGCTCTGTCAATTTTAAATCAAATCTGATGGATTTTACCATTCAAATCATGTAAAAAAACATCAGAGGGACCAGCAGTGTGATTGTTTAGTCAGTCTTTATGAAGCCGCTTGGCAAGTCCCTTCCTCTCATTATGTCCAGAGAAGAAGGTTGTCCACCTCCCTGTGAGGAGGACGTTTAAGACATCCAGAGGATTTCTGAGGAGTGTGGCACTCACCAGGGGAATGGACTCCTCTGACCTTGGTGACAGAAGGAATGCAAGTGGTGAATAGATTAAAGGACTTTTCTGAAGAGACTGGACACAGCGAAGGGCAGCTTGCCGCCTCTCCTCTAATTACACACTTGAAGAGCTGCAGAGATTTTTCTGCTGCTGCAGGCACAACTCTTCATCATAAAGGAACTCCTGGACATCTGAGGACATGCAGTTACATTCACTGTATGTGTGAAGTGCAGTAACCTCTGTCAGTGGCAGTGACCTTTGCCTTTTATTTTCTGAATAAGCCGATTTCTTGTAAGTGCTACTTGTGTAACGAGAACTGTAGTATGACCGCATTTAGCTCTCTATGATTTAATTTGTTCTACTGGCATAACTTGCAGTTAGCTGTATAACACTGGCAAGGGGGAAGGGCACTAGTCTTGCTTCATACCTGGACAGATGAACAGGATACTTTTTCAACTGTTTATGACACGGGAGGTCCATAGGACTATGACAAGGCAGTGGATGCACAGAACAAATATTTTCTGCCTCAGGTGAATACCATGTTTATGAGTTAATTTTCCTACTAAATATTAATGAACAATGGAAAGATAGTTCACCAGTTTGTAATGCAGTTGTGGCAGACTGCCAAAAGACTGTGCTTTTGGGGCTGAAATTGCTAACTAATGGCTAAGGGATGCTGTGCTGAGTAGATGCATGTTGGAATATGTGCAAATAAAGTTGCTTGAGGAGAGCTCGCCATTGACTGACAAGAGTGGTAGAGATTGTTAACCAGTGTGGGGAGAGAAAGAACACTTTAGATGTTGGCACAGCTACCACTTTTCAAATGATGTGCAATGCTCAGCGTGTGGACAAACCTGCAGGAAGTACAGTGGTAAAGAGCATTGTGCCACAATGTGCAAACACAAAGTTATGAAGGGTCCAGTAGACTCAGGAAAGGAAAAAAAATCAGGAAAATGATTTTGCAGATGACTCAGGGGCTACAACCAACATAGAAGATGAGTGGATATGGCAAAGATTACAGATAGAAAATATAAACTGTAAGTCATCCAAGTTATATAAGAAACTATATACATACTTATCAAATAAGCCACTGCCAGTGAAGAGAGTCTTAAAATGAAGTGAAGATAGGTAAAAGCGAAACCAAAGCAACAATTATAGTAATAGGTCAAGGGGGACCGCTGCTAGGTAGATAAACAGACAAAAAAAATAGGAGTACTAAAGGTAGGTGTAGATGTAGCAGTAGCCACTGATGTAAAGGCAGGGGTTAGGGGTTAATACCCAAAGCTACAAAGCTACAAGGTGCAAACAACGTAGCACTCATACTATAATCACCAAGATGTATACTCTTCCATGAGGTTCCAAGTGGTTCAACCTGGTAACAGATTGAGTGTTGCTTTCTCTGCCTCCACCTAATGACTTTCAAGTAATACACATAGATGGAAAGTACAACATTACAGATCCTGTGTCTCGTTTCCTGTGGGACACTGCTAAGAAGGTGACTCACAAACATGTAGTGGAAGAAGATGTGCACTTTGTGGAGATTCAGGCAATACATACCATACCAGTGCTGACCATAAAATAGGTAGTGAGAGTCTAAGCAGAGCATGAGGAACTGTCTGAGGTGAGAAAGAAATTTAGACAGGGCAGTTTAAAAAGTGCTCAACATATGCCACGGACAAACTGTGTGTGCAGTTAGTGTAGAGAGGGACATGGAATGTCAAGGTTTAGTCTTTGCTCATTAAGGACACTTAGGCATTGTGTGGACAAGACAGCAATTGAAGGCAAAGGTGTGGTGGCTGTGAATTTAGGAAATATGCCAACTTATGTCATGGTTGCCAACTAGTAGTACTGCCAGACATACCAGAGCCATTGCAGCTCACCATTCTCTCTGGTGGACCCTGGCAGGACATTACACTTGTTAGGTCCGTAGAGATGTGTTTCTCTGTTTAGAGATCATTTTTAGCTGCTATTGTCTTCCTGCCTCTATCAGGTCTGACTGTAGATCACACTTCTTGTTGTCACTGTTCCAGGACTTCTGTCAAGAGTACAACATAAAGACAACACTTAAATAGGTACAGGTGAATGCAGAAGTCGAGCAGTCATCATGAAAATTATCTGCATTACATAGGCAGGGGATTGGATTGATGGAAGGAGCTGCAATAATATGTCACCATTCATAGATACGTTGACCACCATACGTAGGAGAGTATAGAGGAGGGAAGTTCAATCAAAAGCTCAGTCGAAAGCTGTCACCCATCAGTACACCAAGGAGTGATCTTGTGGCCAGGGACACTGATGCTGAGTGCAAGGGCAAGTCCAAAATGTAAGCGTATGACCAGCACAGAGCCAAACTGAGCACAGTGCAGGGAGAAGATGTGGTGCTTTTGAAACAGGACAAGACAGATGAGTTCAAAACAGCATTTAGCAAGACAACACATGGTAGTTGAGAAATACCACATGCCAATGTATACATACCAGCTGAGCACCATCTGGTGAAAGTGGAACTTAAAGGTGGTGAGGTCCACACCAGAGACAATCGCTCAGGGGTCATTACCATGACGAACCCTGTTCATGTGTCTGTTTGGTGAAAAGAATGCACAATGCTATAGGGAAGATTTTACTTGAAAGATATGAACGTTTATTCCGACAGAGAACATTGTAATGATGATCAGATTTATTATGGATGTTCAAGTAGCCTTACTTGTTTGTTCATGTAAAACAGGGGTCACCAACCCTGGTCCTGGAGGGCTACTGTGGGTGCAGGTTTTTGTTCCAACCAGGCAGTTACACACCTGTTTCTACTAATGAAGGTCCTTAGCAAGGGCTCTATTGGTTAATTAGTAGAATCAGAATCAGGTGTGTTCCTGCCTGGGTGGAACAAAAACCTAGACCCATAGTAACTCTCCAGGACCAGGGTTGGTGATCCCTGATGTAAAGGATACAGGAGGGTTATAAACTAACAGAGACACCATGAAGTAAAGTGCAGTGGCATTTGTGTCTCTGTCTGTGCATGATTTAATTAATTCCACTGGCATAACATGCATTTAGAGGTGTTACACATCCTGCAGCACTGCTCGTTGATTCACTCCACACTGCTTCCTTGTCCTGTCATTCTCAGCAACACAGACCAAGTCTGAAATGGATCTGATGAACTATTCTCATCATATTGTGCTATTGGAACTACCGTATGTGCTTCCAGTAGCACAAGTGTTCAATAGATATGACATATTTTGTATTTTGTATGTGTGTACAAAAAAGTTCAGAATTTTCTTTTCACTTGGTACTTCATTGATCCACCTTCAATTTTGTGCAGCAACAATACCATGTTGAAAAGAGTTCAGGTTAGCACCAGTTATTCTAACTGAAGCTGATCTTTCATCATTCTATCATGAAGCTGACAAATCACTGTAATGTGCCTACCTATTTGTTTGTTGAAATATGAGCTATATATATATATATATATATATATATATATATATATATATATATATATATATATATATATATATATATATATATATATATATATATATATATATATGCTTTTTTTCTGTCATATTTTAAACCAAGCTAGTTGTTACTGAACCAAAGGACTGTTTTGTCCTGTTGAGTGCATTTGACTGAAATTAATGGCTTTATTGGAATCATAGCATCTTTAATTTTTAACATATTATTTTTTACATATAATATATATATTTTTAACCACGTATCTGTCAATCCTAGTGACATTCCTGGTCTTGCTGCAAAGACTGTCAAGAGCTGCCGGGCAGAGTCACCTGCACCTTTACAAGGGCTGGGCCATATGGACCAAAATTCAAATCTCAATAGTTCTTTCCTGAATTGCTTGATATTTTTTGTTGTGTAGAAATCAATGTTAGCTTAATGCTGTCAATTATTTTGCTCACATTAGTGAAACCAAGTTCACAATGGGCCAAATTAACTTAAGCTTACCTTAAGTTATGTAACGTTAACTGGCATAAATATATTGTGAACTGTTTAACTTGTAAAATCTTACTCAGTTATGTCAAGCTCACAACTTTAGTCTACTTTTATCTCTGACTAGTGTTTTGATTTAACTGCTGACATACAGCTAACTGTGTCCGCAGTGGTGGCGGCAGCAGTTGAAAACATGGAAGATTACATGTCAGTGTCCTAAAAAGAATTAGTATTAGTGTGGTATTAGTTTATATTTTTGTCCAAACTCGTCCATAAATGTGTTCACCAACATTCATCATTTCTTCACCTATTTGTCTGAAATCGAGCAAACATGATGCATTCAGCTGAAAGTCCCTAGTAACATGGTCAGCCAATAAAGTGAAACTGGTCACTGCTTTACACTGCTAAGTGATTCACGTGCTTGAAAACTGCGTAGGAAACCCCCACTACCACTAATGAACAGTACTTTTATCTGTAGTTTATCTTCTGACAGGACTCTGTGGAGGTGAAGAGATGTAGTGCTGGTGTATTTGCATTAATACTTAACTCATTGGCTGCCAACAATATTTATAAATGTAGATCTTAATGATGTTTGTAAATGTCATTTAGACTTTTCTTAACAGGGTGGGCTGGTGAATAATCTAACTAAGTTTGGTATTAAACATAAGCCATGTAAACATACATTTTATTGACCAGATGACCCTGTGGATGGCAGCAGGGCCAGGGAAGAGAAGAACATGGGATCATGGGCTGTTTTGAATCATACGACAGAAAATGACAGAGATCAACTGGAATGTGAATTTTTGAACCATAATTTTACAACCAGAGCCAAGGGTTGGGAGTAGTTTATGGTTTTCACTAAAACCAAACTCACCAGTTTCATCTGAGCTCAGCTCACAGAACAATTACGGGTCAGATGCATTTAGTAAGCCTACTCCAGATTCCTCAGATGAGTGGTTACTGACTGGATCATGCGAGAGCAGCTGTGCCTCATCCCCAGGAGGACCTGGGAGACATGAGGAAGGTAAGCTAACTTTTACTTTTTTGATCTCCTGACAGGCTAAACACTGTTTTACTGTAGCCTAACAACTGTTGCTAGCAGCCTACTGATTTAATTTTAATTTAACGTTGCATATCACGCATGCTGCAGAGTTCCAACTTCTGTTGGCAGTGTCGAGAAGAAAGGTAAAAAGTATTCTCTGCATCATACCGAACTGCAGGAATCTTTTCTTAGCAAAATAATTTTATGGTAGCCTAATTGTAGATGTAATTTAGACCAACTCTCATTGGCAGTGTCGAAAGCAAAAGTAACAAAAGGAAATGTTATCATTTACAATAAAAGGAATGGCCTACAGGCAATATAGGCCTAGGCACACACACACATATATGGTAAATGGCCTGCATTTATATAGCACCTTTCTAATCTTTTTCGACAATCAAAGCTTTACACTACAAGTGTCCATTGACCCATTCACACCACATTCATACATTGACAGCACATGTCATCGGAGACAAATCAGGCTTAAGTATCTTGCCCAAGGATACAACAATATGCAACTTGGAGGAGCCGGGAATCGAACCACCAATTTTCTGACTGGTGGATGACTATATATATATATATATATATATATATATATATATATATATATATATATATCATGCATCAAGTAATCAAGTAGAGGTTGTCAGCAAGATTTTCTATGGCACAAAATCCCTTTCACTGCATCCCTTGGAGCCTGGATTGCAGTAGAGCTGGATTGCGATCTGCCAGCTAAATCCCTGGACCTCTTTCTGACTGATTAGTTGCTTCAGCATATAGCGGATCAGACCAATGTGTATGCCCGCCAAACACGCCCTGACAGTCTGCCAAATAGCATAGTTAATAGCTGGAAACCATTGTCAGCCCTAGAACTAAAAACTTTCTTTGGATTCAGTTTTCTGATTGGCTGTGTCATAAAGCTAAACCTTGAGTTGTACTGGAGTGTGGGTGAGGTAGATACCATACCCTATTTCACCAGGAACAGACAGATTTCAGATTATATGGAGGTTCCTTCATTACAGCAATAATGCAACACTTGATCTGACTGACAAAATGTACAAAATCCACCAAGTGTTGGATTACATTGTGGAACAGTTTAGGGACATGTATCAACTGGGCCAAAACACTTGCATTGATGAGGATATGATGCTGTGGCAGGGGTCCTTATCTTTTTGGGTATATAATCCATAAAAGCCTGTGAAATATGGCATCAAATCATACATACTGTGTGACTCTGCTAAAGGTCCTTATTTAACATGAGGCCTTATGTAGGGTAATCTAGTAATCGCCAGATATTGTGTTCTCTCTCCTTGATTGTCTCCCAGGTTATAGATTTATTATGGGAAATTTGTGCAATTTTATAGCACTGAATGTGGAAAACTATTTGTCATAAAGCCACCAGACCTGTGGTCCTCAGACACACAACCAGTGAGTGTGAAGTGGATCAGATGAATGCTGTCAAGACATTAAAATATAAACTATGATCATACAGAATGACAGAGATGTGTTTTTATGCTGATGCTAATAAAAATGCACTTATTTTGTTATTTATGTTTTTTGTCAAGCTTGGGCTGATTGTAGATTGCTTGCTGATTGCTGAATGTTGGTCTGCACCCTGACTAAAGTGATTAATTGATTACGTCACTATAAATGCTCTGATGTTCTGAGTGGATATGTTGCTAATCACATGATGAATTGAGCTGCAAATTCTTTACTCTGCAGGCTCCTGTAGTCATCCTGTACTGTAGATACAGTTGGAGCCACAGGGGGGCACTTGCTTGTACAGGATTAATTATCAGTAGAGCTGCTGCATCATTGGATGATATAAATATCTGAACTCTCCAGGGGAAACATTCCTCCAGCTGCTGCTGCCCTTGGCACAGTTTACCTGATGTTTAATACTTCACTGACTCCATCTGAGTCAGCAGCTGTCACTCAGAGTCCAGCAGCAGGGACGTCCCCATAATAACCAATGTCAAGTTTATTTAGATAGCACATTTAAAAAAGCTGACGCTTTACCAAAGTGCTTTACAGAACAATGAAAGAATATGAAACTAAATAAATCTAATTCAATGAAAGTGACTATAGTCCAGCAAAAGTTAAAGTGAACAAATGTGTATTCAGTTGTGGTTTAAAGGTGAAAAGGCTCTTTTATTAAAAGAAGAAAAGTATTATAGTAGCAGTTTAGTATAACGGTGGCATTGCAGAGATATTAACAGTAATATATTCATATTACAGTAGTAGGATTACTACTAGACTACTAGTATTTGTAGTCGTATTACATAAGTGTTACAGTAGTACTATTACATCTATGAATGCTGCAGCCAGTTATTCTTCTCTGAGAGAAGTAAAGACAGCAGCACTCATGAACTTTTCATACAAAATTAGCTCTTTTGGTGTTGACTACAGTCACAGTAGCGTGTAGAGTAGAGTAGAGTGTAGTAGAGTGTTAGCGTGAGAAATAAAGTAGCAGCTAAACCGGCTAATGTGTGATTCTGTGAGTTTTGACAGACATTACACTACTATGCGTGCAGCGATTCAGAATGTTTTTTGTTTTTATCCTGTAGCTCTCCAGTGAACACTTCCATTTCTCTGGTGAACACATCTATCTATCTATCTATCTATCTATCTATCTATCTATCTATCTATCTATCTATCTATCTATCTATCTATCTATCTATCTATCTATCTGTCTGTCTGTCTGTCTGTCTGTCTGTCTGTCTGTCTGTCTGTCTGTCTGTCTGTCTGTCTGTCTGTCTGTCTGTCTGTCTGTCTGTCTGTCTGTCTGTCTGTCTGTCTGTCGATGCGTCTGGCTGTCTGTCTATTTTTTAGATCCCTATGGTATGAAGTCTGTTTCTTCTGACTTAAGATCAGTATCTGGATCCTTCGATGATCTGAATATGTTTATCATTTTTAGTTTTAGTAACAAAGAAAAAAAACTGACCAGATAATACTCCCGCTCTCATTCTGACAATGACAGCGCCACTGCCAACTACTGTAGTCGATGTGCAATTACACTGTATTCTAGTATGGCAAAAAGCATGTTCTCAGGGGTCACAACCCCCCCAGGTGGGCACACTGTACTCTCTGTACTTTTACTCAAAAGTAAAAAACTATTTGAGACCTAATCATCATATTCATGATACACGTTTTTTTCCTGAAACATGAATAGTTAATTTTTGGCTGGTTTATATATTCTGAAACTCATTTATTTGTGTTTTTCTCTCCTTATGTATCATGTTATTGTCATTTCAGGGATCTTGTTGTTGACAGATAAACAGTTAGGACAGAGTCTAACGTCAGGCAGCGAGCAGTTGATTGACAGCTGTTGGTTGGTGTGTTCTACTGTTGTAGGGGAAAGGGGAAAGGGTCGTTGCCATGGTGCTGAAGGAGCTTCCTGGTAAAAAGACAGCCTCAGAAGGAAACCCCCTCCTCGCCGTGACAACTAAGGTTGGCATGACGACCATGCTTATTGTTGTTATTTATCTGGAACTTCTTTATCAGAAACACAATGAACTAATGAATTCTTGAATGGATCATTAGTATGAATGCAGCTTTGTTCAGTCAGGATTATAAATCTTATATTATATTTCATTTATTTTATATTTTCTTTATTTTTATAATGCCCTTTAAACAGAATATAAGAGGTAAATAAAAACACGTGATCCATAATTACATATGATATATGATTTCTCTTCATTCTCTTCAAGATCACTATATATATATATATATATATATATATATATATATATATATATATATATATATATATATATATATATATATATATATATATATATATATATGCAGTTCAGAAATTGTGTTCGGACATTGTGACATTGAGGTATGTCTTCTGGATGTGTAAATAGATCAGTGTTTGAATGATTAATCTGAGTAGACTAAGTAGATTTGATAGAGATGATCAATAGATTAGTTAGTTAGCACAGAGCTCAGACAAGATTTTAATCAGATATTTTATCAGAAAAGTTTATTAAATTATAATTTTTATTTATTTCAGTTTTTTTTTCTGATATCAATTATCAATACAAGAGTTGAACACAGCTGCTGAACTACTGAGTATACACAACAACAACAACAACAATAACCACAAATCATGAGGACTGCATTCAAAACACGGCAGAGCTTCTGAATATATCAATAACAAGATAAGTCTGGCTAAATTAACAGTATTTAAAAGTTTAAATTGGGTTAATTTTTAGAATTGTTTATTTCAAAAATACAATAAAATTATAAAATTATACAAATAAACTGTGAGTGCATATAAACATCCTAAGACATCTCAATATTTGTAAACAATAAAGCAACTTTTTGGTGATGATTTTATTACTTTAAACATAGAATACTACAGTACATTTTACAGAAAATTATGTCATTAAACCCAGTTCACATTGTGTAATGAATTGCCTAGTTATTTGTATTGTAGCTTTGTCAGCTCATTGTTACATACATTAAATTGTTTATTTTTAGCAGTAAATACACATATTCAAAACTTATTTGAGATTTTATATATAACCATGTGTATGTGTAGTAAATAGTTGCAGTATCATCAGCTTCTCTAATATTCCTGTTTTATATCAAACCCTTGACTTTGTGAAAGGATCTCAGCTGCGAGTTTATCAGATGTTAAAGAGATGTTTTTTTCTTGTGTTGATGAGCTTCTTCCTCAGGATTACAGCAACTGACTTGTGAGCATTAGGATTATTATAATTGTGAAGGCTAGGGCCCGAGCCCAATGACTATTTCTTCTTCTTCTTCTTCTTACATTTTGCACAGATTTTTCATGATTTTCACACATAGCTAAAGGAACTAGACATAAGGAATTTCATCACTAACTTCAAATTCAGTCTGAATCATATTCGGATTTTGGAGATGATGAAAAGTTATCAGAATCTTCCTCTGACATTGTTTCTGGTTGCTGTGACACAGCCATGATTTCCCACATCTCGCCATGTAATAGGAAGTTGCGAGCAAATGTCTCATGCTCCATCAGTGACTGAACTCACATACACAACCACATTGAGTCATAATGCCACCTTCTAGCAATATAAAGTAACTGCAATGTAGTAAATCATATTAACTGATCAACTGATTGATTAATTGATTGACTGTGTGTGTGTATTATCCAGCTGGTCGGTGAGCAGCAGGAGAGTCGACCTCTGCTGAGTCCCTCCATTGATGACTTCCTGTCAGAGAGCCAGAGCGACTCCATCTCCAGCTGTCCCCACCCCCTAAACTCCGGCACATCAGGTAGACACCTGGTCTAAAACCTGAGACAGGGTAGAGAGAACAGAGAGTGGACATCTCTGTCCTCCCTTGCTCTTCTCTGTCCTTGCTCCTCAGTTGTCTTTTATTGTCCTCCCTTGTCCTTCACTGTCCCCCCGTCCTCCTCTGTCCTTTGCTATCCTCCTCTGTCCAGGGTTCCCACGGGTGCTTGAATTCCTTGAAAATGCTTGAATTTCAATTCAGTGTTTTCAAGGTTGTGAAAATGCTTGGATTTTTTGTGAAGTGCTTGAAAATGCTTGAATTTTGTCTATCTCAATAAACCAAGAGAAAACAAAAATGTTTCCTAAGCGGCTACGCGCTTGATCCGATACCTTTACATGCAGTGAAAATACAGAGGCTTGCGAAACTATTTGGCTCCCTTGAACTTTGTGACCTTTTGCCACATTTCAGGCTTCAAACATAAAGATATAAAACTGTAATTTCTTGTGAAGAATCAACAACAAGTGGTTCACAATCATGAAGTGGAACACACTTTATTGGATATTTTAAACTTTTTTAACAAATAAAAAACAAAAAATTGGGCGTGCAAAATCATCCAGCCCCTTTACTTTCAGTGCAATAAACTCTGTCCAGAAGTTCAGTGAGGATCTCTGAATGATTCAATGTTGACCTAAATGACTAATGATGATAAATGGAATCCACCTGTGTGTAATCAAGTCTCTGTATAAATGCACCTGCACTGTGATAGTCTCAGAGGTCTGTTTAAAGTGCAGAGAGCATCATGAAGAACAAGGAACACACCAGGCAGGTCCGAGATACTGTTGTGGAGAAGTTTAAAGCTGGATTTGGATACAAAAAGATTTCCCAAGCTTTAAACGTCCCAAGGAGCACTGTGCAAGCAATAATATTGAAATGGAAGGAGTATCAGACCACTGTAAATCTACCAAGATCTGACCGTCCCCATAAACTTTCAGCTCATACAAGGAGAAGACTGATCAGAGATGCAGCCAAGAGGTCCATGATCACTCTGGATGAACTGCAGAGGTCTACAGCTGAGGTGGGAGAATCTGTCCATAGGACAACAATCAGTCGTATACAAGAAGGAAGCCATTTCTTAAAGATCTCCATAAAAAGTATCGTTTAAAGTTTGCCACAAGCCACCTGGGAGACACACCAAACATGTGGAAGAAGGTGCTCTGGTCAGATGAGACCAAAATCTAACTTTTTGGCAACAATGCAAGACGTTATGTTTGGCGTAAAAGCAGCACAGCTCATCACCCTCAACACACCATCCCCACTGTCAAACATGGTGGTGGCAGCATCATGGTTCGGGCCTGCTTTTCTTCAGCAGGGACAGGGAAGATGGTAAAATTGATGGGAAGATGGATGGAGCCGAATACAGGACCATTCTGGAAGAAAACCTGATGGAGTCCGCAAAAGACCTGAGACTGGGACGGAGATTTGTCTTCCAACAAGACAATGATCCAAAACATAAAGCAAAAGCTACAATGGCATGGTTCACCAAAAAACATATCAAGGTGTTAGAATGGCCAAGTCAAAGTCCAGACCTCAATCCAATTGAGAATCTGTGGAAAGAACTGAAAACTGCTGTTCACAAACGCTCTCCATCCAACCTCACTGAGCTCGAGCTGTTTTGCAAGGAGGAATGGGCAAAAATATCAGTTTCTCGATGTGCAAAACTGATAGAGACATACCCCAAGCGACTTGCAGCTGTAATCGCAGCAAAAGGTGGCGCTACAAAGTATTAACTCAATGGGGCTGAATGATTTTGCACAGCCAATTTTTGGTTTTTTATTTGTTAAAAAAAGTTTTAAATATCCAATAAAGTGTGTTCCACTTCATGATTGTGTCCCACATGTTGTTGATTCTTTACAAGAAATTACAGTTTTATATCTTTATGTTTGAAGCCTGAAATGTGGCAAAAGGTCACAAAGTTCAAGCCACTGTAAATAACTCGTCTGCTGATACATACAATACTTTAGCCCCCTTCAGGCATTTGTCACTGTTATTGTGCTATGGTAGTGACACAATGCACTGTTCACAAGATGAGAATACAAGCCAATTCACAATTAGTTAAAAATCCAAACATTCAATCTACCACCATATGAAATAATGCTAATTAAACCCATACTATTATGCCATACAGTGGCGCTGCTGCACTTCTCATGGCCATCATGGCAAACACGAGTAGGCTACCTATTTGAAGGTGCTTGAAAAGTGAAAAACTGGTGCTTGAAGGTGCTTGAAAAGTGCTTGAAATTGTTTTAATGAAAAAGGTGTGGGAACCCTGTCTGTCCTTCTCTGTCCTCCTCTGTTCACTGTCTTCCTCTTGCTTCTTTCAGACTGTCCTTGTCTCAGAAGCGAAATGAAGTTTCAACAGGAATAAGCAGCAGCTCCTTCTTATGTGTTCTGTATGCTCCTCAGTCCTTCACTGTCCTCCTCTGTCCTCCACAGTTCACTGTCTTCCTCTGTCCTCAGTGTTCATTAGAGTCTGTTGCTCTTTGTTTCAGACTGTCCTTGTCTCCGAAGCTAAACATAAGTCGGCAGCTGAGGTTTCATCAGGAATAAACGGCAGCTCAAGGTCACATGACCGAGGTCAAATCAGATTCATAATCCTTTGATATTAATTGTTGTTTCAGGTTGTGCACACTTTGGCAGGAGACAGGTACATCAGAGAGGCAAAACAGCTGTACTGGAAGAAGTAAAAGAGAACTCTCGCACACTGTCGATAACTAGCTAAGTAAATGTACCTAAACAACATTTCTGTTCTCAGACTGTCATTAGTTCTAGTTGTGGTCTAGTTTTGAGACTGAGGAAGGAGAGCACAATCTAGATACGGTTTTGGGTACATGTGGACCAATGACATCTCTGCCAAAATGTCATCAACACAGAGATTATAAATCAATATAAAAGTATTTCAACAAAGACAATAAAATACACCAGTCAATACAAGGGTAGTGGAAAAAAGGGGGAAAATGCCAGAAAAAGGTAAATACATCAATATATAAATATACAAAGTAGATGAAACATCTCTAGAATAAAGTGACTGTTTAGAATTTTGATCCTAAAAAGGATAAATTCGAGGGTAATAAAGTTATGAGGATTTATAGTTAGTGGAGATGATTCATTTGGATTAGAGGGCTGATTAAATTAAAAAAACATTTTTTCAGAGCTTGTGCATATTTAAGTCAAGTCAAGTCAATTTTATTTGTGTTGCACAAAATCACCACTATTGGGCAAGTTACTTCAAAACTGTATTGTCATTAGGCATTTACACCACTATTGCATTACTTTTAAGTTAATTTCATCAAAGCAACTGAAAATTGCCATTCCATTGTCATTGTTGCTGCTTGACGCAACCAGAATCTTTTTTGAAAAGTTGGCAAATCCTTATTTGAAGAACCACCACCTAGCCTGCTCGGCTAATGTCCACACTCTTGATAATAAAATGGATGAGCAGGGAACCAGGACTAAAACCAAGCATGAGATAAAAGAATGCCATGCCCTTATTTACATAGAAACCTGGCATTTGGACAGAATCCCATATTCTACCATCCGTCTTGCCAAACACTCCACCCACTGCGGAAATTGCACAGACACTTTGGAAAGGATAACAGGTGGTGGCGTCTGTGTGTATTTTAACAACAGCTGGTGTTTAGATATACAGTTGGTTGAAAGACACTGTTAGGCTGATTTTGTTGAAATGCAGACCCTTTTAATGCAGAGTGTTGACTACATATGCAGAGTTTTTACTTCATGTGTACATCCCACATGGGGGAGATTGTGACGGCGCTGAAGACACTGCCTGACAATGCCTCAAACTATCCCCCCAGTGAGTACTGGGATGATTTTAAGGCTGCTGCAAAGAGGGATAACTGTACTGTGGAACATACTTCCAATGTTCCAACAGCCTTGTTTTCACTGTAAAGTTCAGTCCATGCTACATACCCACTTCACTTCATTTGCCTCTCAGGCAGTGCTAAGAACTACAGGAAGGCCAAATATGACCTGAACAGATCCATCAGAGATGCCAAGAGGCAGTAAAACTGAGGCTGGAGGGTTTCCATTCTGCTGCAGATTTCTAATGCATATGGCAAGGCTTACAACAAATTACAGACTATCAGCTGAAGACTAGTGGGGTCATGACCCGTCAGCTTTCACTAATGGAGGAGCTGAATTAGATCTACGTCTGCCTTGAGCCTGACATCCAGGACCACAAGGCTGTCAAACTGTTTCTACCCACAGGCCTTCATATTTGTGAACAGCTCCCTCATTCAAATTAAGATCAAGAACTGATTTACAGTTTTATTTATTCATGCCACCAGAAGAATGGCGATTAGGCAATATTACCCCAAAAGGGTCTTTTTTCTTCAATGTCATTGAAGCATGACAATGATGCGAATTGCTTCTGGAAAAAAAAAGCGAAAAAGAAAAATGTGAGGCATCAGTGATTAAGTCTAAATTATTGAAACCCAGCTATTATTTGTTAATTTACGGTATTCTAATCTCAAGTACTGTATTTGTAGCAAGGGCTGACTTTGGCTCCAACAAACTTGACAATGTGTTATTAACTTACCTTCTCGAAGACAGAAAAGGCTTTGTCATCAAGCACTATAAATGTCATTGCTTTGTCATTAATGGTTTTACTCTCTTCACTGTCCCTTCAAAAACCTATTTAATTTCAAATAGGCTGCTGAAAGAGGACATTGACCCTCCATTATGTTGGTTAGGGTTAGGGTTAGCTGTTAGCTTTAGGGTTAGGGTTGTCTTAGCTTTAGCACCACTAGCAGCTGGGCAGCCGCTATACTTATTTAATACTGCTTTGCCGCAATGACGACTTTTCAGGTTAGCTGTAAGATTTGTTGTATAAAAATTTTAGAATTTATTTTCTTTTGGAATCTTCGCCTGAAGACCAGGGTAGTGAAGATGTTATCATTAGTCAGACAGTTGCCTGCTAGTAGTAGGTTGCCGTAAATAATGTAACTAGCGTGTCATCACAAACACACATTGAATTAGACCATTCACTCATGCTGTGGCTTCTGAGGCTGTTTAAAATGGCTCCTGTTGTGATGTCAAACAGGAGTAGAAGTGAACAGTAACCTTGGATCCATGTAGCCCTGTCTCACTCTCCAGAGCATTTGTATTTATTTCTGCTTCTCCAACAGTGCTTGGCTAATGACAGAACAGTGTTAGTAGGGAGGGTAAGGGTGAGTAGGTGTGTAAGAACATGGCTATATTGTTGCTACAGGTCTAATTAGCTGCGTCTGGACCATAAAACATGATCATTCCTATAACTAGGGGTGAAAATTAAAATATTAAACCATGAAAATGTTTTTTAATTTTTAACAGTGACTCATACATGAATAACATGAATACTAGATGATCATTGTCCTATTGTCCTCATGGTTTGAAAGTTCTGTTGCTGTTGTTGTTATTGTTGCTGCTGTTGTTTTTGCTTGGAATCTAAACCTTTTCTCCTTCAGACTGCAAAATGTTGGTAACACCTGGATATTGCAGGATATTAACCCTTGATCCGTCTTTCTTGTCCATAGCTCTTGTCCTGGTGGACCTCAGTGAGCCGGGGGACAGTCCTGGTGGTGGAGGCAGGAGCTGCAGTGGCGGCAGCAACAAGGATTGTAAGACAAGTCCTCTGAGGAGGAAAGGCAGCTCAAGGAGCCCTCGACGCCGGGTGCGACCCGATGAGACAGAGCTGATCCAGGTGGAGGTGGAACCGGATTTTCCTGTCAGTCCTAGAACCCCTGAGAGGAGCTCTGTGGACTCAGGTAACTATGAACTTCACATCACAAACCTGTTTATTAAAGAAGCCTCCATCAACCCTGAAGGTTCTTCAGGTTCTAAAGTAAACAGGAAATAATTCCAGAGAATTCCATAATAATTTGTGCAGTGCCGTTGGGAGCCGGCCTGCTGCTTGGCTCATATTGCAACTGTTGTTGGGGGTTGTGTGTCAAAACTGTTCAACATAAGACCCTGAATGTAGATTCTGCGATGTATAGTTCACAGCTGCATCTACCAGCAGCAGCAAAATAACAAAAAAAAAGAAAAAAACGTCACTAGGTGTGAAGTGGATCAAATAATCAGATGATGGGTTGTGGAGATTTGAGCTCTCTAAGGTTATTCAGGTAATATATTCAGATATAATTTATTTTTTATATTTAGACACAGCTGCAGGTCTTTCTGGACTCAGTTTGCTTTCTTGAAGGAGTAAAACTTGATGTGTTTGCAGCCAGTCTGACACCACCTCTGGACAAATGGGACAGGGTGAAGCTGGACATGGAGGACGGAGGCTGCAGGAGGAGACATGAGAAGAGATGCACCTCCCAGCACTCCTCCAGTGAACTGCTGTGGTAAAACACATGAACACTCCACTACTCCAATGACTTAATAGACTGAAGACCTGCCAAGTTCATCATGTACAGAAAAAGACTGTCCATGCTGATGTCCTTCTCCTTCTCCGTCTTCTTTTTGTGTCAGGTGTACAGAGTTTAAAACAGATCCACTGATGAAAAATTACTTAGACATCCACAGCTTCAATGATATGGACTTTGCAACACAGGTACTACTCTGTACTTACACTCACTCCTCACAGTACTACACACAGCATTACATTACTACTCACTATTAACAGTATTAATCACTGCTCAAATTACTACTACTATTACTACTCATTACTTGCAGCAGTACTCACTGACATCACTAATCACTAATGACTAATGACAATACTCACACTACTCAATACTAGTCACAGCATTACTTTACTACACATAAACATTACTACTCATTATTAACAGTACTACCCACGACTCACAATAGTACTCAAAGTACCACTCACTACTCACAGTAGTACTGATAGTACTCACAGTACTACTCCCAGTAGTACTACTCACTACTCATAGTACTAATCAAAGTAATACTCATAGTACTACTCAATATTCATAATACTACTCATAATTCTACTCACTCCGCACGGTGTTACTCACAATACTATTCACTACTCATAGTACTACTCATATTACTACTCACTACTCACAGTATAACTCACAGTACTAGTCAGTACTACTCAATAATCACTACTCACACTCAAAGTAATACTCAGATTACTACTCACACTACTACTCACTACTCACAATACTACTCAAGTTACAACTCACTGCTCAGTACATCTCAGTACTACTCACTACTCACAGTACTACTCATAATACTACTTACAAGTCACAGTACTACTCAGTAATACTCACTGATCTACTTATAGTACTCATAGTATTGCTTATCATATTTCAACAGTGGGTAATTGCTTGATTTAAATAAAGGTCAAAGTGTGTAGTTCAGGGACCCTGGGACAACAGACTGCTGCCTGGTGAAACAGCTGATGGTTAGGTCAGGTGTCAGCTTTAAAGTTGGTTTGACTTTGGTCACAAGTTTTTGGTGCCTGTGGGTTTGGTTTACAGTCTGACCTTCCTGTGTGTGTGTGTGTGTGTGTAGGACTGCGGGGGGGCCAGACAGCGCAGACGGACTCGTTCTCTGCTGACAAAAAATGAGTGTCTAGAGGAAGAGTTTGTCAGAGCAAAGGCCGTCGTAGAGGTACACTCTCTCATTCTCTCTCTCTCTCTCTCTCACACACACACACACACACACACACACACACACACACACACACACACTGCAATAACTGTTTTGCAATGTCAGCAAACAGTTGATTATTCCAGAACCTTATTTGTGTTTCTGTGAAAGATGAAGAAGAAGCAAACTAGTTAATCACATCCAGATTTTTCCACAAAAATAGGTGGGGTGTTGGAGCATGAGAAAATGTTAAAGGTTAATAATTTGTTTGTGTCCAAAAAACCCCCCAAGAAAACTGTTTTAAAATGAATAAGTTTAGGCCCAGATTGATAGTGCTAGGATTTCCCAAGGGTCTGTGAAAATGTATTGTAAGACGCTTAATCTCACGTGTAGAGTTTCATTTTCCTCTGAAAGAAAGCACTTTTCCTATTAAGTTTGGTGTTTTGCTGTTCCCCAGGCCACAGGAGCCAGTGTTAGAATGAGGATTGAAGGAGAAGCTGGCTGTTTTTGACAGACATTATACTCCTATGCATGAAGGGATACAGTATGTTTTTTTATTTATTTATTTTCCAAAAGAAAAATTTGGCACTATAGGCATTTGTTGTCGAGGTAGACACCTTTACTATAAATTCCTGAATACAACAGACCTTCTTGAATCCTCTTTATAAACCAGTGAAAGAACAATCAACTTCATGTCCTTCCTCTAACCCTTCCTCATGTATCTTCATGTCTTGTCTCCTCATTTCCCTCTTCATGTCCCCCACTCATATCTCCTCTTCATGTCCTCCCCTGATGTCTCCTCATGTTCCATCCTGAAGGACCCACTGAATATCTGATAGTGAGAAGTGGAGATGATCATCTGATCCTCAACTCTCCTCATGTCCCCTTCATGTTCCTTCCTCATATCCCCTCCTCGTGTCCCCTCCTCATGTTCCCTTATGTCTCTTCATGTCCCTCTTCATGTTGCATGTTTCTTTCTCATGTCCCCTCATGTCCTCTGCTCATGTCTCCTTCACATTATCCCATGTGTCTCATGTCTTCAGCCTGAAGACAGTGACTAGCTGAGGCTCCGATTACCTAGTATCGGAAAGATTTTTTTTCTTGAATATCCGCACTGAGGAGCTGATCACACAGAGAAAGTCTGTCTCCGGATATCAGCAGGTCATCAATGAGACATGGAGACCGGAGAGCAGGACGAGCATTGATATGTTAGGTTGCTGTGAGCACACATCCTTTCACATCCTGTCAGTTGAGAAGGTCTGACTCAGCAGAGTAGTGATACTGCAGTTTCAGATTCTCCTGCTTCATGACCAACAAACAGGAGGAAAATCAGTATTCATTGAACATCTGATTGTGGGAAGTGGAGATTATCAGCTGACTCTTATCTTCTTTCATGAGGATGAGATGACATGAAAACATGAAGCTGGCAGGCAAGATGTTTCAGTGATTAAAGTGCAGGTTTTCATTTTTAGATTCCTGTGATGAGGGTTGCTTTCTGTTCTGCTTACTGAACCAATCACAGCCTCTTTTCTGATTGTTGGAAAAGCTTTATACTCTCAACCGTTTTTCTACTCAGCTGTTTCATTCATCAGCCTTTTCATCACAGCTCAACTGCTGTGCTCTTCTGAAATTTGCCACAGTTGTTTAATCAGTGACTGACAGATGCACAAAAGTGATTCACAGATTCCTGCAAAACAAACCGTTTGTTTGACAGGAAGATTCCAAGTGTGATTGACAGTTGCAGATCAGGTGGTGATTATTGATCAGTGATAGGTGTTTGTGATTTGGTGTGTTTCAGTCGGACACAGAGTTCTGGGATAAGATGCAGGCGGAGTGGGAAGAACTTGCTCGGAGGAACTGGCTGGAGGATTCAGAGGGTCAGCAACCGATCCCGTCCTCCATCTCACCTCCAGAGAAGGTGAGCAGGGGGCGGAGCTACGTACTGTACAGATCTCCCTGTTACCTGCTTTACTGAGCTGGACATTAGCGCCTAGAATAAAAACAAACAGTCATTTTCCATAATTAAAAATACAGTTTATACTCTAAACTGTATTTTAAAACAAAATTAAAACTTTAAACTTAAGAGTTATAATGACAATAAAATCGTGTTAAATGCTGAGGCTTTAATAATATAAAATATTCATGTTTTATTTCTAACTGTCACGCTATTTATTTCCAAAGAAAGGAGGCTTTTATTAATGAAAGATAATTTATCTGTAGTTTAAATCCTCTTCTCTGAGCAATCAGCAAAAAGCCCCTCATAATATTCAGGTGTTACATCACTGTGGAAGACAGTCTGATGGAGGCATGCAATTAAAAACATGTGACCATCGGACAGTCTGATGGTGACATGCAATTAAAAAACATGTGATGGATCAGAGCCACGGATCTCAGATCTCCTCCATTTAGAGAATGTTTCATCAAGTGTCTTTGTTGAGTTTACGTGTCTGTGATAACAGCAGGACAGCATCTGTGGTGAGTTCAGGTGTCTGTAATGACAGTGGGACAGGGGAGAGACTGATGTCTGTAATAACAATAGGACAGTATCTGTGTTGTGTTAATGGATCTGTAATAAGACCAGGACAGTTTCAGGTGTCTGTGATATTAGTAGGACAGCAGAGCATCAGTGGTGAGATCAGGTGTCTGTAATAACAGCAAGACCTTAGAGTGCTTTGCTGAGTTTGGGTGTAATAACAGTGGGACATTGACGTATATGTTGTGAGTTCAAGTGTTTGTAACAGACAATTTGCTTTGAATTTAGATGTCTGTGAATTTTAGTGGAGCGTCTGTGGTGAGTACAGGTGTCTGTGATAAAAGCAGGACAGTGGAGTGTCTGTATTGAGTTCAAATGTCTGTGATAACTATAGGACAGTATCTGTGTTGAGTTTATGGATCTGTAATAAGACCAGGACAGTGTCTGGAATGAGTTTACATATAATAACAGCAGTACAGTGTCTATAAAAGCAGTGGGATAGCAGAGTGGCTGTGGTGAGCATCAATTCAATTCAATTCAATTTATTTGTATAGCCCAGAATCACAAATCACAGATTTGCCCCAACGGGCTTTACAGTTTGTACACAAGCAACACAACATCCCCTGTCCTTAGACCCTCACAACGTACAAGGTAAAACTCCCTAAAAAACCCTTTAATGGGGAAAAAACAGAAGAACCCTCAGGAAGAGAAACAGAGGAGGGATCTCTCCTCCAGGACGGACAGGTGTGCAGTAGATAATGTGTGCAGGTGGAAACATTACAGGGAAAAGAAATGTAATGAATTGGGTGCAAGTGGAGGATGAGGGGCAGGATCCATCACAGCTTCTAGGTGAACCAGGACAATATCAGACCCTCCAACATCCGTAGTGGCTGCACTGCAGCATGCTCTGTGAATGAGAAAACACAGGGCAGGACTCCGGGAACACAGCAGATTTAAAAGTACAATAGTGGTTCATCAGTATCACAGATAGAAGAAGAAAAAGAAGCTCAGAGCATCTCATGAGGACCAGACTAACCTATCGCAGCATAACTATGACTAGACCAGCCAGGGCCAGCCCTAACTATACGCTTCATCGAACAGGAAAGTTTTTAACCTATTCTTAAATATAGGAAGGGTGTCCTATATAGTCACTATATAGTCCTATATAGTATGTCCAATAAGCCTGCATATTGGGAACGTAATATTCTCGATGAGTGATGTGGGACTAAGAGATCCCTAAGGTAGGATGGCGCCTGACCCTTGAGCGCTTTACAGGTGAGGAGCAGGATTTTGAATTTTATTCGAGATATCACAGGAAGCCAGTGTAGAGAGGCTAATTACAGGTGAGATATGCTCCCTTCTTCTAGTGCCAGTTAATAACCATGGAGCTGTATTCTGAATCAGCTGTAGAGTCCTTAAAGACTTTTTGGTGCAACCGGACAGTAAAGAGTTGCAGTAGTCAAGCCTGGAAATAACAAATGCATGGATACGTTTTTCCGCATCTTTCAAAGATAGGAAGTGTCTGACTTTTGCTATGGTGCGTAGGTGAATGAGGGCAGTCCTAGAAATATGTTTAATGTGGGCAGAGAATGACAAATCTTGGTCGAAAATGACTCCCAGGTTTTTCACAGTGGAGCTAGAGGCCAGGGAGATATCATCCAGGATAGCTATATCACTGGATATTGAGTTCCTCAAGATTTTGGACCAAAGTACAATGATTTATGTTTTGTCTGAATTTAGTAGAAGAAAATTGCAGGTCATCCAGGATTTTATATCCTTAAGACAAGCTCAAAGTTTAGCTAGCTGATTGGTTTTATTCGGCTTATTGATAGATACAGTTGTGTATCGTCTGCATAACAGTAGAAATGAATAGTGTTTCCTACTGATTTTAGGACTTTGGTATGGATAGAAGGATTATTATTGACAAATTGGGAATGATCTGAAAGACTTAAACCAGTTTAGTGCAGTGGTGAGATCAGGTGTGAGATCAGGTGTCTGTAATAACAGCAAGACCTTAGAGTGCTTGTGGTAAGTTTGGGTGTAATAACAGTGGGACAGTGAAGTATCTGTGGTGAGTTCAAGTGTGACAATTTGTGTTGAATTTAGATGTCTGTCAATTTGAATGGAGCGTCTGTGGTGAGTTCAGGTGTCTGTAATGACAGTGGGACAGGGGAGAGACTGTGGTGAGTTCAGGTGTCCGCAATCACAGTGGAGTGTCTGTGGTGAGTTCAGGTGTCATAACAGTGTTATATTATTGTTCAAAATATTTAAATGCTATAGAGGTAATTAACACAATGTTCTTTCTTCGTGAATCTAAGATGTTAGATTAAAGCACCTCCTGATCAGCGGCAGGTTTGGGCTTCAGTTTGTTGCTGCCTGATATGTCATTATTTTTTCTAATCATCAAAGTGTGGTTTATACCGTCAGGGTTATTACTTCAACCCCAACAACCCATACAGAGATTGGCCCAATGCCTTTACAGAGGGGCAGGAGAAAGCGCAGGAGGGAGACCTGAACGCTGCCGTCCTGCTGATGGAGGCAGCCATTCTACAGGACCCGCAGGACTCTGAGGTGAACTGGAGCTGCTGCACATCTGCAGCATTTTTGTACACGGCTTTGATAATACCCCTGATTCTCCTAAAGGATGAGGTGCGAATCAGAGCGGTCATAAATTTTTGTGTCACTATGGTTACTGACTCCAAAACTGACCCAAGATGTGAATTTAAAGTTCTATGGATTGGATCTTTACTGAAATGACTCATGGGAGCTGTAGACAACTACTCTCTCTTCAAACTTTTTTATTAAAGAATCTTCTTCTTCTTCTTCTAATTCTCCTTTCCCTTTTCCTTCATCTCCTCTAACTTTCCAGGCGTGGCAAGTTCTGGGAATGACTCAAGCTGAGAATGAAAATGAACAGGCTGCCATTGTGTCTCTTCAGAGGTGACTTTAATTGTTGTTGATATTATGATTAAAAATAATTAGAAACTATTTTCTTAATTCAGGCTTGATTAATCTAATGTTAAAGCTTTTCCTTGGCTTGTTGGCTTGTTAACATTTCATTTCTGATTCTAATGATGAAAATAAACATGCAGCTGACTAAATAAAAAGGCATAAATGTAAAACATCTCTCACCTTCTGCAGGTGCCTGGAGCTCCGCCCCAACAACCTCCCGGCTCTTATGGCGCTTGCTGTCAGCTTTACTAATGGTGGCATGCAGCACGAGGCCTGCGATGCCCTACGTCGCTGGATCTGCCACAACCCACGATACAAACACCTGGTCCAGGGCCGCAGGAGCCCGCGACAAGGCTCTCTGGCCTCAGTACACAGGGGCCCCCACACCTGTTCACCAGCCAGGTATCAAGACATGAAGTTAGTACACAGGTTTCATCTCACTACAATAAATGTCCCATGAGCCTCAGTACTGATGCTATGAAGATATTGTCTTTTTTTTTTTTTTTTAGCCAGGCAAGCAATCAATAACAATTTCTTATTTACAATAGTAGATTGACAATTTCAGTGAAGCTTTTCAAGGGAAAGGGTAGGTGGAAGGCAAAAATAATAAAAGCAAGGTTATATATTATGTCTAGGGGCTTATGGAGGAGGAGGCGGTGTTCAACAGGTTCTGTATATAAGTGGTAATTTATTTAGCAGGTACAGTAGTCAAAAACCACAGTTTGCAGTTATGTTTAAATGCAGAGCATTGTGTGAGTTTGGAATGTTTGAATCCAGAGTTGCTGTGAAACAAAAGGAACTTCATCTAAAGATTTGGGCTTTAGGGATGGTGCTCCTGGACCTGGAGTTCATGGTAGAGGTAGAGAAGTGTCCAAGGGAGGAGAGGTAGAGAGGAGTTTTACCAAGAATGATTTAGAGATAAGTTAAAGCCAACTTATCTCTATGTAGTCAATTGTGAAGGGATGTCCATTTTCCCAGCTTATGCTGGTTGCAGTGGTGATTTGTGAATGGAGCATCAGAGGCAAAATTCTGTAGTGTGTCTCCAAAATCAATTATAGGTAAGTTGTTCTTTTATGAGAATATATATTTGGCTGAGTAGGTGAAAGAGGCTTTGTTTCAACAAAAAAGCTGAGATGATTTTGACTGCAAGTGTTTGGTGTGTTTCTTTAAGGAGAGGGATAAGTCCAACCAAAGAACAATGTTTTAATAAATCCTGTTGTCCCGGAGAAGATATAGATTACGGAAAGGCTGTTCAATGGAAGTGATGCTGTGCTGTAGCATGGATTCAGCAGAGTGGAGAGAGGGGCCAGCAAAATATAAAATGATGTCGTCAGCTTAAAGGTGGATCTGGGAATTGACTACAGTGTTGGCTACGTTATTGATGTAGATGGTTGGCCAAGGTGGAACCTTGGGGCACTCAAGGAGATGGAGATGATAAGTAGGTCAGATAGGGTATTTTCAGATTTCACATGCTAAACTTGGTTCGATAAGTCACTCTCAAACCATTCGAAGCGTGATGACAAATGCTGGAAAACCTCTGCGGGAGAATGGTGTGAAAAGGCTTTGGTTATGTCAGTAAGGCAGTGATATGTCATAGGATCCATCTCAGCTTCCACATTAACCAGGATGGCAACAGACCCTCCAAGCAAAGGCTCAGTGTGCATTCTCTGTAAGAGAAAACACAGAGCAGGACTCCAGGATCTTCAAAGAGCAAAGACAAACTTTTTTTTACTGTACTGTCTGTTAATTGTAGAAAAGGTGTCTGCCCCTGACTGAAATAGAAAGACGATTCCAGAAAAGGGGAGCAGGGTAGTTGAAGAGAGTGTCCTTGCTTGGTGATAAGGCACTAGGAACTGAGATCCTCAAGGTAGGATGGTGACTGACTGGTTAGGAGCTTTGTAGGTGAGGAGGAGGATTTTGATTTTAATTCTCAATTTCACAGGAAGCCAGTGCAGAGAGGCTAATACAAGTGAGATTAGATACCTTCTTCTAGTGCCTGATAATATATGTGCAGCTGCATTCTGAATTAGATAGTCCTTAGAGACTTTTTGGTGCAGCTGGATGAAAATGAATTGCAATAAAAGTGAAGCAAGGCAGTTGGGGTCAGATCCAGAGTCACCTTTAAGAAGCAGAAAAACATTGCAGATACCTCACTCCAAAAGCTGTGATGTCAACAAACCTGAACATATAAAGTTAACCTTTATTTAACAACTGCGATTTAATTATGTCTAGATTAAAATAGGGACAATAGCTTCTTCATGAAATAATAAAAGCAAACCTGTGTGTGTGGTGTGTGTGCATGTATAGCTCTCAGCTGCAGGAAGTCCTGCTGCTTTTCCAGGACGCAGCTCAGTTGAATCTGAATCATGTGGATCCAGACCTTCAGACCGGTCGAGGTGTTTTGTTCAACCTGAGCTCTGAATTTAACAAGGCGGTGGAGGCATTTACTGCAGCACTGTCTGTTAGACCACAGGTAACACACACAAGTAAAACACACACACACATATTGCAGGATGCAATGAGTCAAATCACAGTTCTGGATGTAACCCCCCCACAGGACTACCTGCTGTGGAACCGTCTCGGTGCCACATTGGCGAATGGAAACCGCAGCGAGGAGGCAGTGGAGGCATATACCAGAGCTCTGGAGCTGCAGCCTGGATTCATCCGTTCCAGATACAACCTGGGAATCAGCTGCATCAACCTGGGAGCTCACAGGTCTCACACACACACATGCACACTGTTATGTGAGAGAGTGTAGGTGGGGAGGTTAGCTGGTTTAGCTGAAGCTCGATTAACAATTTAGGTCAGGGTTTATCAACCATACAAAGCCATGTCTTCATAGTGCTGCATTCACTAACCATACATGAGTTGTACAACATAGACAGCACAACCATCACCAACTCATTTAATGACACCACCTAAAAGACAGACCAGATGGTGTAGTGGAGTGAAAAAGATCATGAACAATAAAGTTTATTCACAACACAACAAAAGGAGGCATCATTCCTTTTTTGGTGATATTCTGTATTGCGGGAATAGCACATCTAGATTTATATAGTCTTTCACAGTAAGTAATAAGGCTGTTTCCACTGGTACAGAGCTGAACCAATCTGCACTTAACAAGAAGATAAACACTCTAAAAACACACTGATGTACTATATACCAGCAAACAGGGTGTACAATGAGAAGAAACAAAACAGCTTCCATCCATAAGGCTGATAAATACAGTGCAAAATCCACTCATTTTAAACTGTTTCAAACAGTCATTCTAGGAGGAGATGATGTTCTTAACCAAATCCTTTAAACAAACATAACAAGTGGTGAAACCAAAAACACTCAACAAGATACCAAATATAAAAATACAGGTCGAGTCTGACAGTGTGGTAAGAATTTCAATCTGGTGTCCGAAACATGTAACTCTGGGTTGGTGTCTCAATCTGAAACTGTATCACCCAGCATGCCCCGGGTTCAGGTCAGATACAGTTGAGAGTTTATCAGAATCACTGTCACTACATCACTAGATCATTGTTCTAGTGTTGAGAGTCACTTTTCTCTTATGGGAACTCTGCACTTGTTAGAAAAAGGTGAGTCCCAATTGTGAAAAGTTTGATTCACACCATAAAAGACTCCAGCATCCAAATTGGTGTCCAGTCTGGTCGTTTTAGAGTTGACGTCCCCCAGCTTTTAACTGACCCGGAGTGGACCTGTGTACAAGCTTTGCAGTAAAGTTGGACTGTGTGTCAAACCTAGGGTGGGATTTAACCCCCACCAGATCACCTACATCATAGGTAGTCTGACAATGTCTCAAGTCATAGTACAGTTTGTGCCGCTCTGGCATGGTTATTAGTTTCCAGCAGGTATACTCTTAGGGTCTCAAGGTACAGAACACAGGGTTCACACAGGGTTATAGATTAGATTAGATAGCTCCTTTATTGTCCCACAGTGGGGAAATTCACAGTGCTACAGCAGCAGTTAGAAAAGTTACCAAAAAATTAAAAAATTAAAAAATGAAATTAAAAACAATATACAGATATATACAGATATATACATATATATATAAATATAAATATAAATGTATTGCACTGGTATATGTATACAATGTCCATTTTTTCTGTTAGGGGGGGGGGGGGGGGGGGGGTTTACTGAGAGCTGTTCTTGTTGTACAGTCTGACAGCTGCAGGAAGGAAGGACTTCCGATATCGCTCCCTCAGACACTTTGGATGGATTAGTCTGTTGCTGAGGGAGCTCGTCAGTCCAGACAGTGTGTCCTGCATGGGGTAGAAGTGGTTTTCCATCATTGATTATATTTTCCTTATCATCCTTTCCTCTCCCACCACCTCCACCGGGTCAAGGTAGCACCCCAGGACATAGCTGGCCTTCCTGATGATCTTGTTCAGTCTCTTCCTGTCTGCAGCTGTTATGCTGCTTCCACAGCAGACCACCCCATAATGAATGACTGATGCCACAACTGAGTCATAGAATGTCTTAAGGAGTGTCCCCTGCACTCCAAAAGACCTCAACCGCCTGAGCAGGTAGAGCCTGCTCTGGCCCCTCTTGTATAGAGCAGTTGTGTTGTCCGTCTAGTCCAGTTTTTTGTTCAGGTGAACACCCAGGTACTTGTAGGATGTCACCATCTCAATGTCCATTCCCTGGATGTTCACTGGTGCCGGGGGGTTGCATGCCCGTTATTGTCTGCAAAATGATCCACTCGTCATATTCATTTGCAATTGTGTGCACATGACATGATTATGATTATGAATAGATTATTGTACATAGTTATGAAGACCCAGCTGGTCTGTCTATACAGAAAAAAATTAATAAAATTTATACATTCATTTATTTAATTAAATATAAAAATAATCATATTAGGGCGACACGGTGGTGCGGTGGGTAGCACTGTTGCCTCACAGCAAGAAGGTCGCAGGTTCAAGACCGCCTTGGGGCCTGGGTCTGGGGCCTTTCTGTGTGGAGTTTGCATGTTCTCCCCGTGTCTGCGTGGGTTTTCACCGGGTACTCCGGTTTCCTCCCACAATACAAAAAACATGCTCAGGTTAATTGGTAAACTCTAAATTGCCCATAGGTGTGAGTGTGAGAGTGAATGGTGTGTGAATGGTGTGTGTGCCCCACGATTGGCTGGCGACCATCTGGGGTGTATCCCTGCCTCTCGCCTTAACGCGCTGGGATAGGCTCCAGCAGACCCCTGCGACCCCGAAAGGGAATAAGCGGGATAGACAATGGATGGATGGATGGATAATCATATTATGAAATTAATTATAATAAATATGAAATTAACTAGGTAACCTGTCTGGTGTATCCCTGCCTAGCTGGGACAATCAGTGTTGTCTTGTTTTGTCTTGTTTTGTCTTGTTGAATTTGTCTTTCCACACCCTACTACTTATGTCTTGGGGTACTCATGTCTTGTCCTGTCATACCTGTTTGTTTCTAGTTTAGTAAGACTAGGCAAAAGTAAGCTACTGCACTTTACCGTTGTTGTACATGTAAAACGCATAGGATAGTAAGAAACGCAACTTCGATTCCTTTGTATGTCAAGTGCTGATGAAGAAATTGACAATAAAATTGACTTTGACTTTGACTTGGACTTTGACTTTGAAGGAGCGGGTCAAGCAAATGACGGACTAACTAAATTAAACTACCGTTAATGAAGAGCCTCCATTCTCACTCAACAGGTCACAAGTCATATAGTTATCTATCATGATTACTCCAGAACTTTTTAAGGCAAATATAGAGCATAGCCTTGAAAAACAACCCTGTTTAGTTTCTCTTTAACTGCAACTGCAACTTGTGGAAGATACACAAACAAATTAAATGAGACTCATGAGTGAGCGGTACAAACACTATGACTGGCAATCTACATGTATTAAGATGTGCAGTGGGTTTTTGCTAACTAGAGCCACATTACGTAATGAGGTCCTAGTTTTAGACCCACCCATTTAATCCTGAACACAGAGCATGTCTCTGTTGCTCCACTAGCTTCAGAATGAGGCCTAACTTCATAATGACATTATGAATGGCAGAAAGACTTTTTACATGTTTTAGTTTCCCCGATCTTAAAATTAACTCACTATGTGGACCATGAATGTTAGGGGCTCATTTGGTGTCTGGACACAGTTGAGAATGCCTCTGAGGAAATGTTCTTGGTTTTTAGATGGCAGGAAAACTGTGTTAAAGAGCTGGCATAACTTTGCCCATGTGATGGTGTGAATTGCTGTAAAGCATGGCAGTTTATGCAGAATTTAAACATTATCAGGCTCAGATGCGGACACTGTAGGTGTTGACAGACAGGACACTAGTCTTGGAGGTTCAGTCGAGCACTACAATCAAACACAGCTTAGAAAGGTGCAATGCAGCAGCAATCATCCTAGATGTTGCTGAGTTTGAGTGAATGTGGCTGTATAAAAAAGCCAGAGTAGGACTGATCTTCCAGTGTCATGGGCTGTGTTTTGGTTGAAGCAAGTGTATATGGAGTTGAAATAGCCATAGGGGTTGGGGTTGACTCATAAACTGCAGGGGGCAGGAGGACCTGTGTCTTTTTTTATTAGACTCATTACCGTGTTCAGCATTCTGTGCCACAGGTCATTCTGTGAACCTCAGTGTGTAAGTCTTGAACCTGGACACTGCCTGGGTATAACATTATTATGTATGCTTTAAGTCACATCATGTTAAACTAGAAATACACCTTGTTATTGATAATAGAATTCAACTCTTTAAAATGTCTGTGTAGATTCTCACTCATCCAGGTCATTGTAGTGTCAAAGGGGTTACTTGTAAGCAACTGGACTTTTTCTTGTAGTTTGTGAACAACACTCTCATAACAATGGTCGCATAAGTCACAGTCAAGGTGTGAAGTGGAGTGAGAGTCGTGGTTATATGATCCATAGAATGAGTCCTGCTCTGATGGTGAAGAGCAGTTAAACTTCCTGGGATGAGATTTCAAAGCAGGAAGGTATGTAGCAGATAGATTATGACGTAACCCACCTCCTCTGTTCAAAGATGGTCTTTCTAAATGGACATAGATGGCCTTCTTCCCCCTCTCACACCACCTTGTCGTCTAAGATGTGTATGTCCGTGTGATTTTTTTTCTTTTTTTTTTCCTCCTAGGTATTACTTATAATTTCAATAAGCAAAAAAGTGAAGAAAAACACAGATCCAAAGCAGACACACAAATACAGACACGCACACTTCACATCAGTGGTGGATAATGCTATGTATCGATACCTTTCAGCAGCGGCGATCTTGGGAAGGTCCAGCTGTGGTTCTCGAACCATAATAAAGTGAAAGACATGAACAAACAAAAATTCTCATAAATCTCTAAAATTTTAATTGATTTCCAAATGGTTTAATCCATGTGTTTTTCCACATAGTTATGATATGGGATGATTAAACATGGTATTTCTGCTTTTGCTTTTGTTAAGGTTTTTTCTATTGTGATTGTGTATAAAACATTTTATGTGTGTGTGTGTGTGTGTGTGTGTGTGTGTGTGTGTACAGATTACTATGACTATCTGCATAATGTTACTTTTATATGAGAGATCATGATATATAATATCATGATATATTTATAATTATGAGTATATAGTGTCATTCCAACAATAATTACTTACATAACAAACCATGCTGCTTGAAATTTGGATGAAAATTGAGTAAGTTCTGGCAATTTTAATTGTTCATCTACCATAGGCTTAATGCTCTAAGGGAGAAAGCAGACTGACACAAGATGGCGGCCATGTGCAGCTGTTGCTCATTGGGCAGCAGCAATGAATGAGTCATGTAGTGGCCTGTAGTTTTCTATTGTGCCTACTCTTATCTTGCAGGGAGGCTGTCAGTAATTTCCTGACAGCTCTGAACCAGCAGAGGCAGAGTCAGTGCTGCAGCCACCAGCAGATGTCAGCTAACATCTGGGCCGCGCTGCGCATAACTATCTCCATGATGGACCAGCCGGAACTGTTCCAGGCCGCCAGCGTGGGAGACCTGGACTTGCTGATGAGGGCCTTCGACGTGGGGGACGGGTGATGGGCGGCGGAAGGTCGGAGACCAGGCAATGAGCTGAGACACAAGGTTTGGTCTGAACCAAAGAGATGACAATAGCTGCAGAGCACAACTACAACAGCACAACAGCAAAACCTGTTTGCTTCCTGAAGGACACATCCACATCCATCTTACCAGGACATGCCAGGACTTATAGAATCCTCAAAGTTTCTAATGTTCAGTTTGATAAATAAGATGAAAAAAGCCATAAACTGTCTCATTTAAAGACAAACTGAACAGCCCAGTTACACATGTAACCACACCCATCTGTGATGTCACAGTGCACATTTATACATTTCAGTAAATTAAACTTACAGACTGAACTTGTTATCTGTTTTCATATATTTTCTTTGCTCTGGATGAATCTGCATGTTAGTTTTAGTCTGACTTTCTGTCTTGTTTTGTTATATTTTCCCTTAACTAGTGTTTCCCAACCTTTTTTGGTTAGAGGAACCCCTGAGCTTTCATGTCACACCCCCTCACACATGATGATTCTCCAAAAGTAGTGAAAATAATTTTTTCAGTCTCCTTAACTTAAACATAAGCTTCTCTCTCTTTTTTGTTTTTAATCTGAACTTAATTCAACATAAAAATAAAGAATGTTTTCTGGGAACATAAATAAGCTTGAAATAACACATTGCTAAAAATATTTACCATCTTGGAAATTGTATTAAATAATTAGCCTATTGATAAACCCCACAGCAGAGAAGTCTGTTGTCCACATATTATGAGTTAGCTATTATTAGTTATTGGGACTACACTTTTGTGTGACACATTGAAAAAAATTTGATCTCCCTGTGCGTTGCATACCCCCTGCAGTACCTCTGGGGGGTACACATACCCCCGGTTGGGAAACACCCCGAACTACAAAAACCATATGACATTTATTCCTCTGCAGCCGTTTGATGCTTCTTTACCTGATTATCAGATGTCAGATTGTGGGCGCCTGAGAGTCCTGTCAACTACTGCATGTTCCATGTATGCATCTGCTGTCTTTTCAAAATAAAAGCAATATCTATGAATGCAACCTCACACATGAGACACTGTGATGACATCACCAATCTCAGCAATAATTTCATTCAACATTTAAAAGCAACATAAACCTAAAGTCAACATGCTGGAGAGTGGTGATGTGATGATGATGATGGTGACAAAGATAACTGTGCAGGTGTGTTCAGGGCAGGACTCTATTGAACAATGAGCCATTTTATGCAGTTAGGACATATACATAGCATGTTCTAGAGCAGGTTTAAATTAATTGAATATTTGGCTCTTATGAACAGATCTGAAGTGGAAATACTTATACATATACTACTTCCATAGCATTCTAAATGTAAGAATTTTAAGTAACACTTAATATCAAGTAAAACGACATTCCTCTGTATTTCATATATAAACCATGAGTTGCACATCATATAATTGTAACCAGGTGGTATGTAAACCCCAAATGTAATTATACATTTTATTCATTTGTGTTAAGAACATGTTATATACCTTTTTTGTTTTGTTTATGTGTAATCTAGTTGCGTTCTTTTTGTGATATTGTAATACTTACGGTCACGTTGGCAGTATTGAGTCCTAAACTTATGCAACACTGCAAAATGCATTTTGGGATTGCTATCCTCTTCTTATCCTAAAAATTTGAGCGTCTAAATCTGAACACAAGAGAATTTCATGTTTTAAGGAGAATGTTGCATGAAATCAAAAGGTTAAAATATTCATTTTACTTATATGGAAATAATCCATCTTGATCCGTACCCATTTGTAAAACAATTGTACTTAGAGAAAAATCTAAAATGTGTCTGTGTGAATATAAGAGTGCCAGATATCAACTGTAACCTCTAGCTACTGCTCAACCTATGAGTTGACTTTTGTTTTTCAGGAAAATATAATGTACATGTATGAATTGAATGAAAGCATTATTCACTTAGTATTGTTATTTGTGTTTTCAGTTTTCATCTGCTACTGCTGTATTTAGAGACATTTATTTTTTATTTTCTACTATATATTAAATTGAACACAGCCCTCAGCCTTTTGTTTGTAAGTTTCGGCAGACTGGCTTGTTTCAATGTAAATTAAAGTTATACAAACCCCAGTAATTGTGTTCTGTGTATTAAGTTTTGATAGGCTAAAAAGTAATAATAACAACAAACCCACATTTTGTCACAGTAAATGATCGTAGGTTAGGGTACACCACAACAGTAATCTGACTGTGTTTTTTTTATTTTTTGTCAAATTTAGGCATATAAAGAAAAATAATAACTCACTCCCAGTTGAATTAATCCATGTCAACCTGCTGTTGTAGTCAGAACTATGTGCATCAGTATAATAGTTGCAGGCTACCACGTCATGGTGACAAATGTATAGACAGAATGTATTAAAATGAAATTGACTACACAGGTGCTAGATGTTACTACCAGCCAACAGAAAATTAAAAGCAATCTAGCAACCAGGATTTCTTCCAGATCATCACCAAATTCCAATCATCTGTTCATGATACCATTCCCTGAAAGTTCAATGACTCTACAGCCCAGATAAATGCAGGTGATCACATTACGTCCTTGGCAGAGGTAACTAAGAAAAATACTGAAAAATTTGTCCAGAAACTAAGGCTTAGGGCACATAAAATAAGGCATTACCATAAAATGTCACATTTCACATAAATTTTTTTAGCTTACAAAAATTGCATATTGGTTTGATCATTTAGCAACATTTTTTTTGCTGTTGAGGGAGTATGGGATAACAGCAGGAGAAAGGCAGATTTTTTAACCCATTTAAGAAAACAGAACCTTCTGAAGCATGTGCAAGGACGTATAAACTTTAACTGTAATTTCCCTCCTTAAACTTTGCCCTCTTTTTTAGTGTCTATGCATAAACAATAAAATCATTATGCTGAAATATTTTTTCTGATTTCTTTCATAAATAACTTCTCTCCAGTTCAAAACTGCCCAAGATTAAATTATTTTCAGAATTTTACCCTTTAAATGCTATTTTATCTATTTGAATTATTTCATTATTTCCTGAAAAAGAAAACTAAAATTAGTTATTTTATATTTGATAAATTATAGGATGATGGGACTTTAGTGGTGATCAGAGCTTTGAACTTCTATAAGAGATTCATGAAAAAGGAGAAAAATATTGATGTATGATGATTTTAAAGCAGTTTGTTTATGCATGGACATTTTTGTTCTGAAGGTGCTGAAAGGGTGCAAAATTTGGCAAGAGTATAAAAAGAAATGTATGATTAATGGATTACAATGGGCGGATTAATCATGGATTAATTCAAAAATTAAGAGCGAAGTGAAAAAAAAGGTGGAGAAAAATGTTTACAGAGGAATAATCTAAATAATCTGCATTTTATTTTTAAATGTTTCTGTATGTTCATGATCCTCAGAGCCATTGCAGAAGAAGAAACAAAGATGTCATTAAAAAACCTGAAAACAGTAAAACACAATGGAAAAAAGTTTAATATTTTATTAATTATTGAGTAAACAACTATCGCAGTACAGAAATGTCCCACAATTTTTCCTCCTCCTCCCCGCCACCGTCTGCAGCAGGAAGTGGAGACTGAGATAGATTTCTGTTCCAACCAGGCAAATGAAGGTCCTTAGCAAGCGGTTTAGTGGTTGGTTAGTACAATCAATCCTGTAACTGCTTGTTGAAACAAAAACCCGCACCCACAGTGGCCACAGGACCAGCACCAGCTGGAAATTCTCAGTCTTTATTCATCAAGCTCCAGCGTTTGTTTTTATTTTAAACACAGAAAAGATTTTGATGATTACCAAATAATTGATCATAATATTTATTATAATATTTCTGCAGCTTCTTTCAAAATGACTTCATGGTTGGGTTGGATCAGATTGAGATGAAATGTAACATTTATTCCAACAATCATGTATTATTAAACAGATTATCATCAATCATGAATCCTCCATTTATTTAATAAGGTTTAAACTGTCGGTGAAGCAGCTTTAATATTCATATACTGATATTTCCTGACAATAATCGCTTAAAACATTATGTTTGTGAAATGAAGCTAGAATCACAGTGTTCACTTTCTGCTGGTAAATAACCACTGGCCAGCTGCAGCTGTTTAGAGTGTGAGTGTGTGTGTGTGTATGTGTGCGTGTTGCACATGTTAAAAGGTGTTGCAGATGTTGATGTTGGAAGGGTCTCCAGATCAGAACATCACTTGCATTCTGAAGTGCTTCTGTTTGGTGGTGTTGTTGTTCATCCCTGTCTTCAGCAGCCACTTGGCCTTCATCATCTGGACGAACTGCATGTCTCGTTGCTGCCGCGAGCAGCCGTTCCCTGACAGATAAGGCAGTGATAAGAACAACAGCTACAGTCACATCAGTGATTTCACACAGCTCAGGGACAGCAGTTACCTGCTGCGTCTCCTCTCCAGCCCACAGCTCTGTACTGACGCAGGACTCGACCCACAGCTGCACCACTGCAGCTCACTGCTCTTTGACAACCAAACCGCTGCCTGTAGTATCTCATCAGGGAGCGATGACCCACCTTCACTCCTGAAAACACACGGGCATGCATGTACACGATCTGTGTTGACCATGTAACATACTCTAACATATAAGTCCATACAATATAAAATGTTAAGTCACCTGAAGGAAGCGTCAATTCAAGTGTGTCCTCATCGTACTCCAGGCTCTTGTCCAGCAGATTTTCATCGTCCATCTCTGCTTCATCTCCCTCCTTCCTATCAGGGTAGCTGCTCCTGTCGGACAAACAGCAGCAGTAGCAGGTCAGACAAAGATGCGGCAAAAAGTTTCATGTTTTATTGTTGCATAGAGGTCGGTTCAGTGACAATCATGTTTGGCAAAATAAGAAAGTCAAACCTTTAAAATACAGTTATAAACATTCATCCGGTCTCTCGAAATGTACATTTTGGCACAGCCATCAGGGACAAATCAGGGTTGAGTGGACAATTGCTCTACCTCTAAGCCACAGCCGCCTATGATTTTGTGTTTTTTGCTTTTCACATTTTCTTATTAAATTTGTTTAGTAGAGTTAAAATAGCTGCAACAACATATTTATGGTTACATCACACAGATTTGGCATCAAAAATAAAACACCCAGATGAGATGCAGCAGCATTTCATTGTGATGAGTAATTTACACTTAGCCGAGGTAATAGTCAGCATTTAGATTTAGCCTGTCAGGGCAGGAGATCAATTGTCCTGCTTTTATGTAGAATGACAGATCAGTGAGTGAAGAATCTGCCATTTACAGGGGTGAAGGGTTCAGAGCTTCACTTCATGAGTGTTGTTGATGACAGTTGTCATCCACAGAATTCACCTACCTCAGTGGTTCTCAAATAGTGTGGCGTGCCCCTCTTTTAAGGGGGGGGCACGTGGGGAACATTTTTTATTTGATTTTTTTACTGTCCTTGAATAAAGTGCAATTGCACATCCACTATATCAGGGGGCAGTGGTGCTCTCATTGGAAGAGTTTGTGCAGGGAGCATACAGCACAGAGTATGAGTATGAAGTGTAGACAAAGTGTAGCAGAGCCTCAAGTGACACCATGAAAAAATATTTAACAGGGATGGGAAGACAGGCGGAGAGCGACGTAGATAAAGAGACAAACGAACATCTCCCAAAGCTAAGAAGAGGAAATATGATGAAGCATAGGTAGCACTTGGTACACAGTGATAGACCGGTGTGTTACTGTGGGGGTGTTTTCCTCTTCCATAGGGGGGCATGACAGAAAATATTTGAGAAGCACTGACTTACCTGAAGTCATAGAAGTCTGCAAATTCCAGGGCAGCGTCTCCATCTGTGAACAATTTACAGTGGCTCTTGTCTGTCATGTGACTCTGCACGGCCTCTGTGGAATAAAATGAGCGTCCCTTCTCGTTGCACCACAAACACACCTTCCCAGCACCGACCTTCTCTCCTGTGGACAGCAGACACCCCATTTGTAAATGATGGTCTGTGTGACCGAGTTGTTTTATTCTAATGTTCTCTGGTACCACCTGGTGGTGAGTTTGCAGACTGCAGTTTTGCGAACTCACCGAGGTACCGGACGAGACCTCTGACGTCGACGAGGAACTCCACGTCAGGGATGAAGAAGCTGTGGACTTTGGTCATGTGGGCCACGTTCTTCATCAGAGACCTGGAATGGTGGGAGCAGAACAGACAGTCTGTAATGGGAACGGAGCCCGGCAGTGCCGTCGAGTCTGCTTCCTCCCGATCAATTGCTTCCTCTGCATCATCCTCCTCGTCATCTTCGTCGTCCTCCTCCATGTTAGCGTCCCCCTCTTCTTCCACATCTTCCCACTCTTCTTCCCCTTTAAACACAGAGCAGCACCTCCAGTCACAAACACTGGTGATGATTTAGTTTAACAGGTGTTGGACGCATAAGCAGGATCACATCACAATTAGTGTGTCACTAATAATTATTTTAAGCAGATCATCTTTATGGTTTTGATGCACTATAACAAACTTCCTCCCAGCAGCTTAGGGATCAGAAAGGTCTCAAAGACTATATCATCTTCCAACATCAGTTCTGATCATAACTACAGAATATTTACTTATTTTTAGAACTGCAACCGCTTTAAACACCAAAACAAAAAAATCTGAGGAACCCTGCAGGTTTGGCCTCCTAATAATAATGATCATAATAATAATAATAATAATAATAATAATAATAAATAAATAGGCACCCGGGATACAACAACTTCTATTGATATTTATCCATGCACAATAGAGGTTTACATAATATTGTTTATATTTATTTTTATGTCTAGATCCTTCAAATTTCTCTCTTTTTGTTTTAATCAATGCAAATCCACCACTGTCACATCTCACAGCACAGTCCTATTGAGCAATTTGCTCAGTATTGAATAGTGTAAAGCAGTTAACACTTAAGTTATGAGCTCAAGATAACTCAATCTAGAAGTTAAAATGGGCATTCACAATATATTGATGCCAGCTAAGGCTACGTACCATATTGATAGCCTAAGTTGATTTGGCTTGGTGCCAACTTGGTGCTGTCAATGAGAGTGAACTAATTGATAGCATTAAGCCAACAAATATCTACACGTCAACATGTAACTGCTGACAGCATTGTTAAATAAGTTTCTAAAGCGAAGCATGTATATTTCTGCACATTTTGTTAAAAAAGTAATATTTTTTTATTTTATTGAAGAAGTTTCTAAATTTAATTCATGCTTTTATTTTTTCCTCCACCATGTACTTGTGATCCTGTACTGCTGAATGTTAATAAAAGCTCCTCTGTGAAATTTGGCACATGTGGCTTTAAACTAGGACTGTGTTCTTTCACTATTTTTATTAGGATAAATTATTAAGATATATCATATCAGCAACAAAATATCTAGATAGAAATTTAAATACATATCACCCAGCCCTATATAAATTAAAAAAAAACAATAGGGTTCCCAGCGTTACTGGTCCTGGGAAATGCATCTACTTACATGTTTTCTCATTATCTTCTATTTTGTGAATGTACACATTTATGTTGTGAAAACTAAGATACAACTGAGATAAAGAGTGATTGACTAATCAGATTTTGCTGAAAATTATTGAAATAAATACTGAATTATTCAAATCTCACTTTAGACCTAAAAGGAACAAGTTTTCCATTTAAAGAAATTAATGGAATCTTCCTATAGTAAAAATGAAAGCATTTGTTTTTGAGACCGATGTAAACAAATAGGTTTAACAAATGTTTTTAGTGTTTCCTTTTTCAAATGGAGATACTGTGGATTAGTGGGTCACGGATTTTTAAGATTGTGTCAAGATCCTCCTGAATAAACCTCAGAAATAGCTGTGATGAACAGATATTTACAGACGTCAACATCAAGTTGTTTGTTAGTAGTGACCTTCTTCCAATGCAGCTCCCTCTTCTCTTCTCCTATTGGCCTGTTCCTCCAGCCAGAGCAGCCGCGGGGGTTTGTCCGCTTTCTCCGCCTGCCCCCGCTGGCCGGGCAGCAGCGGCGGGGTCGGCTCCTTCAGCGCCTGCTGCAGCGCCTGGTTCTTGGCGTCGCGGTCGGGCTTCGAGTCTCCGAGCCCCTTCTCCAGGTTCTTGTCGTTGATCCGCTGCAGCTTCGTCTGCGCGGCGAGCGCCGCCCGCCTTTCGGCCTGCTGGTGTCTGTGGGACTTCAGGTGGTTGTGGAAGGCGTTGGAGCTGGAGAACCTCTTGTTGCAAACGGCGCAGCTCTCCGCAGCCCCCGCGGAGTCCAGCTGCTCCTGGGCGGCGGCTCGCTGCGCCAGGACGCGCTCCTGGAAGTTGTCGGCGGTGACGGGAGGCATTTCGGCCACTTTCCGCTTCAGGTTGTAGCGATGCCAGTCGCTCTTGTAGTGAGCTCGCTGCAGCTCGCCGTCACTAAACGCCACGCGACAGCTGATACATGTGTAGGATGCCATGGTGACCTGCACATCACAGGAGACAGTACTTTAACTACATCCCCTCGTAACACTGCAATACATGTACTACAACGCCTCATAATTCTTATTACTTTAGTACTTTAACTTCAACTTGCGGAAGACTGGTCAGCATTAGCCACAAAGGAGGTAACTGTCGGGTTATTTTCAAAGTGATTAACGTAACGTTTCCAATCAAACTTTCATAGAAGCAACATAAGTCAACACGGGCTTTAACAAGTAAACTATCTATGCTAGCGTTAGCTACAAATATGTTAACAGCTAACGGTTAGCATTTAGCAGTGTAAACAACGTTCACAAATAAGCTGATGACGCCACAGCAGACCTCCTCTGTCTCCATATACTGACATATATTCTTATAATACTTGATCGTATTTAGTATTATCCGATACCTGCTGATGTCCAACACGAGGGCAGCTTTCTGCTACCTTTGACCTTCTCCTTCACGTGATCTCTTCCGACAGCTGCAGGTTTGGTAACGTTACCGCCATCTACGGCCAGGAGGAAACAGCACGACGACTATTGCAAAACTGATACTCCACTGAAGTACTTTAATACTTTACTGCAGCAGCAGCAGCACTCTGAAAAACTCTGATAGATAAAGTCCACCTAGATAAACTACTTATATTAGCATTTAACGCAATATTAAATAGGCTCAACCTCATGCATTCAGTAATAAAAGTCATTTATACTGTAATAGTAAACAACATGTGGCTACTGAAAAAATGTTGATAATCTTCAGTGACAAATAACATATATGGATTATTGTTGCAGAAACACAGTAATAAAAAAATACCATCAATGATCTGTTGCTAAATGTGAGCAACAATAAAATATTAAGGCCAAACATTTAAAACTCAACCAACATTTAGTGACTTAAAGCTTCTGCAGGTCATGATCAGAGATTATTTTAGTTCTGTTATTAATCCTACAAGTCAATCAACAGAATCAATTATTTTAATTGCTATTAATAGTCACTGTGTTAAATATATTTTAAGTCTGTTTTGATGAAACCTCATGTTGAGGACGTTTTGTATAAATACATGTTTACACATGTATACATCAGTCTCTGGACATTTTGCTGAAGAATTATCGTTTTCCCACTGATCTAATATTCTCACTTTAATTTCATAATTATTTTTTCCCTGATGCCAACATGGTGGAGCAGTGGGTAGATTTGTTGCCTCACAGTAGGAAGGTTATAGGTTAATGTCCTGGGACCTTTCTGTGTGGAATTTCATGTTCTCCCTGTGTCTGTGTGGGTTCTCTCCAGCTTCCTCCCATAGTCCAAAAACAGGTTCAATTGAATTGGAGATTCTAGGTTGTCTGTAGGTGCCCCACGATAGGCTGGTATTCCTGCCTCAAGCCTTAAATGTGCTGGGATTGGCTCCAGCAGATGCCCAGTGATCCTAGTGAGGAAGGAGCAGGTATAGAAAAAGACTGACTGGCTAAAGTTAACACACAATGTTTCAATGGGTTTGTGTCTCTGTCACAAATAATCCTATTGAAATCTCATGCAGCACACCAGAAGCCAATCTCATCACACACATACAGCTCAAATCACTGAGCTCAGATCTGTATCAGAACACTTTATTAAGATGAATCAGTGTTAACATGTGAATCGAAACTGATTCATCACTCCAAAAACAATTTTAATGTGTTGATCAGTGGTTTGGTGGAACATTCATCTCCGATTTTTTTTACATGGGATAAACAAAACATATCAAGAACAGCTTTTAAACATCTGAGCAGATAAACATGTTGTTTATTGATCTCATACAAGCAGGATGGGGCTAACTCATCACACTGCTGTCTGCAGAACAAGAACACAACAACAAGCAGCATCACTTTGACTGATTAATACCTGATTAGTGATTGATTATACATACACGCACATACAATGGTATAATGGTTTCCAATCTCAGACTCCAACCCTCAGCGGGCGTTGTTGAAGCTTCACAGAGGTCATGGGTCCTGACTGATTCTTGATTCTAAGGTTTGTAAGAAAAACTTAAAAACAAAAAGTAATGTAAAATAAAAAAAACAGTAGTAATTAAATGATATCTTTACAGTTAACATTATTTGTTTAAATATAATTATAATTTAGTAACTTTCAAGAGGATGTTGTTCACTCTCAGCTGGACTGTAAACAGGTTGGGAACCATGTAATAAAATAATACATCATACCAAGCCTCAATATGCCCTCATATGGATAAATATTAAAAAAAAAAAAAAAAAAAACATAAAACAAAATGAATCAAGATAGAATAAAATAAAAAGATGAATGTTTAATGTTGTTGTGTCTTCTCTTAGTCGTCCACATCTTCATTTAGTGACGTCTCAGGAGTTTGGAGAAGAACCCATCAGCAGCTGTTTCATCCGTCTGGACCAGTGACTCTTCAGTGGACGGAGCCTTCTCATCCAGCCCCAGCTCCCCCCCCAGCTGTTCCAACTCTGACTGGTCCAGCAGCTCAAAATCCTCCACCTCGCTGTCCGAGTCCTCGGCCAGATCCAGCATCCTGCCAGGCCCTGGAGGTCTGGATCTCGGTGGCTTTGTGAAGCCCACAGCTGCATCTATCCTCTCCTGGACGGCGGCCGTGACTGCAGCGGCGATGACATTGCCCGCCATCTGGTTGACCAACTGTAGAGCTTGGTTGGTGGGCTGGTCTCTGTGTGGAGGCTGCAGGGATTTGATTGGCTGTCGGAGCGGAGGGCAGGGCGATAGGAGGCTGAGGCTCAGTTCGTCATCGTCACCGTTGGTTGTCGTGCCATTGTCAAGAGAGGGGAATTCTGGGAGGCCACTTGTGAATGCTTCTTCTCTGTCAAAATCTGAGGAGGCAGTTCAGTCAGGAGGGTAAATGAAAAAAACAGTTTCTGGACCAGAGGAAGTTCAAGGTATAATTTCATATAATTGATCAAATGGTGGTGCCATAACAACAAACTGTTCTTTAAAGTTGTCATTTTAAACACACACACATATATATATATATATATATATATATATATATATATATATATATATATATATATATATATATATATATATATATATATATATATATATATATATATATATATATATATATATATATAAGTTAAGTAAGTCTCATTTGTGTTATATCAATTTTACAAAATTTTAAATTATGTCCAAATGGTTTTCATCACTACACTACAAATTCTGAGCCAAATTTCATTCAGATGATCTCTGGAATAAACAGTTCCTAATGCAGATGTTTGTATTCAGACAGTTTTACTGCAGCTGAGCATCAGTCTGCTGCTGACATGGTGACAAATATTCAGTTGTGGTTCCTCCATAGGTCATAAGGTGAATCCTGTTATTGTTATACCGATTTTGACCTCTGTAAACTACACAACCTTTAATTAATAAAAAAGAAGTTATGTTAAGCTTGCAACAAAAAGTTCATTCCATATTATCCTGCCCATTTTTTGGCTGAGGCATTTCATTCAGAACTACTTCTTCAGGGCGAAATAAGATTTGGTTTGAGAGTAGTAGTGCGAGTGGTAATGTGATCGTGCTAGACCAGGGATGCCCAATCCTGCACTCTTCTCTAAAGTTGGAAAAATACATTCTAAGCACAGCAAACAAATAATTGTACTTACCAAATGACAAATATCCTGGTTGCATATTTTATTGCAGCACTTTTGGCTTTTATTACAGCACTTAGTCTTTTTGAGTCAGTCTATCAGCGTGGCACATCTTGATGTGGTAATATTTGCCCACTCATCTTTGCAAAACCACTCCAAATTTGACAAATTTGGAGGGTATCTGTTGTCAAAGCACCCTACAGATGTTTGATCAGATTCAGGCTGGGCCGTGTCAAAACCTGCATCTCATTCTAGTGAAGCTATTCTGTTGTTAATTTGTAAGTGTGCTTTGGGTCATTGTCATTTTGAAAGATAATGTTCCTCTTCATCCTTTGCTGAACTTTAAGAGGGTGTGCTCACTTGTATGATGTCATTATCTCAGTTGTTCATTTTTTTCATCTTCCTGAAAGAGTTCAGATTGTATTTCTTATTTCTTTTATGTCTTTTATCTCTGGAGACTTCAACCATGCTTCTCCATCCTCCGCTCTGCCCACTTTCTCCCAGTACGTCACGTGCTGCACCAGAGACAATAAAACACTGGACTTATGCTATGCCAGCACCAAGGAGGCATACACCTCATCACCCCTCCCCCCCCTGGGAAGATCTGACCACAACCTGGTGCATCTCCTGCCTGTGTACAACCCACTGGTACACAGGCAACCAGCTGTCTCCCGCACAGTGAAGAGATGGTCTGAGGATACTGAAAAGGCTCTGAAGGACTGTTTCGACACGACCGTGTGGGAGGAACTGTGTGATCCCCATGGGGAGGATATTGACAGCCTCACAGACTGCATAACGGACTATATCAATTTCTGTGTGGAAAACACTGTACCCACCAAGACCGTACGGTGTTTTTCCAACAATAAACCATGGATTAATGCCGACATAAAGGCTCTCCTAAAGGAGAAGAGGAGGGCCTTTAGGTCAGGTAACAAGGAGGAGCTGAAGACTGCGCAGAGAGAGCTAAGGCGGAAGATTAGAGAGGGGAAAAACATTTACAGGAGGAAGATGGAGGATCAGCTGCAGAGGAGTAACGTCAGTGGAGTCTGGAGAGGCCTGAAAACCATCTCAGGCTACAAAGAACCAAACTCCCAGACGGCAGGGGATCAACAGTGGGCGAATGACCTAAACCTATTTTTCAATAGGTTTGACCAGTCATCTGCCCCTCCCCCGGCCCAGCCTGCCCTGCTGCAGCCCCCCCTGACTTTACCTCCTGGACAATGCCCTCCCCTCCCCCCCGCTTCCACCTACAACTACAACTTGAGCCTGAAGCTGGGGAAGGTGCCACAACTGTGGAAAACATCCTGCGTGGTACCCATCCCCAAAATGCCACACCCCAAGGACCTCAGTGACTACAGGCCGGTGGCACTAACGTCCCACCTGATGAAGACACTGGAGCGCCTGGTCCTCGACCATCTCCGCCCCCTGGTGAGCCCACTGATGGATCCCCTCCAGTTTGCTTACCAGCCTGACATCGGGGTGGACGATGCCATCATCTTTCTCCTCCACCGTGCTCTTTCCCACCTGGAGAAGCCTGGAGGCACTGTGAGAATCATGTTCCTTGATTTCTCCAGTGCCTTCAATACGATTCAACCAGCACTCCTGGGGAACAAGCTGGAGAACACTGGGGTGGATCGTCACCTCACATCCTGGATTCTGGACTACCTCACCAACCGTCCACAGTATGTGAGGACACGGGACTGTGTATCCAACACAGTCGTCTGCAGTACGGGGGCCCCACAGGGAACGGTCCTGGCTCCGTTCCTCTTCACCCTCTACACTGCAGACTTCACCTACAAGTCACCAACCTGCCACCTGCAGAAGTTCTCCGATGACTATGCCATCGTTGGCCTCATTGAGGATGATGACGACAGGGAATACAGAGAACTTACGCAGGATTTTGTCAACTGGTGCCAGCGGAACCATCTCCAGATCAACACGGGGAAAACCAAGGAACTGGTGGTGGACTTCCGTAGGCGGGTATGCAATCCCCCGGCACCAGTGAACATCCAGGGAATGGACATTGAGATGGTGACATCTTACAAGTACCTGGGTGTTCATCTGAACAAAAAATTGGACTGGACTGATAATACAACTGCGCTATACAAGAGGGGCCAGAGCAGGCTCTACCTGCTCAGGCGGTTTAGGTCTTTTGGAGTGCAGGGGACACTCCTTAAGACATTCTATGACTCAGTTGTGGCATCAGTCATACATTATGGGGTGGTCTGCTGGGGAGGCAGCATAACAGCTGCAGACAGGAAGAGACTGAACAAGATTATCAGGAAGGCCAGCTCTGTCCTGGGGTGCTCCCTTGACCCAGTGGAGGTGGTGGGAGAGGAAAGGATGATAAGGAAGATATCATCAATGATGGAAAACCACCTCCACCCCATGCAGGACACACTGTCTGGACTGACGAGCTCCCTCAGCAACAGACTTATCCATCCAAAGTGTCTGAGGGAGCGATATCGGAAGTCCTTCCTTCCTACAGCTGTCAGACTGTACAACAAGTACAGCTCGCAGTAACCCCCCCCCCCCCCAACAGAAAAAATGGACAGTACAAATACATTCATAATTCATATTTATATATACCTGTATATACCAGTGCAATACATTTTTAACTCATATTTATATATACCTGTATATACCTGTATATATCTGTATATCCATCCATCCATTTTCTGTACCTGCTTATTCCTCATTAGGGTCGCAGGGGTCTGCTGGAGCCTATCCCAGCGCGTTACGGCGAGAGGCAGGGATACACCCCAGATGGTCGCCAGCCAATCGTGGGGCACACACACCATTTACTCACACACTCACACCTACGGGCAATTTTAGAGTTGCCAATTAACCTGAGCATGTTTTTGGACTGTGGGAGGAAGCCGGAGTACCCGGTGAAAACCCACGCAGACACGGGGAGAACATGCAAACTCCACACAGAAGGGTCCCAGACCCAGGACCAAGGAGGTCTTGAACCTGCGACCTTCTTGCTGTGAGGCAACAGCGCTACCCACTGCTCCACCGTGTTGCCCTATATCTGTATATATTGTTTTTTAATTTAATTTTTTAATTTTTCTTTTCCTTTTTAAATTTTTAAAAACATTTTTGTAACTTTTCTAACTGCTGCTGTAGCACTGTAAATTTCCCCACTGTGGGACAATAAAGGAGCTATCTAATCTAATCTAATCTAATCTATGTGACTGGTGAAAAGATGCAGATCACCAAAGATCAGCTTTGGTGACTGCTGATCCAGTGTTGATGTTGGCTAATAAAGACAGAGGAAAAGTCAATAAAAATCAATTTTTGAAGACACTGAATCGATTCAGAATTTCGAATATGTATGAAGCACGTTTTAGAATCCATTTGTCATACTAAGAAGAGAGTTGGGAGAATTCCTCTGTATCAGTAACAAAATAAAACAGTGGAGGCCATTATATTGTTGGTTCATTAATGAGCTCCTCTGTTCGTCTTGCACATGACTACTTGCACCACCATTAATGAAACAAAATCTTATTACGCCCTAAAGAAGTAGTTCTGCATGAAAGGTCTTGGCATAAGAAATAGGCACGTTATTTTGCAATAGAGTTTTTGTTTTGAACTTCACATAACTCCTTTTTAATAGCTAAAGATCATGTAGTTCACAGAAGTTGGAGCGGAATTCAATTTCTGAAGAACCTTTTATGGTTTACCTCATGGCCTACAGCGAGTTTGGATAAATAAGGCACAGCATTATATAATCTATTTGGGATTTTGCTAAATCAGCAGTGTGTGGACGTGTAGAGTGTACCCTCAGAGTTTTCCGTCTGTGGTGTGTGTCCCTCCGACAGGTTGAATGTTCCGTTATCCGTCCATGTGAGGTCAGACACCTCACTGTCTGAAACACACATCTCCTGACACACAGCAGAGTCGAGCTGCCAGAGAAACATCAGTAACAGTCTAAGCAGCAGGTTAAAATCTCACTTCACAGTTATTCACATGCACAAACGTACGATGAAAGAATCCAGACATTAGTGAGTTTCATCAGGTATTTTCCATGGACACATGTTTGTGTTTTTATTATGCAAACTTTTTTTAAAGCCAGTAAAATAATTGTTTTAAAAATATGTAAATGTAATAGATTATTGTTTCTGTTTTTAGTCTTATTGCTGGAAGCTATATTCCAACAAAATACTATGTTTTAACCATCAAAAATAGTTGTAATTGTAATAATGGTCTTACTGATTCATTCATGTGATTTTATTCACATTTATTTTGCCCGCATATTAGTGATTGCAGTTTGAACAGTTTCCTGTTTGGATAATAAAACACAAACTTTGGGTCACTTTTTACAAAAAAATGTGGATTTAAGAAGGAATTTAGTAGGACTAAGATAAAGTCTCCATCACACTGACCAGCATTAACAGGACCTGGATAGTAATCATTTGTCTAAGCCTCCTGCTGATGTAAAACATCCAACTAGTTGAAGTGAAACTGCTAGAGACTGAGATTCGTTAGACTGATCATCTGACCTTTGGAAACATGGAGGACAGGTCAGACTCAATGTTTTCTGACTCAGTCTGAGCCTGCAGGACTCTTTTCTCTGCAAGAAAGAAAATGCTTTCAACCATAGGTAAACATTTGATTAATTCAATTGTGAAGTGTTTACTTATGTTTAGTTATCATAGTTAATAGTGTATACATTATAGATAATAAACTCTACGCTATGATTAATAAAATTAAAATGGTGAGAGGAAGTTTTGAGCATGGAAACTAAAACATAGCAAATATAAAACATTGATAGAACATTGATGGCATTGACGGGATATGTTGCTTGTTCAGCAGTTACCATGATTCTGTTTGATTTTCTGGAGAAATTCACTCAGGCCAAAGTCCAGTTTCTGCAGAACCGGCTCCAGCCACTGAGAAACATCCTGAGAGGACAGCAGAGGCCACAGGAACACACCCACCACTGCATACACAAAACATCACTTTCAATATGTTAATTATTGATTATGTATATGAGTGATCAATTTAACCTCAACCATCAGAAAACACATAAAGCCAACCAATCACACACCAACATACGCAAAGGAGAAGGAGGAGGAGGATAAGGAGGAAGTGGAGGAGGTAGAGACGGCCAACATCCTCTTGTCCTCCACTTCCCAAAGGAGTCCAAAGAGCAGTTCAGTACAGAGCTGCACTGTCTGACCAGCTATTAAAGTCTCTTCCTGTCCGTTTTCCACTTCTACAGCTTCAGCAGACCATTGCATACAGGATGGCAGAAGCCACTACAGGGTCATAAAAGTCCCAAGCAGTGTCTTGCACACTCCAGTCTTCTCACTAGATGGAGAGGACAGGACTTTCTTGCAAAGAGTATTTGTGTTGTTTGACCAGTCCAGTTTGTTACTGAGGTAAACACTCAGGTATTTGTATTTAATATCAGTGTTATAATATCAATGTCTGAGCCTTGGATGTTCACAGGTGTTGTGTAAGGTGATTTAGTGCGGAAGTCCATTGATGTGAAGGTGGTTCAGTTGACACCAGTTGGTGATGATTTCCTTGTACTCTAGGTTGTTTCCCTCAGATACCCTCCTTTACTTCTGGAACCACCTATGCACGTGGCATCTGTCATTGTTGCGTCCGAAGTCCTATGTATATGGTGTAAAAAGGAAGGGGGAGAACACTGTACCAGACTGCCACATCAAATATACAATCACAAAGCCTCACATACTACGATCTGTTGGTGAGGTACTCAATGGTTAGTGCAGCCAGGCTATAGTCCATTCTAGTTTCTTCTAGCTTCCTCCTGGAAGGTACGATGAATGCACCGGAAATGTCAAAGAACACGACCATCATAATGCTCCCAATGTCTAGGTATGAAAGACATCTGTGCAGCAGGTAGATGATGGTGTCTTCCACACTAATGCTTGGCCTGTATTTGAACTGCAGGGGGTCCAGTTCTCCTGCAGCAGGTAACAGAGGTGGCTTCTCTCCGTGGTCTTCATGGGGTGAGAGACCAGGACTACAGACTGAGGCTCAAGTTGGGCAGAAAAAATGCAGAGGTGATCTGAATAGTCCTTGAGAAGTCGGGAGCTAATACTACTAGGGCCAGTAGCCTTTTGCACTTGGATTTTCCTAAGCTCCCATTTCACCTGCTCTGTCATTATTGAGATGCTGGGGATAAAGCCTGGGATGTCCCTTATTAAGTGAGGTGGGGGATGCAGTGTTTGGTCTGGACACTGGTGAGTGAAAGAGCAGTAACACAGTCCAATCTGTTAAAGATCAAGTGAAGTTCATTGTCCCATTCACAGTCACACATTTCAAGGCCCCTTTCAGCATCTGTACTGTGTCCAGAGATGGTTTTAGAGCCTCTCCAGTACTCTCTGTCATTGTGCCCCTTAAGATGCTCCTGTCTCTTGTAGCTGTCCTTGCCCCTCCATATTGCTATCTTCAGTTCCTTCTGTACCCTTTTAAGTTCCTCCTTACTCCCAATTTTAAAAAACCCTGTTCTTCTCATTCAGCAGTCTTTAATTCTGGGGTCACCCATGGATTGTCATTTGAAACACAGTACCTTTCTCGTGGGTATTTTGTTCTTCATGCAGAAGTTGATTAATAATAATAATAACTAAATCCTGGATGACCTGCAGTAATATGTTGTAAGGTGGTCAATGTCCTCCCTGCGTGATTTGCAGAGCACTTCCTAGTCTGTGGTGTCAAAACAGTCTTTGTTGGTGATTGTTTAGTTACCATAGGTATGTAGACAGGAAGCAGAGGAACCAGGTTGTGGTCTGAACAGCCCAGTGGGTGGAAGAATAAAGAGCTGTTGGCATCCTTGGTATCCATTGCCATATGTTTTTCTGGTTTACATTTCACATCCTTTGTGAATGTGGGGAGAATGGAAGACAGGGAGGTACAGTTAAAGTCCTTGTAGATCAATGGCCAAGCCTGGGGGTGCAATGTTTGTTGCAGATGCATTGGCTGAACTACGCCGTTGTACACTGCAATAACATGTGAGAATTTCCTTGGTATGTAGTATGGCTACATGCCAACAGCTAACAACTCAATGTCTCTACTGCAGAGTACTCTGATGTGCCCTGGGTTGCACAATCTGTTGGTTACAAATGCTGCAATACCCCTTCTTTCTTCTTCTGCTTGCCTTTGCCATTCTGAGCTGGAATTTCATGAGCTGAAATCTATTCAGAGCAACGTTTGAGTTCGGAGTAGGATCATTTGAAGTCTCAGTCAAACACATGATGATGCATGTGTGGTTCTTCCTCTGCAAATCTCATGTCCCCATAATAACAAACAGAATGAAAAGCTTATACCTTCTTTTCTTCTCCTGATGTTTCACCCGACCTCTACAGATCCTTTTCCTTCTCCTTCTTTCCACTGCGATCTCCGGTCTATCACTGGGGGGTACCTTTCTGTTGCTCAGTGCTAATACAATGGTGTCATTGAATGGCCATACGAGTGAACTATCAAACAAGATAGCTGACAGAAAAAATATAACAAAGTATAACAATACTCAAAAACACTGAGAAACACTTGGAGCTACTGCAACAAGCTGCTGGCACGTTGAGCACCATGCTCAGCTGAAGAGGAGGAAGATGAGGAAGATACACCCAGAATATAAGAGATACTGTAAATTCTCAGGTTTGCTGTTGGCTGGAGTAATTTAAGGCCGGTCTCTAATACAGACCAGGGCTATTATTAGAACCAACGTATTTATATGTCTAATTCACCACAAAAATTTGGAATTATGACTGTTGTGATGGTGATAGTAGGTGATGAGAAGATTACAGGAAATATAGAGATAGAGGCTTGTCTTTCATTCCAAAGAAGGCCTTGGCCCTTATTTAAAGATTTACGGTAATGATCCCTCTAACAGAGGAGAAAAAAGAGAAGGAGGAGGAGGAGGACTCACCCAGAATATAAGAGATAACAATCCCTGGAATGTATCGTCCTAAAACAGCAAAGAAGGTGCACAAACTGCAAACCAGCAGGCAGAACTAGAAGGAATCAGGAACATGAACAAGGTTATTCACCATTGTGTGCTTGTGTGTGTGTGGGGGAGGTGTGTGTATCTCACACCTTTCCTGGGTTCTGCTGTTTGAACGCTGATGTCTCCTGCAGGAAGAGTCTGAGAGAGTCGCTGAGCTGCAGCCCAGAAGATCCAATATCAGGACCAGAATCAATAAACTCCCAGCTGCAAGAGGTGAGAAAACACACCATCATCATAATCGTCATCATCTTTACATTACTTCCTTATCATCACTATCACATTTTTGTTACCCCTTCATCTTCATTGCTACCATCATCTTCATCAAACCTTAATCATCACCATGTGTCATCATCACATCATACTCACTTCTTACAAAACTGAATAAATAATAAATAAATAATAAATACAAAGCTAAATAAAACCCATCCATCCATCCATCCATTGTCTATCCCGCTTATTCCCTTTCGGGGTCGCAGGGGTCTGCTGGAGCCTATCCCAGCGCGTTAAGGCGAGAGGCAGGGATACACCCCAGATGGTCGCCAGCCAATCGTGGGGCACACACACCATTCACACACCATTCACTCTCACACTCACACCTATGGGCAATTTAGAGTTTACCAATTAACCTGAGCATGTTTTTTGTATTGTGGGAGGAAACCGGAGTACCCGGTGAAAACCCACGCAGACACGGGGAGAACATGCAAACTCCACACAGAAAGGTCCCAGACCCAGGCCCAAGGCGGTCTTGAACCTGCGACCTTCTTGCTGTGAGGCAACAGTGCTACCCACCGCACCACCGTGTCGCCCTTCTAAATAAAACCACTAAGACTAAAACTCTGTTTTTCACATAATGACATATTGAGCCATTAACAGCTGTGAGGTACCAGTCATTAACAGCTCTGAGGTTCCAGGTGTTAACACAACTGTGAGGTACCAGTCATTAACAGCTGTGAAGTTCCAGGAGTGACCACAGCTGTGAGGTTCCAGGTGTTAACACAGCTGTGAGGTTCCAGCCATTTCCAGCTTTGAAGTTCAAGTTGTTAATACAACTGTGAGGTTCCAGGAGTGACCACAGCTGTGAGGTTCCAGGTGTTAACACAGCTGTGAGGTTCCAGCCATTTCCAGCTTTGAAGTTCAAGTTGTTAATACAACTGTGAAGTTCTAGTTGCTAACAGCTTTCAGGTTCCAGTTGTTAACACAGCTATGATGTTGAAGATTCCATCCACTAACAACTGTGATGTTCCAACTGTTAACAGCTCTGAGGTTCCAACTTTTAACACAGCTGTGAAGTTTCTGGTGTTATCACAACTGTGAGGTTCCAGTCATTAATGGCGATGAGGTTCCAATTTTTAACACAGCTGTGAAGTTTCTGTTCTTATAACAACTGTGAGGTTCCAGTCATTAATGGCGATGAGGTTCCAAACAGGGAGAATCTCTCGATGCGAACAAAGGTTAGAGATGTACTGTCCCTAAAAGATGCAGAAAAACTTGTACATGCATTTGTTACTTCCAGGCTCAACTAATGCAACTTTTCATTGTCCAGTGGCAACAAAAAGTCTCTATAAAGACTCCCCAGCTGATCCAGACTGCAGTTGTGCACAATTAAAGAAGAGATTATATCTCACCTGTATTAGCCTCTCTGCACTGGCTTCCTCTCATTGATCTCACAATTCCATCATCCACTGAGAACGCTACACTCCAAAAATGCAGGCCTACTAGAGGTTCCCAAAATCTCTAAGAATCAAATTGGGAGGCAGAGCCTTTAACTACTAGGCTCCTCTCCTGTGGAATCATCTTTCTGTTTCACAAGGAGCAGCCACCCTTTCTACATTTGAGAACATTCTTTTTTGAAGAATCCTATAGTTAGGGTTGGCCCTGGCTGGTCTAGAACATTGTTATGATTTAAAGCTCAGAAAGAAGTATTTAAACATAAAGTGACTCCTGACACTATTCAAACCACAGACATTTGCAATGGTTCTTTACCAAATTACACCTCAGTATGTTTTAACTAGATTAGGATGAATCTAAAAGGATTTTCACAATTTAGGAAGAATATCTGTCACATCTGACAAGCTCAATCCCCCAGTCACATGCTGTCAGAGCTCCAGGAAAACTATGGCCACCGAGTAGAGTGTATATCAGGTTTCATTAGGAGTCATGCCCACTGCTGCATCCAGTCACTCAGGCTGAAACTTTTCTCACTTTTATTACTACTTGAGCACTTGTCACAGCGGTGGTGTGTGAGCAGCTGTCAGGCAAATATCAGTTTGACCCAGGAATCCATAACCGGTGAAGCAACACAGGCAGATGTCTGAGCATATAACAAGCAATGATAATGATGTAAGGACTGGCGTTAGAAACATCCAATGAGAGGGAAGGGATGTTTCCCCACCTGTCTGCAGCTTGACTGAGGAAACTAACACTTGTGCACTCACACGTCATATGTAACATTCTCTCATATCCGTTTCTGCTACAAGTCACATTAGACACCATAGAAACACGTGATCTGCTTTCCAAGAAAAGTCTTTCTTCAGAGAAGGAAACTGGGATAACAATAACAAAATATACGATAATTCTATTCTTAGTTCTATAATAACTAGTTTGTAATTGAACAATCATACAACAACAAAAAACAACATGGCAAACATGTTTCAGCATCTTTGAATCACAGTTTATTGACCCTCTATTGTATAGTGTTGCTATTTGGTAATCATTATTTTATCTTAATTTTCTTAAGAAGTTGTGATTTAAAATCTACGAATTTACAGTTAAGAGTGAAAATGTGTTTTTTTTTGACATCATATGACAACAATATGAAACTATGGAAAACACACATACTTACATAGCATGAAAAATTAGAATATGTTTATAACTGAGACTCTGATTTCACATTCAGAACAGACAGAAACACAAAGATTCTCAACAGGTGGCAACAGCTTTAAAGGTGTAGTTCACCTAACTCACAAACGTATTTCATTTTGTTCAGGAGTATTTCTGTAAAGTAACCGACACTGCAGCGGCTGTGATTGATTGTGTTCATGCCCTGACTCTTTACCTCAGTCCTGCTCCATGGTCTTCAGGAGACATCTCCACAGTTTCAGTTTTCTTCACAAGCGGCAGAGTTGGATACTCTAGGTAATGTATGTTCTCCAGACAGGAAGCAACAGACAGAGCAGTCAGTCAAATCTTCTTCCTTCAAACGCTGGCAGCAGCTGGAGTCAGACGCAGGTCGGATGAACCACACAGGAGAAGAGCAGCTTTGTTTATCTTTAATGAAGCTCCGGGCCGAGTATTTCAAGCTGCCTCCTCTAAAAATAACTTGGTCACACTACATTCCACCAGGAGGGCAGAGGGACGAAAACACACACACACACACACACACACACACACACACACACACACACACACACACACACACACACACACACACACACACACACACACACACACACACACACACACACACACACACACATACTCACAGTTGTGACAGACAAGATGTGTGTCTCAGATCCTGTCAGGAGTCAAAAGTGTTATTTTTGTTGTGTTGTATTTATTGTGTTCTTTGTTTTTTGTGTTGTGTTATTTTTTATTCTGAATCATCTTTTACTTTATTTTAAACTTCACAAGCAACTGACTATTATTATTGTATTACTATGACTGATTATTAAAACCTGTTGATTCATGCTGAATCAATCCTTCCTTAGTTGTTTGATGTGATCAATAATCTTGTTAGCATTGCTTTATAATATTTTTGAGAGCAACTTTTGTTATCCGCCTTCTTTTGCTTATGTTTTAAAATATTTATATTATTAAATTCAGCCCCCAGTCATTAAACACACATCTTAATGATAACTAACAATGACTAATCAGTAACCACAGCTAATAACTAACAATAACAAATTATTAATGATGGCTAATAGCTAATGATAACTAATCACTAACCACAACAAATAACTAATCATAACTAATCACTAACCACAGCTATTATCTAATCAATAGCCACAGCTAATAACTAATGACAACTAATCACTAACTACAGCTAATAACTAATCAATAGGCACAGCCTAATGATAACAAATCTTCTCAACCAGATTAATAAACAAAAAAATTAAAAGCCAGGATGACATCATCACATCACTTGATGATGAATCACTACTTTGTTGTTTGTCACCAGCCGCCCTCCGTCCAACCAGAGCTCACTCTGAAGCACACTCCCGCTGTGAGGCTGCTGCAGGCCCCACCCCAGTTCCAGTAATGGAGAAACAGCTGAGTCACACACACACACACACAGGCTCACACACAGACACATACGTCACATTTAGGGTCAGCAGTTAATTTTCTCCAAAGCCTGGTGTTACAAGTTTTTTGAGAGAGTGAGTTTTTTCTTTTCTTAGATTTAAAAAAAAACCTCTTTATTTACATATTTACATTTAAAAAAAGCAGTCAATTAAATAAATAAATAATAATAATAAATAATAAATAATCTTGTGCCACAGCTGGGATGCTTCAAGGTTGTTTAGAACCAAAACTGTACCTTTAAAAGACATGTAAGGGAGCAACAATTTCCACTTCTCCATCCTTTCTTCTATCTCCTCCATGAAGGTCTCTTTGTATTGTATTGTTCATCCCCCAAGAACACCCCCAGGTATTTTATGCCTTTTCGATTCCGTGTCAGATCTTGGGGGAGAGCTGGAAACCGCTACACCACTCACTAACAGCAAGGACTTCACTTTTTTTTTCCAATTAACCCTCGCTGTCAATGCTTTACTAAAATTCCTCATGATGTCAGCTAAAAGGTCTCTGGTTCTTAATAAAAACAACAAGATCATTAGCATATGGTGATAAAATCACATTCTCACTAAAAACAAACCCTGCATGTAGGGTATATCTGCATGTAGAGCAGATAGAGGAGGAGTTCCAGGGGGAGTGTGTAGAGCATCCCCAACACAGCCCTGCCACACTCTAAATAAAGCATACAGATATTTGACTTCAACACACTCTTAGACCTATTGTACAGCACCTTGATCTCAGCAACAAAATCAGTGCTGAACCCAAACCTCTCTATTACTATCCAGAGGAATCTGTGTTCAACGCGATCAATAGCTATTCCTGGTCGATAGAAATCAGACCAAGGTTCAAGGTTCAAGGTTCAAGGTTCAAGGTTTCTTTATTGTCAATTCCTTCTATATAATTTACATTACACAGAGGATTTGAAATTGCGTTTCGCTAGACTCCAGGTGTGCAACTTAAATACTTAATATACATACAATATACTATACATGTGCAATTTAAACTAAAAACAATAGACAATTTAAACTAAAAACAATAGACATGTATACTATACACGTGCAATTTAAACTAAAAACAATAGACAATTTAAACTAAAAACAATAGACAATTTAAACTAAAAACAATAGACATGTATACTATACACGTGCAATTTAAACTAAAAACAATAGGCACGTACACAACACTAATCAACAGAACACACTCTCACACACACACACACACACACACACACACACACACACACACACACACACACACACACACACACACACACACACACACACACAGACAAGGTGCAGGTAGGATTGTGAATAAAGTGAGGAGCAGTCAATAAGGTGCAGGTCATAAAGTGCAGATGTGGCATTTTTTAATGTTCATATTTTTTAAAGTTCAAGGGATCTCCTTCAGTGAGTTGATGAGCCTGATGGCTTGTGGGAAGAAGCTGTTGCTCAGTCTTGTTGTGCGGCACCGCATGCTGCGGTAACGCTTTTCAGACGGTAGGAGAGAGAACAGTTTGTGGGCTGGATGTGTGGTGTCTTTGATGATGTTTTGGGCCCTCCTGGAACATTGTGAGTTGTACAAGTCCTGTAAGGCTGGCTGTGGTGATCTGATGATCTTCTCTGCAGTCCTCACCATCCTCTGTAGTGCCTTCCTGTCTGTGCTAGTATCTAAACACCAGAATGAGAGATGTCCAAAACGTCCAGAATTAGGTGGACATGTCCCAATTAATTATTTATTTTTTGCACTAGTTTTTTTAGCCTAAAACCTTCCTTAAGTGTGATGCCTGAGTCCTGAGTTACGGTAACTCTTAAACTCTTTTTCATGGTGTCTGCTGTGTATAGCTCCTTAGTATGGCTGCTAATATCCCTTCTATTTTATTCCTTTATGCATCTGTTCTTGTGTTTTTGTTTTTCTTCTGCCTTTTTGTTGCTGACACATTTTTTTCCCTTATTTTTGTCCTGCTTGATTTCCCCCTTCTCCACCCATTCAATCCACAGCCAACATGTTTAATCCTGTTTCCTGCTGTCTTTACCACCTTCTCACCTTCTTCTCCTTCACCCACCTGCTTCTGCTCCTCTCTACCTGTTCACTGTTCTTTTATGTTATGTCACATGATACCCTTTGTTTACCTCCTGCATTTCACTCACACACACACTCCCCCCACCCGCCACACACAAACACACACACAGACACACACACACACCTGTTTTACACACACTCTGCCCCACACTCTCACATGCATCTCCACACTTACACCTGGTGTAACTTGGAACCTGGAAGCGGAGGTTGAGCTCCTCATCCCGGTTTGTCAGTATCATATAAGGCTGTCTACAGCGTGCACCATGTGCTTACACAGAGACTTACACCGAAACAGGATCTTCCTAATTGGGGACACGTGTGTGGACAGCTCCCTGCTGAAGAACTCATCGGTGATGAACACATGAAGTTGGTCAGGACCACCTTAGTCATGGGCTGCAACAACGGCAGCACCTGCACAAAACTACCATACATAGCGACTCCTGTTTTGATGACCCATTTCACTTTCTCCACCTGGTCCAGGAAAATCACCACCATGCAATTTCTGTCCTGTTCCCCTACAGCCAGCCCGATAATAGGATAAGTTGCTGGAAATCTTCAGCCCGTGATTGGGGGTTAGAGGTTTAAAACCCTAGCCATGGCAACAGTCAGGCCACCAGCAAGAAGCTGGAAACACTTACACCAAAAAGTAAAGAAATAAAGGCCCCAACACCCAATAATGATAATACGCATTAAACAAGTGCATACTAATAAACTGTGTAAAAATAAAACCCAACACTGAATAATAACGAAAAAGATTCTTAAAATCATACTCAAACCTCCACACACTCACAGCTCTTTCTCCAACCACATGCCTGCCCTCAGAGAGAGAGAAATAAAGAGAGAGAGACAGGAAGGTGGAAAGTATTGACTCAAACTATTTTTACAGTGCAATGACAAAATCATCTTCTTCTTCTTCCTTATCATATGAACAGAGGAGCAGATGTTATTCACATTTTAACATCATATAACCGTTCAGAGATGCTGAAGAAAAAAAACAAATGATGACTTTCAGGCAGCTTGTTCCTGTGTTCCCACCGTTCCTGAGATTCCTATGGTTTCTGTCTCTGGTGCCTCAGGTTCCTGTGGTTTCTGTGGTTCTTTTGAACAATCTGGTTCCTGTGGGTTCTGTGGTTCCTTTGGTTCCTCGTGTCCCTGTGATTCCTGCAGCAGTAGTGGCAGTGACCAAACATGCCTAACGCAATAATTACTTACCTTATACCTTATGAACAGTTACTTTTTGGTAAAGTAACCCAGTTACCAATGCAGTTACTTTTGGGTAGAAGTAACTAGCAACTATAACTAATTACTTTCTTCAAAGTAACTAAATGGAAGTAAATGCAATGTCAACCACAGCCTTTAGATCTCAATAATAGCCTAAGTCGTGAACAGGGTCTCGGAACATAACCACAGCCTAACAGCTCAACCACAGCCTCAGATCTCACCATAGTCTCAGTACACAACCACAGTCTCAGACCTCAACAATAGCCTCAGACCTGACCGCAGCCTCTGACCTCAACCACAATCTCAGACCACAACAAACAGCCTCAGAACTCAACCACAAGCTCCGACCTCCACAATAGCCTCAGACCTGACCTCAACCACAAACTAAGACCACAGTCTTAGACCTCAACCACAATCTCAGACCACTATGACAACCTCAGAAATCAACTAAAACCTCACACCTCAAACACAGCCACAGCCTTGACTACAGTGCCAGACCTTAACCACAGCCTTAGACCTCAACCATAGCATAGTATGGGGTGTTTTTAGGGAGTTTTTCCTTGTATGATGTGAGAGAATAGGGGATATTGTGTTGCTTTTATACAAACTGTAAAGCCCATTGAGACAAATTTGTGATGTTGGGCTATACAAATAAAATCAACTTGACTTGAATTACTTGCTGTGCCATGATTGATTGGTAGAGCCAAGCCTTAACTTTGGTTGAATATTAATAATATGTTTGATTATGAAAATGACTTAATAAATATTATTGTGACATTAGTGTAAAAATTTTGTTTATATTTTGTGTTTTTCAGTTGGAGGAGGCTGGAGTCAGTGTGTTATTCTTTCAGTTCCTAGGCATGTCACTGTAGTTAGCATCAGTGTTTATCATAAAGTAGCAGTAGAATATTTAGACTGAAAAGATGAGAGTAGTTCATGTTTATTATTTGCAATTTGTGTATATGAAAAAACATCAAGATGACTTCTACACTGGTTATGTAGCATTCATGGATTTGCTGATGGAAAGAAATACCCATGTGAAAAAGAACATAGATCAGGACTGCCCAATCCTGCTCCTCAACCGCCGAACATGTTTAGGAATCTCTCAACTCCAACACACCTGATTCCAATTATTCACAAGCCCTTGGAAAGCTTCAGCTGCTTGATTGAGAATTGTGTTGGAGTAGGGAGATACGCAAAAACATGTAGGATGCTAGCTCTCGAAGAGCAGGATTGGGCAGCCCTGACATAGATTGTGTGTTGGCAATGAGCATAGCACCCAGTATGGTGGCAAAACACAGTTAGTTTAATAAAACTGCACAACCACAGTTTCAGATCTCAACCACAGCCACAGACCTCAACCATAGCCTCATACCTAACCATATTCTCAGACCTCAACCACAATTCAGACCTGAGCACCAAATCAATGAGATCACACACATGGAAATACAACTGCTCAGCAGTATCTTACCTTGCTGCCAAGCTGCACCACAACTGAACTGTGGAGAAAAGACATAATGATGACGATACTACCAGATGAAACCATCAAACTGAGTATAAACAGGACAAATATACCTCTGAAAACCTGTTTATTCTAATACCTTCAAATATTGTCTAATATAGTATAGTAGTCTGATACTGTGGTCTAATATCTAATATGTCTAATAAATTCTAATATAAAATAATAAGGTCTAATATAGACAAATGCAGTCTAGTACAAGAAACATTCTAATACAGTCTGAAGCAGTCTTATATATTCTAATACAGTGTAATGCAGTCTGATACGTCCAGTACAGTACAATACAGTCCAGTCTTTTGCAGTTTAATATGATCTGATACAGTTCAGTACATCAGCAGTGGTTCAATAATGAACATGAAGTAGAATGTGTAATGCATATAAAGAGTAATATAATGTGTAATAAGCGCAATAGTCTAATAGTATAATACAGTCATACGGTCTAATGCCGTCTAATATAATCGGATAGGATTTAATATAATCCAATACAGTTTAATACAGTCTAGTATGGTCTAATATATGAAAAAGTCTAATGTGGTGTAACATGATCTAATGCAGTCTAATACAGGCCAATATGGTGTAATATAATATATTACGGTGTAATACAGTCTAATTCAGTCTAATACAGTCAAATATATATGAATAAGGTGTAATACAGTCTAGTGCAGTGTAATATATTCAAAAAAGGTGTAATACAGTCTAATACAGTCCTGTACAAATACTGCTTAGAACAGTCTAATATAATCTAGCAGCTCAATAACAAACCTAGAGCTAGAAGCTGTAGAAACTGCTATTCAGGTGTTCCTAATAACATGCTGTGTACCTGTGTGCCTGGAGCGAACAATGTCTCTGGCTGTCACCATCATGACCAGCAGAGCAAGCAGGATGGTCAGGAGGCTGTAAGCTCGTAAAGAAGTGCAGGCCACGAACCTGCAGAGACAGAAGACACTGCCTGTAGACATACATCCGTCTGCAAACACACATTTGTCTGCAACCACACATCTGTCTGCAACCACACATCTGTCTCCAAAAAAACATCCGTCTGCAAACAAACATCTGTCTGCAGACTTACCTCTATCTGCAAATACATTTGTTTAAAAACACATCCGTATACAGACACATCCGTCCATAACACGCTACTCCATTACATTTATTTAATAGTTCAGCTACTTTAAAATGTAGAATTCAATATTTTACATAAATTAGCATACTTTTCTTATTCAATTTTGCAATTTGTGGGAAATCTGCCAAATATGCAAAGGATGCAGTACTTTTACTGTTTATTTTACACACTCGTACCTCAAACTGGCTCTAAAATGAAAATGAAACATTAAAGTACTCTCTGTATTTAGCGATTAAAACTACTAAAAAATATAATATACCATACTAAAATAATATAACAAATGAAAAGTGAATACTAATACTTATGATACTTTATGGAGATTTTGCTGATAATACTTGTAACACTACTATGCGAGTAGGAGAAACGGAAGCAAAGACTTAAAATTATCAAACATTCATTACTTTTTTTTTTATATTAACACATACACACGTTGTTTTGATGTTTTACTAAAGTTATTCATTCTCTGATGAACAGCTGTGTGTGTTGTGATTATGGAATGGATGTGATATCTCTGCGTCATGACACCTACCACAGTAGCGTGTTGGCTGCAGCGAACAGGGCTGTAGTCCTGCAGGGTCTGTGGCTCCAGCTGACCAGGCCGGGGACAGGAGTCCATGGCCGGCCGGGGACAGGAGTCCATGGCCGGCCGGGGACAGCCCCCGGCGATCCGTCAGCAACCTCTCCGCCGCGCGCGATTCCTGCTTCTCTGATTCTTAACATTGGAACACACGCCCGGGGCTGCTCCGCCGCTGCCGGTGTCACCGCAGAGTCACTGCTTCCGGTGAAGCGTTTTCAAAATAAAAGATAACCATTGCTTAACAACTGCATGTTAATTATTAATAACTTCTACATAAAATAATGCAAATAAAGCAAACTGGTAAATAAATATTACAAATGGACAAGAAACGACAAGAAACCAACATGAGCACAAAATGTACGTTTTGAAAGACCTGATTAATGCTATATAGAACCAGAACCATTAGGCTCGACTATATTGATTTGTTTCATGTATGTTCCATCTGGTTGTTCATGATCATGAGCTGCTCCTTTATTCCTTATTCTGGTTTTCCTCATAGGCAAAGCGTTTCTCCTCCAGAGCAGCAGGTAGTGGTGCTGTGCCTAAAGGCATCTGTCTGTAGTAAGTAAAAGAAAAAGAAAAGCAGCAAAGCCTGGCGTAGCAGAAAGTAGATAGACAGACAGCTCTGGATAGTGACTGAAAGAAAGAGTCTGGCTGGGCTCTCCCTTAGAGGGTGAGAAACTCATATGTGAGGAGCTCAGATTGGAACCGGCACTCTTTCGCATCAAAATGAGCCAGGTGAGGGGGCTCAGTCATCTAGTGAGGATCCCTTCTGGATGCCTCCCTGGACACGCCTTAGGGTTCTGCTAGAGGGGCTGGACATAGTCTGGGCTTCCCTGCTGAATCTGCTGCCTGACTTTGGATAAGCAGAAGAAAACATAGAACAAGACACTGGACAATAAACAGCTGACTCACCAATGTAGATCAGTGGAATAACAAGATGGCAGTAGTTCTGTGAAACAAAAAGATCTCAAGACTCTGCTGTTAAAATCGTCTAGTCCATTAATCAACTGTTCTAGTTGATTTATTTGGCAGGAGTATCATGCCTATTTGGATGAGCAGAAATAAATGCCTGAAAAGTTGAAAGTTGAAAGGCAAATCGCTGAAAAGTTGGCAGAAATTAAAAAATGAATTATAAATTGTTATAAATTGGTTTCCATGCCTGAGCAGCTGCATCTAGGCCATACATCACTAAATCCAAAGCAAAGAGCTGGATGCAGTGGTGTAAAGCACTTTGCCACTGTACTATAAAGCAGTGGAGACACATTTTTTGGAGTAATGAATCACACTATATGGCAATCTGATGGACAAGTCTGGGTTTGGAAGTTGCTAGGAGAACGGTACGTTTCAGACTGTATTGTGCGGAATGTGAAATTTGGTCGAGGAGGAATTATGGTTTGGGTTTGTTTTTCAGTAGTTGAGCTTGGCCACTTAGTTCCAGTGAAAGGAACTTTAAATGCTTCAGGATACCAAAACATTTTGGAATTAATTTATGCTCCCAACCTTGTGGGAACAGTTTGGAGTGGGCCCCTTCCTCTTCCAACATGACTGTGCACCAATGCACAAAGCAGTTCAGCATCAGTGTGTGACTTGATAAATGCGGTTTTGGTAGAATGGTCAAAAATTCCTCTATGCCAACACCAAGGAGGCATACACCTCATCACCCCTCCCCCCCCTGGGAAGATCTGACCACAACCTGGTGCATCTCCTGCCTGTGTACAACCCACTGGTACACAGGCAACCAGCTGTCTCCCGCACAGTGAAGAGATGGTCTGAGGATACTGAAAAGGCTCTGAAGGACTGTTTCGACACGACCGTGTGGGAGGAACTGTGTGATCCCCATGGGGAGGATATTGACAGCCTCACAGACTGCATAACGGACTATATCAATTTCTGTGTGGAAAACACTGTACCCACCAAGACCGTACGGTGTTTTTCCAACAACAAGCCATGGATTAATGCCGACATAAAGGCTCTCCTAAAGGAGAAGAGGAGGGCCTTTAGGTCAGGTAACAAGGAGGAGCTGAAGACTGCGCAGAGAGAGCTAAGGCGGAAGATTAGAGAGGGGAAAAACATTTACAGGAGGAAGATGGAGGATCAGCTGCAGAGGAGTAACGTCAGTGGAGTCTGGAGAGGCCTGAAAACCATCTCAGGCTACAAAGAACCAAACTCCCAGACGGCAGGGGATCAACAGTGGGCGAATGACCTAAACCTATTTTTCAATAGGTTTGACCAGTCATCTGCCCCTCCCCCGGCCCAGCCTGCCCTGCTGCAGCCCCCCCTGACTTTACCTCCTGGACAATGCCCTCCCCTCCCCCCCGCTTCCACCTCCGCCTCTCAGCCCAGGCTGAGTTCACACCTACCACGGACACTCCACACCATCAACCCAACCCCCTCCCCAACACACTCGGGCACACAGCCCCCCCTCTCCAGCCTGTCCCTCACAGCACTACAGGTGAGGAACAAGCTCAGGAGGATGAAGACGAGGAAGGCTGCAGGTCCAGATGGCATCAGTTCCAGGCTCCTGAAATCCTGCGCAGACGAGCTGAGCAGGATTGTAGGGCATATCTACAACTTGAGCCTGAAGCTGGGGAAGGTGCCACAACTGTGGAAAACATCCTGCGTGGTACCCATCCCCAAAATGCCACACCCCAAGGACCTCAGTGACTACAGGCCGGTGGCACTAACGTCCCACCTGATGAAGACACTGGAGCGCCTGGTCCTCGACCATCTCCGCCCCCTGGTGAGCCCACTGATGGATCCCCTCCAGTTTGCTTACCAGCCTGACATCGGGGTGGACGATGCCATCATCTTTCTCCTCCACCGTGCTCTTTCCCACCTGGAGAAGCCTGGAGGCACTGTGAGAATCATGTTCCTTGATTTCTCCAGTGCCTTCAATACGATTCAACCAGCACTCCTGGGGAACAAGCTGGAGAACACTGGGGTGGATCGTCACCTCACATCCTGGATTCTGGACTACCTCACCAACCGTCCACAGTATGTGAGGACACGGGACTGTGTATCCAACACAGTCGTCTGCAGTACGGGGGCCCCACAGGGAACGGTCCTGGCTCCGTTCCTCTTCACCCTCTACACTGCAGACTTCACCTACAAGTCACCAACCTGCCACCTGCAGAAGTTCTCCGATGACTCTGCCATCGTTGGCCTCATTGAGGATGATGATGACAGGGAATACAGAGAACTTACGCAGGATTTTGTCAACTGGTGCCAGCGGAACCATCTCCAGATCAACACGGGGAAAACCAAGGAACTGGTGGTGGACTTCCGTAGGCGGGTATGCAATCCCCCGGCACCAGTGAACATCCAGGGAATGGACATTGAGATGGTGACATCTTACAAGTACCTGGGTGTTCATCTGAACAAAAAATTGGACTGGACTGATAATACAACTGCGCTATACAAGAGGGGCCAGAGCAGGCTCTACCTGCTCAGGCGGTTGAGGTCTTTTGGAGTGCAGGGGACACTCCTTAGGACTTTCTATGACTCAGTTGTGGCATCAGTCATACATTATGGGGTGGTCTGCTGGGGAGGCAGCATAACAGCTGCAGACAGGAAGAGACTGAACAAGATTATCAGGAAGGCCAGCTCTGTCCTGGGGTGCTCCCTTGACCCAGTGGAGGTGGTGGGAGAAGAAAGGATGATAAGGAAGATATCATCAATGATGGAAAACCACCTCCACCCCATGCAGGACACACTGTCTGGACTGACGAGCTCCCTCAGCAACAGACTTATCCATCCAAAGTGTCTGAGGGAGCGATATCGGAAGTCCTTCCTTCCTACAGCTGTCAGACTGTACAACAAGTACAGCTCGCAGTAACCCCCCCCCCCCCCCCCAACAGAAAAAATGGACAGTACAAATACATTCATAATTCATATTTATATATACCTGTATATACCAGTGCAATACTTTTTTAATTCATATTTATATATACCTGTATATATCTGTTTATATTGTTTTTAATTTAATTTTTTAACTTAATTTTTTAATTTTTCTTTTCCTTTTAAAATTTTTAAAAACATTTTTGTAACTTTTCTAACTGCTGCTGTAGCACTGTAAATTTCCCCACTGTGGGACAATAAAGGAGCTATCTAATCTAATCTAATCTAATCTAAAATACACTCCACATCTATTTGGACAGTCTCCTCAAAGGAGCTGAAGCTGTAATAGCTACAACAGATGGACTGACATCATATTGAACCCTCCAGGTTAAGAATGGGACTGGCGCTTAAGTTCATATGTGAGTCAAGGCAGGTGGCTAAAATACTTTTGGCAATATAGTGTGATAGTTGGAGTTGTGGCTTATGTAGACCTTGCAGTTTCACATTTACTCCACAATGTGGTAGTATTTACTATACAACTAACTGAGTCACAAACTCAGTCACAACCCTAAACATGGATGAGCAGCTGACAAATCTGCAGCAGTGGTGATGGGTGACGCTATTATATCAATATGGAACAAACACTCTGAAGACTGTTTTCAGTACCTTGCTGAATCTATGTCAAAAGGGGCTTCAACTCTGTACTAGAATATATCATAGTATATAATATATAATACTATTATAAAAAAATAGTATAATATAGTGTACCATAATATAGCATAACAAATGAGCTTCTGTTAGTGTCAGATGTTGGTCTTGTGAAAACCTTCTTGTGAAGATTTCTGCAGCTGCAAGGCTCTGGTGACATGATTAGATGCCAGCTTATCAGTAATCCTGATCATAATAATTAAAAAAAAATAATTCATATTAAGGTTGAGGTTTTCCTGGTGATGCTGATATAATTTCTGTAGCTTGAAAAATGCGAACCCAGCAGCAGGTTAGAAATATGAATATTTTTTAAAATCAAATTTAAAGGCTTTGCCAGCCCAATTCTGCTCCGGTGTATTGTTGCAATGCTCTGGAGGAGAGTTGCACTGGTGTTGCTAGCCCCAACTAACTATACAATTCCTGATAGAATTGGGGCATGTCTCTTGCCTCTTGGGATAGCTGTGACACTAAAGATGGGATACTGGTGTCCCTCTAATCACCACTACCAAGTTTGGTAAGTCTGTAAACTTTAGATTCAACGTTATTGTTAAAAAACTATTGATTCAGCTTTCAGTCTGACAAAGTAATCAGCTTAGCCACTGTGGTGTGGTGTCTCCATGTGTTCAGCCTGTGTTTCAATCATTCAGTCATCATATAGCAGGGTTAATAAATCTATATCACCTGTTTAATTTGATGAGTGTTGAAGCTTTAGATTACGTACGAGTGCACACTGCAAAGTATGACTGGATGTAGAAAACATCATTTTTGCCTACTATGTTTACAAGAAGATGGTGGTTTCAGGTGCCATGAATACACAAACCAGACACAAGAAGAAGGAGCACCAAAAGAAAATAGAGGGGAACAGACTACTTTCCTAACATTTCCCATATTTGCTAAATACAGTTTTAAAAATGTTCATTTCAAATCTGTTTAGGAATTTCATATTTGTATAGGAAAGAAAAAATCACAAAAAAAAAAAAAAACATTCTATGGTTTACTTGTCACTCTACAGGCACATCTGTAAGAAAAGATTGTTATTTAGCAATCGTGGTAAAGTTGACAGTCCATTGATTCCAGTCAGTATCAACAGATTCTTGTGAACAAAGTTCAAGAATTAGTGACAGAGTTGAAGTTGCAAAAACTACCATAAATACTGCTCAGAGGAAAAAGTGCAATGTTCTGGAATGGCCTTCTCAGTCCCAAAACCTAAATATTATTGAAAATCTGTGTTGTTATTTAAGGTGGGCTGTCTATGCTCAGAAACCATCAAACCTGACTGAACTGGAGATGTTTTGTAAAGAAGAATGGTCAGAAAATACCTTTAACAGGAATCCAGAGCCTTATTGGGAGCTATAGGATGGCTGTGGCACAGAGGTAGAGCAGCCGTCCACTGGTCGGAGGATCAGCAGTTTGATTCCCGGCTCCTCTGAGGGTCTGTATCTATGTGTCATTGGGCAAGATACTTAAACCTACTACTACTTACTTACACTTGATTTGCCCACAATGGCTGTGCCATTCAGTGTATGAATGGGTAGCTTCCTGATGTGTGGGTGCTATCTTGTATGTCAGCACCACCGTTAATGTGTGAAAGGGTGAATGAACACTTGTAGTGTAGAGTGCTTTAAATGGTCAACTAGAAAAGCACAAAAGAATAGTGTGTGTGAATGAAGGAATAGACTGGTTTGTTTGGCATTGCTGATTGCTGCTATTAGTAGTGATGCACGATATATCGGCCGACCGATATATATCGGCCGATATGTCACGTTTTTTAACTTATCGGTATCGGTCCGATATCAACAAATTCTGGCCGATATGTCAACAATTGGCAGAGTTAAACCGCTACAGTTAGTTGGGTCACTGTCTGCGTGTCTCTCGGCGACGCGCTAAGCTAGCTGGTCCTAGCGGGCTCCTCCGTCACATCGCATCACCCGAAAAGACAAAAAAATGCGCGGAACGTTGCTCCGGGGTGTCGGACGCCGTCCTGCCGCCTTCTCATCGGCGGCGGAGGAGGCCGCTGTCTTTTCGGGCGATGCGATGTGACGGAGGAGCCGCTAGGACCAGCTAGCTTAGCGCGTCGCCGAGAGACACGCAGACAGTGACCCAACTAACTGTAGCGGTTTCTCCTAGCGGGCTCCTCCGTCACATCGCATCGCTCGAAAGGACAAAAAAAATGCGCGGAACGTTGCTCCGGGGTGTCGGACGCCGTCCTGCCGCCTTCTCATCGGCGGCCGCCACCTTCTCCGCCGCGGCCGCCGACGTCGCCGCCTTCGCGGAGCTCCATCGGGTCCGCTCCGCCGTACTTCCTCTAACCACATGACAGAGTTGTACAGTGAGCCTTCCTTCAAATAAAGAGCACTGTTGTGCTTTTCAAATGTACAGTGTTTTTTTACAGGGCCGTAACTCCTGGAACCCCTTCCGAAACTACCAGATTTCACAACTACATGGCCATTCATAGCATTCTATGTGGCAGGGCAATTCTGTCATGAAAATCTAAAGGTACAAAGTTGTACTTGCCTTGCCTGCCTGGCAGTGTCAGTTGTATTTGTAACAAACATGAAAAAGAAGTACAAATTATGCACAGTAGTGCTGGACATAGGAGCTAGCTTCAGCTAGTGACTCGGCCAAGGAAACAAACTCTGGTAATTGGCAGCTCTGTAGTCCGATACGTGAAGCTAGCGACATCAGGGTGCACAGTTAGCTGCACCCCAGGGGCCAAAGCAGGCGACACAAGAATCCAACCTGAAGCTTTCAGCTAGGACTATGGCTAGATTTGATAGGATTATTATTCATGTCGATGTTAACGACGTCTGTGTTCGTCAGTCAGAGGTTACGAAGATGTAATGTGGAGTCAGTATGCACCTATGCAAAGACCATGTCGGACAGTGTAATCTTCTCTGGTCCCCTGCCGAACTTGACTAGTGAGGTCTTTCCACCACTGGCTGTTAGGTTGGTGCCCAGATAATAATGTGGGTTTCATAGACAATTGGTCCTTGGATGGAGCCTCTCTCTTATCCAGAAATATGTTAGGCTTTATCCCCCGAAAACCGAGTTGAGTCCAGGAGGCGGAGTCACAGTCCTACACGCTTCAATGCGTCTCCCTTAGAGCAGTCACCCACTCAGAACTACATAGAGACGGTGTCTGTCCCCCGACCACTTCATTCATTTAAATCATTTAAATCCTTTACATCCAACAATAGGAGACGAGTCGCCTACAGTAACTTCATTTATACTAGCACTAGTAATACAATATTTACAGCCATGAAGCAACAGGACTGGAGAGTGAAATGTCGTCTCCTAAACATTAGATCTCTGTCATCCAAAGCTTTGTTCATAAATGATATAATATCAGATTATAATATTGACTTGCTCTGTCTTACTGAAACCTGGCTGCATGCTGATGAATATGTCAGCCTGAATGAATCCACTCCTCCCAGCCATATTAACACTTATATTCCTCGCAACACCGGTCAAGGTGGTGGAGTTGCAGCCATTTTTAACTCCAACTTACTAATCAACCCTGAACCAAAGTGTAGGTACACATCATTTGAAAGCCTTGTGCTTAGTCTCTCCCACCCAACTTGGAAATCACTTCAACCAGTCATATTTATCACTGTGTACCGCCCTATGGGCCCATATTCTGAATTTTTATCAGAATTCTCAGAGTATCTCTCAAGTTTAGTACTCAGGACAGATAAAATAATCATGGCGAGTGACTTTAATATTCACGTTGATGTTGACGGTGATAGCCTTGGCTCTGCCTTTCTCTCTTTACTGGAGTCAATTGTTTTTTCACAGAGAGCAAATGTGCCCACCCTTTACTTTAACCACACCCTTGACTTCGTTCTGATGTACTGCATCGAGGTTAAACACTTGCTATTAAATTACTCACCTGAAAAAAGCATACTCACTCGATACCTCACTGACAGTTCTATATCTAAATACAAGAAGATGATTGCCTCACTAATTCACTGCCTTGCCTCACCACAACTGTGGATTTATATGCTGTTGCGTGTCCATCTGAAATAAATCAACTTGAGAGTGCTAGAAGTTCATTGCGAACGACCCTTGACTCCATCACTCCCCCAAAATAGAAGTTAAGTAAACAAAAAAGAGTCGCACCCTGGTATAACTCTCTCACCCGTACACTAAAGTTAACCTCTCGGAGGCATGAACGAATATGGCGCTCCAGCAAACTGGAAGAAGCTTTACACGCATGGAAAGAGAGTCTCAGAATGTACAGGAAGGCCCTACACAATGCCAGAGCTGCTTATTACTCCTCAATGATAGAAAAAACAAAAACAACTCAAAGTTCCTCTTCAGCACGTTAGCTTCACTGACTAAATGTAACTACACTATTGATCCACGTATTCCTACAACCCTTAGCAGTGATGACTTCATGGACTTCTTTATAGACAAAATTCTAACAATTAGAGACAGAATGAATCACCTCGTTCCATCCACTTGCACTAATCTGCCCTCAAATGGAGTAATTGTAGAAACAGATGAAATAGCTAATATTCACCTCGACACATTTACTTCAATTGACTTCGCTGAACTAGCTTCAGTGAAGTCTTCATCTAAAGCTTCAAACTGTCTTCTGGACCCTATTCCATCCAGATTGCGAAGACATTTTCCCTTTGATTAGTCCTTTCTTACTCAAAATACTCAATATGTCTTTATTATCTGGCTACGTACCACAGTCCTTTAAAATAGATGTAATTAAACCTCTTCCTAAAAAACCTGCCCTTGACTCAAACATTTTAGCCAACTATAGATGAATTTCCAACCTTCCCTTACTCTCTAAGATTATGGAAAAAGCAGTTACTAAACAAAAGTCTAAAATTGTAGGATGTCTTACAGATGGATGCAGCAGCCTTGAAATTTCCAAGCTTTTGGTACAGGATCAAAGAACAATCATAGGTTCATAGCAAATAACCAACAGGGTCGCAAGAAGCATGTTGCAAAAAGAAGGTGCTAAGTAACTTCCTAAGATTGGAGGAAAATCAAGCTTGAAGTTTCTATTTGCTGTGAGTTCTGCCATATTTCAGAGCTCCAACATTACTGGAGGGTCAAAAAGCAGAAGATGTGCAATACTCAGGGACATGGCCAGTGTAAGGAAACCTGAAAAACCATAAAATGTCAAGACTGGGCCAAGAAATATCTAAGGACAGATTTTCTAAGGTTTTATGGTCTAATGAAATGAGAGTGAGTCTTGATGGGCTAAAAGATAGGCCATTGGCTGGATCAGTAAAGGGTAGAAAGCTCCACTCCGACTCAGATGCCAACAAGGTCGAGGTATGGGCTGGTATCATCAAAGATGAGCATGTGGGACGTTTTTGTGTTAAGAATGGAGTCAAATTCAACTCCCAGTCCTACTCCCAGTTCCTGGAAGACACTTTCTTGAACCTGTGGTCCCTCATGGAATGTGAGTTCTACAAGGAGGGAAAAATTGTACACCTCTCTGACAGTGTCTGGAGTCTGTGGTTGCTGCAATGTTGATGGTGAACAGATCAAGAAGCTGACAGAATCCATAGATGGAAGGCTTCGGAGAGTCCTTATAAAGAAGGTGGCTTCATCGGTCTCTGATTTGTTTTTATTTTGTTTTGGAATATTGGAAAGTTGTAAATTTTGAGTTTATATTTGTTTTCCTGACAAAAATTAATAAGTGAGATCGGTATATATTTGCTTTTTATTAAAGCTATAGTATAAAACTGAAATTATTGTGCTCGGGCCTGAAATCCTGAGTAATTCAATATCCATCTCCCTGGTCTCAAGCTCCACTGTGAGAAACCTGGAATTCATATTTGACCAAGATATGTTCCCAGAATTTCTAGAATTAAAACGGGAGGCAGAGCCTTTAACTTCCAGGCTCCTCTCCTGTGGAATCGTCTTCCCATTTCAGTCCGGAGGGCAGACACCCTTCCTATATTTAAGGATAAGTTAAAAACGTTCTTTTTTAAGAAGCTTATAGTTAGGGCTGGCCCTAGAACATTGTTATGTTACCTCATCCTCAACATTTCAACATACACTGCAATTCAATATACTTGTTTTATTCCATTTGATGTTACATATTCCATTTTTTTTGAATGTATTGTTTCCATCTGCACATATCATTTATTGTCTATATGTATGTACTTGAAGAGGGATCATTCTCTGTTCTCTTCCTGAGGGTTCTTCTGTTTTTTTTCCTGTTAAAGGTTTTTTTTTTTTTAGAGTTTTTCCTTGTATGATGTGAGGGTCTAAGGATAGGGGATGTTGTGTTGCTTTTGTACAAACTGTAAAGCCCATTGGGGCGCATCTGTGTTTGAGATTTTGGGCAGAACAAATAAAATTGACTTGACCTGACAGTAAGAAACATCCTGCACAGTGTTGAACTGAGATTATTACTCAATTAGTCTTTAGGGAACCTACTCATCCTGCTGAGCTATTTCTACTTTGTGAGGGCAAGTGTTTGTTCTCTTATTACTGAGGTGTGAAGTGTTTCCGCTCATCCTACTGAGCTATCTAGCTGAAAAGACTTTAATTAGCCAAACATTTTATTATATTCTTATTTATGTATTTATTTTTAGTAATGCATTTATATATTTACATTTAATCTCATAAAACCATATTACATTCATTCTTAAGAAATTCAATCATCACTTCATCTTTAAATTGAATTGTTGCAGTCTGAGGTTAAAAGTAGATGAGATCCTGGCTGCAAGAGAAGGGACATTGATAGTTCTAACATGTGTTTCATTTATTTTTCAAACAAAGCTCTATCAGCACTAGACTAGGTCCTGGTGAAATTATGTCTCTTTATACAGTCCAGGAACTACCATGTTGCTGGAGTGTTTGTGGAAGGGGATTTCACAGTTTCACAGATCCAGTGTTTTAATTACAGAGCTGCACACTGTCTCAGTTTTGTTAACAACATCCTTTTTACCCTCGTTGTAGGCATACTGCAGACCTATAAAGTGCTGCTGGTCATCTTTTAACTCTGGCTCTTTCCCACTCACCATACCCACACAAGTATCCACAACAACTGACTATCTGCTGTCTGTCCATCTACTATCTGTTACATCATGCTAGGCTGCTTCCCTTCTTCTTCTTTATGCTTAGTACAGGTGGTTGGCTTGAGACGCAGCACCTTCACCTGTTGTTTAGGAGGGAAGTTGCTTTACCTATAAGCAAAAGAAGAATAAGAAAAAGGAGTAGCTCATGATGATGACCTCTATCCCTAATTTATAAATAGGCGCATACAGACATTCATTCTCACAGAGTGCATATCTGTATGTATGCATGTGTATGCCTGCATGTGCACGTGACTAACTTAATGTTGACTACAGGTGACGTGGTCAATGGTGCAACAGGTGAAACTTGCACTGTGCTTGATGCTGTATTGAAAAGTTATCAATGTGCCGCAAGCAATTCAGCAGGAAACTGGAAAAAAAGAGGGCTGGAAGCTGAAGCTGAGGCTCAATTAGTGTTCAAGATAAATCATCTTTCTTGTTAAGTTGATTGTGGTGTTACTTATTAAAACAGTGTTTGCTATGCATCCAACTCATTTCAGTGAGGCCTGAAATGAGTGGGATGCATTTTTTTCATAGTGAAAAATTATCATAATTGTTGCAGCAGGGGAATCATCAGCTTTTAAAGAGATATCTCTACCTCAACTAGTGGAACTGTAAAACCACTGCAGATTTAGATCCTCATGAGTCTGTATAATGACAAGAAACTCCCTAGTTACATTAGCTAGTATACTCATTCATCAAACATCATCATCATCATCAATTGATTTTATTATATTGAGGAAAAAGGGTATCTCATGTAAATTATAATAATAACAATAAAGGAGCAATATCACACAAATAATAATTTTATGTTTGTCTCTTTTTACTCTAGATAGAATTTTTACAAAAACTATTTCAGTCTGCAACTACTACATTAAAAAGGTCACAGCCTGGATTTAGAAACTGTTTGTACCTTCTTTTTCCATCTGCTCCATAAAATGAAGTGAGGAAGAAGACTGAAGAAAGAAACTGGACACACAGCTTATATAAAAATTAGACCCCTTTTTATTGTGTTCTCATATATAAAAGAAATACAAAAAAGAAACGTTGCCACCAGGGTCAGAGCAGAACGGGACCGGGCATCAGGCGGCGGTCGGTGGCGACATAAAAAGGGGAAAAGTGGAAACAACGGGAGCAACGTCAGACATTCTGACAGGTCAAACAGACACCAAACAGCTGAGGGAAGGAAACAGAACAAGGGTGTCCCATACTCCTCCTCCTCATTATTATCATTATCCTTCTTTTCTACCCCACTCTTCCTTTTCCTCCTCCTCATTCTCTTCTTACTCCCTCACCTCCTACAAAGTGGAGTCTCAGTTCTACAAACTTTAATCGAAAGCAGAGTGGCTTCTACAGGCAGAAATAATCTCATTGGCTGAGTTAAACCTCAGTGGGAGGAGCCAGAGAAACTGGTCAGAGCACAATAACTGGAAAATATGTTAATTGATAGTTTACATAATAACTTGTGTGTGAGCTTGCCTATTCTCTACCTGTTCACCTTTACTCTACCTGTCCCTGTATGTAAAATATTGTTGCTCCAAAGAAATTTTCTGTAGTTCTTAGCTTATCCATAGTTTTTCTTTATGTTGTAGCTATAAAAAATCACATTACAATAACTTGAAATTTCTTTTAAATCAACTAAGGCAGAAATGTCAGTTTTAATTTTATTATATTAGGTTGATATTGTTACAGGAAGTCATGTCAAGTTTCAGGATTTAAGTGATGCATATATTTTTACACTGTGTAAAGCTGCAGCCAACATCACAGAAACATGATTGAAGACTGAAATAACTTGTTTTCCTGGAATCAGAGCTACAAAATTACTCAGAGATGATGAGTAATTGGAATGAGAGTAGTTGTGAATATTTTTTTGCTTTTATATTATAATGTTCAACTGAAAACATAATTTGTTTCCTGGACGCTGTACACTAAATGTCAGGGTTCCTACAAAAATCCCATTTCAGAATTTCTATTTCAGACTTTTTCCAGACTTCTCTGTAGACTTTTAGGACCATATTAACACCTGAGAACAAACATATTTCACTAATTTTAACAGGAACCAAATATAGAAAAAAGAAATTAAATAATCTAATTTTTATGATGTCTGCAGAGCCTTTTTATTCATTTCCATGGAAACAACTATGAACACATCCATCAATTTTTGTCTGATAATCACTGTATAACTCTGAATCTCTGAACCTGAAACTATTCAGGTTGTGGATGAAAGTTAAGTCAAATGTATTTTCCTTTATTACTTTGTTATTGTGTGTATGTGTCTTAGAGATGCACAGATAGCCTATTATTTCATCCGCAACTCCATCACAAACCACACCATCCGCCCGCCATCCATCCACAAATGTCTTTTTTAATTTTTCAAAACCACACCTGCCGGCTGTCTGTTTTTTTTTAATACATCTATTACTGGGGTTGTGTCATGCAGTTCACACATTGTATTTCTCACGCCAAATATATATTCATAAATATATTGCACACTTTCTGTTAATCCTATGAACTTCATTTCACTTTTCAAATATCACCGTATTTGTCTGTTATTATAAACCACAGGTGTCCAAACTTTTTTCAAATGACTTATTATTATTATATGTATATATATATATATATATATATATATATATATATATATATATATATATATATATATATATATATATAGGGAAACCCTATTAATATAGGGGAACCCTATTAATTACTTATGTCAAAAACCGCCTGTGTCTGCTTCTGATTTGCTATTACTGTGTATCTGGGTAAATCTTTACGCAACAACCAATGAAAAAGACACTGTTATCCTGGAATAGTTCAATTCTGCTACAACTGGCATTCTCTGGAAGTTTTATTTTCTTTGGAAACTTTGACTGGATGAGCTATGTACTCTTGAAAGGATATTGATCCAGATCAGTGAATGTTTTTCATACAGTGTAGGAACCTGAACCATTTTCTTGCTATATTTTATTTTTATGACAATCAACGGATTCATTGATAAAAAACAATTGCAGTCTTGATTCTTCCACTACTGCAACACTGAACCTGAGTGGTGCCGTCACTCTGAGGCTCCACCCACTGAGCTTTAACTTGTTCCCACTGGGATGATCAGTAGCCGCAGTGGCTTCGTCTCTGAGAAACCTGAGCGGAACTCAATGGCTGCTCCACGTTTCAGGGCAGTTCTGCCTTGTCGGCGGCCTCAGCGTGATGCCCTGCTCCCCCGTCAGAGCCGCCAGGCGCTAACAACGTCCTGCGGTTGTAGTGGTGGTGGCCCTTCATGATGCCAGAGTTGTTGTTCTCGTTGAGGATCTGCTTCTGCTTCTGTCGGTTGAGAGACTGCACCAGGCCGAGCACCACGGCTGCCAATGAATATGGGCCTGTGATTTTGCGCGGCTGCATGGTGAAAGGGTTGGGCTGCACGCGGCCTAGCAGGAAGTGTGTCCGGATCTTTCCCTCCTGCTCGCTGATTCCTTTCACGTAGATCTCGCCGCGGTACTCGAAAGCAAAGCCGCGCTCCTTCAGGATCAGGAACGTGTCCTCGGGAACCTGGATCTTGCCACTGACGCCCGTGCTGTCCATCCGGCTCGCCAAGTTCACTGTCTTCCCCCAGATGTCGTATTGTGGCTTCTTGGCGCCGATCACACCCGCCACCACCGAGCCATGGGCCATTCCTGCAGAAAACATACACGTCAGCCTGTAACATTTCTACAGGTCAACAAGCCCAGTTCACACTAAATCCATGCCTTCAGATGGATTTAGACAAGAAACGTCATTAATTTACATTTATTTACATTTGATTCTGTACAGTATTTATATGTTTTATAGCAGCAACATAAAATAATAAGGTGAAGTAACATGAAAAAAAAAATAAAAATAATAAAATGAAGTCACAATAAAATAAAATAATAAGATGATGTAACAAGAAAATGTTATAAATATAAATTAAAATAAAGTGATGTTACAATAAAAACAAACCTTAAATGCTAAACATATATAAATAGGAATAAGAACTAAAATAATAAAGTAATGCAATAAGAAAATTTTAAAGTCATAATAAGGTGAAATCAATTGAAAAAAAATTAAATCTAAAAGGTAAAGCCACAAAATGTATCATGTTCATGACAGAACACAATGAAGGAAACGTGATGGCTCTGGCCATCATGAAAACATGAAAATACCAACATTTTGTTTTACCACAGTTTCCTCCAGAAATCCTTGTTACTGCTTAGCTGTCTGTGGATAATTGATCGCTTATTGTTCTATAATGACTCTAACACTGAGTGTGTGCTCACTGAACTCCTCACAGGATTCAGAGATAACAAAAAAAACTGCAGCTCTCACCGATCCTCAATTCAAAGTTGTTGAACGAGTGTTTGTTGATCTCCTGGATGCTTTCATTCAGGGCGATGGCAAAGTCAGCTAATGCACACAGGTGACCCCATTTATCCTCACACTGCTGCAGGGGAGAAGAAGAGGAAGAGTAGAGAGGAAGAAGAAAAAGGACAGGAAAAGAAGAAAAAGAAGATGAAGGAGGACAAGGAGAAGGAGGAGAAGAAGAAGTTATATAGGCATACAGTATGTGACAGCCATGTTCTGCTGGGAAACGTTAACAGTAAGAAAACTTGCCTGTTTCTCTGGAGACAGGCCTGAAACAGCCATGTAGGTGCTGCCGATAGTTTTTATCTTCTCAATGTCCTGGAAACGATCTTCCCCAAGCAGCTGTGAGAAACAGAACAAGACACTTGACCGCATCACGCACACACTGACTCATTTAACTTAAAGGCTTTACAGAGGAATCACAACAGGAAGACAGAATCTAAACATCTTGTGTTTTATGTCAATCACTTCTCTGTTTCAGAGGAGAAGACGCATGTTTTAACCACAGATGAAAATGTAGTCAGTTGTTTCACTGAAGCAGCTCTGCAGCTTGTCTCACCTCGTCGAAATCAGCGATGATTTCATTAAGGAGCCGCAAACACTCGACTCCCTGGTTGTTCATCTCAGTCTGTGAATAGAAGTCGGCAAAACCTGGAATGGAGGCGAACATCACGCCGACGGCATCGTAGGACTGAGAGTAAAGTTCCTGCAGGGACATGATACCGATTCAACATCACTTCACAAAATATCACACAGCACTGCATTTGCAGCATATGATAAGGTTTTACTTTTGTTTTTCATAGAGAATCATACAATTATGTGCAGAGAGATCAAACATTGTGTAAATAATTTTCAATGTAAACAAAAATTTTAAAATATTCATTAAATATCTTTGATTATTCTAAAACATTCTGAATTGTAAGAATAACTTACTACTTTTAAGCACCTTTCTGGTGTGAATCTGAAACTCCATTTACAACTTTGTTAAAAAAAAAACAACTTAAAAATAAAAGAGCTGATATAAATGACTCATCTCATGTTCAGCTGCAGGAGCCTGTTAATTACCTAATCATGGTACAACACCTCTACAACCTGATTAATAATGAACGAGTGATTAGGAACTGCTGCTCTTGACCAATGCATTTTTAATTGTGTGCTTTTTAAATTAGCAGCAGAACAATATCAGCCCTCATTCATAAATTCATAATTCATCATCCGCTCACCATTCAGAGTAGTCAATAAAAAGGAGCTTTGACTTTAGCGACTGTGTCTGCTGCCAACAAAATCAACCATTGACATTATTAACCAGACAAAAAAAGAGCACAGCTACATTATTTAAAAAAAAAAAATCATCTAATTTTGGGGTGACATAGTGGTTCTGTGGCTAGCATTGTTACCTCAGAGCAAGAATGTCACAGATTCACTTCCTTGGCCTGGGACCATATGTGGGGTTTGTAAGTTCTTCTTTAATAGGTTCTTTCCAGTATATCCCCACAGTCCAATAACATGCTTAGCGTAATTGGAGACTCTGAGGTGTGAGCGTGTGAGTGAATGGTGTTTGTGCCCCACAATAGCCTAGCAATCTGCCTGTCTGTAATGTGCTGGCTCCAGCTGACCCCTGTGACCCTTATTAGGAATAAGCAGGTATAGAAAAATGATGGTGGTGAGCTGAGTGGATGCGAGTTAACCTGTTCTGCTCCCTTTGTTGGCTAAATCCTTTCAAAAATTGTATTTGTCCAATATGATATACAAAACTTCAACAGACAAGTTCAGGGTAATGACGATGTCACAAAGGAAAACAAAGTCAGGATATGGACATGACCCTGGACGACACAATGTCTGATATAACACCGCTGTGACTACTAAAGCATCTGGAACCTACGTCTGCAACTATTTTTGGAAGCAATTTTCAGCAGTTTTGATACTGGCCGCTTTTAAAAATGTGAGGCAAGACATAGCATTACAAAGACCTAGAGGAAAAAAAATACTGGTTTTGAAAAGATCATGACTTTTCTGGAGGATTGCCTACCAGACGTACTGGAAATATAAAGATCCATGCACATATTACAAAACAAAACACTTTCTCACTTATTTATATGGTATTTAGTGTCTGGAAATTCATAAGAGTTATAATGCATTATAAGTGTTTCTCAGAAAAAAATACATTGCATAAATACAGTAGTATAGGAGTTTATTTATAAATAGTTATATGCATATACTGCTTTGTTGTTGTTGTTTTTTTGTTTTTTGGTAATTCACACTTGGGGGGTGTTATTCAGGTTAAAGGTTAAATGGGTTATGTGTATTAGTTTGGGACAATAATATTTGTGTGTTTTTTTATGCTTATTTTGGAAGGATTAGGGATTAGCTGCACAAACTGTCAAGGGAGAAACAAAATTCAATAATTGCCTCAAAAACTTAGGAAGGTTAAACAAGTTATGATTAGGATTCAATCTATGCAGTCTAACATTGTATTTCTTCAAAAAAACACACCTGATAAAGAAAGACAAGGAGGTGGAGGGGTAATGTTTTTTCAGTATCATTTACCTCTCAGGCAAAAGGTGTTATTATTTAAGCTCATACATCTATGCCACTACAGATAAATAAGGTAATCAAAGACAAGCTTTGATGATTCCTTATTATACAGGGACTTAAGGAACAAATTGTTTTGGCAAACATTTATGCACCAAATACAGATGATCCTACTATCCTCAAAATCTGTTTCTAAATCTGTATTTGGTAAAATATCAGGCTACAAGATGAATAAATAGATATCAAATATGCTATTAAATCATAAAGGAATGGGAAAACCCACCTACAGTAGCTGCACAATTTTTCTGTAAAAGTTTTCAACTGTTTCACCAATTTATGAACCAGTTGTGCAAGAAGTTTCACATTTATTGGATAGATGGATGTCCTTACAAATGTCACTAATTGGGAGTAATAATGAATGTGCTCCCTAAACTGTTATATTTGTTTAGAAATTTACCTTTGCCTCCACCAAGTAATTTATTTTTTCTTTTAAAGACACTATTCATCAGCTTTTTATGGAATAATAAACGTCACAGGTTACGATTATCACTGTTATACTTGTCCTATGATTGAGGGGGGCTTAAATGTCCAAATCCACCCTGCTCGTTTTGGGCTGTGCAGTTGAGAACGCTGATGTTTTTATACAATGGAAGATGTTCAATTGTGTAAGGATATGGAAAGTTGTGTATTAAAAACCTCAGAAAGAACAATATATGATTAGAAATATGATTAAAGCATGGCACCAAATTAGAGAATACCTTAAAGAAACTGGATCTCTCTCACTTTTTAGCCTCATATGGGGAAATAATTCTCTCTCTCCAGAAAGATTAGATGGAGGATTTAAAATCTGGGCTGACCAGGGGTTATGAAAAATGGGAGACCCTTACAGTCCAGATGATAAACATTTAATATCATTCAAAAGAAATAAATATAGTATAGCTGGTGAACAATTCATTAAATATTTGCAACTGAGAAACTTTATACGACCCAACAAAGTAATCACTATCAAGGTCAACTTTGTCTGTACTAGAAGAAATGATAGTAACAGACTGTTATGGGAGGGGTCTAATTTCCAAATATAAAAACAATTTACTAAATTAATACTCAGAAACATCAATAAATAATAATAATAAATGTGATAAGTTTAAAAGGTTTATAACAATGTCACACACCAGAAAACTAAATAAAATGAGTTTGAAGAGTGTGATGGGTGTGTGTGTTTGTGTGTGAGTGTGACCTCGTTGTCTCGGTCCTTCTCCAGAAAGTGCCGAGCCACGTGACTTGGCAGGATGTTTCGCAGCATGTTCTCATTATGTTCTCGCAGCTCCTTCATCTCATTTATTTCCTCTTTGGCCTGAACACGCCACAGGAAGTCAAGTCGGGCTGTGTACTCTAGCTACACAGACACACACACACACACACACACACACACACACCCAAGCACGATTAACATATTGCATAGTGTCGATGATGGTAAAGTTGAGGTCAAATTAAAACATCTGTTAAAATCCAGATCATCGTTTGATCAATCTGAGCCACAGCAGCACAAATAGATTTTTTTAAAAAGTTGAATTAATTAAAAATAATTGGAATAGATTAGAGCAAACACAGTCTGAACGAATTGATTCAAGACTCAACTTCCTTTTTGTCCGATTTTCTGCTGTCATTCAGAACTTGAAGCAGCAGCAGAAGGTCGCTGATCACAAGTGAAATAACGAATTCCTTAGTAATTCAGCACCAGGAACGGAACAGACAGTTTCTATCTTTTCTACACAGAAATACACACAGTTTTTCCTGCACAATAACATTAAGAAAGTTAAACAGAAAATATATTTACCAAGAAAACGTGTTTCTGGTTAAAAACGTTTTTTAAGTAATAAATGATGAATTAACTTAAAATGAGAAAATAAGTGGCATTTTAACAATATGATGCCTTAGTTATTCCATAGTCAGTCTACTGTTCTATCTTTTCTACACAGAAATACACACAGTTTTTCCTGCACAATAACATTAAGAAAGTTAAACAGAAAATATATTTACCAAGAAAACGTGTTTCTGGTTAAAAACGTTTTTCTCTCAATATAATAGAACTTGTTAATTTATTTGTGTTGCTGCTGAATACATGAAATGTTGTTTTTGCTGCAGGAAACTTTGCTTCATCAAAATTTGTATGGTTTTCTTTGGCAGAAACTTCACAGACTCTCGTCATAACTACTCTAAATGTTGTTGCAGTTGAGCTCCTCCCTCCTCCTTTGTCTGAGTCTTTGTTGGGTAAAGGGCAAAAACCAACATGTTTCTGCAGCTCTGCAGCGTGTGAAGTGTTTTATCCGTCTGTCATTGTGCTGCAGCTGTTAGTTGGGATCATAGCAGCTGAGAACAAACTGTTGAGATTCACTGCCGCACATCCACAATGTTGTGGAAATGTCAGCGCTGATTAATGTGCATCTTCTCCAGATTAACAAATGTCAGGGAGGTTTTGCTGCTTTGCTTTTATTGCTGCTGCAGCACTATAGAGATTATGAGACAATGCTTTTTGTTCTGTGAATCTTTGCTTTGATGTTGAGATATGATGGAGGAATGAGAGAAGGAGGAAATAACCTTTGTGGGAGTTGTGTGTTTAATATTGTGCAAGGAGCTGTGGTTTCACCTGCTGCCCGTGGTAGAACACAGCGAGGAGGAACATGGCCATGAGCAGCAGAGACGTCTCTTTGGTTCCCAGGAAGTTTCTGTCAACAGCAACAAACAGAACTCATCAGTCACTGCGCCATACTACAGACCTGGAAACAAATTCAAAGACTTCTCAGGACTTTTGCACATGTTTGAGGCACATTTTCATAACAACATATTCTCTGAAATGCTGGTGTATGAGTGAATTTTATTTTTTATTTTTTATGTATAATATCACGTTTTGTCCATAAACTGATGGAAAAATTAAAAATGTTTCTCACTGTTTCCCAAAGAAGAGTCTCCAAGGGACTTTTGTTTCCACTGCACATCAGCTACCTATTTTATTCTAGCCTGACATTTTTACACTATAAGAATGAATGGATTTAACTTTTATGTCGTTACTCTAACTGGCCAGTCTGAAGTTAATCATTCAGTCTTTTTTTAACACTGATCACAGTGATGTATATTCCCGCCAGTTCCTTTAAAAATGGCAATGATAAGCAAATTCATTATTGTATCATGTAGATACTGCAGATTCACTATTTGAATGATTAATTAATTCCTTGGAGCCTTAAATAAATGAAGCTGAATCCCTACAGCTTGGACATAACATGTGCTGCTTCTTTCCTCTCCACAGGTCTTCAGGTTATTTGCTGTAGATGCCTGCGTACACTGTCACAGAAAAGGTCACAGTGCTGTCACCTACAACACCTGCAAGATGAGTTTTCTCACATTTAGATCCAGGAAAAAGGTCAACACGGCTCCCTGTTGAGTCTAAAGAGACAGGTGAGGATTGAATGAAGAGTTCTTCCCTTAACATGTGTCCTTTAATGATACGAATGCTTTCTATGCTGCGAATGCTGCAGAATTTAATTATACATCTGTGCAGGTGGAACATGTGGAGCGTAGATAAGAGGCTCTCTGTGAAATAAAGCGATTCCATAGTCCCTAATAAAAATGAAAAAGTGAAATAAACTAAAAAAAAGAGAGTTAGGTCAAAATATTTCACGAGAAAGAAACCTTGTCCAACATGTTTGTTAGAATTCAAGGAAACACACAATATTGTTTTGGTGAGTAACTGTTTGTTTTTAAACTTCATGGTCATCTATAAGATGAAGAGTTCTGTCCATAGTGCCACCACCCCCAAGAGCCAAGAACAGCTTTTCTCTGCCTGCCCTTAAATTGTGTGTGTAGATGTGTGTGTGTCTCACTCCGTGTTGTGGTGGACAGTGTCGTAGCGGACAAACAGCGAGGTGTAGAAAGCTTCAGTCAACAGTGAGTAGATGGCAATCATCACCAGCAGCACGGCAAGTTTCAGCACCGAGTTCAGCCGCAGGAACACGGCGCACGTCACCATCGCCAGGACACCCGTAAACACAAAGTACTGCAGGACACAGCAGGACAAGTCAGAATTCTTCAATACATTTCCATAAAATCCAAACAACTGAAACTCAGCCGTCAGTCCAGTTAAAGTAAGTTTGTTTAGTTTTTGATATGCTTAGATTCATCAGTTCACATTGATTAAAGTGGAAAAAAATAAACTCCAAATTTGTTAATTAGTTATTGGTTCATGATTTAGACTATTTTAACGACATGTTTAAGTAATGTTTTCTGAACTTTTGTTTGTTATTTATTAGTAGTAGTATTACAACAATACAGTACAACAAAGATTTTAACTTTGACTGGAACAAAAACAAACCCAAGAAAGGGTTCAACAACAGCTTTTGGTGTGGTCTTTACAGCAGTGGTGATTCCGTCAGATGGCAGCAAGAGAAGCTCAACTTCCCCTAATAAGTGGTCAAATATGTCCTAGTCTGCTTTTTATTGACTAGAATGTGTGAGAATGCTTTCAACTTTAGTTCAGAATCAGCTGCTTCTCACTCAGCATCAGTCATTAAACTCAGCATCTATAGACTTGAATGGGACAGCAGAGAGAAGGCAGTTCCACTGCACACAAACTAGATGCTCATTGGCTCATTTGGGGTTTTGTCCCACCCAACGGAGGCTGAGCATCTCTGGGGTCTATGGGGGTGAAATGATGGGGAGATCTGTCTGAAACAAAATCTCTTATTAATTGACAGTGAAATGAGTGATTCAGCATTGGGTCTGACCAGTTTAACAAATGTATATGTAACAACACCTTTACATTTTTCCTCCTTCTCATGATAAGAATTAGATTATAAGTAATAAATGATGAATTAACCTAAAATGAGAAAATAAGTGGCATTTTAACAATATGATGCCTTAGTTATTCCATAGTCAGTCTACTGTTGCATTTCAATTCTAAACATTTACAGACTGAACAATATTAATTTTCTCAGCAGCAGGAAAAGTTCTTGCTGTATAAACATGACCAGCATTTTCATTCAAGTTAAAAAATCATTAAAACTAAACTAAAAATGAAAAGAAGTACTGAACCTTCACTCTCTCAGGTCAATTTCTTTTATTTTCCTGATTGAAGCCATATTGACACAAGGCGGGGCCGGAGGCTGAACCCAAATGCACGACTCTTCACGGATCGATCAAAGAAAAGGTCTTTATTATGGTTCCGTACAAAAGATTCACTCTGACGAGGAATAAACAAAAAATCACTCTTACGAGGAATAAACAAAAAATCACTCTTACGAGGAATAAACAAAAAATCACTCTTATGAGGAATAAACACAAAAATCACTCTTACGAGGAATAAACAAAAAATCACTCTTACGAGGAATAAACAAAAAATCACTCTTACGAGGAATAAACAAAAAGTCACTCTTACGAGGAAAAATAACGAGGCAAAGGCCGACAAAACAAGACTGGGAACTTGAGCATGAGAGAACAAAACCTGGTAGTACTTGGAGCTGGGCGCTGGCTCTGACACATGGGACGTGACGAACTGGCACAGGACAAGGGGAGACACAAACAATATATAGGAGAGGTAACAGGGCACAGGTGGAAACAATCAGGGCAGGGGAAGGCAATCACTGTGGCGGGAAACACACAAGGGCAGGAAGCAAAGGTGCCTGAAACAAGAGGGAGGGGTCATTTCACAATAAAACAGGAAGTGCAGGACAAGACAACACGAGTGACAACTTAACATTTACGACGAGACATGACAGTACCCCCCCTTCTAGGGACGGCACCAGACGGCCCAGGCTCCTGAGGATGGCGGCGGTAAAAGTCATCTATGAGGCCCGGGTCCTCAATAAATCTGGAGGGTATCCAGGAGCGCTCCTCCGGACCGTAGCCCTCCCAGTCAACCAGGAACTGGCGTCCTCTGCCTCTGTTCCGGACTGCCAGTAGCTGCTTAACTGTGTATACTGGACCGCCGTCAATCATTCGGGGGGGTGGTGGGGGCTTGGCAGGAGGGACCATGGGGCTATCCTTAACTGGTTTCAGTCTCCCCACGTGGAAAGTGGGATGGACCCTGAGGGATCTGGGGAGACGAAGACGAACAGCAGCAGGGTTAATCATTTTTTCAACAGGGAAAGGACCAACAAACCTGGGAGCCAGCTTCCTGGACTCTACGTGGAGGGGCAGATCCCTGGTGGATAGCCAGACTTTCTGGCCAGGCTTGTAGACGGGCGCTGGGCAGCGCCTCCGATCAGCAGCCCTCTTCATCCGGGCCGAGGTTCGCAGGAGGGCCCTGCGGGCTGCTGCCCAGACCCGCCGGCAACGACGAACTAGGGCATGCGCCGACGGCACCGCTACCTCCTTCTCTGTGTCAGGAAACAGAGGAGGTTGGTAGCCGTAGGCGCCTTGGAATGGTGTCAGACCGGTGGCTGCGGTGGGGAGGGAGTTGTGGGCATACTCGACCCAAGCCAGGTGCTTACTCCAGGTTGCAGGGTTCTGGGAGATGAGGCAGCGGAGGCAAGTCTCCAACTCCTGGTTGAGGCGTTCAGTCTGTCCATTGGACTCGGGGTGGTACCCCGACGTGAGGCTAACTGTGGCCCCAATCAGCGCACAGAACTCAGACCAGAACCGTGATACAAACTGCGGGCCCCGGTCGGACACTATGTCTCTAGGGAGGCCATGTAGGCGAAAAACATGAGTTAGCATTATCTCCGCCGTCTCCTTGGCTGACGGCAACTTAGGCAAGGCAATGAAATGCACCAACTTGGAAAAACGGTCCACCACTGTCAATACAGTGGTGTTACCTTCAGATGAGGGAAGTCCCGTAACAAAGTCCAGTGAAATGTCCGACCAGGGCCGACTGGGAACTGGGAGGGGATGGAGCAATCCCATCTGAGGTCTCGAGGATGTCTTGTTCTGGGCGCAGACTCGACAGGCCTCCACATACTCCCGGACATCCTGTTCCATCGCAGGCCACCAGAAGCGTTGCCTGACGACAAACATAGTACGACTCACCCCTGGGTGGCAGGTAAGCAGGGAGGTGTGAGCCCAGTGAATCACCTGAGGTCGCAGGGGCGCTGGGACAAACAGCCGATTGGCTGGGCAACCACTAGGTGGCGGGCTCTCACCGTTGGCCTGCTTCACCTCAGCTTCTATCTGCCAATTCACCGCCCCTACCACACGTTTCAGTGGCAGGATGGGCTCGGGGACCTTGGCAACAGGCTCGGGGTCATAAAGGCGAGAGAGGGCGTCTGGCTTGGTGTTCTTGGACCCCGGCCTGTAGGACAAGACAAAATCAAAACGGTTAAAAAACAATGTCCATCTAGCTTGACGTGCGTTTAAGCGTTTAGCCTTCCTAATATACTCTAAATTTTTGTGGTCCGTCCAGACGAGGAATGGTTGTTGAGCTCCCTCCAGCCAATGTCGCCACTCCTCCAGGGCCACCTTCACCGCCAGTAGCTCCCGATTCCCGACGTCGTAGTTGCGCTCCGCTGATGAGAGCCGCCTGGAAAGATAGGCGCAGGGGTGCATCTTCTGGTCCTTCTCTGACCGCTGCGATAAAACAGCCCCCACTCCTTCACTGGAGGCATCCACCTCCACCACAAACTGACGATTTGGGTCAGGCATTGTGAGAACGGGTGCTGTCGTGAACATGGCAATCAACCTCCTGAATGCCTGGTCAGCCTCAGGGGACCACTGGAAGGGTGTCAGAGGAGATGTTAATGCATGGAGTGGTGCCGCTATTGCGCTGAAGTTTCTGATGAACCGCCTATAGAAGTTAGCAAACCCCAGAAATTGCTGAACCTTCTTGCGGCTATCAGGAGTTGGCCATTGAGCCACAGCGCTAACTTTAGCCGGGTCCATCTGTATCTGTCCCGAGGCTACAATAAAGCCAAGGAACGATACTGTATCGGCATGAAAATCACATTTCTCTGCTTTAACATATAGCTGGTTCTCCAGCAGGCGCTGGAGAACCAGTCTGACATGATGGACATGAGTATGCTGATCAGGGGAAAAGATCAAAATGTCGTCCAGGTACACAAACACAAACAAGTTCAGAAATTCGCGGAGGACATCATTAATAAAAGCCTGAAATACTGCAGGGGCGTTGGCAAGTCCAAATGGCATGACTAGGTATTCATAGTGCCCTGATGGTGTGTTAAACCCAGTCTTCCACTCATCCCCCTCTCTAATCCGAACCAGGTGGTAAGCGTTTCTTAAGTCTAGCTTCGTGAATATCTTTGCTGACTGAAGTTGTTCAAACGCGGAGGCCATAAGGGGCAGAGGGTAGCGGTTCTTAACCGTAATGGCATTAAGGGGGCTATAGTCTATGCAGGGACGGAGCGAGCCGTCTTTCTTCCCCACAAAAAAGAAACCGGCTCCCGCAGGAGATGACGAGGGACGAATAAGGCCCGCCTTGAGTGAGGTGTCAATATACTCCTTCATGGCCTTTTTCTCGGGACCCGAAATGGCATAAAGTCTCCCCTTAGGAATCGGAGCACCTGGAATTAAGTCAATGGCACAGTCATACGGTCTGTGGGGAGGCAAGGACGCAGCCTTGCTTTTGCTGAATACCTCCCCCAAGTCATGGTAGTCCACGGGTACAGTTGCTAGGTCTGGTTCTTCCCCAGGAGATGGGTCTGCCCCTCTAGTATAGACCTGACCTATTGCCCGTCTCTGACCCGCGGCTAAACAGTTCTCCACACAATTCTCTCCCCAGGCTGTGATAATTCCGGTCTCCCACTTAACATGGGGGTTGTGCCTAGACAGCCATGGGTATCCGAGAACCATTGGGTGCCGAGCAGAGTTAAAAAGGTAAAAAGACATCTGTTCATGGTGGTCGCCAACCTGAACATGGAGTGGTTCAGTCTTATGGGTTATTCTAGAAATAAAACGGCCATCAAGGGCAGTGGCTTCCAGAGGCTGGGATAGCAACTCAGTCTTGACTTGCCACTTGCGGGCCAAATCCCAGTCTAACAGGCTTTCGTCAGCCCCTGAATCAATTAGAGCCCCTACTGAATTGGTGCGACCCGTCAGGGTTACCTGGACAGTCGTCAGTGCGCGGGGGGGAGTTTCTGGCGTAGACAGCTGTCGCCCCCGAGTGCCTCCTCTCCCTGCTGGGCGCCCACCTTTCACCGGACATGCAGCCAGCAGATGTCCAGTCTCTCCACAGTAAAAACATCTGCCCTCCAGTAACCGGCGCCGTCGCTCCTCTCTGGACAGCCTTGCCCGCCCCAACTGCATCGGCTCCTCCCTGGGCTCTGGGGGTGCTGCAACCTGTGGAGAAAAATGTGACAGCGTGGCGGGTTGAGCAGCTATCCGGTGGTGAGAAGGTGTCCCGGTCTCCCTCTCCCAGTCCCTCAGCCGATTGCCCGTCCGGATGGCTAGGGCGATGAGGGAGTCCAGGTCTGTGGGTAAATCCAGGGGGATTAGTAGGCTCCGAACGGAGGCAGCGAGCCCCGTCAAAAACGTGTCCCGTAGGGCCGCTTCGTTCCACTCGCTGTCGGCAGCTATGGTGCGAAAGCGGATGGCGTAGTCGGCCACCGTGCGACTGCCTTGCTTTATCGTACTGAGCTCTCTTGCCGCCTCCCTCCCTGGTACTGTACGGTCGAAGACCTTCCTTAAGGAGTCTTTAAAAGAATCTATGGAGGAGCAAATCGACGCTCCTCGAGCCCACTCTGCGGTCGCCCATGCCGCCGCTCGTCCCGTAAGGTGGGAAATCATAAAAGCCACCTTGGCTGAGTCTGTCGGGAAAGCTGAGTGCTGGAGTTCATAGTGTAGCTCACATTGCACGATAAACGATCTACAGGTGTCACCTTCTCCGGAGAACTTCTCTGGCGGGGCTAGCCGGAGCGAGGCTGAAGGTGATCCAGGTGAAGCAGGAGTAGCGGAAGAGTTCGGGGGTGGAGAAGGTTCAGGCTGTGATCGAGGAAGGGCCTGCTTGATCTGCAGGGCTAACTCCCTCATCTCCGTGGTCATGGCTGCCTGAAAACTGTCCTGGCTGTGGGCCAACCCTTGCAACCCTCGGGCAAGGGAGGTCAGGTGTTCCTCCTGCCTCGTTAGTCGTGCTTCCTGGGAGTGGACCGCTGTGGTCAGCTGGTTGGAGTCGGCTGGGTTCATGGCTGGCCAGTTCGTACTGACACAAGGCGGGGCCGGAGGCTGAACCCAAATGCACGACTCTTCACGGATCGATCAAAGAAAAGGTCTTTATTATGGTTCCGTACAAAAGATTCACTCTGACGAGGAATAAACAAAAAATCACTCTTACGAGGAATAAACAAAAAATCACTCTTATGAGGAATAAACACAAAAATCACTCTTACGAGGAATAAACAAAAAATCACTCTTACGAGGAATAAACAAAAAATCACTCTTACGAGGAATAAACAAAAAGTCACTCTTACGAGGAAAAATAACGAGGCAAAGGCCGACAAAACAAGACTGGGAACTTGAGCATGAGAGAACAAAACCTGGTAGTACTTGGAGCTGGGCGCTGGCTCTGACACATGGGACGTGACGAACTGGCACAGGACAAGGGGAGACACAAACAATATATAGGAGAGGTAACAGGGCACAGGTGGAAACAATCAGGGCAGGGGAAGGCAATCACTGTGGCGGGAAACACACAAGGGCAGGAAGCAAAGGTGCCTGAAACAAGAGGGAGGGGTCATTTCACAATAAAACAGGAAGTGCAGGACAAGACAACACGAGTGACAACTTAACATTTACGACGAGACATGACACATATTGAATAAACTGCTTTTTTTGTTCCACTGTTTTGTACCAAATAAATCTCATGTTTTTATTCATCCAACACATTTCTGGGACTCATCAGCTTCCTCTGCCTCTACAATATAGGAATTTATTCAGAACATGAAGTTGAATGAGATTGTCATTCAGTGTGGTGCAGGGAAACAGCTCCATGCTGCAGTGTGTGTTTCTAATCTGAGGCTCGATATCATTTCTTTATGGAGCAATAGCAAAAACACAGAAACAAGCTCCATTCAGCGTCAGTAGAAGTTTGAGATGTATACGTGACTGTAGCCTGCAGCATGCAAATAATTCTCCTTTATAGAGTCCATCAATCAGAATCATAATGTGTGATCAAACTAACAGCAGGGATATTTTTTCTGTGTTGCTGTGATGGCTCCATCAGTTGCTGCCTTCTAAGGCGAGACCTCCCTTCCTCGTTCTGGCTGCTAGCAGATGTTGCGGATGTTTAATTTATTATCTTGGCTTTCACACAAGTGAAAAAGGCGAACAGATGGACGTGACTGCAGAGCTCGGATGCCTCATTTGCTTCATACCTCTGGGTAGAAACAGATGTCTGGGATGGAAGACGACTCGTTGAACGTCTGGTTGCTGAAGGTGCTGGACTTGTCGAAGTCACACCACAACTGTGAGAGACAAATGGGGGGGTTATTGTTGTTTTACAAAATGAAGATTTTTTCATCAAACCTCAAACGTTTGTGTAAGAATCTCACTGCGGATTAGAAGCTTTGTGTAGGAAGCTGGAGGTTTTCAAACTGTGACCTTACAGAAAAGGAATTTTCTGGAATGCTGATTTGGATAAGGTGACTCATGCTTTATTTTGTCTCACTGATTGAGTGTAAAACATTTTCTATTCCTCAACAGAGTCACACCTGAGACCTAAAGGTGACTGAAGGTGATTAAAGTGACTGTAGGTGACTGAAGGTGACTGAAAATGACTAAAGATGACTGAAGAATAACTGAAGGTGATTGAGGGTGACATGGCTAAAATTAACTAACAAAATTCTGACTGAAGGTAAGTAAAGTAAAATAAAGGTGACTAAATATGAGTAAAGGTTACTAAATATGAGTAAAGATGATGAAAAATTACTGAAGAAGACTGAAGGTGATTAAAGCTGATTGAAATTGACTAATGGTGAGTGGAGGTGACTAAAGGTGACTGAAGGTGATTAAAGGTGACTGGAGATGGCTGAAGGTGACCAAAGGTGATTAATGGTGACTAATGATGATGAAAGGTGACTGACTGTGACAAAAGGTGACGGAAAGTGACTAATGGTGAATGAAGGTCACTAAATGTGACGGACAGTGATTAATGGTGACTGAAGGTGACTGAAGGTGACTGAAGGTGACTAAAGGTGACGGAAGGTGACCATAGCTAAATAATGCTATGACTAAGGTGACTAAAAATGACTAAAGATCAATGAAGGTGACTAATCCTGATGTGTGATTAATTTTCTTTGTAATTTTTTGAAGGTGATTAATGGTGACTCAATGTGACTGAAAGAGTAAATGTGGCCAATGGTAAGTGAAGGTGACTTAAGGTGATAGAATGTGATTATTGGTGACTAATGGTGACTATATATGAATAAAAATGACTGAAGGTGACTGAAGGTGATTAATGGTGATGAATGGTGACTGAGGTAACTAAAGGTTACTAAATATAAATAAAGGTGACTGAAAATGACAAAAAATGACTGAAGGTGGCTGAAGGTGATCAATGGTAAATGAAGGTGAATATTGGTGACTGAAAGTGATTAATGGTGAATGAAGGTGATTAAAGGTGATTTATGGTGACTGAAGGTGATGGTGACTGGGGTTGACAAATTTTGACTAAAGGTGATTATTTGGTGATGAATGTTGGTTGAAGGTGACTAAAAGATAGCTGAAGGTGATCAATGGTGACTTATTGTGGCTGTAAATTACTTATAGTGACTGCTTATTGGTGACTGATGGTAACTTAAAGGTGAGTATTGGTGACTAAAAGTGACTACACGTAAATTGAACCACTGCTCATTCTGATCGTAACTACTGAATTGTTCTAAACCATTTTGTAATCTTGTGACAAAATCTATTCTAAATGAAGTTATTATTATCACTATTATCATCATTATCAATATCATCATAGTTAACGAGAGCGTGCAGTAAAAAGTATGAAAGTCCATGAATGTTAAGTCTCTTGAATGGAGCTGTGCCTTGAACTCACTATGTTAATCATGGCGGCCAGGAAGTTGATGAGAATTGAGACAAAGATGATGACATTGCGGGCCGTGTAAGTCTCATTGATCCAGCAGCAAGTCTTCCTCAGGACCAGGGGCAGACACTTGTAGTCCTCCGCCGTTGTGACCAGAACCAGGCAAGAGTGGAGGACGATGAGTACAGAGAACTGAATTACCATGGTTACCATCCTGCAGAAACACCATAAATGACATCATAACTACATTAGCTAAGCACTAAGGGCAATTGTGAGTATATTTCTGTTTTCTACTCCATTACCTGGCAGAGGGAAGCAGGCTCTGGACGGTGGTGATGAAGATCAGCACAATGAAGGCGCAAACCAGGTTGGACTTGAACACCTCGTCCCTCATCTGGGAGTACTGCACCAAGGAGGAGCAGAAGGAGGAGGAGGAGGGAGAGGAGGGAGAAAAGGGAGCAAATATAGGATGAAGAGGAGGAAGAGGAGGGGAAGAGAGAGAATGTTTCAGACCAATGGAGAAAACAACAAAAACACAAGACATTTTAACAGACACATGCAACAGTTCTACAACAAGCGTTAGAGAGAGACAGGAGCCAGTGGGTTAGTGGCTGCAAAGCTGCTTGCACAATAGTAGCCGTTAGCTGCTAGTGGTTAGTCAGAGACACAACAAAGCTGGAATTTTTAATTTTCTTCATTTGAGAAATATTAGAAAATAAACAAAAATCCCCCCAAAAGGTTTAACTTTAGCATTAATACCTGATTAATTAATTAATCAATTGTCAGTGTGAATCTCAGTCAATTGAGTTTTGATTTTCCAATTATTATTTTTCAAACAGTTAAACCGATTTGTTTGTCAGATCTTTGTTTGTTCTTCTTCCTTCTCCCATTACTCATCTCAGAACCACTCGCATTCATCTCCTCTCTACACTAGTTGTTCTGCACATGTGCGAGTGGGTCTGCCCCTTGGATATGGAGGTATTGCAACTCCACTTGGACAAAATACAGGTTTTACACAGTACTATTATAATATCATTAAACACAGAATTATTATATCTAAGTTATAACCGTCAAATTCTCCATCATTGTGTTGCCTATATTTTGTTTCTATTTCACAATAGAAACTCTTTTTTGTTTTAATAAACATGTTTGTATAGTGATATTCTGTTATAAAAATGATTTCACTTACCCATGACGTGAAAAAACAGTTTTAATACAGTTTATCAGTTACCAAGTAATTATTAACACAAAGTGATATTGAACATTCATTCTTTATCGTATAAGTTATAATGCTTTTATTTTGAAATCAACATACCTCACTGTCCAAGATGGCCGCTCCTCACACACATAGAGTAACTGGGCCTAAATAATGTTTATATATGACTTTTTTCCTGTGACCTCTGTGACATCTGACCCGTAACGCCGCTTCCCCTCCTAGCTCTCTCTCTTTCTCAAAGGATGCTGGGAAATTAGCAAGAGGAAAAATTTCATGTTTCTTCACAACCTTGGCAAAAAAATAATAAGGCCAACCAGCAAATGAGTCAATTACTGAAGAGGTTAGGATTCAAAAGTAAAAAGCTGTGATAAGACAGTGGAGGATAAAGATCAACGCAAAGGTCAAAGGTGAGTTTACTAATCAAATTAAATAAAGGGGAGAGTGAGCATCACATTCAGCAAAAAGATCTCACAGTTATGACTTTGCCTGTCAAAATGATGATGGATCAATGGAAGCATGTTGATATGGAAAAAACCTGAATCTATCTGCAACTGTGCATAAATCTATTGTTTATAATGTTTACTCTGTTTTTACTGTTTACTATTTACACTGTTCACTGTGGTCAAATCACAACAGTGTAGGTAATAACTTATATGAATCTATAAAGTCAGATAAGAATCTTGTTCATGTTGAGAGAAAATTAAAAAATTAAAAGTTCATTTCTTAGTTTATAATTTATATATTTATTTACTATATATAATATATAATTATGGATTTTCTTCCCAACCTCTCTGAATATCCAACAACACAATTTCCTGCTGTAAATATTAAAGTCTCTGGAACCACATAGAGTTTGCCTAAAGATAATACTAATAACTTATCTTATAAATATAAGAGGTTTAACTGAAGGGTGATTTAGAGGAGTCATGAATGTATTTTCTTTGAGTGAATGTAAGGTGATTGTGTAACAAAAAAGAACACCTGAATGAGTAAAGTTGTCCTGTGAAGGATCAGGCGTAAAGTGAAAGGAGGCTTTATATTCACGTAATCAAAGCTGATTTAATGTTTCTGCAGATTATTGTCAGAACATCACAAAAGCAAAATGATCCACTATTAGAATTAGATTTTCATGCAGTGAATTACAGTGAACCAGTAGTCTGAAATGTGCCACCAAAAATGTGTTGTATTTCTATAATCAAAAGATGAATTGAATTAATCCTAAAAAGTTATTATTATCCTGAGCAGTTTGATGACTTCATCTTTTGTCTATTTGAATTTCAGTCAAAAAATTTTAATTTTTTTTTGCATCATTTATCATCAGTGGATAAACGTGAGAAAATCTTAAAACTAAAACTACTTTAAAATAATTGATTAAATATTACTTTACATGTTGAATTAATAAACAGGGTAAAAGGCATTACAAAATGAGGAAACAATGTTAAAATGTCCTTTTTTTAAACTGAATTTTATTTTGCTTTCATACTCCTACACCACCACTTTTTTTCTGACCAATTTTATTGTTTGTTTTTCTTTACAACACTGTTTGTGGATGAAGCATTCAACATATGACTGAAATAAATCTACAAACAATAGCAAAAAAAAGGAAAAAAATAAAAAAATAAATAAAATAAAGTTTAATGAAATTGATGTTTTTAAATTTATTAAGATTTTTTTGCATGTTATAACCTGTTTACAGTTTACTCTTCGACTATATTTAATAAATGATGAGTCAGTAATGTGGTGGTGACACACGTCAGCCTCCGTTCCTTTAGGTTACTCGTGAGAGGAATAAACAAAAAGTGAAATTCCCTGTTTTCCTTTTTTGGAACCTTCATTTCGAGATGATGAGGAGGGAGAGAGGAAGAAACAACAGTCATCTGTCTTAAACCCCAGCTACCTTCTCTTCCATGCTGGAGTCTTTTAACATCACTGAGAAAGGCTTGATATGCTCTCTTCTCAACTTATCGCCACTCCGTAAGTCGATGGCGCTCTCTATTCGCTTGTTAATTTCCTCAGGACCAGTGTGGACATGCAAAGCTTGAGCGAGATGGTTTGGAAGCAGATTTATCGAATTTCTTGTTAGGGCAGCCAGAGTCTATAGGGGGAAAGCACATGCACATAGAATGAACCTGCTTATCCCCGCTTTGTGTTGATTCAAATACAAACACATATACTTACACACACTTACACAATTTACACACTGCAAAAAATCTAGTCTCATCAGCTGGAAACATCTTGCCTTGATACAATTAGTTTCATTTAGAGTAAAATCATCTTGAGTTTTATTATTCCATTGGAAGATCATTTTAAATAATAAATGGATAAAAGCCACAATGTGATCAAAAGTCAACATATGTAAATAAAATAACACATTATTGAGATAAAAAGTCAAAACTTTGATAAAATGTGAACAAAAATATTTCAAAAAGACAAAATCTGATATAAAGGTTTAGTATTTAAGATAAAAAAGACAAACGTTTGATACGTTTTTTTAAATTAGTGTAAGAAAACAAAAGTGTAAGAAAGAAAAAGACAAAAATAGATGATGAATGATAGGGACAACATTATGACTAATACTCAACTTTTTGTGGAAAAACTTGCTATAACAAATAAAGATTAAATTGACAAAAACCAAGAAAAATAAAACTTGAAATAAACAACAAAAAATATCTTTCAATGGAATATGATAATTAAAGATAATTGTACTTATTATTGGACTAATTAATCAAAACCTGATGTTTCCAGCTGAACAGGTTTACTTGTTGCTGTGCGTTGTTTTTTCCACACAGAAACAGGAGAAAAGGCAACAAATAAAACAGAAAAAAACTTACAAACAGTCAAACATCTCATTCATACATAATTTAGTGACAAAACATTAAATATAAATATAGAATCATGCACACATCACAGCTGTGATTTGGAAGAGAAAAGCATACAAAACACATGAGGATTTGTAACAGTATTTTTTACTGAACCTTTGAAATCATTTTTTTCTCCATCAGGACATGCTGCCAGATATTAACGTTTAATAATGTAAATTACAAATGAGCGAGACCACAGTCTTCTGAGCTTTCAATTTTCCACTTCATCACTTTCTGTCTCGCTTCACCTTCATTTTCTCTGCAGCAACAATATCAGAGTCACGACCTTCACATGTTCTGCTTTAATACCCTAAAGGTCATATGTGGGAATATTAATATGTTTTTGATTATAAAACCGTTTAAATGTCAGAATACAGGTAATGTTGTCACAATTAGAACTTTTATGTCACTACATTATCATTAAAGCTGATCTGAAGGATGTTTTATTATAAGTCTGAATGAAAAAACAACAGTTTTAAACATTCGAAATCTATATGTTTTAACTAACTATATGTTCTGTATTGACTCTGTGAGCTGATCTTGTCCCAGAGGACTTGGCATCTTAGTTCAGGTGAATCTCTTGATTCACCTGAAGGATGATGATAAAGGTCAAAAGGCCAAATAAAGTCACTGACATTAGCTGAGATTTACAGCAGCCAACTAGCCAACTGATACTACACCGGAATGTAGAGCAGCTGTGTGTGTGTGTGTGTGTGTGTGTTTGTTCACCTCACTTTGCTTAATGCGACACATTCACATATTAAAAAATCCATTGTACAGTTAATTTGAAATTCATTTTCAGACTTGAAAAGACAAATCTGAACAATTATATCTTTAGTTTTCTCTCATCTTTTAGTGAATAAAAGACAGAAAACGTTAAAGAATGTCTGTGAATACAAGAAGAAAAACTAATCTTGTCTGCTTCTTGTTTTGTCTGAGTCACACAACAATATTCCATTTAACAAAAAAATTCAAACAGAAGGAGAAACAGCGATTCTTCAAATAGTTTAAATGATTAATTGATTTTTGAATAGTTGCAGTTTCTGGCAATCAACATAATTTAAGTTTAATTTCTTCAAAAATTCATTCAAAAAATAATTATTCTGTTTCTATGATCTTACATTGAATAGTTTTTTTTATTTACATGGGGATAGTGATTTCACTACGAGAAACTACAAACTGTCCCTTTAATCGTAACACATAATTGTTTATAAGTTTTGTTTTTATTTATTTGTTCATTTATTGTCTGTATTGATTTTCCAATAATTTGCGTCTGGCTGATGTTAAAATAGAACAGAAAGCATTTAGTGACCAAAATAAATCACGTTTTTTGCAATAAATTGATAGAGGGCTAATAACCTCTGCTGCTTTTGCTATGGAGAAGAAGCTGTGTGTGTGTGTGTGTGTGTGTGTGTGTGTGTGTGTGTGTGTGTGTGTGTGCGCGTGCGCATGCGTGTGTGGCTGCGCGTGTGTGTCTGTGTGTGTGTGTGTGTGTTGTGTGTGTGAATCAGAGTGATACTGAAGTTTAGAACAAGTTAAACAATGACTGAATTAGCCCTGTTACTGGAGAGCTACTGCCTTGCTACTTTCAGGACTCAGATATATAACCAGCTGCATAGCTGGGAGATTCCTGAAACCAGCAAGACAGTAGCTCTCCAGTAGAAGGGTTTTAGTAGTATCTGTAATCTGCATATGTGACATATTTTAGGCACATTTCAGGCTTTTCCTGCTGAAATACATGGTGTATGTTCACTTTTTTACCAAAGAACATTATATCCAATTATATATATTATATTGCTTCAACGACCTCATGATGACATTCAGTGTCATGATGGAGTGCGTCTCTGCAGCAGCCGCCTGCAGGGCGCCACTTGCTGAAATTTCCTCTGTGTGATGTTGTCTCGTTTAGTTTTTTACATGATACATATGAAAAACAGAACATGTTACAGAACATGTTTGTTTGTGAAAATGCCAACACGCAGGAAAAGGTCAAGTGGAGACAATGACGAGGTCAGAGCACGCAAACACAAACACAAAATCAGAGACACTTCATCTGCTGAAACTCACACATCTGATGACGATGATCTGAGACGGATCGTACAAAACATCAGTTACTGAACATAAAGATAGAATCAGACTGAGAGACACTGAGAGATGTGAAACATCTACAGCTCTTGGTCCCCTGAGGATGAACCATAATCATCCTCACTCTACATTCAGCAGTCAAAAATACAGTGTTTGTGATTTATTTTAGGGACGAGGCCTTTGAGCAGAACCTGTGACATAACAACTACTTTTGATCTGTATAAATATACATCAAAAGTAGTTTTTTTTTCTTACTGTTGACTATTTGTTTCTATATTAAGCATTGATTTGATTTTCGATTATTGATTTGTGCTTGGGTATGTAATGTTCTATATAAATATATATAATGTTATATAGAATATAGTGTTTAGAGAAGATACACTTTTATAGTTGAATTAATTTCTAAATACTTATTGATATAATATTAAGATGGAGATCTTGTAAACAGGTAAATGAGTTAGTATGAAACTACTCATCTGAAAGCAAACTTCTCAATGCCATCAAGTCAACAAAAAGAGCAAGCCTGAAACTAAGTCCATTTCTTTTTTTCATCTGTATTTCACTGAGCCTAAAAAAACATGGAATTATCAGGTAAATCTGCACAGTTTCTGGGAAGCAGAAGATTCTGCAGTGAAACTCAGGTATAAAGAGTCAAATTATTTCTGCATAAACATTGTTCATTAGCAGATTTCTGGAGTTTTTGTTGGGGAAACATTATTGTGTAACATCATGTTTAGAGTTAATGCACAAATGTTTTTAAATCTAAAATTTTACTGTCTCTGTTTCCTCTTGAACACAAAAACACAATCCGTGTCAGCCTGCAGGGGGCAGAGCCTGTGCTGTAAGCAGCCTTTAAGATGCAAAGTGTCTTCTCTCTGAGTCTCTGGCAGGTTCATTGTGTCAGAAACAAAGAAGAAACAACTTTCCTCTGTATCCAAATGCTCCCGTTCACATCAAATAATATAAAACCAGGAACATCTGCTGGTAAGCTGCTCATCCTAAGATTCACACACAGAGACATTGACTGGAAAGTCAAAGAAGTTACTTGTAAGCAACTGGACTTCTTCTTGTAGCTTCTTCAGTTCTGGCCTGATGCTGGAAACCAGGAGCTTATATTTTTGACTGGGTGAAACTGTAAACAACACTCTCATTACAGAAAAATCTTCAGCTAACACAACATCTCTGTTTATTTCAAGCCTGGCAACACCCTCAGACAGAGACTGGTCCACCCCAAGGACAAAACTCCAAGACAAAACCTCAACAATGTGGTTTATGTTGTCCAATGCAGTGAAGAGTGACTGGATTTATATACTGGAGAAACCAAACAACCACTCCGCAAACGCATGGCACAACAAAGGAGAGGCACCACATCAGGACAGGACTCAGCAGTACATCTGCATCTAAAGGAAAAGGGACACTCCTTTAAAGACATGGACGTCCACATCTTAGATGAGGAGGACAGGTGGTTTGAGAGGCGAGTGAAGGAGGCCATCTATGTCCATTTAGGAAGACCAACTTTGAACAGAGGTGGGTTACATCATAATCTATCTGCTACATACCATCCTGCTGAGATCTCATCCCAGGACGTTCTGCTCTTCACCATCAGAGCAGGACTCATTTATTTACAGTTTTACCCAGTGATCCAGAGATATAAGCTCCTGGTTTTCCAGTATCAGGCTAGAACTGAAGAATCCTTCTGGATGGAAGGTGAAACGTCTTCAAGCTACAAGAAGAAGTCCAGTTGCTTACAAGTAACTCCTTTAACACTGCAATGACCTGGATGAATGATAATCTACACAGACATTGACTGGAAAATATTAATTCTAACACCTACATTTACTCAAGTACTTCAGTACAGTTTTCAGGTACTTCTATGTGATATTTCACTATATTTCAGTAGGACATGTAATTTACTACATTTATTCAGGAGTGGAAGAAGTAATTAGATACTTTACTGGAGTTAAAATACTCAATAACAAGTAAAATTCCTGAAAATGTTACATAAGTAAAAGTACCAAAGTAAAAGTACTCATTATACAGACTGTGTGCAATTATCATAGTATATAATAATAATATAATATTTATAGGTTTCATACAAAGTGCAAATTAAAAAAAACGTAGAGACAATTTATTAGAATATAGATAATAGTGTATTTAAGAAAATATTAAAATCAATAAATTAAAATAACTGCAGCTGTTAGAAAAATGAAATGTAAGTAAAGTATAGTAAGTACCTCTAACCTGCACTAAATCGGTAATGTACTTAATTCATTTTCAGCTTTGTATTTAGGTTATGGTGATAAAACTGTGTTATATTATTTTAGTATATGATACTACTTATTTTTATCACTATATACATGTGAGAGTGTTTTAATATTCTATTTATAAATGTGAAGCCAGTTTAAAATACTTTGACTAGATGAATAGTAAAATATTATGGTGATATCCACCATAATATTTGGTGGATATTACACAAAGTGTAATTCATTAGAATACAGAAAACAAAATATTATAGTACATTATGTGTAAAAAGTGAAAACAGATGAGTGAATCAGAACTTTACTTGTAACTTGTTGTTACAACAAAACATGAAAATAATAAAGTAAGAAATAAAAAATCCATCTTATTTTTTTTACAAATCAACTATCTGAGGCAGAAACATGACAAGGAGCAATTCCTCAGGTGTGATTTGCTGTCGCCAACAGACGAGAGAACAACAGGCAGATGAAGGGGATTTTGCAATGGTAACACTATCTTTCTGCAGAACGCACTCATCCCACAGGAAACGACAACAAAAAAGTGACAAAACAACCAACAAATAGACGAAAACAGCTAGGAGACACTCGTCTGAACCTGCAGCTACATTATCTATGTGATTTTCTTCTGAACATTTTCTAAACATTTAAAGTCATTTGCTGTGTTAAAACCCATAGTATGTTGCTGCAAGTTGCGACAGATGACGTCACAGTGGCGGGACTTACGTTCTGCTTGCCTACGATGTTGTCAAAGGGCAGCTCGGGGCTCCAGGACGCCTCGTTGAAGGTGGTGCTACTGGCGCGGCGGTCGCCGGAGCTCGCCGCCTCCTTCATGATGTCCTCAGGCAGAGTGAGCAGACTCTCCTCGGGCTGCTTGATCAGAAATGTCTCGATGTTGTGGCGCCGCAGGAAGTCGTTCCGGTCTTTCCCGTGGCCCTCCTCCACTTCATAGTCGCTGTTGAGACAGTCCAATGCTGCTTTGGAGATGTGGATCCGCCTGGAAGCAGCAACACGGAGCAGATCATTCCAATAAAATACTGGAGTTTATCCTTGGAATTTAAAAAAATGATGGATTATATTATTATAAATAAAACATTTAGGCATTGTCTACTGTATATGTTTTTTTCTTTTTATTAGTAACTTTGTGATTCCACTGTCCATAATGATAGAACAGTACCTAATATCTGATTTATTTTTGCTGTGTTTTGTATCTTTTCTCCACAGACATTGAAAGTTCTTCAGATAAAGTAAAGAAAGTCAGTTGAGGCCAATTAATTTATCAATTAGTCAATCGGCAGACAGATTAATCGGTAATGATCTTCATATTACGAACAAGATCTGACAGATTTTAGGGATCCTCTAAATCAGACATGTCCAAAGTCCGGCCCGGGGGCCAAATGCGGCCCGTGGTCAATTTTCATCCCCTGGCCCACGTGTACAATTACGTAATACATTGGGCAGCAGCGCTGTTACCTGCGTTTTCTAAGTACTGCCATCTAAAGGCTCAAATAGAAACAGCAAATTAGTATGTGAGGTCCCCCAATTTTCTAAAATGGCAGCAATTAACAAAAGGAGGAAAGTTGACTGCGAGGGCCGACGGTTGAAGGATGGGTGGAAATTGGACTTTCTTTCTTCACTGAAATACTGTGTCTGCCTCATTTGTAAAGAGACAGTGGCTGTTTTTAAAGAGTTCGATGTGAAGCATTATTACCAAACAAAACATGCTGACGCATATGACAAGATCACAGGGAATGAACGCAGTGAGAAACTGAAACATCTTGAAGCTAGCTTAATCTCACAGCAGCAATATTTTACAAAAGCTCGAGAGTCAAACGCGAATGCTACAAAGGCTAGTTACGAGGTAGCAGCGCCGATTCTCTTCTGTTTGGGCTGCCGTGGATAACATGAAACTCCCGTGGAATAAAATTTCTGGGATAATTACGGATGGCGCGCCATCAATGACTGGCAAACAAAGTGGATTAGCGGTCTGAGAAGACATTCTCGGTTGTGAACTTAAATAAGAGCCATGTGAGGACATGGCTATCGAACTCTCACTTACAAGACACTAATGCGGACAAGTCATCATTTTTCAATTACCCAAGTCTGAATCAGAGGTGTGAGCAGAATGGCATGTGTGGGTGGGCAGTTAACTCGATATAATAGTAATACCTGAAAAATCGGACTGTAAGGTACGCACTAGCGGGGGGGAGAGAGAGAGAAGAGGTGTGCCAATCAACATTTATAGTAACTGTCATATTTTAAATGAGCCCTGCACTTGTTGTTATGACAATTTCTCTGTTATTGTGTTTGGTGACATATTTTTTTTATGTTTCAAATGTAATTTGCACCCAAGAGTACAACTACTTCTCTTCAACTGTTACAAAAAAGTTAATTAAAGTGTTAAAAAAAGGGAAGTTAAGTGAATATTTTATTTCAATTTTCAATGTCAATTGAATTTTGATATGCATGTTTCAAATGAACCAAAACCTATGCTTAAGATAGCTGAAATTAAAATAAAAAAGCAAATGTGAAACACAGAACAGCTCGCTGAAATGTATTTAAATTAATTGCTGTTATATGTAAAGAACGTCCGCCAAGGTTGGCCCCCTTACATTTTTGACACACCAAATCTGGCCCCCTTTGTAAAGCGTTTGGACACCCCTGTTCTAAATAAACAAATAAAGTGTGGGGAACTTTCACAGATATTTTTTTACACTCTAAAGAGAATGAACTGACGATTGAGAATAATCCAGTAACCATAGCAACAGGATTTATCCCTAACGTTTCCTCCCTGTTGTTCCTACCCCGGGATGCCTCCGGATTCCAGCTTGTTGGCGATGTCCACGTCCCATGACCAGACGTCAAACTGCCACTTCCTCAGTCCCAGCACGCCACACAGAACTGAGCCTGAGTGGATCCCGATACGCATGTCGATGTCATGTTTTGTACGAGATCTGACATATCTGCAAGAAACAGAGAAAGGAAAGAAAGAAAGGAGAAAATACAAAAGAAAGGAAGGAAGAAAGAAAGGAAGAATCATTTAAATTGATTTCTTTAAAAAAAATTGATAAATAGCATTAATGGATGTAGATGCATATTTAGATTAGATTTTATAAAATATTTAAAAAATGCAGTATATCTAATTTTGTACTTTTTACTTAAACAAAAATGTTTATTATTAAAACAGTAGGTTAAAAAACATGAAATTGACCTTTTTCACACATTTGTGAACAACATGAAACACAAGCTGCTGTCTCCTCAACTCATGCTGCATAATGGTGATAAAGGTGAGCTGAAAGGCATCATGGGAGTTTCTGACAGGTTCTTAAAGTCATTTGGTTATTACAAAAGCTGTATAGGAATAAAAATAAGATATAATAGAAATATTAAAAAAAAACACATACATGCAGGTTAATAAATCAGCACAAAGACACTGAGAACATGAATAAACACAAATAAGTTCCATAAGAGGAGAACCAAGAACAGAGAGGAGCTGTGTGAAGGAGACAAGCCTTCACTATATTCAGTCTCCTCATAAAATCAGGTTTAATTCAGCTCCAGATCTGATTCTGTTGAGCCTAATAAATTCTTACCTGCCCCTTTGTTACTCTGTTAAAATAAAGAAACCTTATGATTTATTGACACTGTCTCACAACTGCTAATGCACCTTCTTCAAACAAAGACCACACTTCCCATAATTCCATCTGCCAACACCAGAATATTATTGTTAATCTTTCCTTTGCTCCTTCTTTGAAGGAATACAATGGATACATTAAATGAATAAAAGTAGAGAAGAAATGTATAGAACTGGACATAAATTAATTTGTGTAAAGCTGATCATGTGTTGAAAATGAGTTTTAAGCATTACTGTTCACATCTTTGCTGCTGCTGCTGCTTGATTTTTCACACTATTAACACTATTGTGTTTTTTTTGTTTTTTTTTGTTTTTTTTTACAGTTTTCTGGTTTGAGTCAAGCTTCATTTTATTTGGTGACTGTTTGATGTGTTGATGTAAAACAGTGTTTATACTCCATATCTCAAAATTCACCTACAACACGGCTGCAAAAACATGCAATACAACTTGAACATCTCGGATAGTATAGACCTTCACAGTGGTCAGAAGTCAACAAATGTGCAGCACAAGTATATTAATAAGAATGTTATTTAATATTTAATAATATTTAATAACATTTCTCTAACCAGCAGTAGCTACCAGGAGCCACTAAAACGCTAAAGCAATTGTGCCTCCAGCTGTAAAAGCAGAACTGCAACAGCTTCTTTGCAACCTATGATTCATGAGCATCACTACTGTATAATTTAGAAGAATCTGATCCCACTAATGGAGCCATTATTATTTTCTTCCTCCCACATGTGGTAGGTGGACATGTGATATGGTTGAACACTGTAGTTTCATACATTATTTGTTACTGATACTGGTAAAACAGTTAGTAATACAAATACAAATACTGCAGAGAACTAATGAGATACAAGAAACATAGAGATGGGTAGGTACAAGACGCTTATTTATTTATTTATTTTTTTCAAGGCCTTTCAAGTGACAGGAAACTGCACGGTTGACGTGCTTTTGTGATTCAACATGTCACAGAGAAACAGAAAGTGGAACTTGCCAATGATCATATTTTTTTATTTATTATTTTTTTCAGTCCATTTTTTTTAGTCCTTTTATTCTCTGTAATTACATCAACAGGCACTTCAGATCAGTGGTTCTCAAAGTGTGGTCCACCTTTATATCGAATCAACATCATAATTGTGTGGAAACAGTCTAATGTTGATGCAGTCATTTAAATTTCAGATAGATCTGCTTTATTATAATGTATATACTCCTTTTAAAAAGTGGTATATACATGCAAACATGTGAGATTAAACCTGTGTGGCTGCTTTTTATCTCTAGTCACATTGGCAGGTTGGTGTTGTACATAATGTTCAAAATATTCATAAAACACAATAAAATCATGTTAAAAATTAAGATCAAAGACACAGAGATAAAACAATGTACTTGCTCATAAAACAAGAAAGCCAAGGACAAGGGGATAATACACATTTCCCCACTGATTTAACACTAAGATAAATGCTGATTAAAGTGCAGAGAGCTGAAGTATTGACTGTGTAATAGTGTTTTTCTCAGTTGCACAATAAATATAAAGTGCTATTTTAAATACACAGCACTCAACGCATATTACAGTAATTAAATGCAAGCATTGGTAATTTGTGATACTGAGAGTACCTAGTTGTTTAAAATAAGAACAATAGACCACAAGGCTGTTTTGTCTGGTGACTAACTTGAGCTTTAAGCCAGTATTGTTTTTTCCCCAAAGTCTAAATTCTTCAGTGATCCTGAGAAGGTGGATGAATTCATACATAATGTGGACATGGAAAAGTCATCTGACAAGGGGATAAAGCTGCTGTACCTGATGGTTTTGATCATGCTGAGGCCCATCTCCACGCAACAGTGGGCATGGTCCTGTCTGGGCTCAGGTAAACCAGACACACAGTAGTAACAGTCACCCAGGATCTTTATTCTCAGACAGTGATGCTCCTAAACACAACAGGGAAACATGGAGTCACTTCAACGACTTTACCAAGAAACTGTGCCTATCAAAAGGGAAGGAAAAGCTGCTATAACACAGTATGGATCTGCAAACCAACATAAGACAGACTCAATCTGAGAGAATACTTAATCACACTTTAATATGATACACAATCAGATTTGAATCAGTCTTTTCTTCTTTATGCATCAGATGTATATTAAAGATGATGCGGTTTGTATTTTACAAACATGGTGAAGTGGTTTTGCTTCTTCAGATGTTTTCTTCACACTTGTTTCTGGGAAGATCAAGTTTTTCTCTAATCAAAATTAAAAGGCAAAATAAAGGAATATTTTCATTATTACAATACAAAAATGATTAAATATTTCAATTAAAAAAATGGATTCTTCCCATCTGCCCCAAACAAATAAGGGATTTTTAAATTATTTGTTATTTATTCCAAATATGTTTGGAATAATGGTCTGGCACTAACTATTCAAATTACTGTAGTGATCTTGTTTAATTTTCTTTTATTATTCATTTAAATTTTTTGTTTAATGTTTTTTTTGTATTTTTGTCTTCAAAGGTTGAGCTGTTGTATTATTGTATTGTTGTATGTGCTGTATTGGGTAACTCACATACTCACTCATCACATACTCACTATATATATATATATATATATATATATATATATATATATATATATATATATGTATGTATGTATGTGTGTGTGTGTGTGTGTATGTGTCTGCCACAATACAACACAGACTGAAACTAGCCTCAGGTTGTAAGCTGGCGTTTACATTTCAAATTTACATTAGTGCGCTCTGTTCCTCTTTTAGAAAAATAAATCTGACATTTTAATAACATCTTTCTCTTTTGGATCCAAATATTCTACTTTATGAGTTGTTGAAATGCAGAATGTGTGAAAATAACTAATTAAGTATTTTGAAAAGTGTTCAATGTTTCAGAACAAAGTTTGAAGGAATCAGTTAAAAAAAACAGAAACAGACAATGCTGCAGGAAAAGTTGAAGAAATCTGACATGAAGCTAGACAGCTGTTTTCATTCAAATACAATATCAAGCTGTAAACTCTGTAAAGATTGATGTTCAACATTAAATTTCAGCTATAGTAGAATTACTTTAGAATCACACATCATGAGAAGTAAAGTTGGACTTACGTGTGCGAGACGGTCAAATCTTGCAAAGAGTTCATTCAACATTCGCACCAGCTCCTGTGCCGACAGCGTCGTGGACAAATTTGTAAAGCCTTTAACATCTGCGAAAAGGATGCTAAATAAAATATGGAAATGTCACGTTGATATCAAAATCAGCTGTTAAAAAACATTGAATCAACAGCAAGAACATCAGAGACATCAACACACTGCAGACAGCAAATATCATCTGTTCTGGATTTAATTAGTCTGATAAAGAACAGGATTATCTTCAATTATCTTATTCAGTCTTCAAACATGATTAATTCCTTAAATGTTTGACTCTTTGTTTTTTTTAAATATTTTTTGTCTTTTTGTCTTATTTGTTTAATTTTTATCAAACTTTTTTTCTCAAAAAAATATTTCTGATCGTCATTTAATATTTTTATCAGTTTCATTTTCCTTTTTATTATATTAAATTTTATAATCAAAATAAGCAAATGTATCTGCTCATATAATTTAATCTCATAAATTGTTTTAAAACTTTTCTTTCCTATTATAAGGAAAAATATATAATTAAAAAAGGTTGAGGCAATTCAAGATAATTATACCTAAAATTGGATTAAGTGTATCAAGAAGAAGATATCTTCCCCTGATCATTTTACCTCATGCTGTATGAGCATTTGCACTATAAGTGAAGTCAATAAACTTCCTAAGGAGTTCTAACCAGTCACAAAAAAGTTTCAAACATCATCAACATTAAATTAAGTCTCAGATAGACTTGGCTGAAAAAAAAGGTGCTAGCTGTTCATTGTTAGATCAGTAAAAAGGAGCAGAAGTTGCTGCAGGTAAGAGACGCTGAGTGAATCTCACCTCACATTCTCGTAGCGGTGGATGTAAATTCTATGAAACTGATGCTGGAGGTGTTCGTCCTCTACATTTGTCATGTCGTTGATCATTTCCAAAACTACAAAACGTGGCAGCACTGATAACACCAGTCGCTCCTGTGGGCAGAAAACAACTGCGTCTTACACACCACAAAGTAATAAAAAAAAGAAATCATTTTTTAGAATAATCTTCAGATAAATGATAACTCTATGCTACAGTTGTTTCCTCACTGACAAATTCATGAAACAGGATGTATTAAAGATTTTTCCAATTGCTAAAAAACAATATTGTACACATGGCTGGTTTTATCAAACACTCACACAATTCACAAAACAACACATGAAAACTGCAAAGTACCTTATACATCCTGCAAAATTAGGCATTGTAACCAAACCAACATATAGCATTATCAAAATCAAACTTTTGCGCCAAATGGTGCACATGCCATTCATATTCCTAGAGAACATTGTAACATGTGAACAAATAATTTAAAACATGCTGCTGATTCTGTCTGAACTGATCAACTTCCTCCAAAACCAAAACTCAATTCGCTCTTCAATTAACATGTTTTTTTGATATGCAAACTCCATAGAAAGGTCCCAGCCCAAGGACTTGAACCTGTGATTTTTCTTGCTGCGAGGCAACAGTGCTTTCCACTGTTCAACCACCCTAATCAATTTTGTAATTGTTATCATTTTGTTATTAGTACCTATCAGTATTATTAGTATATTATTACATTATATAATACAATTCATATGATCAATACAGTGGTGTCTGATCAGATAGGAATCAACCTACAAATATGATTTATAATTCCTTTCTGTCTTTCTCTCTCTGTCTCTCATTTCTCTCTCTATTCTCTCTCTCTTCTCTTTTCTGTCCTCAATCTGTCTGTCTCTCTCCCTCTCTGTGTTCATACTGCAGTGAGGACGGAGTGAGGCTGTGGAGTGATTGAGTTTTTCTAACTTTTTTTTCTGTGTATTTGTGTGTAAAGTGGTGAGTAGATTGTGTTGTATTGGTTGGTGGGGGGATATTGTCAGATGGGGACAGTGCTTCATCAGTGCTTGAGTGCATCATCAGACAGTGCTTTAGTGCTTCATCACAACTACTCAGGAGGACAGTCATCTTGCTGTCGATTATGGGGTGTCAGGAGAACAGGGCACTGGAGCAGGGGTCAGGGTTGAAGAAGTCATGACTGTAGATGTTAACATGGAAGATGAGGAGAACTGTTTTTAGGTTGCTCGGGCAGAAGGGAAAGTCCAGAGAAAACAGGATAAGTGGTTTATAGGTGGAAAAGGCAGGATACAGCTGGCTGCTGTTGACTTGAGCTTCTCTTTCTTTTCTGATAAGCACCAGGTTCAGATTCACCATCCTGAATATGAAGAGAGTGATCCTAGTTCAGGAAACACACAGCAATGCAGTAAATAGGGTAGACTGGCCGGCAGAATGGGAGAGTCAGGTGTCAGCTCTCTGACAGTGGGGGTGACCGCCTTCTCTTCTCCAAGTGTTGTCTGAATCTCTTATTAAGTGCGGCAGAATGCAGAGGGGAGGCAGATGGTTTTAAAAGCCAAGTGTGAATGCCACACATTTCTTTTAATTAATATCTATACACTCATTGTTAAACTCATTGGAAATAGGGCAGCACTGTTTCATCTGTTGGATCAAACTTTGACGAGTTGTAACTAAGATGATTTTTTGTTTCTGGGAGGTCTGCACCATCTATAAGATCCTGTAGTAGAAGGTTGTGGTTCAGGCCATTCACAGGTACCAGTTTCTGTGTGCCTGGCTGGTCTATTGTTGACAATGTGCATTTAATTCTAGATATATTGGTCATATATTGATCATATTTCTTAAGATCAAGAAAAGGCTTTTGACAGGGTTGAGCAGCTTTATCTTTGGGAAGTGATGAACTGGCTCAGCCTCAACCCAAGTCTTATAGCTGTGTTGTAAGGTTTTGTATCAAGAAATTGAGTGTATACTGAAGATTAATGAAGGATTGAGTGCCTCATTTACAGTGAGTGAGTGGTGTTTAGTAGTTATCAATCATAATGACGTAGAACACTTATGGAACAACATGAATGATTTTGGATTGTTACCAAATGCAAAGGTAAATTGGAAAAAAAAATGGAAGCCTTGGCAGTGGGGAGGTAGCCTAGTGGGCTACTATCTTTACCAGGAGAATTGATCTGGATTAAATATCTGGGAAACCTAAATAATGGCTTCATGACTGTGTGTCTGAGGTGGTAGTCTGCAGCACGGGGGCGCCACATGGTACAGTGCTCTCACCTTTTCTGCTTAGTCTGTACACCTCAGACTTCACCTACAACTCGGACAACTGCCACCTACAGAAGTTCTCAGATGATACGGCCATCATCGGGTGTGTATCAGCTGGGAACGACCAGGAGTACAGGGGGGTCATCCAATGACTTTGTCAGCTGGTGTGAGATCAACGCTCTCCAAATCAACGCCAGCAAGACAAAGGAGATGGTTGTGGACTTCAGGAGGAAGTCACCCCCCACCACACCAGTGAGCATCCAGGGAAAAGACATTGAGACAGTGGTCTCTTACAAATACCTGGGTGTTCACCTGAACAATAAACTGGACTGGACCACAAACACTGATGTCCTGTACAAGAAGGGCCAGAGTCGACTTCACCTGCTGAGGAGACTAAGGTCCTTTGGTGTGTGCAAGACCCTGTTTAAGACCTTCTACGACTCCGTCGTAGCATCTGCCCTGTTCTACGCAGTAGTCTGCTGGGGGGGGCGGATGCTCAGACAGGGACAGAAGGAAAATTGACAAAGTGGTGCGGAGGTCTAGCTCTGTACTGGGATGTCCTCTGGAGTCGGTGGTGGTGGTGGGAGAGAGGAGGATGTTGGCAAACCTGACATCCATCATGGACAACCCCCATCACCCTCTGCATGGGGTGGTGGGTGCACTGAGCAGCTCCTTCAGCCAGAGACTCAAACACCCTCGCTGCAAGAAGGAGCGCTTTCGCAGATCATTCATCCCGACAGCAATAAGACTTTATAACATAACATAACATAAACATAAACCTCACTGTAATCACTCTGTCACTTTTTCACTGGTCACTTTTTCTCTTCACACACACCCTGCACCTTAAGTGTGTATTGGCTATGTATGTGTACATGTGGGTATGTGCGTGGATATGTATGTCCATATATATATATGCAAATATGTGTGTATGTGTATGTATGTAGGTATGTACGTGCATGTATGTATGTATATATGCTTTGCTTATGCATACTCTTTTCTTACTATTTATAAGCATTTTCTCTCCATTCTATGTCCATAATGCATACTGTGTATGCGGATCAACAAATTCTGCGAATTTGTACATTGTGTTGTGTGTTTTTATTTTTTTTATTTTTTTTTATTTTTATTTATTTATTTTTTTTCTATACCTTTTGATCTTCTTCAGCTTTATTTTCTTCTCTTTATCTGTAACGCTGCAGTAACAGACAAATTTCTTCGTTGTGGGATCAATAAAGTTTTATCTTATCTTATCTTATAATGCAGTAACAGGAAAAAAAATAACTAGGACGGCCTGACACCTGGAGTGTTTGTAAAGCATTGAATTCATTTAAATTGAAAGTGGACCCTGCTTCTTCTCTGTACTGGCTGTTGGAAGAACCTCTGTTAGGGGGGGCTCATATGAGCGTTCAGGATAGTTTGACGTAGAGATTCAGACCTATGCTGTGTACCACTGGACTGATGACTCTGAGGAGACAGACTGTCCACGGAGGACGATCTACAGCAAATGAAAAAAAGGGCTGATGTATATACTGTGAATGATAAGTTGCTATATAAGAGTTGTGTTAAATGCCTGTAAACTGGATGGCAGAGAGGAAAAAGCTGAATGTGGTTGGTTATTGTAACCAGGGTGAAGGGAACTGTACAAGCAGCTCTCTAAGAAAAGAACTAGACATCTGTAGTGGAGGATCCTTCATGAAGCCTTTGCTATTAAGGCTCTGATATTTGTGATGACTGTGTCAGATAACTGTGCTGTCTGTGAATCTGTAGAGATTGTTTTTTACTTTTTTGCTGTAAAAGAGCTGTAAAAGATTATTTGATGTTTTAAAAACACTGTTTTTGGATTGTGACATTTTTAAAGTGGCAACTATCAAAGGTACTGTTGGGGGAAGCTAAGCATAGTACCTCACAGAGTAAAAAAATCTGAATTGAGGTTTTGAAGGATATGTTCAGTGTTTTCCTAGCACTGGTGAGAGCTAGAAAAGTCACGATAGATTTTTAGTTTAGTTTACTCAACAGGGGCAACAGCTGCAACTCTTACAGACAGGAAACCGTTCACTGTTCCTCTCCTTACACCTCATTTAAACAAATAAGACCTGAGTGTGTGTGGGGGTGTGTTGTTCTTACCTGTCTCTGGTTTTCTGTCTCCAGCCTGAGTCGGGCCTCGATGCACCGCCGCGTCTCCAGAAAGGCCTGACGTTGTGCTCGGTCTGACAGGTAACTGATGAAGATCCCCGCTGTGTTCATACACATGAACAACACGCCCTGAGCCGCCACCTGCAACACACACAGTCACATAGGATTAAAACCAGTTTGAAGATTGCAGTCGTTTTTTTCTTTTAGCTTAGATGATGATTTTTCCTCATCAGTGCTACTATTGACAATATGAACAATTTGGCACAAACATGTTTTTATTGTCACGTCTAACCAAAAGACATTTACTACAAACTTCACATGAACCTTCACTAAAAAAAAACGTAATTGACTTGAGAATTATTCAGCAAAGCACAGGGTCTTTCTACTAGGTGCTAAAATATGTTTTCTCACACTGCAGCAAAAAATAAAAGAAGCTTCACTCATAATCAGCTGATGTAAAAACAAATGATATGACTGAAACTAAAGGTTTTTAATATAAAATTTTATCTAAGTGGCTTCAGAGAGTTTATGAGTCCACACAATCACACAGACACAAGTTGATATCATATTATTTCATCACAAAACCTATGTTACAACCTATTTCCCACTCCTGACTAAGTAATTACAAATTTAACTGTCCATGTAAAACATCTGGTACTGTTTTCTTGCCACTGAGTTCTGTTCTTGTGTCTGAGGACAAAATCTGAGATAAGCAGCATGAAACACTGATTCTTCTTTCCTCTGATCTCATGACACACAACCTCATGAAGACATAAAGAAAATACAAAAGGATCATGTGCTCAAATCACTTAGTTGCTGACTCAGATCCATGCTTGTGTCAGATGATTACAGCACAAAGGATTGATTCTCTGTGTGTTTATTTTGGCAGAAAACAGCTTCATTCTGCTTCAGATGATGGAACACATTACCTCTATATACACATCCTGTATGTTCATCAGCACAGACATGACCTGGATTGACTGGACACCAACGTGTGAATCCTGATTCTCTTATTTGAACCAAACACATCAGAAGAGAACCTTTAACACAAATAAAACTATAAATTATAGCATCAATTTGTTGTATTTTTTGTATATATTCTTTAATCATGAGGGAACAAAGGAAGAGTTTTAGAATCAATAACTAGTATAGTGATTTATAATGTGAAGGCACTAATGACTACCATGGGAGTTAATTAATTAATCAGCCTCTAACTATTTTTAATTTTTCTGAGAGAAACAGGAAAAACTCTGCTGATTCTTTGAAAGTCGACTAGAAGCTTTTATCACCCGTGAACTGTAACATGAGGAGCAATTGCATGATGTAACACTCTGCAACAACACCACCTCTTCCTCCTTCTCTTTCTTTCTCTCCCTCCTCCTCATCCTCCTCCTCTTCATCAGCTGGGATTTTACTAGCATCTTTCCACCTAACAGAGTTTTACATGATGCAAGTGTTTTAACAGGTTGGCTGGGAATTCAAGACATTACACAGAGGAAAACCCTGGACCACACAGACACACACAAGCTAAAATACAGACTAAATATGATGGATATGGTTAATGTGGTTTATCAGCATCATGTTGTTTTTTGTTGTTGTTTTCCTGCTGTGAGTCATTCATGTCTATTTGCTTCCTCCGCAGCTTCCTGCTGTTCCCACCTTAATATTTCATATTTTTTATCTCCACAGATCGGTACAAACTCCCACTTCTTTCTATTCAAGGCTGCATTCCACATATCTGCACTGGAAGATATCACAATATCAGATTGTGGATATGATTTCAAACTGTTCCACGATTAAAACTCTTCTCTCTTTAGAAATGAGTGAATTTGATTGCGAGGAAACCAGTGATGCTATCCAGTGACAAATAGCCAACTAGTACACAGGAAGTGACAGCAACATCACTTTAGAAAATATGCGTTTTATAAAATCAAAACTGTAAATCCTCCATAAATGTAGATGCGATTTTTATTATATATTTCTAGAATAAGAGCAAGAAAGAATACTGCAGAGATGACCAATGTGTTCTGGTCATTTAGAGAGATGTCATTGGTCTCATGCTGGTCTCTGTGTGAATGCGAAAAAAAAAAAAAAAATATATATATATATATATATATATATATATATATATATATAAATATATATAAATTTCAGGATTGGGCATCCCTGATGTATGCTCATGTATTTGTATGTATGTTTGTGTGTTTTCTATGTATGTTTTTGTGTTTGAATATATGTATGTGTGTTTGTATGTATATTTGTGTGTTTGTGTATTTTTATATATGTATGTGTGTTTGCAGCAGAACCACTAACATTCAGCACCAACAGAACGGAGATGAAACACCTTAACATTACCATAAAACACAATTTTTAGGGCAACATGAACTTGGTTTTAAGAGCATTATAATTCCACTTTGTGCTTACATGTTGCTGTCAATCAGACCTGGAGTGAGCTGTTGATTCATAGGAGAATAACTGTCGATACAGCTGCAGTTTCAGCAGTTAAAATGTCAACACAACGACTCAGCAGTTACTGCACATTAACAAATAAAAATAACAGAAGTTTCCCTATTTATAAATAAAGACACAACATTCCAACATGAAAAATAAAAAGCATTTTTACAGGAAGAATCTGGAGCAGAAGTAGCTGCAAGCTGAAGATTCATCATATAATCCTGTTCTTGTCTTTTCTTTGCAGCTTCAAGTTTGAGCAGAACTGCAACTTTTTTTTCATACATGGAGAGGAAAAAAGATTTTTATAATGTCGCTGAAACCATTTATCATTAAATTGTTTAGTTTCCAACTATTACATTAATCTTCAACCATTTTGATAATTGATTAATCGATTTGAATCATTTTTAAGAAGAAAATATCCAAATTATCTGGTTCCAGCTTCTCAAGCCTGATTATTTTCTTTTCTATAATCTTCAGCTTTGGCAAACACTGATTTTTTACATTACGACATTTTACAGCAAACTGATAAATTGTTCCAATAATCAATACATTATGAGAACAGTTGTGCTATCCTGTGTTACTGTGCATTACTGTTATTTTGAATTTCTCCCCTGACACCATCAGACCTGATTTAATTTCTTATTTTCCCTCTGGAAGTGTCTGCCCCTCCCACTGAGACGAAAATTAAAACCCCATTAGCTTCAGCACCTGCGGCGGCTTCCATGTTGTTTTTGGAAAAGAGCAGCACCCGGCTTGCCGTTCAGGGCATCAGCATGGCGACCAGCCAGCTCATTAACAGGGACGACGCCACTGATGCGGATGGTTTTAACAAGGCCTCATTAAGAGCAGAGACCCAGCTCACCACCGCCACACGGATTACAAACAGGTTAATAATAGAATTAATTGTTAGAATGTTTTCAGTTTCACTCAAATGGTGACAGAGAATAAACTGAAATAATGACAGTGTCTTTAATTCCTAGAGGCAGTGACTGTGAAATTGTGGGTTGATACTGATCTTTACTTTTTGGTGTTAGTTTTTCTCTTTTGTGCAGAGAAACAAAGGAATCTTAATTGTTTCGGTCTTTCAACTCTTGGTCTATTTGAAGGATTTGAGTCTTAAATGCAAAAAATCTGAAACAAAGACAAATCACAATTATCAAAGGGTGTCAATATAACTGTTATTACACTCTAAGTAGAGCGAGCCAGTGGATTACAGTTAGATTTACATGTATATGCATTTTACAGAGATACAAATGCTACCAGTCAGACTGTCTATTAGCCAATGTCTATACTCTCTATACCTATTTCTCAATATTACATATTAAAATATTATTACTAAAATTAGTAATGAATAATAAATCTACTGATTAGGGATGGCTTTTCCATGACACTTAAAAATAGAAAATTGTAAGAATTTCTGAGCCAAAAGTGGTACTCATATTGTACAGTATTTAATACACAAGTATGTCTTGTAAATTATGAGATTATTTGGAAATGACCAGGAGTTATGCACACTGTATGTCCAGGAAAATTAGGACATTATGGTTAGGAATTACACAAGACACGGCCAATTCATACTATAAAATGCAGGGTGAATAGTGGCACTCTAACTACTCTCTAACTACACTAACTAAGCTCTAACTAGCAGGAAGTACTATATTGTGTTGCCAAATAAGTTTTTATATGCTAAAAAAATGATACCATGATATTTTATATTATATCATATTATTTTTAAGAAAAAAATGTCCAAATTCTCCAGTTCCGGTTCTGAAATCTGATTATTTTCTAGTTTCTTTAATATAAACAGATTATCTTTTGGTTGTGAACTGTTGGTCTGGTCAAATAAAAGGACATTTTAGGTTGAATCTTCAGCTTTGAGAAACAGTGATCCACAATTTACACCATTAAATGAACATTTATAATTGATACAAAAATCATCAGAATAGTTGTTAGTTGCAGCTCAATGAAATACACTTTAAAACCTGTTTTTTTTTTTTTTTAATTTCAAAAGCCCTTTCCTGAATCCGACTGTCTTGTCTAATATGACTAATCTTGACTAATATGAATCGGTTCTCCACTGTAATTATTATCAGACTCTTTGAGGTAAAGATGAGTTGTTGAAGACCTCGTCAATTCATTCTGCATCACTATGAGGTCACTCTTGTGTGATTCATAAATCTGCAAACCAGCATCAATGTTTAGGTGAGTGTATTTACAGTTACAGCACAGGATCATCACAGTTCAGCAACATTTAATGATGAGTCTCAGCAGCGTCTCTCTTTAAGCTGCTGACAGCTGTGCAAAACCATGTGAGAGCAGCTCAGATCAAACGCTGCAGCTTAGAGGGCAGCGAGCAATGATCACTTGCCCTCACTCATTCGCTTTGTCCAAATGGGAAGATATTCCAGTCAACACAAGTCGTAATACTGTGCAATACTGTGTCATGTTGACACAGTATCACTGATTGCACATTGCACATTGCAGATAAAAGTCATTGTGAAGTGATGTGGGTTTGTCTTGTCTGAACCAGGATCTGGTTCTGCTACAATCAGACTGAAACTGTTAGCTCATAAGTATAGGTCAGGGCACTAAGTTTATATCAAAATAATAACAACTTATTTGTACAAAACCTTTCACAAAATGCTTTGTAAAAGAAACACAGTGAGATTGTATGTTTCTGAGTCACAGAGCCGCTGAACTAATGTTTCAGACAGTTCAGATGGCGTATCTCTTTAGAGGTTTGGATAGATGCATGAGTGCTTTGTTTCTGAGTGTTCACCTAAATAAAAACCTGGATTGGACCCACAACACAACCACACTATGCAAAGAAGGCTAGAGCAGGGTCTATATGCTTATGAGGCTGAGGTCTATTGGAGTGCAGGGAGCACTCCTGAAGACCTTCTATGACCCTGTGGTGGCATCAGCTTTCTTTTATGGAGTGGTCTGTCTGGGTAGCAGCATCTCGACAGCTGACAAGAAGAGACTTGAAAGCTAAGCTGTCATCCATCACTAAGAATGTCTCCTAGCCACTGCACGGCACCTTAACTCAATTGGAGAGCTCCTTCTCCACCCAAATTTTGTGTAGCAATGGCAGATATTTCCTTCCTGCAGCCGTGAGACTCTACAACAAGCAGTGCTTCCAGTAGACTACACCTTCTCCAAAACTGCACTATAATTGCATTTTCACTGTCAAATTACCACACATAATTGTTAATATTTTCTATTTATTATATTCTTTATTTTTGCTGTCCACATTGCTGCTGTAATTATGGTAATTTCCATAATTGGAAATTTAAACTAATAAAGAATTATCTTATCTTATCTTGTAAAAATATATAGTCTAAAAAAAGTGAACCCAGGTGCCCACAATGGCAAACCTGATGCCCTCTCCCGCCAGACTGAACGCCAAGCTTCCATTGTCCCTCCTGAGACCATCTTGCTCGCCGCCTGTTTCCTGGGGGCAGCCCAGTGGGAGATCGAGCATCGGGTCAAAGAGGCTTTCCAGACCACCCAGATTCCAGGTAACGGCCCTCCTTACCTCCTGTTTTTCTCGGTCACAGATGCTACAGTGAGGGCCCTCTTCTGTCACCCTGGAGTTGTAACTTCCTCAACCTCCTAAGCCAGTGGTTCTCCCATGACATTCGTTGGTTCGTCACGGATTGCTACTTCTGTCCCGGTGGCAAGGCTACTCACCAACCTTCTGCAGCCCATTCCATCCTCTCTGTCCCCCAACGCCTGTGGTTGCATATCAGTGCTGACTTCATCACTGGACTGCCACCATTTGAAGGTAACACCAACCATAATTATTATTGTTAACCGGTTCTCCAAAGCTATTCACTTTGTCCCCTTTCCAAAGCTCTGGTCAGCCCCCGAAACCGCTAAGCTGTTGGTCTAACATATTTTCTGCCGTAATGTCAGACAGGCGGCTGTAGTTCAGAGGCAGGATCAGAGGTAGAGCAGTCGTCCACCACTTGGAAGATTGGTGGTTCGATTTCCGGCTACTCCAAGTTGCATATTGTTGTGTCCTTGGGCATGCCATGTGCCGTCGGTGTATGAATGCGTAGTTTCCTAATGTGCAGGTGGCTTTGTGTATCGCCACTGCAATTAGAATGGGTGAATAGACACTTGTAGTGTAGGCGCTTTGCAGGTTGACTCTAAGAAACTGTCTTCCCGGTAAATAGTGCCCATCCTGGGGCAGAGACACAGGTGGTCATCAGTACTACGACTGGCCACCTGAAGCTGCCTGCCTCCTTCAAGATCCACCCCACTTTTCATGTCTCCTTACTCAAACTCTTCTCCTCCTCTCCTCTGTCTCTCTGTCTCTCTCTCTCTTGTGTTTGCCCCTCAATTCCTTGTTTTTCAGGTAGAGGCAGGGCACATTGGTGGAGTCTTGGCACACCTGTCATCAATCACCTTGTTATCCACAGCTTTTAAACATTGGCTCTCATGCTACTCATTGCCAGAAAGTTTCTGCTACTGCCATGGTACCATACAGCTCTCACTGCTACTCAAATGCACGCTGCAACTTCTGTCTGTTTGCTATGATCTTCTCCATAACAGGCTCCTCGTCCCTCTGCACCAGTTCTGCCTGCTCCAACGGACCTGGCCTCTCCTCTGCCTCTGCCTCTGACATCTCCAGCATCTTGGTTTCTTCCCATTCCTCCTGCATGTCCGACTGCATCAGACCTTTTCTGTTCCCTGTTGTCTCCCCCTGACTTGCTGCCCTGTCAGATCCTGCCACATTGCTCCCTGCCAGCTTCCCCTTTCACTCATTTAATAGACTTTGTTTACCACCGACTTCTGCCTCTGTCTCCATGTCTGCTCAGGGGTTCAGACCACGATCTCTGACATTAGCATTCAACATATCAGCAGAAAAATACTGTCAAAAACTGTCAAAGTTTGCATATGGACAGTAATACAAACAATGTCAGGCCAAAAACAAATAAATATCTGACAAAACATTGAAAAAGACTCCAGTGGAACCGACATACACTGTCTTAATCTACTGAGAATATCTGAATATTGTCAGAAGCAGAAAACACAATGAAATGATAGCATCATTTAAAGCTATAGTGATGGAAAACATGCCTCTCTGGTCCAAATCTCTGATCCTGTGAAGATGTAGTTATTTAATCCTTGAATATAAATATACGCCCAGTTTTGTGTAAATTCCAGAATAACATATAATAACAATAAATGAATGTTTGAATGAAAGACTTTAGATGTTGTTTCCGGGTCAGAACAAAGCTTCCAGTATTTTTCCATAATTTCACCTTTGTCTAATGATGACAATACCACCATCGACTTTCAGAACTTTGAGGTAAATTTTATGAAACATCTGTGTGTACATGAACATTTAAAGATGGACATTTGGGGTGGTTGTAGCTCAGAGCAGTCATCAATGAGTTGGAGGATTGGTGGTCTGATTCCAGGCTCCTTTCATGTGATTGTGTTCTTGGGCAAAATACCTAAACCCGATGCCTCCGATGGCATGTACCATTGGTGTATGAGTGCTTAGTGTCCTGTCCTGTGTGCGGGTGGCATTGTATATCACCACTGCCATCCGTGTGTGTGAATGGGTAAATGGACACTTGTAGTGTAAAGTGCTGACTAGAAAAGTGATACAAATGCAGGCCATTTAACATTTTTATTCTCATTTTTTATTGATTTCACATTTTATGAATCAATGGTCACATTATTGAAAATATGAATTTTGATGTATTTAAAGCTATAATTCTTTATTTATTGAGTCATTTATTACCTTTGTGACTAATAATAGAATAGCTCAATAAATTGGGTCACATCACATGGTCAAAATATAAAAATCCTGTTATATATGATATATTTCATATTCCACAATGAAGCCCAACTCCCAAAAATATTCCCTTTACTGTCACAAAAAAAACACATCTTGTTTAAGAATCTGAAAGAACCATATATATCTTTTTTACTTGTGACTTTAAGAAGCTGCCTCCCTCAGTGCAGCGCAGTGGTTTCATAACAGCAACCTCTGACCTCAGATGAACCTGCAACCTCCTGTTCTTTGTTGTGGCCTTTTTCTTCCTCTGATCATGTGATCCTGACATTTTCCTGCAGCTCAGCTACTCGCTCATCTCTTTAATGTCATTTCATAAATGTAATGTTTCGATTTTTTTCTCCTTTGAGTGAAACCACAGAAAGATCTAGAAAATATTTTAAAAACAAACAAAAATGTTTATTTATTCCGGAGAACCTGCTGCTTTTTTCAGCAGATCAGTGTGAAATCTAGCAGTGATCAGATAAAACACTACACGGAGCAGAGCTGCTGCTGCTGTTACTGCTGCTGCTAACACTGCTGCTGCCAACACTGATGCTGCTGTTACTGCTGCTGCTAACACTGATGCTGCTGTTACTCCTACTCTGAATAAATCAGAAAAACCTTCAGTTACAACCTGAAGACTCAATATGTTCTCAACCTCTAAAGCAGGGGTCACCAACCCTGGTCCTGGAGGGCTAGCATGGGTGCAGGTTTTTGTTCCAACCAGGCAGTTACACACCTCTTTCTACTAATGAAGGTCCTTAGCAAGGGCTCTATTGGTTAATTAGTAGAATCGGGTGTGTTCCTGCCTGGTTGGAACAAAACCCTGCACCCACGGTAGCCCTCCAGGACCAGGGTTGGTGACCCCTGCTTTAGAGGTTGAGAACATATTGAGTCTTCAGGTTGTAACTGAAGGTTTTTCTGAATACTGCATATATACTTAAACTTTCTCTAACAATTTAGACTTATTTCTTTTGATCATTTTTGGCATAGTTTAGTCTTTTCTTTTCATAATTTAATTTTTATGTCATAACTTGAACTTTGTCGTAATTTTGAGCTTTCATTTAATAATTTTGTCTTTTTCAGATCTCTTGTATGTGACACTATCAGAATTTCATCCATTTAGTCTGAGACCACCTGGAGAGTCCAAAATTGATTAAAATATTTCATCCACAATCTGTCTATTGCAGCATAGGCTATCAGGAGGTAAGCGGTGGAAGGTGTGATTGATCCAGGCAGCAGAGAGTCATTTACAGAGCACAATGGAGCAGACACTCATTTATTTGTTTTGACGTTTTAGTCTTTTTGATATTGTGAAAGATTACGATTGCAAGACTTGTGGAATATGAAAAAACCTGTAGTGTCTTATTCATCATTAAATCATTGTTTGGGGAAAAAGGCAGAAATGAACATTAGACTGAATTTACTGAAACAACAGGTCTGTTAATTGTGTAAACTGGGCAAAAATAAAACAGGACGTGTCTTGTGTGTCTCTATAGAAAAGAATGATCAGTTGCATTAAGTATGTGATTTTTAAAATGTCAACAATTAGTCCACTGACATCAAATATGAGAAAGAAAAAGCTAAAGTCCCCATGTCTGAGAAGTTTTTGCTTGAAGATTGATTTAAAGTAGTTTTGCAATCAATAAAATGGCTCAGGTTCCTTGTAGAGTCTATTTTGAGAGGCTGCCCCTCCCAAATGTTTTAGTGCTGGATCTTGTTTCAGTTTTAGCATAAAATAATCAGAGATCTGATATGAAACATTAGGTCTTAGTGGAATGTGAACTATAATGCAGACAGGTGATGCTGAGCAGCTGTGATCCTTATCTCTTTACATGTTCTGTTCCCAATCATTTTGCTTGTTGCCTGTCTGACCTCATTCGACCTGGTAGGCAGAAAAGGTCTCCAAGGCCGAGACAGACTACTCGCCACTCCGTCTATTAGGAGCTGATGAGTGTGAGATAATCAATACTCTCATCCTTTGACCATCGGACATCCAGCATTAAGCTTAATCACTGTGGGCAGAGCTATGGTGGAGCTAACAGACTGGGATTGCTAACATTTGCTTGTTCTAAGGAATCATCTTCACTACATGAAAATGTCTCAACTTCCTAGTTAGCGTTAGCAACAAAGCCACATGTGCATTAACTCACTCACTTGTACATTTACTTTTTATTTAGTAGAACAGCAGCATTGGTTGGTTCTGTCTCCTCCTCTTAATCACATGTTCTCACTCTGTTGATTTAAGACATATTAAAGTTTGCTTTACACATTTGCTGCAAAATACAGACAGATAGACAAAGATACCTAGGTACCTAAAAAAAGAACAGAGGTATCTAAAAGAAGCTACTTATTCATCTAAACGAAGGTACCTAGGTATCTAAACGAAGCTACTTATGTATCTAAACAAAAGTAGGTACCTAAATGAGGGTACCGAGGTATCCAAACAAAAGTATTTAGGCATCTAAATTGAGGGACTTTTATACTGTATACTACCATATAGGTACCTAGGTTTAAAAAGAAGAGTACCTAGGTATCAAAGGTTCCTAGGTGCCGTTTCTCCTCACATCCCTTACTCTATAATATATAATATATAATAAGTTTTTTGTAAAGATCTACACATTAACACATCAAGAAAACTGCTCTTGTTTGACTAAAACCTGATAATAAGTTTTCGACTGAAGATAACACTGAAAAAATGACATTTTGCTCCAGTGGTCACACCAGAGCATCATATCAGCCAACAGCTAGTACAATAACCTGTAATAGGGTTTGTCAGCAGTTGAGTTGAAGTTACACAAAGAGACACTTTCATTGAGATGAATTTCTGGCTGCCGGCTGATAATAGAGAAGTGCAGAGTCAGCCGGCAAGAAAAAACAATGACTTGCAGGTAACTTTCAAGGTCTGGCACCAATGCTGATGATTTCATTTTTCAGAAGAGTGGAACATCAGAAGGTTATATTTATTCACAGATGCTTGTTTGATTCAGGTCAAAGAAATAAATAGTGTATAAACTCCAGACAACTCCATTGTGGATTTTGGCTCTAAGCCAAAAATTAAACCACTCATCCTGCCTTTAAACACATCTGAAAGAGTGAGAACAACCTTACTGAGAGTTATTGATGACCACATATTACTTTTACTATCTTGAGCAATGGGTAGACTTTAACTGTAAAAGTGTCCAATTATGTCAAATGTTTGCTCAGTTATTCTTGCTGCATGGTAAATTTATAGCTGCACTTGTTATTTGATTAGTCGCCAACTAAGAGAATTAATCAGCACCCATTTCAGGAAAAAAGTCTATATTCTTTATCTCTATGACAATAAACGAAACATTTTTTGTGTTGTAGAGGAAACTAGTCATTCAAAAACATTGGCTTGTAGTTTTATTGGCATTTTAATCACTTAATCAAGAAAATCAGTAGAAATAGATAAACAGATGCATGAATGAAAGACTTTACTACTGAGACTTGCTTAAGACATTTATTGCTGCCCTTATGTAGTTCTCCTGAGTGAATGATGCTTTTTAAATACGTTTTAATAATCCCAGTGAAGAACAAAATGTTTACAACTAGAAATGATTTTACATGCAGCTCAGTGTTTCTGAAAAAAAAACAACAACACTTTTTCCTGATGAAATTGACTGATTGATTCCTGAAATCCAGAATTTTGTAGTAAGTTGTATCTCCAATATAAAGCAGAAAATGATGAGCAGAGAGAAGCCTTGTTTCCCCACAGTTATACAGTGAAATAAGAAATGTCCAGATGATTAAATCATAGTAACACCTGCTCTAAAGTGCTTATCTCCTGTCATCTCATTTATGACAGAGAATGAGTCCAAAACAAAGGATGGTAAAAGCTTTTTGGAAAAGTCTGTGAGGTCATGGCATGAAATACCGCTGGCAACGTTGCCATTAAAAGCTGAAAACGCTGTGGCCGATCCTTCATTAAATATTAAGTGTGGCTGAGTGCAGGGTTCGGTTACAACGAGACTGTCCGGGATCAACTGCATGAATCTGATGAGATGGAGGAGGAGGAGATGAAGGCTGTGGTCAGTGATGCGGTTCCGTCCTCCCTTACAGATGATCTTTCATGGAGCTGACTCAGTCCAGAGGAAAAATGCCTGAATGACAACTCAACTGTAAAGGTCACAGTGACTTCACCAAGACTTCAGATACAGAAAATGTGTCAGGGCTGAAAATAGCTTCCCGTCACTCTCACAGTAACATCAGGGGTTAAGAAACAGACTCTGCCTGGTAACAAGTGACCATAGACTGTTGGTGGAAATCCCCATACTAATTACTTGCCCTCTTTTACATTAATTACCAACTATTTTGATAATGGTCAATGATTTTAAGTTATTCTAAGTTAGAAAATATCCAAATTCTTTGGTTCCAGCTTCTCTTCTGGTCTGGTCAAAAAAGCACATTTTAGGTTGAATCTTCAGCTTTGGGAAATTTTTACACCATTTGATAAACCAAAGAACTACACTGTAAAAAAAGTCTGTGAAAATTACAGGGAATAACTGTGAAACGGCAACAGTTATAAACCGTAACATGTAAAATAGTTTATTACTGTAGTATAAACATTAAATTACCTTCAGTCAAGAAACTGCTGAAAACTTTATTTTTAACAGTTTTAACATGTAAAAAATTGGTTGAAAAACTGTGAACTGGCAACTATCAGACCGTAAAATTAAAACTAGTACTACAGTGTGTTATACACGGTATAAACATGTAATTACCTTCGAACAAAAAAATGCCACAAACTGCATTTTTTTACATTTGTGGTGAAAAATTGTGGAATGTCAATAGTGATAGACAGACAAAAGGCAAAATATTACTATAAACATTACATTACATGACCCTGTCTATGTGTGTGTGTGTGTCCACCTGCAATCACTTGCCAGTCCCAGTCCAGGTGTATAATCAATTACAGTACCAGGTGTGGGCTATACAATCTACCATGTTGCCATCTCTGCTTGTGCTTGTTTGTTTTTACTGTGTCATCTAGTATCATTTGTCTACAAAATTGTTATAAGTACCTCTGCATAACACTGTATACTTATTAACGTATAAGAGAATAAAAAAGAAAGAAATATGGACCAACTTACAACAAAGAATAGCTCTATTAACTAACTGAAAAGATTTAAAGTGCATCTGAAATTAAATCTTTAAATAAAATATAAACATTTTTTGACTGACCATGTCAAACCATATGATAGTGAAAAATAAAACTCCATAAATGGTCTTATCAGTGGGATTGTGGTGTAATGTCTTTAATTAGTTTGTCTCCAACATTTTAGACTCAGTAACACACCGGTCTTTCACAGTGAACCAAGCGCTACAGATGCTTCGTCATATTTCCTCATCTTAGCTTTCGGAGACTTTCGTTTGTCTCTTTATCTCCGTCTCTCTCCTCCTGTCTTCTCATCGCTGTTAAATGTGTTTTCACGGTGTCACTTGAGGGTCTGCTACACTTCGTGTCTACACAAATACACCTACACCACCGAGCGAATGCTCCCTGCGCACACTCTGTCAATGAGAGCGCTACCGCCCCCTAAGGAGTGAAGGTGCAATTGCAGCTTGCACGGCTGACGCACGCCAGGAACACGCTTCGACAGCGATCTCAAAGACACGCGCACACGTGCACGCCTACTTCGAATTCATGAAGAGAGGAGAACAGACGTTTCGTGAAAACTCAAGGAAGAAAGAAAGATACCAGAATTGACAACTGTTTGTTTGGAAGGTAAGACTTGATTAAACTTTATCAGTACATAGAATCTTCACTATCTCTTTATCTGCTGTATTATTTTTTCGGGGTCAATCTTAGGCGGCTTTTCCTTCCTTAGCTATTAGCTAAGCTATTAGCTTAGCTAATACAATTATATTAGCTAAGCTAGCCCCACATGTCCACCGTGTATCTGTTTGAACGAATGTAATATTCGCCTATATATCTCCGCAATCCCTTGTTTAGTTCGTTTGCCTGTTATCAGCAGATAGAATTCGTTTTAACCATCCTTTCTGTTGAAATTACATTATCATTCTATCTGTTATGCTGTGAGAAAATATATTAACTAGAAGCTAGCCCCGCGGTATACCGTGAATCTTATTCGTTTGAAGGACTGTGTTTAATCTCTATGGAATGAAAAGTCTATTTTATTTTTATTTTCTCAGTAAACTGATGTACATGATAAGTCAATTAAATTTGCTAGTTTCCGTTAATCACTGAATTTTGCTTCTACCACGGACATTATAGCCTAGTTTACACTTTCCCGCTCTCCTAGGAAGACGGGGCGTGGCATATTCGCGTTTCCACGAATTTGAATCTATCAGGGGGTAAGTTATTTTTTTTTAAACTTGGGTCTTCCTACATGCACATTTAGAGGCAATGTGACATTACAGTGCATTGAATCTGTTTTGTGTTTCAGCTCAGTAACAATAAATTCAGCTTGAAATGTTGCAGTGTAACTTCTGTGGAAAGTCAGTGAAAACATTGGGAGGTTATGTTCTTCATTGCAAACTTCATAGGAATGAACCACATTGTGCGGTAAGGTGTTTTTTTCCACAGATTAATATCATGTAACCTAATAAGCACACTGTCAGGTTTCAAAAAGCTGTTTGTGGATTTTTAAATCTAGATCCATCTTGTATTCAAACACTTCACTATAAAAATCATATCTGTTGTTCATTAATGAAAACATTACTGCATCTCAGAGTTGTTTGAACTGACAAATGCTTGGTCTTTTACAGGAACCTCCTGCTACAGTGCAAAACTGTTCATGCTAAGCATAGATGGCAATATTGTGAATGACAACATCACAAACTTCATCATTGCCATCAGCCTAATGTTTGGGAGCTACTACTGCTTGAACATCCACTATCCAGTAGAGTTGGGATCAACGCTGGAGTTCCTTCAGAGGTATGCTGTGTTGTGGGTTGTGTGTTGTGGTGGGGTCTGGTACATGATGCAGCCCGTAGTGCTTGAATTAAAAAAAAAAATGGTCCTGGAAAGTCCTTGTATCTAATGTTATGGAAGGTGTTGAAACCCTGGTCACCTTGTGTGTTTGTGTGCTTCAAATGGAACTAATCACATTTTTGTTCACAAAGGTGTTTCTTCAACATCAACCCTGAGAGGGGCACAAAAGTCGAAACGAAGAAAAACAAGAAGCATCTGACGGTAAACCCAAGGGTCCTTACCCTCATCGCTGACGTAGCAGATCATGAATGGAGAGAGACTGTTTAACCCTCTGGATAAAGCTATCTCACACACACACACACACACACCTTCATAGGGGTGCTTGACATCTACAACTACACACACACACATTTTTTCCCTGTCATCTCTTTCACAGATAGTTGTCCAAAAATGTTCCTGTACTAAGAGTTGCGTAACATGTTCTTTAAAGACAACTGTGCAGTTTTCTTTTAAATAAGAACTTGTAAGTGTAAATCAATCCTAGCCCTGTTGTTTGAATACACAGAGTGCTCAAACAACTAGCAAATTTCACGAAACACAGACTGAAAACAAGTAGCTTACATTAACTTAATTGGCACAGCTAGGGGAATGAAACAGAAAGTTGTTATGCCCCAATGGATTATTGTTAGTTACTAGTTTATTATTTGGTCTGTGTGGCATTGAATTTTCCTACGAACAACTCTCTGTGTTCTCAAACAACAGGGCTATATATATATATATATATATAACAATTTTTGAATAGCTGTCTAGTGGCAAAACAAATGGAGTTTATTTTCAGTTTTGGGTATAATAAAAAAAACTGTTTGAATATCTGTCTACTGTGTTTTATATACTGGTAGTGAGTGTATTTTATAATGTGTTGTACTGCATGCTTGGCAGTGATATTTTAGCAACCACAGCTGCCAGAAACTCACCGTATCACTGTATGCAGTGAAATACTGCAAAATACGATACAGTTCTACTGTAATGGGTTTAACAGAAAGTACTGGTTTTCACAATTAAATACTGTAAATGGTTTTACGCTCCTGCTGATGTTTTAAAAGGAATTAACCATTAAATAGGGTAAGAAATTGTGAGATGGACAGCAATTCACCTTAAAAGCAACAGTTTGAAACTGTAAATTGAACAGTTATACCATCAAGCCATATACGGTGTCAGTCATTTTAACAGTAATTCATCTTTAATGGAACTTTTGTAAACTGTTATTTTTACAGTTGTAAACTGTTATTTTTACGGTTATAAATATACCTTACCGTTCAGCTATTTACAATGGTACTGTATTATTTACGGTGAAAAAATGGCAACCACAGCTGCCAGTTTTTCACCGTAAATTTGACGAGATTTTTTTTACAGTGTAATTGATTAATTATTTCAATAATCAATAGGTTTATCAATAGATTGACTCAGAATCATCATAAGTTGCAGCTTTAACATTTACCACAGATGTCAGAAGCTCCAACTATTGGAAAGTAATTTTCATATTTTCTATTTTTTCAAGAATAAAGTTCCATTATGTATGTAGTTTTTCACAGCAGTCATACTGACAAGAAAAAAGGAAACAAAGTTGCAATGAAAGTTCCGTACTTTGGAAAGACTCTACACTACAAACATCTAAACGTTAATCACACTGGCATGGGGAGACCTTTCTCAGGTTCTCAGGGCATCTAAAGGTGTATGGTTTGTCTCACTGCTAACGTCTGTGTTTACCTACTAGTTTATGTCAACCTGGCTGCTGTGAAAATCTCTATGAGACAGGATTCCGTGGATTATTTCTTGAGCTCCACAGTAAGTCTGAGAGTCAGACTGTGAAGCTGAATCAGTCTCTAAGATTAAAGAACCATCAGGGTAAAAGAGACTGAAAAATCCAGAAAAATCTGGATTTGACTATGATTGGCTGGAAAACTGCAAACTGCAAAACTGGAAAAAATGCAGAAAACGAGTATATCTCCCCCCGCCCCCCTCTCCTCTCTCTAGCCACACTGCAGATAAGCTGAGTTTGACCTTGACTGAAGTAGCAGTGATGAGGGTGAAGAATGGCTAACTGCTAGGTATGAAGCTCTCACTGTGTGTGTACAAGAAGAAATACTGGAGGAAGATACAGTGCTATTGACAGTTTTATAATGCTCTCAGCTTCATGGGAATGAACACACACACACACACACACACACACCTCTTCTGCCTGGAGCTAATCTGCTGTTTACTGAGGCCTTTGTTCATCTAACAGCAAGTAAAAAAGCTAAATGACTGCTGCACAAAACCCGTCAATACAGAAGCTGCTGGAAAACCAGAATCAGTCTATTTGGAGTCTTTTCGGGGAAAAAACACAGTGGTAAGTCGATATGAGCATATTGTTTAGAGGGTGAGTAGATGGGGTGTGATCTTAGCGGTGTGAAGGTTTTAAAGGAAACAAAGCAGTGGCCAATGCTGTAGTCTTCAGAGCGGCCATAGATGGAGGATGTGGGTGTCAACAGCCCAGAGAGACTCTAAAGAGACAGAGACGGATCGATGGAAGCTATTCTGAGTCTGACAGTATGAATCAGTACGAGGAGGAGGACGAGGTGAGGGAGGATGAGGACGGAAGGAGGGAGATGGAGAAGAGAAAGTGTGGGGATAATAGAATATTCAGTGGAGATAGTCAGTATTTATAGTTCTCATTCTTCTCTGACAGTAAATGTTGGAAAAGATGTGGTTACAGTATATCTAGTTCCATGGAAAACACTAGATACCTTCAATAAGAAAGATGTCCATTCCTGTGTATCTCTACAGAAATGCAGCAAACATGCAACAGGCTTTTGAGGATGTTGTTCCTTTCGAAGTGAATGTGAACTTCAGATTAAACAGTGGTCTGATGGCCAGCACCTACGTCCACTTCTGAGGAACTGTCAGGATGCTAAAACTCAACACGTCAGCAAACAGACTCTGGTGGTGTGTAGAAGACAAACACAGTGTTAGCTTGGAAAGGCTTTTAATGTTGGCTTCTGCAGGCTCAGACATGAACAGGTGGGTAGAAACGTGATTTAACTCCAGCTCAGAGTCTCTGCAAAGAAGAGACTCTCTGAGCTCAGTCACCTCTGTACAGCAACTCGACATGAGTTTAACAGAAAGACAAGTGTCTGTGTGTTAAAAAACCCTCAACACCTTGGAACATCCACAGCGGCGCTTGCGTAAATGATAATATTTGTTTTGCGTTTCCCGACACTCTCAGTATTTCACTCTCAATCACTCTCAATATTTGTGTCAGAAAGTTGCCATCTGTCAGATTAATAAAAACAGAAGGCTGTTAGTTTTATGAGAATAAACAAGAAGGCATATTATGACTTTAAGATGTGTTGTATCGTTTTTTTCTAGGCCTTACTGAGGTTGACCTTGAATTTAAACCTCACTAAAGATCAGTCTTCCTGTTGTTTCCCTCCAGTTTCTCTGTTTCCTCTCTAACAAAATGATATGCTCATCACATCTTTTAAACCCCCCCAACCACACACACACATAAGAGCAGATTAACACCACTTGAGTTTAATGCTGTTTAATTCTCCTTCTAACCCCTCGAGTGCAGTGAGGCGCAACTAATCCTCCATCCTGCTAGCACTGCTGCTGCCACCTTGCCACCATGGAGGCCATGGTGGTGGCCGCCACTGCCACATCTGTCCAGCCACTCACTTTCCGCCCACGACGCTGCAGCCGAGTTAAAGTGGAACATGCGAGGCGTTGATCTCAAGAGCATTTTCAGGTCGACTTACGCCAGGCAACAATAATCCCTTCCACCCACAGAGTCACTAGTCAGCTTAAACCTCAAAGATGAATAATGACACAGTGAGAGGAAGCTGGGAAATTAATGAACATCACTACACAAAAACAGACACATAACAAGCTTTTTGAAAGTAAATATGTACATCAAATACTATTTTGAAATACTTGCACATTATTAGTTTTACTATATGCTACTTCATTTTTCTAATCCTCAAAAATTCAAATTTTTACTTCAGATAAACATTTTTACAGAAATAATAGATGATTATGAAATATTAATGACTGTTGAATGAATCAAAAAAATAATTAGTAATCGTTCCATTACAAAATGTATAGCAATATTTCAGGAAAGAAAAACACTTCCAGAAAATTCTGCAAGAGGAAAAACTATACTGAAGCACAATATATCATTTTCTGCCACTAAGGGGCTCTGTCTCTCTCTCTCTCTCTCTCTCTCTCTCTCTCTCTCTCTCTCTCTCTGTCTCTCTCTCTCTCTCTCTCTCTCTCTCTCTCTCTCTCTATCTCTCTGTCTCTCTGTTTGTCTCTTTCTCTGTATCTCCCTCGCTGTGTCTCTCTTTCTTTTGAATTCTCTCTCTTCTTGTCTCTATCTCTCTGTCTCTTATGTTTCAACATCCAGAACAGAACATTTTAAAAATCTCTGAGACTTTATGATTGCTGAGAAGTTTCGAGAAGTTTCATACTCCAAAAACCGTCAAGAAATACTTACGAATCAGTTAAAATTGGATAATTATGCTGAATATTGGTCTAATTGTACCAAATACAAGATAATTACACTTGTTAGGATTGTTTTTTTGCTGAGTGAAACTCGTGACTGTGATGCTACCAGCATCTGTTTTCAGCTGTTGAACTCTGACTTTTCCTTGCCGGGTTGGTGGCACAGCTGGGAAACATCCCCCTGGGCTGCACAACACGAGACACAGCTCGGCGAGCAGTCATGAGCATCACGGCCGTCCCCAGGGGGTCGGCGGTCAGCTGACCCCTGGGAGCACTGTGTTCAGCTGGAGGATTTAGGAGTTTACCACATGTGTGAGCATGATGACAATAGGTCATGACAAAAAAAAAAATTGCAAGCTTTTGTGTTTTAAAATGTTACTCAGCAAAACACATGTGTGTCTCAAAATATTTTTACTGTAGCTCATTATTATTCACAAGAACTAGAAATGAAAATCTATGTTTTGACTGAACTGACGCAGTTGTATTATTAAGCTTTATATTGTTAATCCTACTCAAACCAATCATATGAATGTTTTTTGAATCATGCATATTTTCACAAATCCTGTTTGATCGTGCGGTGCTGTGGTTGAGATTGGTTCGGTTTAGGTCCAAGAAGAAAAGCTGAAGGGAAAAGTCATCTGAACACCACTAAAACGTTGATTCATTGTCACAGTGAGCACGGTTAAGGAAACATGAGAAACTGTCAACGTTTCCCTCTGAGACTGTAAATAAACACATTACATCACACAGCATTCAGTGTGATGTACATCATAGAGCCTTTAAATGGATAATAGATCAGTCCTTGTGTTGCAAGATTTTCCGTCTGCCAAATTGGTGAAAATTAAAAAGGTGTTCAGATCCCTAAAGTTTTTTTTTTTGAGGGATGTGAACTGAAAGAAACAGAGTTAATATGATAATAACCAGCAGGGGGAGTTGCACCTGTGTGTGTGTGTGTGTGTGGGGGGGGTGGACAGTTCCTGGTGCTGAAACCTTAACACTCAGTCAGACCAGACACACACACACACAAACACTAAAGCTTTTTTTTAAATAAAATCTTTCATTAAAATGAGTTCAACCTCTCAAATGAAGCAGATGAAAGTCAAGCAGCTTAAAGATTTCCAGACACAAGAAACAGAAAACATCAATATTAACAATCTGACAGAAAAAACAAGAAGAGGTTTCGTTCTTTGTCTGAATGAATCAAACACTTCCTGAACATCTGATCAGTCAATCTCACATATGAAAGGAAAAGAGAAGATGTGATGGATGGAGGGAGAGGACAGTTAAGGTGAGGAATAAATGGAAGAAAGAATGAATGAGAATAAACGAAACGAGAAGTGAATAGGGGGAGGCGGAGGATGAGAAAAGAATCAGAAGAGCATTAGAAGGAGAAGATGAGGAGGTATAGAGCATGAGGAGCTGAGAAGATTGAGAATAGATGAGGAGGACAAAAGATGAGGAGAAGACGAGGAGGAGAAAAGAAGAGAAGAGAAAAAGAAGCTGATGAAGGAGATAAAATTGGACGATAGAAGAGGAGAACAAGGGAAGATGAAGAGTGGAGGAGGGCAAGAAACAATGGGAAGGTGAAGAGAAGACGAGAAGAGGATGGGATGATGAGAAGAAGGTGAAGAGAGGATGAGGTTACGATGACCAGGAGGAGGAGATAGGACCAGGATATAGGATCAGGATGGGTGTGCGCTCACCTGGTTGCTGGACAGCAGTGCATTCTGGGAGATGAGCATGAGCACCAGCAGGTGCAGGCCGGAAGTGAAGATTCCCGCTAGAATGGCCCAGGTGAGCGGCAGTGGCAACATGCTGTAGGTGGCGAACAGCGTGAACAACACGTATCCGACGCCATCTCCCAGCAGCCCGTAACCCAGACCCGCGGCCAGGATCTGCGTGGCCATGGCCACCCACGTGACCACCCCGCTGTACTGCAGGTAGCTGTGCGACGTCGTGTCCTTCCGCACGACCACTAAGGCACAAATGACGACCTCGATGGCCGTGAAGAAGCCCAGTAGCGCCCCCTTGATGGGATCCATCGGGGCGGCGGCGAGCGTCAGGTGCAGCACGAGCAGCGTCAGCTTCGTCACCACGTCCAGGATGTTCATCACCACCACGGACTTGCGCCTCTGGCCCAGGAAGTAGCGCTGGTACAGACGCTCCAGGTCGCGAGACTTGAATGCGTTGCGCAGCGTGGGGAAGATGACGCCGCGGTACGTGTGGCCCCAGTTCAGGAAGAAGTCCGAGTTGCTCGGCGCGCAGTCGATGTGCAGGAAGCCCAGGTCGCTGCTGGCGCGCTCCGGGAACACTTTGGTGCCGCCGTTGTTGTGGCGGTCCCCCACAGACGCGCGGCCCGCGGACTGTTTCCGCGCGTCCTGGGCCGGGTCGCAGCGGGGCTCGTCCTGTCCGACGCCCTTCGCGCCGCTCCCGCTGCCTCCGCCCTGCTCGTGGATGAACCTCTGCTCGGTGATGTGCCGCACCGCGTTCTGCCACAGCAGCCGCTTGGGTCGCGCGTTGTTGCCGCCGCCGCCGCAGCTGCCGCCGCTGCTGCTGTTGCTGTTGTTGCTGCCGCTCGGCGTCTTGTTGATGGTGTAAAGCTCCTCGCTGCCGCTGGAGCAGCGGACCTCGGACAGCTCCATCTCCGCCGCGCCACCGCCGCCGACGCCGCTGTTATTGTTCCTGCTCCGCGCGGTTATTTCGGTTAACGGTTTCCCTCCCGGGACGCGTCAGCGCAGCGTCCGCGCCGCTCCGCTGTGTCTGCGGCGCAGGGGCAGCGCGCGGCTGGAGGTCATTGTACCAGAACGATCCCACTGAAGAAGCAACGCCGCGTGAGTCGGACACAAGTGAAAAAACATCTCCTGGATTACCCGCGCACCGCCGCCGCCACCTTCATCACCATCTTCTGCATCTTTGTCATTCGAACCGGGAACCGCGTCTCCAGCTTCAGCCACCGTGCACAGACCGTCACGATGCCGCGGCGCCACAAAGAGCCAGGGTCGACGGGGGTTCGCGGGTCTCGGCGGAGTCCGGCCGCGGTTGCGGGAGGCGGCGGAGCGTGATCCGGGGGATTAAAACCCGCGCGTCGTTGGCACCGCTGGATCCGGTCAGTTTTCCATTCTGCTGCGATCCGCGCGCAACAAGGTAGAGCCAAAAAAAAAAAACAAATTCCGAAACTGCGTTAATTCCGTTTTTGTTTTGTTGAGGAAAAAAATAAGAAAAAAAATTAAAAAAAAAAGGAAGCAAATCCGCCCCAAAAAAAAGGGGGGGGGCAATAAAATCCGTTCGGGTTGTTCAGCTGTCGTGGATCAACGTCCTCAGCCGCGTCCCTGCCTCCATCCGCACCAGCTGGCTGCCTCGTAACACCTGGAGGCGGCAGCGGTGCAGCGCGCAGCCGTGTCGGTCCCGGTCGGCTCAGTTCGAGGAGACGGGAAAATGTCAAAAATACTGAAAAATCAATAAATCACGTCCTGTATGTGCTGGAGCGGAGAGCCGCTGCCGCCGCTCCTCCTGTGGAACCGTGTGTGCGCGCCGTGATTCCTCCGGTTTGCCCCCGTGTTCTTCTCCAGCTGCTGCGGCTCTGAGGCGGTGGAACAGGCGGCGGCAGCGTGGTGGAGGCGCGGCGGAGGGAGCGAGTCAGCTGGCCCCGGTTTGACGTCACAGCCACCCTTGTGTGTGTATGTGTATGTGTTTGTTTTTCTCATCCCACACTCTTCTCCTCCTTAATCCCACATTTCTATCTTTTTCCTTCACCCTCCATCATTTCATTCCGACACACTTCTCTACATCTGCATCTGGAAGCTGGATCCTCCCCCAGCCTCCTATATCATAAATCCATACTATAAATCTGTATGATTCTGTTTTCCTCACTACTGTTCTTTTGTAAAGGTTAAACATGTGTTGTTTCTGACTGTGTAGCCTCCTGACAAGCTGTGATTTTGGGTTAAAAAAAACGATAATGATAAAAAAGTATGTCTGAAAGGATGAAGATAAAAACCGAATTATATTATTGAAGTCTGGGCTCTCTGCAGAACATTCTGTGATAACATTGTGATAATAGATTTTTAACAAGCTCAGAAAACTTCCGCTCTCAGCAGATGAACATGAAAACAAACACACGTCTCACGCTGCAGGAACTAGAAGAAACTGTTTGTTGAGGAGTTTAAATTAGTTTAAATTAAAAAACAGCTTTTGTTAGAAATCATTCAGCCTATATAATAAAGTGTTCATGTCTCTGCACACACCGTCTGTCTCCACACATCATTCAGTTTGTTTGACTGTAAATCATCATTAATTCGAGCTGGCACGTTCAGGGTAAATCACAGATGAAATTAATATAGTATTGTAGGTGAATTAAATTCAGTGTAATTACAAACTGTAAACAAATGAATTTCCGAGGGAGATGTTTTTACAGTCAGATGCTTCTGCATTGTCACAGGATTCTGGTTAAAACCAGATTATTTCAGTCAGTGTCATCAAAAAGCCCCCCCCCCCCCCCCCCCCCCCCCCCCCCCCCCCCAAAACAAAAAAAAAAAAGGAAAAACTATAGGCTGGAGGAGGATCTGAGCTGCATGAGGCTCCATCATTCCCCATCAAGATCCAACATCTTGTCCCACTTTCCTTATCCGAGTGGTGCAGGATCAGGGCCTGTCAGAGCTTGCTGCTCCCGGATTAGATCGGTTTAGATGATTTCTGTTAAACTGCGAGGAGCTGCGAGTCCTTATGAGGAGAATCAACCCCCACTTCCTCTCTCACTCAGCTGCAGGCGAGAGGAAAGTTGCCTCATTGCTATTCAGTCTATTTTTACCTTCTGTTTGTCTGCCGTGTCTCTACTGTAGCTTCTTTTTTCCTGCTGATTCCAAGGGAAGGAGAATTACTGAAATCCTCCCCAGAATCACCTCTGCCTGTTACTGAGCACGACCTTCAATCGTCCTTAGAACCAGGTCATAAAAACAAATGAATATATGGAATCAGTGGAAATGTAAAACTGCAGTTTCAAAAAGTTCCTGCCTGATGGAAAAATAACAAACAGCTGCAGAGAATCAGCATGTACATCATGTTTATTCATGACATTAGAAGGAAAACGTACTTTTTACATGTCATAGAATGTGATAGAATGTGATTTAATATAACAAATGAAGTGCTTTCTCTCAGTAGGAATGGGATCATTGATCAATTTCAAATCCCACCGTATTTTATTAGCAGCTGCAACACCAAAACAACAAATCTGCAATATTTTCTTCATACACATAATACATTTTTTTTCTCAAAACTTTTTCACAAATGTGTCTAGATGTGTGCTAGTGACACTTCTCCTTTAGCTGAAATAATCCATCCCACCTCACAGTTGTAGCATATCAAGATGCTGTTTAGACAGGCATTTTTTTAAGGTAATTTAAATGCTTGCTATTTTGAAATACAGTAAAAATATTTTTTTTTTATGCTAAAACATCATATTTGCTTCAGATCAACTTTTAACTTCTGAGAACTGGAAACATTTTAAAACCATCAGCACCTGGCAGACAAGATATGCATTAAACCAACTCAAAGCTGCAAATTTCAGCTCATAGTCCATCCGATGTCCAACATGAATAATTATCCACAAATATGCTTAGAAATAAACTACTTCTTATGTTCCAGAAGTTTGCTTCAGTGATATCAAACAGGAACAACCACAATGAGATCTTCATTCATTCATTAAACAATTAACAATGAGATATTTTACTTGCCGTACATCATGAACTCTGAAATATTTATTTGTTCTTATGAACACAGCTGCTATTCAGTGCAGTATATTTTGAAATTTCAACTTTACGCTTTGTATTTGTCATATCCAAGAAACAAACACACACCAGTATGTTTTCTTCAGATATGTTGATGTTTATAAACATTTCTTCTACAGTGAATGATAGAATGACATGAATAAATTCAGCCATCTAAGAATTTCCCTGCGATTTCTCTCATTCTCTTGTTGTTATGTCTTGTACAGTTAAACGTGAATTGTTTGCAATTGTATTCAAACCCTTTATTTGATTGAAGCTCTCAAAATGTTGCTGTCCCCTCAGAAATGAAGCTATTTGCCATTTTGATGTCATGGCGTCAGGCTCCTGACGGACGGTGCCACAGGGTCGATTCTGACAGCTCATCAATTCCTACGTGCCATAATTTCAGGTTTCAATGACGAGGTGACAGGGAGTGAGGGACGGCTCACCCTCCGCTCATATGTGCACAGCTGATAGGCAGCAAGGACAAATGCCATGTGTGTGGAGCCGCCAGCTGATCAGAGGTGGAGTCCCTGAAGTTATAGCTGCAAAGCTAAAACAGGTTTTACCTTGACATGAGACGGTTTTATCCTCAGGGTTTACTCCTGCAGCAGATGGAAGCTGCTCCCACTCACGCTCAAACAGTGAATCAGTGGGTTTGTGCTCTTTATGTTTTTTTTTGTCTATTTTAGCTATAGCCTTAATTCTATATCTGCTAATATGTGTTTCTAATTGCAATTCTCATCATCTGTATTTCATCATCAGAATTGTTTTGGATAAAATGAAATATTTTAAATAAGATTTATATGTCACCTGAAAATATATTATTTAAGTCCACAAAACATAATTTTGGGTAAGTTAAGATTTCTGTTCTTCTTTAGATCACATGCATTTTTATTGGGCTCAATTCATTTTCACAGTGTTAATAGTCTAATAGAATTTAAATAACCTTTTTGTTTTTAACTAATCTAAGCTAGTATTTCAATTTTCTTTGCAGGCATATGTTATTCAATCATTTAGTGTTCAGTAAAATAGTGAAATTGCATCAGTAGTTTAGTTCAGCAAAAGTAGCAGCAAAAGCACTGAAGGAGGGAAACATAAAAGGAGCAACTCTCTCCCAGTTCCCTGTTTGTTGAAAAACACATTCTAAAGTGTCCACTCTGTAGGTATGGGCATTTTAATACCTTGTTTTCTGTCACACTGTGGGCGACCGACGTGGCCTCCCAACAAAAGGGATCAGGGCAACCAAATGAAGTAGAGACAGGAGACCAGGAAACAGGATATTTATTAAAATTGTTACACCCTGGACAAACACCAATAACCATTCCGACACTAGCACAACACAACGATCTCCCTCTCAGCTTCCCCGGACAAAGTTAAATGGTATCCCTTTTTAAGTGTCCGCCTGACTAGGCTTAATTGGGTGAAACCATTAGTAGGGGAAAATCACTATCCCAATAATTACTGGTACAGTTACTATCAATCACAACTCAACCAAATAGTGAAACATATATTAACAATATCAAAACACAAAAACACATAAAAACATCACACTCATGTTTACACCACACATACATATTTACAATAAACAAGAAATCAAAAACACCCCTGTGTAACATGAAGTGCACCCCCTAGCACGTGGAGTTGGACCGGGAGGTGAGAGCAGGTGAGTGAGAATGAAGGGAGGCAGATGTCTGTGTGATTGTATGACAAACCAGAGGCTTAAACAGTAAACGGGGGAAACACAGGATGACCACTGGGTACCGCACTGGACGCCGAGTGAATGTTGACTGTTGTTTGTCTGTAATGCACGCGAATGAAGTGGCACGCCGCGATCCCGGTGTCTGTCTCCCGCTCCCTACCATGTCACCAAGCACTTTACACATACACACGGGGACAAAATTGTTGGTACGCCTCAGTTAAAAGATGAAACTAATGAAATAGGGCTGGACAAAAATGATGGTACCCATAACTTATTATTTTGTTGCACAACCTTTTGAGGCAATCACTGCAATTAAACGATTTCTGTATTTGTCAATGAGCGTTCTGCAGCTGTCAACAGGTATTTTGGCCCACTCCTAATGAGCAAACTGCTCCAGTTGTCACAGGTTTGATGGGTGTCTTCTCCAAATGGCATGTTTGGAATAGTCCAACGCTTTTCTCTCAGCCATTCTTGGGTGTGTTTGGCTGTGTGTTTTGGATCGTTGTCCTTTTGGAAGACTCATGTCCTGCGACTGAGACCAAGCTTTTTGACACTAGGCAGCACATTTCTCTCCAGAATGCCTTGATAGTCTTCAGATTCATTTTACCTTGCACACATTCAAGACACCCTGGCCAAGATATTGCACCTCCTGCTTGGCAAGGACACACTTATGCGAATGGATGGTTAATCCTGCCTGCTGGATGCACTGCAACACCTCCTGGAGATGACGCAGGTGGTCCTCCCAGGTAGCACTGTAAACCACAATGTCATCCAGGTACGCTGTCGCAAAAGAGTCTGTTCCAACCAGTACAATGTCCATTAGTCTTTAAAAACTGGCTGGCGCTTCCTGCAAACGGCATCACCACAAACTTTAAACTTTAAAATGCTTCACCCAGCTGTTCAATCAAGTCCTCAAGTCTAGGCATGGGGTAAGCATCAAAATGAGACTAGGTGTTTTCCCGACAAAAGTCAATGCAAAAATGCATGGTGCCATCCTTCTTGGGCACCAGCACCACAGGGTTGCTCCACTCACTGCAGGACTTCTCAATTATCCCCGAAGCCAACATGTCCTCCACCTTGGCCTTGATGGAAGAAGACGCTCTGGAACATGATACATCCTCTGCCGCACCAGTGTCGTGTCTCTGAGGGGGATGGAGTGCTCTAGAACAGTTGTGAAACCCGGCTCCTCCTGGAACAATCCGGATGGGACGATCTCTGCCAGCTCCCTCTGCTAGCGAGCAGTCAGATGTGAAAAATCCAGAGTAGCTGACTGCTGACTGGTGGGGAAGTACTGCTCTGAAGATTCCTCTTCCTCTACCACCGACTGTGCCCTAAGTTGCAACTCCGGCTGCCTCTCATGCCACTCCTTCAACAGATTGACATGGAAGGTTTGCCGGGGTTTCCCCCCTTCCCAGGAAGCTCGATCTCATAGATGGCTAGACCCATCTTCCGCACCACCTCGTAGGGCCCTGCCACTTGGCAAGCATCTTGTTCTTGGAAGTAGGCAGAAGAAGCAGAACCTTCTGACCTGGTTGAAGGTTCCTCTGCCTGGCTGCCTTGTCATAGCAGGTCTTCTGCACCAGCTTCGCCATTTCCTCCATCTTGTCCCTCATTTTCAGGACATGGTCCAGGATGCTGCTGGTTTCGGGTGACCTGGGTCCCTCCCATGCTTCTCTCAGGACATCCAAGGGACCCCAAACCTGTTGACCATAAAGCAGCTCAAATTGTGAAAAACCAGTGGAGGCCGAAGGGACCTCACGGTAATCAAAGAGCAGGTAGGGCAGCCAGTGGTCCCAGTCTTTGCCATTAGCTGCCACAAACTTCCTCAGCATGCTCTTTAAAGTCTGGTTATAACGCTCTATGAGACCATTGGTCTGAGGGTGGTATGGAGTGGTTCGGATGCCCTTAATTCCCAGTAAGCTATACGCCTGCCTCATTGTCTTGGAGAGGAATGCTGTGCCCTGGTCTATCAGAAAGATGTATCTATGGCCTGTTTGAGTCCTCTCTAAAGGGCCTACAATGTCCATGGCTATCAGACTTAAGGGCACCTCAATGATGGAAATTGGCTGCAGGGGATAAGGGTTAGGCTTCCTCTTACTGGTTACCTGGCAATCAGGGCAGGTTTTACAGTAATACAGCACAACACCATAGAGCCTTGCCCAATAAAACCTGCCTGCCACCCTTTTATAGGTTTTATTGCTGCTCGGATGCCCCGCCCAGAGAATTTTGTGTCCCATGGCAAGCACCTGTTCCCTGAGCCACTTGGGAACCACCAGTTGCTCAGCCCTGCCCTCACCTGGTTCATGATATAACAACCCCTCTTTGACTGTATAACTTTCTCCTGACAAAACAGACAGAGTTGTGACAGACTCAGTCATCTGGCTGAATGAAAGGCAGCTCCTCGGTTCTCTCAACCGTCCCCACCAACCTATCCTGCCTACACTGACTGCGGGTTTTCCTCCCACTCCCTTTTGCTGGGGGAGTGATGTCCTCATTCGTGAATGGTAGCACCAAATAGTCATTGGAGTCAGACTCCCCATTAGATTCCTGGAAACCCTGTGATTTGGACTGGGACCTAGTCACTACCATACTACTGGAGCTTTCACAAGCTCTGGCAAGACCGCAATGTCTTGGCCGATGACAACCAGATGACTAAGTCCTTCAACCACACCCACGGTCATCTTATAGGTCTGATCTCCAACCTCCAGGTAAACTTCAGCAACAGAGTACTCATGTTCATCCCCATTTCCACACAAAACACTCAATCTCTCCCCTTCCCACCAGGTGAGGCTGCATTAACCTCTGTGTGCTTCTGGTGTCTAACAGGGCAATAACCCTCTTCCCATTAACCCTGACTGGTGCCTTCTGCAACCTCTCCACCACACAGGAACCCCCTTCCTTGGGTCGTGGAAAACAGGAATGGCTAGAAGGCTTGGGCTTCCTATTGGGGCATTATGACCTAATGTGACCCTCCTGACGGCAGAAATAGCAAACCACTGACCTTCTAGATTTACATTCAGGGGCTTCCAGAGACCTAACTATGGGAGGTGACCTTCAGGCTGACAGTCTACTGGGCTCCCCAGTCTTTGAACCACTCTCAGGAACCTACCTCGAGCTGCTGGTCTTGGTTGGGCCTCCGTCCGGAACATCTTGTGTCCACGCCGTGTTGCCATGAAGTTCTCCACCAGCTCTATTGCCCGTTGCCCATTGTGGAGATTGTGTTCCTTGAATGTCCGGGGCCAAGGTCCGCAGGAACTGCTCCAGGACGAGGATCTCACCCACCTCCTCAACTGTTTTGCCTGCTGGCCGAACCCATTTAGTGAATAGATCCACGTATTCCTACAACCCTCAGCAACTAGGACTTCATGTGCTTTATTAATGACAAAAGGATGACAATAAGAGACAGAATTTAACACTTTCTTCCATCAACTGGCACCAATCTGCCCTTGAATGCAGGGATAGTAGAGACAGATCAATCTTTCTGTACTAGCTTCAACCTGTCTTCTGGACCTGGATTGCTATATCCATTCTCTTCCTAGCTTAGATACTGGAAAATTTTGAAAAATTCTTGATGACTTTCTAGACAAGAATGACTTATATGATGATTTCCAGTCAGGATTTGCAATGCATTACAGCACAGAGACAGCTCTGGTAAAGGTTTCAAATAACATTCTCAATGCATTTGATTAAAGATTTATTTCCATTCTTGTCCTGTTAGACCTTAGTTCTGCATTTGACACCATTAACCATCAGTTTTATTACAGAGACAAGAGCATCATATCGGCACACAAGGGACTGCATTAAACTGGTTTTGAACTGGTAAATCTTATCTCTCAGATTTTTCTCAATTTGTTCATGTTAATAATGTTTCTTCTATCCATACAAAAGTTACACATGGAGTTCCACAAGGATTTGTGTTCGGACCAATATTTTTCACCCTTTATATGCTCTCATTGGGTAAAATTTTTAGGAATCACTATCCATTTCCGCTGTTATGTGGACAATACACTAATACTGTACCTATCAATAAAGTCAAATGAAGCCAACCAGCTAGCAAAACTTCGAAGATGATATATTGGAGGATGTTAAAATCCTTGAATAGCTGCAATTTTATGCTACAAAAGAAAAGTTATTGTGCTAAAATCCTGCAGAATTTAATATCCAGTCATATAGCTATCTTGACACCTCCCTGGCCTCTAGCTTTACTGTGAGAAACCTGGGAGTCATCTGTAGCTGCATGTATAGTAACCGGCACTCAGAGAAGAATTCATATCTCACCCGTATTAGCTTCTCCGCACTGGCTTCCTGTGAAATCAAGAATAGAATTCAAAATTATCCTCCTCACCTACAAAGCTCAGTTTCCCAGAATTTCTAAAATAAAATGGAAGGCAGAGAATTTTTTTATTATTATGCTGCAATAAGTTTAAACTGTTGGGACCTCATAAGATCCTCTGAGCTTCTTCTTTGTTCTTCTATTTTTAATACTTATGAACCCAAAAAGTACAACAACTGGTGTACTTTTTTAAATCTGTTACAGAGTCTTGCCCTGTGGTTTCTGTGTTTTCTATATTTTTTCATTCACAGAACATGCTGCAGTGCAGCCACTGAATGGTCTTCGGATGTTGGATGGGCTGATGCTGTACTGGTCCACCTGGAAGCTGAGATGGATCCTGTCACCTCATCCTCCACATACACCACAATTCATTACATTTCTTTATTCTATTTATATTCTATTCATATTCAACTTTTCCTGTTCAAATGTATTGTTTCCACCTGCACACATCATCTATTGCACTACTGTCCATCCTGGAAGAGGTATCCTCCTTTGTTACTCTTCCTGAGGGTTCTTCAGTTTTTTTATCTCCATTAAAGGATGAGGAGTTTCTCCTTGTATGATTTGAGGGTCTAAGGACATGGAATGGTGTGTTGCATTTCTAGAAACTTTAAACTCATTGAGGTGAATCTGTGATTTTGGGCTATACAAATAAATTTGACTTGAGCTAACTTGACTTATTTGTTTGCATCATGACCCATTTGTATAATAAAAGCATGAATTGATCATTTATCAAAAGCATGACACAATTGTTAATTGAAGCTGTGAATTTTTCCTTTTTTTAAAACCTTAACTCTTATTTGTTGAAACTCCCAATCGCTCGTTTGACTTACTCATTTAAGACTGTGATCTGTTTATTAAAACTGTGATTTACTTGGTTGTTAAAAAATGCAACCTGCTCATTTAATAAACCATGCCCCTTTATCAAAATGATGAATCACTTGTTTCTTATAACCATGACTTGTTTCCATATTAAAACCATGATCCATTAGTTTGTTAAAACTGTGACCAACAACTTATTAGAACTGTGGTTCACTAGTTTATCAAAACTATGACTTGCTCACTAGCTAAAACCGTTAATTGTGGTAACTGTTATGAAAGCCTTGATTTTTATTAGTTTATTAAAATCATGACAATTCATCCATTAACACTGTAACTCATTCATTTACTATGACAGTGACTTGCTGCTTTAGAGACTGTGACTTGTTTGTATAATAAAAGCATGACTTTCCTGTTAAATAAACCTGTGAATCAATCGTTTGTTAAAACGTGACTCGCTTGTTCATTAAAACCGAACTGCTTATTTGCCAAAACCATGACTCACTCATTTTTTAAAACTGCAATCCAATCGTTTATTAAAACCGCGATCCAGTCCGTTATTAAAAAGGTGACTCCTTTGTTTACTAAAACTATGACTCACTCATTTATTAAAACTATGACTTGACACATCTGTAGCTGAAACTGTAATATCAAAATAACAAATATTTGTACATATATATAATATGTACATTTCTCCATTGGTATTCATATCAAATCATGTACAGTCCCTTATGAAACCTCTATAAATGTAAAAATAGAGTTACAAAAATTTGTTTTGAATTTTGAAATGTATTAGTGATTTGCACATAGACCTACATAAAACTAATTAATATACAGTAATCCCTCGTTTATCGCGGGGGTTACGTTCCGAAAATGACCCGCGATAAGTGAAATCCGCGAAATAGAAATTATTTTTTTTTTACAATTAGTATTGCATTCGTATTAAAATTGACTGCTGCTGTCGTCCTTATGTTTTTTTCCTCCTTCTTTATGTAATGAACGGAAGATTCATTGATTCCGTAATGGCGAGCAACGGCTGCATAGCTTTTACCTTCCCTTAGCATGTCCAGAAGTTTAACTTTATCTGAGATAGGTAGCATCTTCCGCCGTTTGGGCCCATCCGCAGGTGCTTTTGTCCGTCCAGGCCGTTTCGTCGACATTATGGGTTTAGGAGATGTTCGAAATTACAAGATAATTTGGCCAACTTAATGTAAATTTGCCAAGCTGTTTTATGTACGTACACATAACTGCACGAGACGACAAAATGATAGCACAATTCGTAGCATGTTTTGATACAAGAAGCGGGAGTGAGTTTTTAGCGAATCAGAATGTAGAACACAATGCACCAAAAAAAAAAATGCATTATGAAAATCCGCGAAATAGCGAATCCGCGATAAATGAACCGCGAAGTGGAATCAGGTGTGTTGGAGTAGGGAGATTCCTAAAACATGTAGAATGGTAGCCCTCCAGGAACAGGATTAGGCAGCCCTGGTTTGACTGATCCTTGTCTTTGGTCAGTTCATATCCTCCTTTTAAAGCCACTATCATTAGACAAATCCAGTTGCCAAAATATTTCTACACCATTCTTGACTATACTGTGAAATGAGTCATATGTCAGTTGAAGTACACATTGTGTGTTTCCAAGTACAACCATACATTTAAGAATACTTTCTTGAATATATAAACATGGAGGAAACAACTGACCTTGACCTGTCTACTGTGGTCTTTGATAAGTTGAAGGACCTTGGCATTCCATTTGAAAACTGTAGAGGACAGGCCTATGACTATGGAGCCAATATGAAAGGGAAGAAGCAAGGGGTTCAAGGTCGACATTTACAGTTAAACCCAGGAGTACGGTTGTCCTTGTGGAGCTCACTCTATCAATCTAGTCATAGCTGATTCTGCCAAGTCATCTCAAGATGTAACTGTATACTTTCAGTATTTGTCATTTGGATGAGGCATGTCAAATTGTCATTTAAATCTCAGAGTAACGATAGATGGGAAAGTAGGCGTTAGACAAAAGAAGAGTGAGATGCTCTCCTGGGGGCTAGGGGGGCTTTAGGCGATCCATTGGCAAAGGTGTTGGCTCAAGCTCTTGCTGAGGAAGTAGCCTCATTTTGCATTTTGATTTGCTCTGTTTTGAGGTGTGAACTTTTTAAGATCACAAACCGGATGAACAAGCTACTTTAAACCAACTCCATGCATCTTGATATCGCTGTCAGGTTCATTGACAATGCAGAAAGCCACAAAGCACACGCAAAGCACTTGTGCTTAAGACACTCAAATGGCTAGCAACAGCCCTGTCTGTCATTAGGGAAATATTATTATACTTTAGTTTCTCGTACTGATCTTACATACTGATTTATTTGATTAACATTTTATTCATGATTTTAATGATGATGATGAATTAAAGAAGATGAATGATTTAAATGCAGCTTATATGGCTCTCTGTGGTTTATGTGGTGTATACAACCTCTGACCTTGCTGCAGTAAACAGAATCTCTTCCTGTCATATCTTATTGCTGAGCTCAGGCTGCAGCTGTGAAGGTCATTTAGCACTTTACCTACATTTCACACTTCAACATTTACACTTTCTCCTTCACACACAATGATTTATTTACTTATTTTGTCATGCTGTCTTGTTGTTGTTTGCATAGCCTGAGTAATAACCTTATTAATTCCTGTGGCAGGCTGCATTGTGGTCCATTTTTCCACAAGACACAGTCTCGGAGAAACTCTGGACCACCAGTTGTGAATCTAATGCATTTCGGGGTAGAAACATGTCAGTTAATCACTTTTACAAAATGTAGGAAAGGAAATTAAAGTCAGCATCACTCGTTGAGCTGCTGGGGTGACGTCTCTAAGCAACAAGCCTTCACTCTGAGATAAGCAGGTGAACAGAATTTCATATTGAAAACAGAGTTTGTTTTACTTGACAATGACATTAGAGAACATGCAGGAAAAAGTCTGAGAAACCCTAAAGACTGTTTTGAACAGTTTTTGCCACAAAACCATAACAGTAATTCTGTAGATCTTAAAGATTGATGGTCAACATGTATCCAAGCTCATCATTAGAATGTTAACTAACAACTTATTAATTAGCATAAAAGCAACATTTTGGAGGTTTTTGGTCATGAATGAATAATATAGGATAAAGTGAAATAGAGTCTAAGTGCCATGAATCATACACATGATGTTTAATATTCAAAATATAATTTTGAATTCAAGAAATTGTTTGTTAGAAATCTGTTGAAGTATAAGAAGTGCATTAGATAGACAATATATCTGATATTTGAATATATGACATCATATCTTTCTCTCTTCAACGCTGCTTTGACTCTCACAGGAAGTTAACTGACATCCCTTTCTTAGTCTAGGGTTTGATATGACATTGTCCACCCTGGCTTCTGCTCCACTGGAAAGGCTGTCCACAAGGTTTCGGAGTGTGTTCATGGGAATTTTTGACCACTCTTCCTGAAGAGCATTTGTGAGGTCACACACTGATGTTGGATTAGAAGGACATCCAGGTTTTTATGGACCTTGCTTTGAGCACTGGATGGGTGGATTTGGATGGGTGAGTGGATAGTTTTCGAAAGATAATCTATATTGTACAATATAAGAAGTTCACTATTTCACACTTGATAATATACGTTGACAAACACTGTATATAGATGAATAGAGTCCCATTGGCTATTACAAACTGATGGTCGCCCCCTGTGAATGAGTGAATTCATTCACATTATATGATGTAGGAGACACAAGAGGAAAACTTGAGCTGAAAAATTATCTCTGACAAAGAAAATTAAGCAATATAAGTTAAAAATGTTGCTTTTTCCAGTCCAAATAGGTTTTTAGACATTTGCCTCCTAAAAATGTCTTTTCAAACCTATTCAACTCATTCACTCTAATTCAGCTCCAGTATAGAGCTAAATGTGATTGAACTGGCCAGCGTCCAAGTGTTAATGCCTGACTGAATGAGGGAGAAGGTGGGGAAGCAGTGCAAAAGCTCAGTCACCTTTCTCTAGTTAAATAAAGGCTAATATTTAACAGATAAATGCTTCCCTCTGTGTAGACTCATGCAGTTAAGCATGCAAGTCTGCAACAAAACAGATGTTTATTGAGGCAAATAATCAAGTCTGTGGAAATTCAGTTAGAAAAGGAACTGCAGGCAGATTCTGTTTATTCCCTGTAGGATTAATCCTCAACAGTAATGGAACAAAGACAAGGAAGGTAAAGAAAAGAGCTTTTGTTGATGGAGTTTAAATCTGGGCCAAACATGATCTAGGAGTTATTATTCCTGAAGGTGAAACTTGTAGGAAATTCTAAAACACGCCAAGAATCTGCACAGATTAGTCTCTGAGGCTGTAACATACACAGACAAATGTTAAGTGATTGGATTGGACAGGTAGTCGTCAGATTGATGCAGAGCAAGGAACCTGAATTTAATTCCTAAATTTAATTCTTGTTTATAATGTTGTTAGCTGCTTCCAGACCCCAAAACCACCAAGCTAATGATAGACGCCACTGGTTCCACAAAACTCAGTTGACGTTATCAGCTGCATCACAAGCAGCCACTTTGAGATCTATTAAAATACATACACAACTAAGGTTAATCATATTAATCTGCATATTAAACTGTAGTTTAATATGCAGATTAATAATAAACTAGCACCATAATACACTTTATGTAATCCGTGCATCATTTTATTATAATTCAGTTTATTTTGTTGTTAGCCCATCAGCTCTACTATTTCCTTGCACTTGCTATTTAGCCATATAAGCTCACATTTTAGTCACCTAAACCTGTACTCTTGAAGTAATGAGCATGATTAGTATTCACATTTGTAAAAAAAACAAAAATAATAATATTTCCTAGCTAAGATTTGCTATTTAGTCATGTTAGCCTTTTTTAGATCATAAGTACATTGCATATTATTAAAACAGATCCTAAGGAATATGATAAAATACTATATATATAGAGTATCTTACTTGTAATAGTAGAAAGAGATGAACTATTTTGGAAATTAGCAAAAAATAAGGCATTTGTTGATTTTACTTTTCATATTTTATAACCTTCGTTTAACCTTCATACCTGATCTATTAATTATAGTGAATTTCTGATCTTAAATATTTAAATATATATTTAATATATATATACAAAATATTTATTTAATTAAATAATTTTTAACTCTTTAAACACCATTGTTTGTTCTCCCATGTCAATTTTTGGGGAGAAAAGAGATATTTTCTTTATACTGAATGCATTGGATTTGGTTGTTTTTTCAGTTTTCAATTAAAAAAAATCTACTCCTCTGATTGTGTGCGAAACTGCCCACATAGAAAACATTGTAGAAAAAGTAGAGGAGGAATATAGGAATAGGATATGTTTTTTAAAAACTCAATGGATATTGAATTTTTTGGGTAGGGTTTATTACAATCTTGGATATGTCAAAGATTACCAACAACTCATTGGGAAATGCACCCAATGAACTTCAGACTGGCAACAAGTAAACTGTGTGTATGCATGTGTGTGTGTTTGTGCAAAGTTCAGCTCCCTGCACAGGAGCAAACACCAACAGTTTAGTTGCTGCTGGTTTGGAGTTTGTAGTTTCACAAAGTGTTGTTTAAATAGATAATGCTATATTCCGTTTTTTAATTTGTAGAGCGAAATAAGGTATTTCACAAAAAACGAATCTAAAGGGTTTAGTATTCTTGAATATTTGATAGTTATGGACTGAACCGGCTTGCAGGATTTTACCTCAAGATTTGTCTGTGTTTTTTAAGCCAACATTGCAATAAAACTTGAGGTCCTTTGATATCAATTTATTATTATTTATTATTTGTTTTAATATCTTATTCTTTGAGTGCTTTTCTTAATCAAAAATCCCCATGGAATTAAAAAATACTGTAACTTTTCATGTAAAAAATACACTGTTCTCTAGCTGCTCACCGTCCACCTGTTCTCTACATGTTTACTGTATTCTAAATCTTCTCATGTTCTATATCTGCTTCCTTTTCTCTACCTCATTTTTATTGCTTTCATTACCATAGTGTAGCATTATCATTAGTTCTGTAGTTCTGTTTCATCTTTTACAGTTTTTATCACATCTGTTGTGTCACTGCTGTCAGGCAGCTCTGATCCTGGTTTCAGAAATATTCTGGTTGTTTGTGGTCTATATTTGGATATTTGCACACAGCAGCTGCTAAATCAAGGTTTTCCAGCTGCAAGAATACAATCAGATTAAATAAAACACCTCAGGTCCTTCGGAATACAGGAAAGCGACTAAAGACTTTGTCGAAATATGTTTTTAATGCATTCAATATTCACTTTTTTTTGCCAAAAATGCCAAATAACAGACATTATGGGAATGATGGAAATCTGTATTACATTTAAAAGTTAATTGAATAGTATGACAATAAAATACTTAATTCAGAATTAAAAGAAGAATGATGGAAGATAAACAATTGTTTAATTTCCTTTTAATCATAACATTCACACATTTAAACAAATATTTTAACAAAGGGTTGTTCCGTTTTTAGTTAATGAAATTATAATAATAGTAATTTAATAAATGTGGGGTGCACGTGACTTTAGCTGGAACAGCGCCTGAATAACACCTTCTCCCATTTGGAGAGATAACCTGCTGTGATGGCAGTGATCTTCTAAAATTAATTTTAAAAAATTTAAAAAAAAAAGAAAAAGCCAGATGTTTTGAAATATAACAAATACCTAAAAGTTATTAGTGTTACTGTACCATAATCAATAAATTCAAAACAATGTTTTGGACTGCATCACTTTGCCCATAGAAAGCTGTTATATGATATCTTCAGACCCAAAATCTTCAGCAGATCTCCAAATGCGAAAATTGTAATGCAAAACACCTTGGGTGGGTAAAACTTAACGTCGTGATGTAGAATTAAGGATCCAATTGAAAAAAAAAACAGCCTTATCCTGTATTAGTTTCCTGATGTGCAGCGCTGTAGACAGCCCGTCATTGTATGTGAATGGGTGAAAGAACACTTGTAGTGTAAAGCTCTTTGAGTAGTTGAAGTGACTAGAAAAGGCTTTACAAATGTAGGCCATTAAGGACAGGGTAAAATTGAAGCAACCGAAGAAAATAACCCACCTGGCCTGCCTGGAGTTAACCCTTTAGGAAGTACAGAGGCCATGTTCTTGCTGTTGAGAAAAAACCGTAGGGAGGTCATGGTAGGTGTCAGGAAGCCTTGTGAGGTCCAAGGCCTCAGGAGGGGAATCAGTGAGGGCAGCCTGTGCCGACAATGCTGACTGGAGACAGTTCACATGGCAGCCGATGCTCCACCTGATCACCACTCCTTTGGACCAGGTATTTTAAGAACTATAGGTATATAAGAAAATGGAATGACCAGCAGCTGAATGTAGGTGGATTCCAACAGTAATGATAAACACGGAGACAGTCTGCTGGATGATGAGGGCAAGGAGCCGACCGTCTAGTGTCTTCACCTTTTGGGGCTCAAGGAGCAGGTACAGGGGGATTGAGTGTTCAGCTGCCAGCTGTGACAAAAGGAAGCTTGCATTCTGCCCCATAATCCACCAGGGAGGGAATGTGCCTGGCTCACCCAGATCCCTCAATCCCTAGGTGATCCTATGCTTTTGGCCGACTGGGACAGTACAGGTACAGGCCCTCTCTCAGGGACAATTGGTTATGTCCCAGCCGCATGGGCTCATCAGGAGGGACTTCCCGAGAGAAGACGAAGCATCGGAGTCACGTTGGCAGCCTCAAGAATGCCTTGGGCCACTTTAGGAGATGGAAATGGCACGGGAGATGAAGATCGGCAGCAGGCGCTCCCTCATTTAATTATCCAGCCATGCAGTCAGGGAGATGAATTCCTCCAGAGAGCCAGCCTCATCCGGGACCACCAGCTCATTCCTGAGAAGATTGTTGAGGTAGCAGAGAAAAAACCATTCAGCACCAGTTGATCCCATCTGACCCTGGCGAGGAACTGACAAGAGCATAAAACCCAGTGATTACACATAAAAAAAATTGATAAATTAACTTCAGTCTGGTCAGTAAAAATTATGCAATAAAAAATTAAATCTTGTATTATACAGTATAAAAACGTCCAGCCATAATAAAAACAAGAAGCTGATGTCCAGTGCAAACAGAAGCCGCCTCAAACGTTCCCAGGTTTTAATCCACAGAACCAGATTAAAGAGTCATGAGTTTGTTTTCATATTGAAGTCACGGAGGATTTTAATGATTTTTAATTTATTTTTTCTGACTCAGTTCATCTTCTGTCTGAAACAGGCTATTTTAGCACCTGTTTCTGTAAGGCCCCGCCTTAAAGACTCACTTTGTCTATGTAATCCACTTCTATAAAAATACATACAGTAGTACCTCTACTTTTGCCTAAATATATTAAGAAATGACCTTTATCACCTCCCGAATTATTTTATATATGTTTTTTCGTGAAGTGCAGTTGTCCATATTGCTGCAGTCTGCTTAGTTTTCTGTCAGCAGTTCAACAGCTGACGGGTCCATGCTGGTGGTGCTTGGTGCTCACATGTTGTGTCACATGTCATGTGTCTGACACCTACCAAAACACAGGCAATGCTGAAGCGTCTTGGCCTCAGAGCACCACAGCTGACAGAAAACACGCCGCCTCCAAAACGACATCTGTCCCTCCACCACCAGTCTGAATGCTTCCTGCTGCCAGATCAGCTCACTAAAGAGCCGGAGATTCACGTCTGAAACCAAGAAGATGACACAACTGCGGAGTTGTATAACTTGTGTTACTGTACCGGAGGGTAGATCATTTGATGATTTGTGACATAACTTGGTCAGAAATCAAGCAGAGGAGACAATCAGCTGATTGACGACACATCAGCATTTTACATTCATCGCTGACACAGAAATGAATGAGATAAGAGTTTTACCAAGAAGCTTAGTGCTGTTTGGAAAAGGAACAAATTTCATTAAATACTTGAATCAAATCAAAGCTGAGCAAGATATCATTGGTCCAAATCACTGTTATTTACTGATCTTCTGACTCAAGCTGCTTCACAGAACAAATAAAAATATATAGTCAATGTTTTCAACCGAAACGTAGACAGAACTTTCAACTAAAATTGTTGACTTTTTAATCATAATGTCTTTTATTTCATACTTTATTGGCATATCTCTCAGATTTTTCACTTTATATATCATATTTAGTTTTTTTTCTCAGGGTTTTGATGTTTTGCCATAATGTCTTTTTATCTTTTATTCTTTACTGATTATCGCATATTTGTGACTTTCCATCTCATATTTAATTTTGTTTTAAAAAATCAAAGAACTTCAGATGCAAACTTATCTGCCAATGGGAGATAATCTGATAAGATTTCAGTTTGCCCTGCATGAATAGATCAAACATTTTGATCAGAGGTTTTTCCTGTGGATTTTACACTTCAATACAACAGTTGAGCAAAACTGCCAGAAAATTCTCTTTTTAATTGAAAACTTTGTGTGTGTGTGTGTGTGTGTGTGTGTGTGTGTGTGTGTGTGTGTGTGTGTGTGTGTGTGTGTGTGTGTGTGTGTGTGTGTGTGTGTGTGACAAGTCAAGTTTTTTCCCTGTGGGTGAATAATGAGTCACATCTGTGTGAAGACAGAACGTAGGGGTGTCTGCACACTGGAATGTTTTAGATCTAATCAAAATCTTTAAATAATCATGGGAGTCTGTATGTGTGTGTGTGTGCGTGTGCGTGTGTGTGTGTGTGTGTGTGCGTGTGTAAGAGAAGTCAGTTAATGAGCAGCTATTTTTGACCCTCTCCAGGACAGGATGTCGCATCCGCTGCAACTGCACAACGGCGGGTGGCACACATCAAATCAACAGACAGAAATGGATCATTAATGAGCTTTCGAAAAATTCAGACAGTACTTCTAATGTGTCACAGTGTGTGTGTTTGTGAGCATGAAAAACCCGCCAGGAATAACAAGCTGTCTTTGAACTGTGAAACAAATTAGAAAAGAAAACAGGAATCGGTGCAGTTTAAAAAGCTTCAGTCTGATTCCACACAATGTTCGGAGCGGATTCTACAAACAAAAAAAAGAACAACCTCAGATCTGAAAATAATGATTTAATTAATGAGTAATACTGTTGTGTTTAAGCTCAACAGAATGTAGTATTTCAGAAGTTGATCCCTTCCATGTTGCAGCTGCTTAGTGATTTGTCATGACGGATATTTTTTGCAAGGCAAAGCGAACCTGTCCTGTGATTAAACTGACAGCAGAAGCAAAGCACTGCTATCCAAACTGTGAGCGGCGGCCATAATTAACAGCTTCACCAGGAAACAATGTGCTGCCGCCGCAGCTGATAAAACAAAACAGACAAAGACTCAGCAGCCGTATCTAAACTGAAATAAACTGGTTTCAGCTTCTGAAGCTTTAATTCTGCTGTTTTACACATTAGAAAAATAACATTTCGTTGTATATGATGCAGTCCTTGTTGTGTTTTGTTTTTGACTACTGTGTTTATACAAGTTTTGGTATGTTTTACTGTAGTTTGCTTTACTACAGTTTGTTTTTAACTTTTACCATTTTTAATGTGTACAATTGCAATGAAAAGTAGGATACAAATAAAATGGATTTTAGTGCCCGGCAAAAGTATTGAATGTTTTGATCTTTTGCCTTTTAGAAATAAAAACTGAAAAGTGTGTGTGCAAAATGATTCAGTCGCCCTGAGAACAACCTTTTGCTGCAAATCTTTTGGGGTATGTCTCTATCAGTTTTGGATACCAAGTTTTTGCCCATTTTTTCTTGCAAAACAGCTATAGTTCAGTCAGCTTGGATACAGAGTGTTAACAGCAGTTTTCAGATCTTTCCAAAGATTTTCAATTAAATTCAGGTCTGGACTTTGACTTGTCTTTCTAACACCTGGATATGTTTAATTTTAAACCATTCCTTTGCAGATTTAGCTTTATATTTAGGATCATTGTTTTGTTGGAAGGTTACCCGTCCCAGTCTCTGGTCTTTTACAGTCTTTTTACAGACTGAAAGAGAGGTTTTCCTTCATAAAATCCTCCCTGTCCCTGTTGAGGAAAAGCAGCCCCGGACCATAGTGATGCCACCTCCATGTTTGAGAGTGGGTATGGTATGTTCAGGGTGATGTGCAGTGGTACTTTTAGGCCAAACATAATGTTTTGCAATTTGCAGAGAGAGTTCAATTTTGGTTTCAACTGACCAGAGCATCTTCTCAAAATCATTGGTGTATCTACCAGGTGGCTTATGGAAACTTCAAACTGAAGTTTTTATGGATTTCTTGAGAAATGGGTTTCTTCTTGTCACTCTTCCATAAAAGCCAGAATTGTACAGTGCTACTAATAGTTGTCTTCTGGACAGATTCCTCCACCTCAGCTGTGAATCTCTGCACTTCATCCAGAGTGATCATGAGTATTCTGTCCTGATAATAATTCTGGGGCAGAGACAAGATAGCGAACAACATTAAAGACCAGCAGGCTTGATTCCAGGTTGACTGCTTTACTGAAATCTTCTGGCACTTTAATTTCTTTTTTGTACTGAAACATAATAAAATATACAGGATACACAATGTTACATAAGAAATTCAATAAAGCAATCTGAATATAATACACATTCTCTCCTTACAGACTTAGCTCAGGCAAGATATTTCCTTCACAGATTCTACCTAAAGTAAGTATTTTCTTTACAGGTTTCAAACTCGGGTAAGTAGATTACCATTTTAACCAGTTTCAAATTTAAGGTAAGTTAAATCAGGTAAGTATGACAAATTGTACCAAATATTTTACCTTTACAAAGTGACTATAATTAAAGGTGCAGTAACTAAGCTTAACTACTACACGGAACATAACCTATTGAATATCTGACATGTCAGCACAATAGGCCTCTTGGCTGCATCTGATCAGTCTCTCCTTGATAAAGGTTTGGGAGATAGTTGGGTCTTGATAGGTTTGCAGTGGTCTGATACTCCATTTCAATATGATTGCTTGAACAGTGCTTAGCGGGATGTTTAAAGCTTGTGAAATCTTTTTTTTTTTTATATCATAATCCTGCTTAAACTACTGCACAACTCTGACCTGCCTGGTGTGTTCCTTAGTCTTCATGATGCTGTTTATGCTTTAAACCTTTGAGAATATCACATCACCAATAGTCATTTAGGTCAACACTGGATCATTCAGAAATCTCAATGAACTGAACTGAGTTGGCTGCACTGACAGTAAGGGGGCCACATAATATTGCACGCCCTACTTTTCATTTTTTTTTTAAATTTCTAAATATTTTTTAAAATATCATATGCATTTTGTTCCATTTCATGATTTGTGCCACTTGGTATTGATATTTAACAAAAAAAATCAAATTTCACATGTTCAAGCCTGAAATGTGGCAAAAAGTCAAAAAGTTCAAGACACTGTATATTATTATTATTAAAAAATATAATAATAAGATTATTATTATTATTAATAATAATAATAAGGAGAAGAAGAAGAAGCAGAAGAAGAAGAATAAGCCTAAAAATACAAAGATAGGAGATTAAAAAAATTAGAATAAGAGATAAAATACAAAAACATGAGATAAAAGACAACTATAATTTGAGAGAAGAATTCAAGCTCTGACTTCGGTAAACAAAGTTTTTACATCCCTGTTGCTGTTAGACAGGAAATGAAGGCAGGCAATGAAGCAGTGAAGTCAACGGCCACAGTTTAATTAATAACGATGGTGATTAAAGGTGCATTAGGACACAGTCAGGTGCTTCTGTGATCCTGTGAAGCAGCTTCAGTCAGAGGCTGTTACACACTGTTTCAGATCAGTTGGTATATTAAAAGTGGTGGAGAGAACATATAATATTCACAGAACCTTGTGTGTAGATGTATTTAGACTCAGCACAGTTGCAGCTTACTGTAAATATTAAATCTGTGAGGATCTAAAGGAATAACACAGCAACACTGACCGACTGACTGATCAACTTCTGTAGGGATGAAGCAGCTGCATTTATATAAAACAATGATTTTCATAACTATCTGTAGGACTATCTGTACCAAAAACAGAGTCATAGTGGCACTGGAGTCACCAGGCTATGCAGGTTGTAGAGCTCCTTCTTTTAAGATAGTGACCGAAACCTGGTTTTCTACCATTCCAAACGTATTGAGATGTTCCCATGGCTGCTGCTTGTTTGCCTAAAACTACTTTGGTGAAGTTGTGGTGAGAAGTTGTTTTTCTTCCTGATGTTCAGAGTCTGGTCCTGAGGACAGAAATAGATGTGACCTGGCATCTGCCCAGACTCAACTCAGACAAGTCTACTTCATAAACCAGGACAGAATTTATATCAGCTGACCTGCTAAATTAACTTTAAACACTCAGAGACTCAGACATCTGTAGTTATAAATTTAATACATCAATAATAAAGGGTTTCAATCAGTGTGTATGCATGTACACATGTTTATAAAACATTAATAAATATAGGGTTTTATTCATTATTTCTGCAGTTATAAATGTTAAAGATATAACAGAGTGAGTTTGATCCTGAGGAGAATTTTCAACATGTTTCAGGCTCCTGCTGGATGAAGCATTTCTGTACCCAAGTGAGAAATCTGCACATTCAAAGCTGAACTCATTTATTCTGATTGATGCATTAGCAAAACTGATCCGGTAATTCTGTTTCACACCCCAGTTGTTTCCATTACTGACGAGGAAACACCTACACCTGTTCACCTGCACACCTGCTACAGCTACACGTTCAGCACTTTGGTGTTAATACATACAGTATCACTTATTCTAACATATATACTATCAACATACATAAGAATCATTATCGACAACTTAATTTGAAACTAAAAAAGATTAACAGTGCTGAAAAAAACAAATACACAAATAGAAAAGTAACGGTCAATAGATATTATATTATATTGTATTATATCATATTATATTATGAATGAGGATAGTGAGACAGTGTGTGCAGCAGCTGGAAAGTGGATGATTATCTTGTTTCTTGGTCTTCACGATGCTGTTTATGCTTTAAACCTCTGAGACTACCACATCACCAACAGTCATTTAGGTCAACACTGGATCGTTCAGAAATCCTCAGTGAACTCTAAATATTGTTTAAAATATCATATACATTTTGTTCCATTTCATGATCTTGGTTTTGATTCTTCACAAAAGATTTCCAATTTCATATCTTCAAGCCTGAAATGTGTCAAAAGGTCAAAAAGTTCAAGACGGCCAAACACCTCAATAGATATTATATTATATTGCATTATATGTATAGTATATTGTATTATATACAATACATATAATACAATATAATATGATATTATATTATAACTGAGGATAGTGAGACAATTTGCGCATCAGCTGTAAGGTGGATGATTATCTTAGAAAAAATGTTCTTACTAAACTAAGTTCTGAATATGAAGGAGGTGTTTACATTTAATCCATCACTTACCTATCCAATGTATAATATATATATATATATATGTGTACAGGCTGGTATCAATGGTACTGATCCAGCACTGAAATTGTGTACAAAAATGTATGTGTTTTTGTACACAATTTCTTTTGTACAAAAACTTATGTTTGGAAAATAAAAAAGTAGTACATTTCAGAATATAGCTTAATAATGAGGATGAGATACCAACTTTCTGGTTCTTATTGTTTAACTATGAATAATTATTAAACAACATTTAAGACAAATTAGAACTTTCCTACACACATTGCATACTGTGTTGCTGCTGTTTGTGGATCTGTAAAAATCCATGTGTGCATTATTGTTTAAACTGACCTGAGAAACTCTTACATATTTATATTTAGCTGTATCACACACAGGCGTAAGTTTTTGCCAACCTATAAAAAAATTACTACACTATTGATATTTAAATATGAGAATCAATTCCAGAAACCAAAAATCGGGTATTTGTCCTTGTCATTAAAATTCACCATTATCATTACTGATTTGAAAAAAAAAACTTCATATAAAACAATTTCCTGGGTCAACCTTGTGGTTTTGTAATTTGTGCCTTTTCTTTTGGTTCAGTCCCTGTGGAGCAAAGCCTCCATTTTAACACACAAAATTCTTTTTATGAATGAAAATGCAAACAAGCACAGGCTGCTGATGTTTTAGAAAAGAAAACAACATATTCAGCCCATGGCAGGTTAATTTGCTGATGGTATGTCCCCTGCCGCTTTCTGCCCTTCGCCTCCCATATCTCTGACTGGGGGAGGGTATAAAGTCAGTTACACCTGCTCTTTATAAACCATGTTATACATCTCTGCCTCCTCTTTCCCTTCAATAGAAAAAGGTGCCGAGTGAACGCAGCCAGACGGCAACAGCTCGTTTTCTCATCTGTAACCTTTGATAATGGTGAATGGTACCTCGGGCGGCTCCCGGCCAGCCCCGCTTCCTGCTGAACACCCTCACGGCAATTTGCCAAGAAGCCTGATTAAATCTGAAATTAGAGCCACATCACCAAGGTTGTGTCGGGTCACATGTGAATATGATGGTGCGTGTTACATGATGATTGTTAGTGTTTTTCTGTTGGAAGAATCAAGTCGACAGACACTTTATTAGCATGATTACCACTGTGTGTTAATGATAATTTGTACATTTATAATGAGGGTCAAACAGAGGAGCATAATCACACTGAGACTCCGGGGATGCTAATGAAAAAGCAACCTTATGCTGATTGGATCTTTTTTGAGGCGAGGTTGCATACACACGCATACACACACATGCTGGTTAACTATGACACCCATGACCCTTCACTTGTGAAAACAAGTGCATTGGCATGATGTTTTCCTGAAGCCACCTTTGATACTGAGTAACAAATCGGCAAACAGCAGCGATTAAGCAGGTTCAGAGTATTTCCAGGTGAGTGATGGGCTACATGTAGGAACAGGAACAATCTGAACTGTATTTAAAGGGGTCTGATATAACAAAGGAGCACACTTCATCGGGGCTTCTGTGTAAATATTTACTCTCTTGATCCTGTTGATCACAAACTGTAAAATCCTCCTATGAAGTATTGCAGAAATCTGACTGAAGCCATTTAGAATCGACTCCCGTTGTGATGTCACAATAAGTGAGTGTGTGAGAAAGCACCTGTGTAGCTGCTACAGGCCTAACCTGGTGGTTGTCCACCAAAAACACATAACGATTTTTAACTGTGGGACAAAAATTTAAATATTAAACTGGCGAAATGGCCGATAGCATGATAGATTTTTAGAGCCACAAAAAATGCTCACTGACTTCGAGAATAAAGTGATAATTCAGATTATAGTCATCTTTTACAAGAAAAAAAGTCATTATCTACCAGGATCAAGCTATTATTTACATGAACCTACTCATTAGGACAATGGTTATCAAATGGGGGGGCGAGGCTCCGTTGTTATGTCCTAAGTGCAATCGCACCTCCACTACATTGGGGGCGCTCTCATTGGCAGAGTGTGCATAGGGAGCACTTGCTCGTTGGTGTAGGTGTAGAGTAAGAAGTATAGACACAAAGTGTAGCAGACCCTCAAGTGACGCCATGAAAAAATATTTAACAGGGGTGAGAAGACAGGTGGAGAGAGACGGAGATAAAGAGACAAACGAAAGTCTCCCGAAAGCTAAGATGAGGAAATATGACGAAGCATATGTAGCACTTGGTTCACTGCGAAAGACCAGTGTGTTACTGTGTCTAATATGTTGGCAGAGGACGGCATGAAGACAAAAAAATTAAAGACATTACACCACAATCACACTGATAAGACAATTTTATGTAGTTTTATTTTTCAGTATCATATGGATTGACATAGTCAGTCAAATCTTTATAGTTTAATTGAGATTTAATTTTATTTTTGAATTTCAGATGTTTTTGTCTTTTCTGTTATAGTTAATAAAGCTATTATTTGTTGTGTGTTGGTCCATATTTCTTTCTTTTTTATTCTCTTATACATTAATAAGGGTACAGTGTTATGCAGAGGTGCTTATAAAAATCTTATAGACAAATGATACTATTTACAGTCGCACGGGGGGTGTGTGAGATGTTTTCTTCTTCCATAGGGGAAGTGCGAAAGAAAATAAATGAGGAGCACTGAATTAGGATGTTACATGTCAGCCTGGAGCCAGAGGCAACAGACATTAAGCCACGGATATTATTGCAAAACATTAAAAATATATTTTTTTTGGCCAGATATGACTTTTGGGGCAAGTTTAGGAAACAAAAGAGCATCATTTTGGGGAAGAAAAAGAAAGGAGATTCCTCACAGATAAAACTCATTAAAGCTTTTCAGTAAAATAGATCACGTTGTACAGGTAAAACCTGTGATGAGATTGGCACACAGCATTTTTCTCAACTGACTTTTAGGATGTTCAATTTGAAGTCAAAGGACATGAAGAAGATGCTGATTAACTTGTCAACCGTGCTGAAGATGCATCATTTCACCAAATCGCCCTCGGATTAACACTGACGACTGATCTTCAGGAGCGGATGTCACGTTTGGTGTTCCACCCAGAGGCCGTGACGGCGCCGCAAACACAACAGTGGTCTCCAACACTGACCCCCGAACCGCTCCTCCTGTGAACCATCGATCATGCGATCAATGACACATTATCCTACAGTGGCTCAACATCATCGGGGAGACATGTTCACATCGACCGATGCAGTAACAGCTCGTTACTGTCTGACATTCAGGTTCAGGCCTTTCTGGGCTAGACCCAGGGGGCCACTGGTGGCCACGATCCAGTGATTGATGCAAACCACGGATCAGACTGAAACTGAGAGGAGCAATGAAGATGAAGAGGAGGAGGAGGAGGAAGATGAGGAGAAGGATCTATCATGTTTCAGACAGATTTTTTTTAACCTTTAATGAGTATTTCACATCATGATGTGATAGAATTAGTCTATTGATGCTGAGTCTGAACAGTGAAGATGTGCTATTAAATTATAACATATATATTCTACATATATATATATATATATATATATATATATATATATATATATATATATATATATATATATATATATATATACATGTCTGTTATGTTATTTTGCTGTAGGGGCTGGAATCATCTCAGAACCTTCTGTTCAGTCCATGCGACTGCACCTCCCTGTCCTGGAGGCTGCATGGCCTCGTTGTTAAAGTTGTGGAATTAATGTTCTGAGAGAAAAAAGAATGATGATTGGTAAGAATACCGATGAAGGAACCATCCAGTGAAGCTGCTCTGACTGTTTCTTCCGCTGATAAAAATCTGTGTGAACAGTAAAACGTTGAGTCATTCAACGAGTAGACGAGTTTGTTCTGGTTTGAATCCCTGAGGTTAATAAGTACCGGTGGTCGTCTGTGGCTCAGAAGAGGAGGAGGAGTAAGCATATTCATTATATATGTAAATACAGATTTTTCTGTTTTTAAAACAATGGCAAAGAATGAAACTTCGATGCTGCAGCACAGCACTTTGGCTGTAGCGTATTTCCCCAAGAACCACACAATATCATAGGTATAATCTGAAAGTGCCCTCTGGGTCACTTACTGTCGACTAATGTGATAAAGAAGAAGTGCACAACTGGACTCAGTAAAATCAGGAAACATGTTTGTTCCAGTACATGGTAAGGCAGAGGTGTCCAAAAATGTGATGTAAAAGGTAAGGTCTATGACTATGACTATGGCCGTGGTAACATGGACTGTGAAGACATTCACGGTTATGTGCATAGTGCAAGTTTTTGCAAAAATCACAGAAAGTGAATTTTTTTAGCTGACCTGACTTGCCAGTGACTCCTTCATGTTTCTTTTTTATTTTCATATTTTTCTTGAATGATGTGTGGTGCTTGAATCTCTTGTCGCCCGCCTTGTCATGCAGAATCCGGCTTAGACCCTCTAGTCATGACATAAAGCTAAGCAAATCTGAAATATGCTCATGTTTTTAAAAAACAAAACTGGATGCCCCTTTTCTTCTTGTGTCCGAAATGATATTTATATGCAACCAGTGTGGTGCCCATAGTAAGTGTGTATTCCTATAGAAAAGTAGGAAAAAGGTCCCACACACTGGTCTGATATCACAGTATAGGCAGTAAATGGTGAATAGAAGCCGATTCGTGCTGTACTGTTCTCCTCTATCTTTGTCACATAATGACAGGATAGTTATTCTGCTTTTTACAGATATTACAGAGTAAACTTTAAGAAAAATTCTCCTAAAATGGAGACATAATATATGTCGTGAAATCTATCTATTTTCATTAGAGCTGCAAAAACAATCAGAGAAGAGCTTGGAGATTTGCTAATGACAGAAGGATTTGGAGGCTTTTAGCAGAATTGCAGTAGCATGAGGTCACGAAGAGCAGGAAGAGCTTCAGTTTGCTCCAGTGGTCTTCACGACCCAAATCAGGTCAGGACCAATCTGACGGGAACCTGGATGCAAAACAGAGAACTATGTAAACTAGACTCTGACATGATGAATTTAAGGACACACAAAGTCACTGCTAATGTTTATGTCTCACAACATGTTGTCCGGTGCAGAGCAGCTGAAGTTTCTTCAAAAGCAGTAAAATAAAACTATAAGATAAGACTTGATCCCACAATGGGGAAATTTGCTTGTTACTGCAGCGTACAGAGTAAAGAAAAAGAAAATAAAAGCTAAAGAAAATAAAAACTATACAAAATTAAATACACAACACTATGTACAAAATTCGTAGAATTTGTTGCTCAGCATACACAGTATGCATTATGGATATATATACATCATGAAACAGCTATTATTGAAAATGTATCAACTAATATTAAAATGAATGAATGTTTTTCCAAAACTATAGCATAATAATTCATGTAACTTATAACCTTCTCAGGTCAGTTTACAGAATATCTTCCTGAAGAACATATTAATCCTATTGAACACAGGCTTTTTCATGCCAGGCTTTAATACATATGGGGGGCAGAGGTTCACTGTGTGTTGTTACTGTACTTCTAGAACTGGGTTCATGTATATTGTATTTTTTTTTATCTATCTGTGGTCCACACACTTTACAGTGCTTGTCTGGTAAGGAACCACTCTGACAGAGATATTTATGGTCCTTTAACCAAGATGTGGTCTGCATTGAATGGTCCATTTGAACCAAAGGCGCTTAGTTCAGTTCAATAAATTGAGTAGATTGAGATCTCCAAATAGAGGCTTGACTGCACACACCAGATAATAAACTTGGTGGCTCACTCTGGAAGAGAACAAGAAGTTGGGGCCAAAGGAAGTATTCAAGATTCATCATCGGAAGGGATACTAATTATTTCCTATCGTGTTTGTTTGAAGATAAACATGTTGAAACCTCAAACACACCAATTATGGTCTTTGTTTGCAGCTGTGAAAGCAGATTATGCTTTTTATGCTAATTTTGCAACAATACTACACACACACGCACACACACACACACACACACACACACACACACACACACACACACACACACACACACACACACACACACACACACACATATACATGCACACAAACAGGCCCAGAAAAGGTCCCAGTTCTGTGTGTTTTTCCCTGTCTGTCTCTTCCTGGTGTTTGCCCCCCCCTTCCTGTTTTCAAGTAGAGGCTGGGCACAGTGTTGGAGTCCGGCATACCTATCACCAATTCCATCTCGTTAGCCACAGCACTTAAACTCCGGCTCTTCTACCATGCATCGCTGAATGTTCCTGACTCTATGTCGGTAACGGTTCTCCTGCCTACCTGTCTGCACTGGATTCGGTGCTTGGTCTCCCATCGTCTCCTCCCTGCCGCCTTTAGTTGGGTTCTAATTCATCGCTCCTGGTTAGCCACCCTTTCACCTGCTTCAGAGCAAATAAAGACTGTTGATTTTTCACCCACCTCTGCCTCTGTCTCTGTGTCTGCTCTGGAGTTTAGACCATGTGCCGTGACAAATATGATGGAAAAAATAGATTCATGTTTCTCACAGAAAATGAACCGAGGCCAATAAATCTCAGATTCAAAAACTAATTATATGGATAATTTTTCTAAAGCAAAAAAAAGCAAAAAAAAATAAAAAATAGGACCCACAGACCTGAAGACCTCATAAGGGATAATCCCCCTTGTTATCATAATTCAAAGATTTTATCTTCAATATAACCCCTGTTTGAACAGGATGAATGGTGGATTCCTCCTCCTAGGCCTCCACATCTTCTGATCACCGACGTTTCCTCAACAGCAGATTTATTGTCCCACATAATTAAAAGGGCCAGCGTCACAGGCTGCGGCCTCTCTGCCTGCCGCCTCATAAAGGCTGTCGGAGACTTGATGGATGAGACATGAGAATGTGACACAGAGGCCCGGAACTAGACGGCACTTGCGTAAATCTCAGAAATGGCAACGAGGGACGGCAGCCGGCGTCCACACATCACGTGTCTGATACGCTGCGATGAATGCGGAGTGTATATGAGTATATAACACACAGGGCAGATTTACTGCTGGGAAATAAGATATAGTTTGTAAATCACAACATTAATCTCACACACACGATTTTAATCTCACTTTGCAGATAGCATGTGCGTCTTTAATCCATCTTTAATACTCGGGCCGGGTGGAAACAGGTGAACAGGAGCTGGGATCAAATGTTCCTAAAGCTCAGGATTTGATATGAAGCTCCTCTCTTACTGTGAACAGATATGGATGAAATATGTGGCCTGAATATTTATTGGTTTAAAACCCTGTGGAAACCACAGCTGACTGAAACTCGTAAAGTTCACTCGAAATAACATTTGGAGTGTTTATTTCAACAGTTAACAGACAAATAGAAGCAAAAACAAGTAAAAAAAAAAAAAAAAAACGGAAAACCTACTGGAGTCTGAGCTTCATTTCTGAAGCCAGAAGGAAAAAAGCAAAATAAAAACACACAGTGGTTTGATGAAATGTCGCAGCGCTGCTGTCAGGTGAAAAACAGGCGTTTGACAAGTGGTTATTTTCCTGTGATCAGACGCCAGTGGCTGTAATTACAAACAGAGGCTTTGACAGGTGTCTGAGGCCTGAGGGGGCGGAGCTTACTCCACAGAAATTACCACCAACGTTGAAGAAAAAGTGAAGAGAGATTTTACTTCGGCTGCAGAGGAAAAAGGCAGGAGAACAGAAGCTCTCGGAAAGGAAATCAATGCCATTCACTGCAGCAGAAACATTTGGATTCATATTATAATATTATTATATATTTCAGAAAATTACAGATATGTTAAACACCAACATTTCAGATCTTTCTCTTTATTTTCTCTTCTCTCAGCAGCAGCAGGATTGGGTGGATGGATCAGATTATTTCATAGTCAACTGTTACTGGATATTTGTCTTAGAAAATTTCCAAATTGTCTGGTTCCAGATTCCAGGTTCCTTCTATAATAGATAACTGATGATCTTTGGGTTATGGACTGTTACTCTGGACAAAAAAAATACATTTTAGGTTGAATCATCAGCTCTAGGAAATAGTGATCAACATTTCACACCATTTTAATAATTTATTTTAATGGTTTCAAGGATCAAACTATATCACTATTTGAAAACAAATCAGTAAATATACATTTTCCAAATTGTGAAAATGTCTTTATTAATAATAGATCCAACTGATGTACAAAACAAATACAAAATACTCTGAAAGTCTAATTTTTCACCATTTTATGAACAACTAATCGATTAATCATTTACAAAAATCAATAAAAACCACTATCAAAATAATTGTTAGTTGCAGATCTATATTTTAGTTTTGGCCTGTAAGACAATTTCCACTTTTTCAGCATTTGTTTCTTCATTGTTTTATTGAAAATTATGAATATACATACAATACATTAAACATTATTATACTATTATTATTATTATATTATTATACATTAAAAACAGTGATTCAGGTCATGGTCAGGATCAGTGAAATGGATATTCATGTATAATTTATCTCTGATTCTACAGGGCAGGTAATAGAGTAACAAACTGTATAATAAGCTGCTATTTGTTGCTTTTGTCGCTAAAGTTATGACACAATGACATCCTCATGAGTTTAATGTCTTGATTTTTGAACCAGAGGAGCTTGTGGGGAGAATTTGCAGAAGATTGATGTGTTTGTCTATATTTTATTGAATCATTTTGCACCAGAGGCCTTTTGTCCCACCTCATCATCGCACAGCCTGTCGCCTTCATCTGTTTCACAACTCACCACCTGCTTGCTGGTGGCGCCACAGTTTCAGTCCAAGCGGGACAAATTGCATGTGAACAGAGAATCACTTCACTGAGGATGTTTGGGGGAAATTGAAGGAGTTGCAGGAAAAACAGCAACCACACTGGGTTCATATCACAGCACACTGGGTTCATATCACAGCATTTATACAAAGGCTAAAGAGGAAAATACAATATTCATCTGATCAGACGGAGGAAGCAGGAAGAGACGGAGACAGCTGAACCTGTGCCCTTGAGGGTGCAGGTTTGTCCGTCTGAAACATCAGTAAATGAACCAAAATCAGATTGAACACGTTCTCATTATGTTCCTCTGTCAGTCAATCAGGATCAGATCAATCAAGCTTTATCAAAGAATCAGTTACCAACCAGCATGAAAACTAAATGTTTCAATAAATATATTCATATCACACAAAGAGAAACACATACTAGCTCTGAAAAAAGAAAATGAGCAATAAAAGGATCCAGAGATATTAATTGTTTATAGATTTTAATTGACCATTTTTTTCTTCAGATTTGTATTATTGGAAAAAGCTGCAGTTTTTTATTATGTCTGTGGCTTCATATAGAAAATAGATATTTACATTAATTAGTGAGATGGTCCAAGTGAATATACTGCTCTGATTGGCTGACAGGCGTTTGGTAAAATGGTTTAATAAACACATGGTCCGACTCAAGTTTAATCAGGTCTTGTAGATTCATCCGCTGGAGCTCAGCTGTCAAACCGACGCATTATAAGAACACAACATGTGTTTCAATTGCAGAAAACAACGATTTAGAAGAGTTAGTTGAAGCAAAGGAACAAGGACTTTATTTATAATGCACATTTAAAATACTCATAACCTTCATTGACCTCAGTCAGACATTCAGAGTCACAGACTGAGATTACTGGAGCAGTGAACATCATTATATTAACATTAAATCGAACTTCATGGGATAATGATGATGATTGTTCCAGATATTAGTCAGGCCCTCAGGATAAATGATAATGATGAAAAAGGTTATCAGCGATGAGGTATGTGTGATGTGTGCTCAATTATTTTGAGTTTTTTATGTTATTTTTTTCAGTCATTTTTGTACATATGTGCAGTCAAATGAAATACATTAAAGAGCAAAATGACACAGATGAAAAGGTTCAGGCTTTTACAGATTGTGTAAGCACCAATTTTTCAATACTACATATATGAAAAAAATCAAAAAGCAAAACAATTTTAGGACCGACTGCTATAGCTTTATAGTGTTATATTAATGAACTTGTTGTTCATTTAAAATTCCTCATCAAATCTGTTCCACATGTTTAACATTCTCATGGATACATGCTCTGCTGTTCATGTTTGTCCTTGCCATTTTTTAACTGATTCTGCTTCAAACAGCCTCCGAACAGTCAGGCAGAAAATAAATAAAAATAAGTACATAAATCAAAAATTAATGCATTGGTTAGTTCATTCGGAATTTGTTAAGTTTTCTTATTTCTGTAGCAGGAAAATTGGATCACTGTTAGTTTTTTATATTTTCCTATATCAATGAGGACCAATGAGAGAACAGAACAATGTATAAAGAGATTTTTGATTCAAGATATGTGTCATATTGGACTTTTTGAGGCAATTCAACTGTTTAATGCTAACATATTTATTGATTAAATGAATATGTGAATAATCTCTTTGAGTAACTTAAGTAAAAAAAATGTATATGCATTTATTGTTAATACTGAAGTGATCCTCCTGATAAACATTTTTCTCCCTAAAAACACAACCTGGTTTTCATCTCTCCTTCTCTGCACCTTATTAGTTGGATTTGACAGCTCATTTTTTCCCCGAGTCACCTCACCAAGGTAAAAGCTTCTAATCATAGTCCTACCTGTCCCACTTCTGTCCCTGACTGCTCCTTTTTGCCTTTAATTGGCAAACCGCTGTTGCCCCAACTCCCAGACCCATCACCTGTCAATCAAAGCAGCGGGTCACAGGGACAGAAAGTAGGTCAATGCAGGAGAAGCTTTGAGATGTCAGGAACTTTGAGGAGTTGATAATGGCTGCTGAAGGCAACGTGTGAGCAGAGTGAAATAACTCCTCTGAAATAGAATAAGAGATCTCCTTCTTGTCGGGTTTCTTCACTCGAACCTGCAGGAGACGCTGACATGTCTTCAGCTTTTCTCTCAGTGGGAGCTGCTGTTTTTACACCCACGCACAGCTGAAGTCACACTGAAGAAGTGATGATAATTTTATGTCCTCTCTTTCTCCTTTTTAATATGTGGATGTTTCTATTTTTTCTCTTAAGCCAATTCCTGAGGAAAAATAAATCCTGAATATTCACTTTAGCTTTTAAGTCACACTGCTGCATCAAAAACTGTCTGAGAACATTTAAAAGCTTCTGATTCCTCTGTGATTTTTCTGCATTTGTTTTATCTGCGCGTCTCCTGTGTTGTTCCTAACCAGTTGAACATGTAGGGATAACCTTGCATGTTCTGCATTGATCCACACACAGATCAGTACTGAGCATCTGGTTTTGTCTTTGTGGTACAATGTCGCTCATTTTCCTAAATACAAACTGAGTATGGATTGAATGTGGAGTTGTTTCTGTTAACAAACTAACCTTGGGGTCTTTGTGTCTTGATGTGGGTCCCGTCTATTACCTGACACACCGTCGAACAGTGTTTACAAAGTGATTCTCATTACAAATATCAACATTAACATTGATTGTTAAACATGTTTAACAAACTATAAAATGGATCCATCCAACATCATATAATCAAAAATATATATTAGTATTACTTATATACATATAAGATAATATTTCACATTAATTGACTGTGATGTCAAGCTTCTTCCTTCCACAAAGGTGTAACACACACACACACACACACACACACACACACACAAACACACACACACACACACACACACACACACACACACACACATTCCCGTTCTTGTTCTATTTATTTTAAAGGACTATCGACAGAAAGATGGTTGATGTGAGTTTTGTTTCTAATATAAAAATGAAATTGAAAATAAATCTTGTCTTTCCTACATGTCAGGAAAATTTCATTTTGAAACAGCTCTTCATTGTCACCTGATAGTGATTTGAAGAAGCTGGGGTCAGTTTATCATTGTTCTGAACATTTCATCAGTTCATCATGTGTGAGATCTCAACGGATTAAAGAAACATTTTTCATTTAAGGACTTGAAGAAAGATTACTCTCCACATGTTCAGAGTCAGGACCCTCATTACAGCGTCTCCTGTCGGAGAGGTTAAAGGTCTCCGAGCAGTGATGATCAGCAGCTTCTCAGAGACAAACTGACTGAGGTGCTGCTTCATTTCCATCTTAAAACTCACCGTCCTGTCGCTGCTGACTCATTTAATGGCTAATGAGGGAAATTTAAATAACAATGTGTTTCATCTTTTAGACCGAGTGGCTAAATTAAAAGTAAGAACGATAAAGAGACCTGAGGGGAACCAGAGCTTCGTCGGCTTTTATCATGTGAATGGAGGTGCGGCTCATTTTGAACTGAGGCTAGAACATCCTGTTGCTGTTCAGATTAGATACAGAAACCTGGAATTAATAGGGTTAGGGTTAGGGTTAGATCCATCTGCTGCTGTTTGATTAAACTTTGACTCACTTCACTGTCAAACAAGTCAATGTTTACACCTGAGGTAACTGAGGTTTAATTTGTTACATTCATGATTTGAGGTCAGGAAAGGGGTCAGAGGTCAATCTAAGGAAAGAAGAAACAATTACAGTAGTTAGTCCAGTAATTGATCATTGGGCCAACAAATCATTAATCGATTCTTCAGGTTTGATTACCTCTGGTCCACAATTCAAAGTGTCCTTTGGCAGATGTGAGTGTCTTTAGGATTGATCAGCAGCTTGTATGAGTGTGTGTGTGTGAATGTTTATGAATGTGACCTCTGGAGGTCACATTCATAAACCAACCAACCAATAAAACAATGTGTCCCTGGAGTAGCGTTCACACCTGAGTGGGTCATATATGCATGGGCTAGAGATTGAAATTACTAATACACTTCCCCCTTTTGATTATTGATTAATCACAAAAAACAACAATCTGACTGTTTCTAAAATCACCCTCAATTTTCACATAGTTTGCTCATGGAACAATTGTGTCTGCCTTTTTTTTTTTTTTTTTTTTTTTACAATTTTGGTTGGATATTTTTATATAGGTGTGGTTGTGTAGTGGGTAGTGTTCTTGCCTCATAAGCAGCAGCCCTGGCTTTGAGTCCCGACTGAAGCATTCCTTTGCATCAATGCCATATATATATATATTTCACAAAAAAAAAAATCAAATCGGATACACTGATGTATCACACCAGCAGCAGTGCTTTTGTAATGTGTTAAAACTCAGGATCCTGACTTTTACATCCCACCATTTTCATCACCATTCAAACATCTCTTATCCTACTGTGCCAATTGTGTGGCTAACATAGTGAAAGTAGTTTCCTGATTTATCTGCTACTTTATTCCTCACTAACACAGGCTACTGTGGCTATAGCCAATGACAAAACTACAAACTTCATAAGAAAACCTAACATGCTGCAGTCTTTTTGTCTTTCAGAGGAAGAAGTACTTCCTATACACTAGCTGCAGCATCTTAAATATAAAACTACAAATATAAGCTACACTAAAACTCCAAGACATTTAGGAAATCCTGACACTATGGTTTTATAGACAGATAGATGGATGGATAGATAAGTTGTTGTGAATATGAAAACAATGTGAAAACACAGATAGATCACTATTCACCATTTACTACACATACTGTGGTTAGCAAGACATACATCCTACATCCAGTATAATTACTTTTCTATAGGAATTGATACCTTTGGGCACTGCACTATAGAGACAAATTATTAAAAGAAACAGCAGGAAGAGAACAATGGAAACAAAAAATAAATTAATAAAAAATCAAAACATAATAGAATTTTGATTATCCAGCAAATTAATTTAAATACATTTTAACTGTATCATCCTGGCAGTTGCGGAAAATTTCCAAAAGAACAAATCTAGAAAAAAACAATAGTAATAAGTATGATAATGAAAATAACTGAAAATTATTAATTAATTATGATAATGTGGAATGATGCTGCTCTGTTTGGGGTTTTGTCCATAGCAGCAATGTTCAAGTGCTAATCATGTGGGTTTGCAGAGGTCTTTTCCTTTCCACTCATCATATTTAGAGTAGTGTGCATGAATTGGACCTGATCGTCAAATTTCTGGATAATGAGTCCAGATGAATGTTTCACTTTGTCTTTCTGTAAGAGTGACGCTCTTGGCAGGTTGGTAAGTGTAGGCTCAGGTGATAGGGTCAGGATCAGTCTGCTGAGTTCTCCACTACTGCTCCTCTGCTGCTTGGTTTCTTCCAGAAATGAAGTTGACATTTTATGCGAATGGTGAGAAAGGAGGCCCACAGAATGAGAGAGAAACCCCTGACCTCTGCTGCATGGTGGAGACGGGCATACAATAGGCTGCGTTACGCTGGTCCACAGTTCCTTGGCTGTGGTTGCACATTTGGTCACTAGTTGAAGAGGTGATGCAAGAAGAGGTGGTTCTGGAATTTTGTGGTGGAACAGTGGAGTCTTTTTATTTCTCCTGCTGAGGTATACAGTAGTAGTGGAGCTGAAGGAAGGGAGGGTGGGTTGCTGTCAAGGTCTAGATCCAGCTTCAAAGCCAAACAACTGTGGCATAATCGGATCAGTGAGGGAGACAGGTAGGAGTACTTGGTGTGTCTTTTGGAAGGAAAGTACACAAGGAGACTTGGTGGTGGAATGAGGAGGTGCAGAAGTGTGTCGAGAGAGTAAGACGTTAGTTAAGAAGAAGTGGGACAAAGGACTGAAGAGTGTAGACAAGTGTACAGGGAGTTGCAACATAAGGTGAAAGAAGATGTAGCAAAGTCCAAACAAGGTGTGTATGATGATTGTATGCTAGGTTGGACAGTAAGGAGGGAGAGACTGATCTGCACAGGTTGGTAAGACTGAGACAGATCAACTGTGAGCTCTTCACTGCATAGTAGGACCCCAGAGAGATTCTGTAATCTTGAGCGACAGTTTTGACAGTGACGTCACCCAGCAGGTTACAAAAATCGTAGCAAAGAATTGATTTATTTATTTTGTTAAGGAAGTAAGAGAGGGAATGAGAGACAAAGTCAAATTAATTTAATTTGTATATCCCAAAATCACAAATCACAGATCTGCTCCAATGGGCTTTACATTTTGTACACAAGCAATACAACATCCCCTGTCCTTTGACCCTAACATTGTAACAAGGAAAAACTACCTAAAAAAAGGAAAAATGAGGAGGTATCCCTCTTCCTTGACTGACAGGCTGCAATAAATGATGTGAACAGAATGGAAACAATACATTAGAACAGGAAAAATTTACATTAAATAGAACAAAGGAACTATATTGAATTGTGCTGTATGTGTAGGATGAGGAGACAGGATCCATCTCAGCTTTCAGGTAGCCAGGACAGCAACAGACCCTCCAACAACAGAAGATCCTTCAGTGGCTGCACTGCAGCATGTTGTGAGAAGGAGGAATCACAGGGCAGGATTCCAGGAACACAACAGATTTAAAGAGTACATCAGTGGGTCATGAGTATTACAGATGAATAAAAGAAGGAGAAGCTCAGAGTTTCTCATGAAGTTCCAGCAGCCTAAACCTATCACAGCAGAGTAGTCAGGGCCAGCCATGACTATAAGCTTCTTCAAAAAGAAAAGTTTTTAACCCCGAAATATAGGACAGGTGGGGCCTGACCATTAAGAAGTTGTTAAGTGAGGAGGAGGATTTTGACATCTATTAGTGATTTCACAGGACGTCAGTTCAGAGAGGCTAATACAGGTGAGATATGCCCCCCTCCCTTACGAAAATTAACCATGGCTTTACCATGGGAAATACCGTGGTTTTACCATGGTTTTTTGGGTAACCATGGTTAACCATGGTTTTTTTGTGGTAACCATGGTTATACTATGGTTTTTATGTAGTAACCATGGTTCTACCATGGTTTTTGGATACCATAGTATTACTATGGTTGGTTCATGGTACTTCCAAAAACCATGGTAGAACCATGGTTACTACATAAAAACCATAGTATAACCATGGTTACCACAAAAAAACCATGGTAAACCATGACCCAAAAAACCATGGTAAAACCACGGTATTTCCCATGGTAAAACCATGGTTAATTTTCGTAAGGGCTCTCCTGGTGCTTGTTAATATACGATCAGCTGCATTCTGGATCAGCTGGAGAGTCCTTGGAGACTTTTGAGTGCAGTCAGACAATAAAGAATTGCAGTGTTGTGTAGGTGAATGAAGGGGGTCCTAGAAATAATTTTAAAGTAGGCAGAGAATGACGTATCATGGTCAAAGATGTCTCAAAGGTTTCTGACAGTGGAGCTAGAGGCCAAGGAGATGTCATCCAAAATAGCTATATCACTAGATATAAATTTTAAGTTTCTGCAGTGGAAAGGTGGCTTAAGTCAGAGAGGCCAGGCTGAGATAGTTCGGGCATGTCTAGAGTAGAGATATTGAATATATTGGTAGAAGGATTCTGAGTGTTAAACTACTATAGAGGAAGACCAAAGAGGAGGTACAGATGTATTAAAAAGGACATAAGGGTAGTTGGTGTGAGAGAACACACCACAGAAGACAGGGTTAGATGGAGAGAATTGATACACTGTGAAAGGAAAACCTAAAAGGAGAAGAAGAGGAAGAAGAAGATCCCAATTTTTCTTTTTACATAACATTCACAAATGTTCCATAGGTCCAGCCTTGACTCAACTTTTACCCCTATCCCAGCTGGAGAGTCGTGCACAAGCACTACGCTTCCATCAGCTACAAGACATAAACAACCGTTACTTGCTTACTTTGCAGCAAATAAGAGAAGCCCACTATGCTTATTCTGCTATAAATAAGACAAGTCACTGTTTCATTTTTATTATCGGGGAATAAATAAGAATTTTTACTTTTTTAATGCTAAAAGTAAGAAAGGGCAATTGTGGACGAGAAAAAGGAAATATTATTAAATATTATCATATGTAAAGCTTCAAATTTGAAAAAGAAAAAGTAATTTAGATGTCAATATTTCAGTACCTACCAGATGAAGTTTTTTTATTTTGTTTGTAAATTCCCAATGGAAATGATCTGGAGCACATGTGTCAAACTCCAGTCCTGGAGGGCCAGTGTGGGTGCAGGTCTTTGATCCAACCAGTCAGTAACACACCTGATTCTACTAGAGTCCTTGCTAAGGACCTTGATTAGTAGAATCAGGTGTGTTACTGTTACCCCTGATCTAGAGTGTCAGTGGTCACTTCCTTCTTAGAATTTTTAAAAATATTTTAGAATATATTTTAAGGTCCCCACGATTGGCTGGCCACCATCTGGGGTGTATCCCTGCCTCTCGCCATAAATGCGCTGGGATAGGCTCCAGCAGACCCCTGCGACCCTGAAAAGGAATAAGCGGGATAGAAAATGGATGGATGGATGGATGGATATTTTAAGGTTTGTGAGCGACCGACGTGGTCTCCCCACAAAAGGGATCAGGGCAACCAGAAAAAGAAGTGGAGACAGGAGGCAAAGGAACTCACTAACAACGTTTATTGACGGTGGCACACACAAAATCGCAGCATATACGCTTGCATCAGCAGGCAAAACAATCCACCTCGCACCAGGTGGACCAGACATGCAGTCCAACGCGTTGCGCTTCCTGTGTGCCACCCGCAAACATGTCGGGGGGAAACTCCCTCTCCACTATTCAGTTCCCCCTTATAAACAGGTGAGAAGGGGAGGTTCCATCACCTTCTCACAAGGTTAAGAAGCCGGAAAATATTTTTCCTTTCCACAAACACCTGTCACTGTCTGCACTCTGTCCCATATGATTGCTTGTGGAACTCTGATGGCAACGGCAAATTGTGGAAAAATTCTGCTTGTGGTGAAATAGTAAAATATAAATTGTGCGGGCCGATAAGTTTTATTCTTTTGCAACACATGGGCAGTCTGAATGACATCATGTGTTTAAATATGTATGATTATATGTGAATGTCTATTAATGTGTATAAATGTGTGTGAATGTGTATGAGTGTGTGTGAATGTATATAAATGTAAGTAATGTGAACATGTGTGAATATATGGATCATCTGAAGACGTTGTCTTTGACTTTGTAAATGTAAATTTGTAAGTTTGTTATTAAAATGTATTATCATAATTATTATATATATAAATCATACTTATTTCCTTTTAAGAGTTCGTCAATTAAAAGTTTTTCAACAAATAGATGAGCAGCAACACCTCAGAGTGGTGAAAACACTTTTTTTTAACCACTGTCATTCAAATAAATATCTAAATGACCGGCATTTGTATAGTGCTTTATTAGTCTTTTTGACCACTCAAAGCGCTTCACACTACAAGTGTTAATTCCCCCAATTCACACACAGGCGGTGGAGGTAAACACACTGCACATCAGGAAACTAATCATTTAAACACACATACAACATATGCGATGTCACATGCCATCAGAGGCTAATTGGGGTTAGGAAAGTTTACATTTTTATAAACGTGCAGGTAAACAGGAGGAAACATTGAAAAATCTCGAACGAAAGTGTGAACAGCAGCAGCTTATTCAGCATTATTCTAAATTCTACATGATGCAAACAGGGTTAAACTCTGTTAAGAAGCTTAACTGCAGCGAGTTTCGTTCACCTGAGTTTTGTAAAGAGAGTAGATCATCAGCTTATTGAGAAATAATTTCACCACATCTACAGATGGCAGTGAAGAATCAGGATATAAAGGGTTAAAGAACCCACAAGTTGAACAGAGTGAACTGCTGCCAAATGTCCATTTGTTGGAAATGCAAGAATAAAAGCATTAGACAGACAGAAATAAAAAAAATCATCACAAAAAAATAAGAATAAAAATAATGCAAGTATATAAAAATAGACATTCTACCAAATGGCATATGCAGCTGATTCACCTCCAGCCACCTTCTCATGGTCAAAATGTTCTTTTAATGCTATTTTAAGGTAAAGCCATATAAAGCTGGTTTATTATGAACACCAGAATCTCTTAATCTCTTCAGCTGCAGAATTGAACATGTGCAGCTCGCAGCAAAGCAAACTCAGTTTTTCTGTCGTGTGTGTGTGTGTCTGTGTGTTTGTTTCAATGCAGAGTTCATTATAGCAGGTATTGATTGTCTAACTGGGGACAAAAGAGTTTAGTGATAAATAATTGAATCTCTTCTCATGTGTCTGTTTATCAATGCTGAAGCTAATCTCATGCAGAACAGAGCTGTGTCCTTGGCTTCTTACACACACACGCACGCACTAACACACCCACAAATACATGTTACATTTATGTTTATAAATAATTAACCCTTCTTGTTATGCCAAATAGCAAGTACATGTAGTATAACAAAATGTCAACAGGAAACTCAGGTTTTATCGAACTTTATTAAGCATTATAAACTGACCCAAACATAATTTTCACCCCAAACAATAACACAAGCAAAAAAAGCAAGAACAGACACAGAGGCATGTGAAATCTCACACTCGGATGTACACAGCCTTTCAAAGCTTGTTTCTGTGAGATGATTCTCACTCTGCAGACTGTCAAAGAAAAAAAATAGTTTTCCAGATAAACTATAAATTATCTAGAAACCTTCAGTGATTTTCAATAAAAAGTTTTGTTGAAGCAGGAGGGAGCAGCAGTAGTTGTCTTGATCACTCGTTCCTGATTCCTGATCCCAAGAACACATTCATGAAGCAATAATCTCTGTTACAGCCATAGATGCTATAAAGAGAGCAACAAATCCACCAAAACTTAACTATCAGAATGTATAATTTCTGTTGATTTGAATCTGTTCTACTGTGGGTTATTAGGCAAAAAGATGCACACACACATATATATATATATATTATATATATATATATATATATATTTTAAATCAACTGGTTGGTTTGTGCCTTTCCTTTTTGAAAATAGATCTGATATGTTTTAGTGACATTACTCATCCTATGAAATTAGTTTTTACTGCAGGCACCAAATCAAACATTCTAAACTAAAACTGTTCAGTGCAAACACATTACCCATAACAGCCTGATCAGCTGTGATGTAAAACATCCTGAATCTTTAAACCCTCTGAGCAGAAACTCATACAGTTCAACTATCTCTGGACGCTAACCCAAAAGCACTGCGTTGTTTAGGTGGGACACAGTACTCAACACAGATTTAATATCAGGTTTTTGTTGCATCAGAAATCATAAGAAGTTGCTTGATTGCTTGTATGAATAAAACATACAAGGTTTAAACATGTTTATTGTGTCCATGGTGAATCCTTGCATTAGGTAATTTTTATTCAGTCTGATTGATTTATGATACCTGTCAATCAAAGTCACACCCTGGCAGCTTGTTACTCAAATGGCGACAGACCCTCTCTCCATACGGAGGCAGGACTAGTGACGAACAATGATAAAACAGGAGACATGGAGGCAGCAAAAGAAAATGTATTTTTTCTTATAAAATAATCCTTTCATGACAGGTTTCCTGGAGAAAAAGAATTGCAAAAGGCATGAAAGTACCCGTGACCTCCGGACAGCAGTGTGAAGCTACAGGTTTTTTTTCAGCATTGCTGAAAAACCTGATGAGAGCTACAGAGTTGGCATAAGAAAGCACAACGAAGAGGTAATGAAAAATTGTTACAGGATTAATGGATTGTTTGTCTGTTGCAAGGGAGCAAGTTATTAAAGAAGCTCAAAAGTTCACTTGTATCAATCCAGGTAGATGAAACAATAGATATTTTAACACAGTCCCAACTTGTTTGTACTACACTACACTGATGACATTTCAGTCCCCTGCAGTCAGCTACATCCAGGGGTGAAGGAAGTACTGACGTTTAATACTTTCATGGCACTAAAAAACTGTTTTGATGTCTTCTAGTCTACCACATTATTAAAAAAACAGACATTGGCAGGATCTCAGTGCTGCATTCAACCTACTTGACCACAGCATATCATAAGACTGGTTGGAGAACTGGGTGGGACTTACTTGAATACTACTTAAAGGACAAACACTACAAAATACTGACATAAACTGTGGAGCCCCCCAAGGTTTAATTCTAGGGCCTCTGGTATTCAACATGTACATGCTGCTGTAAGCTAAGATTATGGAAGAAAACAAAATACCATAATTATGCAGATGACAGGCAAATTTACATCAGAGGTTAAATGAAGCTTCACAAAGCTGTTGCTCTTCCTCAGAGAATCCGATGATGTGTTTTTTTATTAGACTGCAGAAGGGCAAGCGAGGCTAAAAACAGCCTCTAACTGGCTAAATGTGGAGTGTCTGCAGCTGAGTGTGTGTGACTGTGTGCGCGTGCACGCATGGGTGTGTGTACAGGCAGCAGATTATTACTTGTAGCCAGACAGGTAAACAGAAACACAACAACATAAACAAATGCTGAAAATATATGTTTCTGGGAAACATATATTGGGAAAGAATCACCTTCATATAAGAGGACAAAACTGAGCCTGATACTAACTGCTGACTCAGCAAATATAAATATGTAAATGTGTGGTTGATAAGAAATGTGTTGGATGATTGATCCAACAGCCTACTAATTGACTTTATTGATAAAGCTATTGAAAACAAAAACAAACACAAAATGCTATAAAACAGATCTGAGCTTTTCTGTTCCACACAGGGATAAATTATGGTTTCTGTACCTGTAGGTCCCTGTAACTATTTCATTATTATTCTGAAACAGAAATAGACAACAACAGTTAGAACATTTGCTGACAGATGTTTTGTGATGAATGAGTTTTTGACTCAAGCAGAAAACAACTAAACGCTGCATCCGTGCTGGCTGAACCATCAGGCTTCTACTGACACAGAGACAGTGTGTTGTCTTTTTGTGTTTTTGTCCCCAATTTAAATATCAAAGACAAATTTTCAGCTCAGCAACTCCAGCCTCCGTGCCATCACATTAATAATGTACAACAGTGTACAGTGACACACACACACACACACACTGACTTATGCTGGCTACTCATCTTTCTCATTCCCTCAATAACTTGAAAATATGGAGGGGATTTATTGAACATTGTAGCAGATTTAATAATGTTGATCCTGTGTGTGTGTGTGTGTGTGTGTGTGTGTGTGTGTGTGTGTGTGTTAATGGAAAGAGAGAGAAGACAATCTGCTCCTCTTTGTGTGTTTTCTCTGTTGTGGAGTCTCCAGGAGCTACAGACAGATCAACATCAGGCAGCTCAAATGTCAAAGGTCAGAGTCATTACAACGATGTAGGAGCTGATCTGCTCGACGGCAAACACATAGTAAAAGACAACGAACCTTGCAAGGATAAAAAATACTCAAACATTTCCATTAAGCAGTGTTTTTTTTTCACTCATATGAATTATGGTGGCGGTGTGAGTAAGTGTGATTTACATGTGTCAAATGTTCCCACCTGCTATAAATGGCGTCACTTTTCTAATAAGCATTGGGCTTCATGCAGCTCACAGAGGAAGTCAGGAGCTGTTAAAACCACTGTTGCTATCTGAGCAGTTGCGAGCAGAGCTGGGACCTGGTATTTTTACTCTGAATCCCCCTAAAAAATGACAGCGGCTGTTTAGAGGCATCAGTCTGAGAAAGGTTAAACACTTCAGCAAGTAAATCTGTTAGCAGATGATAAGACACCAGCTTTAGGACAAAATGATTCATATTTAGTGCTCGTTGAGATGTTGTGAAGTATTTATAGTCATGATTTGAGGTCATAATGCATTCAATAAGACTCTGTTTGCATCCTTACGTCACCACAGCAACCGTCATTCCGTCAAATAAGCTTTAAACCAGGTGGTGATTTTCATTCATTCACCTCCTGCTTTCATAAATAAGCTGAGACAAGCACAGCTTTAGAAGCATCAGTGTCATATAAATATGGAACCAGTTGCTGACAAAGAGGTCAGACAGATTGTTGATCATTAAATGAACACTTTAGGGTTAAAAATAAGTCTAAAAGAACCTGTGAAATATTAAGTATAATCATTAAGTTTGAGGGTGTTACGCCTTTAAAACAGATAATGATTGAACCTTTGTAGTCAGAGAAGAAGTAGGCAATTTGATTTTTGGTGTAAATTCACAACAAATCGTAATACCTGGACAAAATTGTTTATACCCCTCAGTTAAAGAAGGAAAAACCCACAATTCTCACTGAATTCACTTGAAACTTACAAAAGTAACAATAAATAAAAATTTATTGAAAATGAAATAATCAAAATCAGCAATTACTTTTGAATTGTTGATTAACATCCATCCATCCATCCATTTTCTATACCTGCTTATTCCTCATTAGGGTCGCAGGGGTCTGCTGGAGCCTATCCCAGCGCGTTACGGCGAGAGGCAGGGATACACCCCAGATGGTCGCCAGCCAATCGTGGGGCACACACACCATTTACTCACACACTCACACCTACGGGCAATTTAAAGTTGCCAATTAACCTGAGCATGTTTTTGGACTGTGGGAGGAAGCCGGAGTACCCGGTGAAAACCCACGCAGACACGGGGAGAACATGCAAACTGTTGATTAACATAATTATTAAAAAAAAAAAAAACTAATGAAATAGGGCTGGACAAAAATGATAGTACCCATAACTTAATATTTTGTTGCACAACCTTTTGAAGCAATCACTGGAATTAAACAATTTCTTTATTTGTCAATGAGCGTTCTGCAGCTGTCAACAGGTATTTTGACCCACTCCTCATGAGCAAACTGCTCCAGTTGTGTCAGGTTTGATGGGTGTCTTCTCCAAATGGCATGTTTCAGCTCCTTCCACAGATGTTCAATGGGATTCAGATCTGGGCTCATGGAAGGCCACTTTAGAGTAGGCCAACGCTTTTCTCTCAGCCATTCTTGGGTGTTTTTGGCTGTGTGTTTTGGATCATTGTCCTGTTGGAAGACCCATGACCTGCGACTGAGACCAAGCTTTCTGACACTAGGCAGCACATTTCTCTCCAGAAAGCCTTGATAGTCTTCAGATTTCATTTTACCTTGCACACATTCAAGACCGCCTGTGCCAGATGCAGCAAAGCAGCCCCAAAACATTACTGAGCCTCCTCCATGTTTCACCGTAGGGACGGTGTTCTTTTCTTCGTATGCTTGGTTTTTGGGTCTATGAAATAGAGTTGATGTGCCTTACCAAAAAGCTCCAGTTTGGTCTCATCTGTCCAAAGGCGTTCTCCCAGAAGCTTTGTGGCTTGTCAACACGCATTTTTGCAAATTCCAGTCTCGCTTTTTTATGATTTTCTTTCAGCAGTGGTGTCCTCCTTGGTCGTCTCCCATGAAGTCTACTTTGGCTCAAACAACGACGAATGGTGTGATCTGACACTGATGTACCTTGGCCTTGGAGTTTCCTTCCTTTAATTTCTTTGGCGGTTGTTCTGGGCTCTTTGGATACAATTCGAACAATCTGTCTTTTCAATTTGTCATCAATTTACCTCTTGCGGCCACGTCCAGGGAGGTTGGCTACTGTCCCGTGGGTCTTTAACTTCTGAATAATATAAGCCACTGTTGTCACAGGAACTTCAAGCTGTTTAGAGATCGTCTTAAAGCCTTTAGCTTTAAGATGTTTGTCTATAATTTTTTTTTGGATGTCCTGGGACAATTCTCTCCTTCGCTTTCTGTTGTCCATGTTCAGTGTGGTACACACCTTTTCACCAAACAGCAGAGTGACTACTTGTCTCCCTTTGAATAGGCAGACTGACTGATTATGACTTTGGAAACACCTGTGATGTCAATTAAAGGACACACCTGAGTTAATCATGTCACTCTGGTCAAATAGTTTTCAAAGGGTTCCGGTTATGGCGCGCAGCTGAAGGGTCGCTTGGGCAAAGGGCTCCGCCTGATTTGAACTAAAATTATAAACTTTAACAGTTAATATCTTGTGAAGTGTGACCAAAAACAATTATAAGGTGTGGACTTCGTATTATGTCGAGGAACCGAGGGAGAGAACGGACAAATAAACTACAAAAAGAACACGTTGGACTCTTACAGGAAGACGAACAAGTAGTTGACAATATGCTAAGTCAGGACGAAGCTAGCAATGTGAGTCAAATCCTATTAGCTATTCAATCACTCAGAAATGACTTTAGCGCACAACTGGGTGAAGTCAGAAACGAATTTTCCACGCAGTTACACGAAGTGGTTTCGTCCAACCATGAGATTAAAGAGGCAATAGGGACCTTCTCCGAAAGAAGGTCATCACTATATGGCAGCTTTTGCCTAGCAGGGGACTTCAATTGTGCTTTGGATCCAGCTCTTGACAAATCCTCAGGTATGGATGTCACACACATTTAAAGCAGGAAAACCATCCAATACCACATAAATAAGTTGGGTCTATGTGATATTTGGAGATACAATAACCCGTCTAAACGTGAATATTCTTGCTACTCTGCTACTCATAATTCCTACTTTCATATTGATTATTTTCTTCTGTCTAAATCTCTTATAGAAAACGTGAATGACTGTGGGTACAATAGTAGTGTCATTTCAGATCAAGCACTACTGCTGCTCTCCTATACTATTACTGGAGCTTCCAAAGGACCCTCAGTGTGGCGATCAAGCCCAAGATGGATCCATGATATTGCGTTTTTGACATTTATTGAGGCAAATATTGACGTCTATTTTAAAATAAATACTAACCAGACATCAGCATCTATTCGATGGGAGGGGTTTAAGGCCTTTGTCAGAGGTCAAATGATCAGCTATACAAGCAGTATCTCAAATAAACAACATATAAAGCTGACAGAATTGGAAAAAGACATTAAGGAATTGGAAGAAGAATTTAATTTACACAATACGAATGATGCCAAACAAAAACTGGACATTCTTAGGGCTCAGTATAACGAGTTGTCAGCAAATAGGGCAGCGTCTAGTCTAATGAAATTAACAGGCATTCTATGTTCTAAGGGAAAAATCAGGGAAGCTATTAGCTTGGCGCATAAAATCATTAGAGAATGAAAGAGCAGTCTTTGAACTTGAGTCTGAACTAGGGTAAACAATTACTGACTTACAAGATATTAATAGTAATTTTCAGTCATTCTATTCAAAACTATATACATCAGAAATTAAAGCAACTCCTCACTCACTTGGACTTTTCTTAGACCAAATAGACATACCTATATTAGATGATGATGCTCAAAAAGAACTTAACTCCCCAATATCTCGGTCGGAATTATCAGAGGCTATTGATAGTATGGCTGGAGGGAAAACGCCAGGGCCCGATGGCATTCCAATTGACATCTATAAAAAATTTAAAGGTATGCTACTTGTTGTAGCATACCTTGTTAGATATGTGTGAAGAATCACTAGAGAAAGGGGAATTACCCTCAACACTAAAGATTGCACTTATAACCTTAATATTAAAATCTGACAAACCCCCAACAAAATGTGAATCATACCGCCCAGTATCCTTGATCAATAATGATGCTAAGATATTAGCCAATGTTCTTGCACGCCGACTAGAGAAACATTTGCCATCTATTGTTGAGCCAGACCAAAATGGTTTTATTAAAGGTAGGCAAGGTTTCCACAATATCCGTAGGGTGATAAATATTGTACATGCTAAAAAAGAGACACCTGACATGGCCATAATAGGTCTTGATGCTTTAAAGGCATTTGAACACACATATTTGTTTGAAGTTCTTAAGCGTTTTGGTATAAGCGGCTACTTCCTTGACTGGATTAAGACTCTGTACTATGACTCCAGAGCATCAGTACTGACAAATCACATAGTTTCCAAACAGTTTCCTCTCTCCAGAGGTACAAGACAAGGATGTCCCTTGTCACCCCTTCTTTTTGTATTGGCTATAGAGCCCTTGGCTATTGCAATCAGAAACAACCTTGACATAACTGGTATTAATATAAATGATACTGAGAATAAAATAGCACTCTTTGCTGATGATGTGGTTGTTTTCCTGACCAACCTGAAGCAATCTGTACCTGCCTTTCTGAAATGTATAGAATTATTTGGGAGTTTTTCTTGCTATAAAGTTAATGCAACCAAATCTACTATTATGTTCCTAAAAAGCTCAGAAAGATTAACTCCACCGCTACACACTCTCTTTAGGAATATTCAGGATAGTTTTACCTATCTTGGAGTTAAAATTACACCAACAATAGAATCACTGGTAACCACTAATTATGACCCCGTAGTTGAATCTGTGATAGGTTTTATCGACCGATGGAATTCCCCACCACTATCCATGATTGGTCGCATTAACATTCTGAAAATGAACACTCTTCCTAAACTTCTTTACGTCTTTCAAACCATTCCACGTGCCCCTCTGTGAGAAGGTCATCACCTTCTCACAGAGGTCATCACCTCACAGAGGTCATCACCTCACAGAGGTCATCACCTCACAGAGGTCATCTCACAGAGGTCATCACCTTCTCACACCTTGCGCTTTTTTTTTTTTTTTTGTACCACCGACAATAAATGTGAGTTCCTTTGCCTCCTGTCTCCACTTCTTTTTCTGGTTGCCCTGATCCCTTTTGTGGGGAGACCACGTCGGTCGCTCACATTTGGTGGCAGCGGTGGGATCTGTGGCGCCGCCTGAGAAGCTGGAGAGAGGAGGTGGAACTCGCGGACAGACGGTGGTCCACGAGCGAGAGGATTGGCGGCGGTGTCGGCGAAGGAGCCAGCGGAGACGGTCGGCAAAGGAGCCGGCGGAGACGGCTAGCGGAGACGGCTAGCGGAAGTGCTGGCGGAAGTGCCCGGCGGAGATGGTCGGCGAAGGAGCCGACGGAAGTGCCCGGCGGAAGTGCCCGGCGAAGGAGCCGGCAGAGATGGCCGGCGGAGATGGCTGGCGGGACGCAGTAGGACAATGGCGGGGCTGCGACCGGAAATGGAGAGCGGTGGAGCGGGCCCCGGGGCAGACACCGACTACGGTCTTGGACCTTTGTCTCGCCACCCAGTTGGCGAGACTGCAGAAGGGGAGGGAAGTGTGAGAAGGTGATGACCCCTCCCCTTCTCACCCGTTTATAAGGGGGGAACTGACTAGCAGATGGAGAGTTTCCCCCGGACGGGTTTGCGTGCGGGACGCGACGAGGTAGAGCTGCCTGTTTGGTCCACCTGGTGCGAGGTGGACTTTCCCTGCTGGCGTGAGCGTTTTGTGTTTTTTTTTTGTACCACCGACAATAAATGTTTTTTATGTGAGTTCCTTTGCCTCCTGTCTCCACTACTTTTTCTGGTTGCCCTGATCCCTTTTGTGGGGCGACCACGTCATTGGCTCACACCCTCCTACCAACTTTTTTGCCAAAATGAAACAGATATTTTGTAATTTTATTTGGAATAATAGACGCCCCAGGTTACGCATGACCCTGTTGTACTTACCATATGATAGAGGTGGGTTAGGAGTCCCTTTTCTCCAAGGATACTACTGGGCTACACAATTGAGAGCAGCTTTCTACTGGTTTGACACTACATCACTTCCCACCTGGGTGAGGATTGAGGAAAGTACAACCTCAAAAATCCCCCTCAAACTGTATCTTCATTCAGCAAAGCTTTCTATTTTGAGGAAACTTACATTAAACCCTTTTGTTAGACATACAGTGAGTGTGTGGCATGAGGTATTGAATTTCTTGAAAGTAAATACTGCTTTGTCCCAGTTCACTCCAATTTGGGGAAATAAACATTTCACACTAGGTACTAATGATCTTGGCTTTAAGATATGGGCTAATAAAGGTATCAACAAAATATCAGATCTTTATGATGGAGATGTCCTTTTAAGTTTTACTGATCTCAAACAAAAATTTAATATTGATGCTAAACACTTTTTCAAGTACTTACAGATTAGACATTTCATAACAAAAACTCAAAACCTTGAACTCTATGGAAAAGATAGCTGTGCATTATTGCGGTAAACCTGGACTTATCTCACGTTTCTACCAAATAATCACTACAAACGCAAAAGAATCCTCAGAAGATAAAAGACGTGCCTTGTGTCTAGATCTTAAGGAAGAAATTACTGTTGAAGAATGGAAGTATGCCTGTTTACAGAGCCAAGTCCAAACAATAAACACTCGGTTTAAATTACTTCAGTACAAATGGCTTATGAGAATATATATCACTCCTGTAGTACAACATCGTATTGATCCTAACACACCTGATCTATGTTTTAAATGTGGTACACAGAAAGGTACACTATTTCATTGTTTTTGGGAATGCTCCATTGTCCAGGAATTTTGGAAGGAGATAATTACAACTTTGTCTAAGATTATTGATGTATATCTTCCAGTATGCCCTAAGCTTTGTATACTGGGACTTTTCCCAAAAAAATGTGCACTCAGTAAATGTCAGAAATCAATGGTCATATATTGTCTACTTGAAGCAAAACATAAAAAAAATGTCATGGAAATCTATGTATAGGCCATGTAGACAAAAGTGGGCAGAAGGACTATTGCATTGTATTGCCATGGAGAAATTGACATACTTGATCAAGGGGAAATATAACAGATTTGTTATGATCTGGGATGCGTTTATGGAATTTGTGAAAGGAGGAGGTCTATCTGATACTGTGTAACTTATTGTCCTTTGTTTGCTCATGTCACTCTTTTATTTTTCTGACCAATGTTAATGTCAGATTCTATATTTATCTACTGTTGTCTCTGTTCATTGTGTTTATTAATGTGCCCTTTTGTTCCTGTTTTGTTTTGATGTTTATGTGCCTGTTTGCTAATTAAGGTAAAAATCAATAAAGATATTTGTCAAAAAAAAATAGTTTTCAAACTTCTATAGAGGTACCATCATTTTTGTCCATGCCTGTTTCATTAGTTTGTTTTTAAAATAATTATCTTAATCAACAATTCAAAAGTAATGGCTGATTTTGATTATTTAATTTTCAATATTTTTTTTATTTATTGTTACTTTTGTAAGTTTCAAGTGATTTCAGTGAGAATTGTGGGTTTTTTCCTTCTCTAACTGACAATTATGTCCACGTATGTATATATGGAGAGAATATTTGGGCCGACACAGTGTCCTTGCCTCACAGCAAGAAGGTTGCAGATAGAGAAAGGTCCCAGCCGAAGGATCTGAACCTGTAACCTTCAGGTCCGGGCATCCTCCCACAGTCCCACAGATTATTGGAGTCTCTAAATTGCCTGTAGGTGTGAGTGTGTGAGTGAATGGTGTGTGTGCATCATGATAGGCTGCTACCTGTCTGGGTGTATTCCTGCCTCTCAACTGTAATGTGCTGGGATTGGCTCCAGCAGACCCCTTAGACCCTAGTGCAAAATAAGCGACTGACTTAATCCAGGAGTGTTATCAAATATTTGTTTCATTATCTCATAATGATAATAAATCCATCCAAAAACGAACAGATGTGACCAAAAAACAAATGACAGTATAAAACAGCAAGTTGTTTATTTACAACCCTGTACTTACACATGTTGATTCTCTCAATACTTCACATCACCCCAACATCACACACACAGACACCCTCTCCATATATTGCTTTGTCTCAGCAATTCATTCAACACTGCACTCATGCTACCCTGCAAAAAACATACTTTATTCAGTGATTTTAAATGTCTATTTAAAATAGCCTATTTTATATTTATATTTTCACTTTATAGAGCTATTGCAAAATTGGTAAATGCCCAGCAGAACAACTGGAATGTGCTTTTGAACGCAGCATTATTTTGACTAAGGTCAAAGGTCCACACCAATACAAAACACTCCACCCCTATTTTGGTGATGAATGGGGGAGAGGTTTGTTCCCTTTGAAGTTCCTATTGACATGCCGGTGAGAATTTCTCTGTAGTTATGGTAAATAATACAGTGTTTTGTTTTGTTTTTTTTACTTCAGCTTTCCACAATATAGTTTCCAATGGAGAAAACTCACTGTGATTACTTGGAGAAGAAAAGAGACATCAATGGAGAAAATCCAAAAAACATAAAACACCTCCAAGTCTCAAGCAAAGCAGAAACATGCTCATGAAAAAGGAGTTGTAAAGAAGTACAAGCACAGAATCAAGGAAGAAAGAACTGAGCCTGATTTTTCTGGACCATGTTATTAAGAAAATAGGCCTAAGTGGCTACACTGTCATTTGTCCAGGGCATCAAACCTCAGGTGCAGGCCAAGTTTCCAAGCACAGAAAATTGTAAGTACTTTAAAACATTGAATTCATCTCATTAGTACCAGTTCATACACATTCAACATATTAATTGATATTTGGTTTTCAATGGTTTGAAGACAGATATTCTGTGGCTACTCTACCTCCCTAATCCACTCTCTAATGGTGTGATTTGCTTCTCTTCCTTGTAACCCAGATTTCCGGGTTCTCATTGAGGAATCGCATCAGAGGACAGCTACAGTGATTAAATTCACACCACCCAGAGAGATAATAATGGTGAAGTGGTTTGTCTTGTTTTTTCACTTCTCGTAGCCTACTTCTTGTCTTGTGCTTGTAGTTTAATGTTCTTGTCACCTGATTTGTATTAAATGCCCTGTAGCCTACATGATGCCAGCTTTAACAGTATTTTTATAGCATTTATACATCTGTTTTTGAATCAATTATTAATGATTAATTAATGAGGTTGTCTTTACCTTATGTTATTCCACATGAATGTTCGGTAATATCTGAATATCTGTAATTGTAGAAAAAATATCCTTAAGGAACCACAAGATTTGTCATCCAGAAAAGACAGCATAGAAGAGAGAGGGTGTACAGCACATATGTCAAAGTCAAGGCCCGCGGGCCGGATGTGGCCCGCGAGAGGGTTTTTTCTGGCGCCCAGGATTATATACATTTATTATTAGAACTGGCCCGCAGGCAACTGCACGCCAGCAGCATCCAGCTACTCCCACAATTCAACGGTGGCGCTCCGAGCAGGAGGCCACTTCCTTTCATTATTCATCAGCGGGCATTAGCGTAACTTCAAAAGTTTCAGATAGCCTACCCTTAAAAAATGGCAAAACGGAAGGTGGACACTGCGAACCGGACTTTTAAAACAGGGTGGGAATCGGAGTACATGTTCACGGAGGTAGCTGGAAAACCTCTGTGACTTTTGTGTGGAGAAAGTGTGGCGGTGATAAAAGAGAATCTGAGACGGCAGCATGAGACAAGACAGAAGAGATCGCTAAATTAGCCCGGACATTGATGAACTTGTTCAAAAGAAGAGACACCACCAAGTATCAGCCACAGCTTCAAAAAGAACATTACTGTGCAACGTATTCAGAGTTTTTTACTCAGTTAAAGTTTAGAAGTGAACTACTTGTTTTCACACCACATGTGACTTTTCCTTTTCCTCATGTTTATAGCTTTTTGCACTTTATTATTGTATTTCAATCCAATTTGTTTTGAAAGTATTTCAATTGAGTGAATTATAGAAAATTGCTGATATAATGTATTTATTTGAAGTGAATTTAGGCCAATTTTCTATATCCCTGAGAAGTAATACTGATGGTGCCTTGAATAATACCGCTTCATTCATTTATTGTTCATGTTTTGGGGATTTTTACACAAAGCTTTTGTTCAAAATTAAAATTTACTAACAGAGCCATAAGAAATTATTTATTTATTTGATCATATAGTAATTATTAATATGTTATAGGTATTATTTTTAGGGTTTCAGTCTGTTTAATGGGGATCACAAGACTATATGCGGTCATTTTATTATTTTTTTTTCAATGAACGTTCGATCAGTCCGGCCCTTGGCTTGTTCCTAAATTTTTCATTTGGCCCCCATGTCCATTCGACTTTGATACCCCTGGTGTACAGCTTTAACTGAGTTCTGACTCGTTGGTCAATAAGTTCTGACCTGTTGGTCACCTCTCTGACTACTTCTGTCTTTACTGTACTTAAACAGTTTTTGTGTGTTTGTACTTTTCTTATGTAAAATAATTATCACTAATTATCACTTTTACTTCACTACATTTTGTAGCATCTGTACTTTCCACAACTCACATTTGAGATATTGACATAGTTAGTCATTACAATATACTAGTCCAGTGCCAGTAGAAATGAATGAATTTTCATGTCCCACATACTGCTCTACTGAGCAGTATGTGTAGTAAATGTTAAAATTATACAATCATTTTTACTGTTTTCACATTGTTTTATTATTCACAACTTAACTATCCATCCATAAAATTATAGTATTGAGATTTCCTGAGGTTCTGTGAACGCGTCTTGGAGTTTCAGTGTAGTTTATGGAAAGAAAAGTTTGCAGCACGGGAATTCTTTTTATGAAGTTTGTAGTTTTGTTGTTGGCTACGGCCTGTGTTAGTGAGGAATACAGTAACAGATAAACCAGGAAAGCATAGTAATTTTATAATGATGTTTTGACTCTCCATCTGAAAAACGTTATCAAAAAGGATAGAAATATCATCCAAAACATTTCAGAAAGAAAGGTATCCCCCATAGTGCCATGTCCAAACTACATCGGAAAATTGAGGTTGATCCGACAAAGAGTCAGAGATATGAGAGGCAAAGATATCTATCTATCTATCTATCTATCTATCTATCTATCTATCTATCTATCTATCTATCTATCTATCTATCTATCTATCTATCTATCATTAGAAATTCCAACTTTACGAAGCATGTTGACATTTTGTGTAGAATCAACACAATCATGTGGGACACAATCATGAGTAGAAGAACATTTATACAATATTTTGAACATTAAGAAATAAAAAAAATAAAAAGTGGGATTGCAATATTATTTGCCCCTCTGAGTTAATATTTTGTAGAAACACTTTTTGCTGGGATTACAGCTGTAAGTCTTTTGGGATATGTTTGAAGGCCCATTCTTCCTTGCAAATCAACTAAAGCTCAGTCAGGTTCGAAGTTTTCGTAAACAGCAGTTTTCAGATCTTTCCACAGATTCTTAATTGGAATCAAGTCTGGACTTTGACTTGCCTTTTAACAGCTGAATATGTTTAATTTTTAAACATTCTGTTGTAGATTGTGCTTTATATTTAGGACCATTGTCTTATTGGAAGGTTAACCCCCGTCACACTCTCAGGTCTTTTGCAGACCAGATTTTACTAAAAAATGTGAGGTTCAGTGTTACTGCAAACATAACATATTGCATTTTGCCAATTTTGGGCCAAATTACTTCCAAATGTTTGGTGTGTCTCCCAGGTGGCCTATGGCAAACTTCAAACAGGACTTTTTATGTGTTTCTTTGAGAAATGGCTTTCTTCTCCAAGTCCAGATTTGTACAGTGTGCTACTGATAGTTGTCCTCTGGACAGATTCCTCCACCTCAGCTAAGGATCTCCGCAGTTTATCCAGAGTGATCATTGGCCTCTTAGCTGCATTTGATCAGTCTCTTCTTGACGAAAGTTTAGAGGGATCGTTGGGTCTTGATAGAGTTGGAGTGGTCTGATGCTCTTTCCATTTCCATATGATTGTGTAACGGGTACCATAGTGACAGCACCGTGGTTGACGGATATACTCTTGTAACACTGGGATGCAGGAGAAAAATGAGGAGACGGCTTGTTAGTTCCCAGACTCTTGCAGTAGTTTATTAAAGATTCACTTCTAAAAATACAGTTCTTTGTTCTCAACTCTCTTATTATGATTTGCATATTTAAAGTTCTCTGTCATTCAAACATTTTCAATGAATTTCAGTGTCCACGTCAATATAAAAAACAGTACAAAATCCATAACATAAATTTCTGTTAATTGAACTGAAATACATGGACAATGGTAATCTTAACCATCTTAATATTTAAGTTACGTTTAAACCTCTTATAAAAGTATTTCACTTTGTTTTGAATCAAGACAATACGGCATTTCACCTTTAAACACTTAAGGGCATAATGTAGATAGAACTTGTTTTTAAACAGTCACCTTTTTTCTCATGTAAACAAAAACGCTCCTAAAACTTGACGCTGAAACATTACACAAGTGTATGTTCACATGGAACATGCGTGTGTTTCACTGACTTGCATTCTATCATCATGTACAGCGTGCGTAATCACGCTGCTCCTCGGCTAGAGTTTGCCTCCGCGATCCAAACTTACTTCACTACACTAAACTTACTAACTAAATTACGTAAAGTCTCCATTGAAGATTACATGACAAAAACCGTTCCTTAACAACCCAGATACATTTCAGCATGGCCAGTTCTTAATTTCAACTTATATTTGTACATTTACAAACCTGGGATACAGGAGAGAAATGAGGAGACGGCTTGTTAGCTCCAAGGCTCTTGCAGTAATGACGCAAAAGACAACGCAAGACGCTAAACCCACCAACCGCCCTCGCACCCTGCTGGCCTGGAGCAAATATTACAGCATACACATTAAATAGGGAAACCAAACCATGGACGAACAAAAAAACGAAGTAAAATATATTATATTCAAGATGAAAGACAATAATTCTAATCTGCCCTCAGATGCTGTTATTATAGAGACAGATGAAATAGCTAATATCCACCTCGACACATTCACTTCAATCAACTTCGCTGAACTAGCTTCACTGATGTCGTCATCTAAAACTTCAACCTGTCTTCTGGACCCTTCCTTACTAGAAATACTCAATATGTCTTTATTATCTGGCTTTGTACCACAGTCCTTTAAAGTAGCTGTAATTAAACCTCTCCTTAAAAAACCTGCCGTCAACTCAAGTATTTTAGCCAACTATAGACCCATTTCTAATCTTCCCTTCCTCTCTAAGATTCTGGAAAAAGCAGTTGCTACACAGCTGTGTGACTTTTTACACAACAATAACTTGTTGTGTAACAATACAGTGATCACTCGCCACTTCGCGGTTCACTTATCGCGGATTCGCTATTTTGCGGATTTTCATAATGCATTTTTTTTTTTTGGTGCATTGTGTTCTGCATTCTGATTCGCTAAAAACTCACTCCCGCTTCTTGTATCAAAACATGCTACGAATTGTGCTATCATTTTGTCGTCTCGTGCAGTTATGTGTACGTACATAAAACAGCTTGGCAAATTTACATTAAGTTGGCCAAATCATCTTGTAATTTCGAACATCTTCTAAACCCATAATGTCGACGAAACGGCCTGGACGGACAAAAGCACCTGCGGATGGGCCCAAACGGCGGAAGATGCTACCTATCTCAGATAAAGTTAAACTTCTGGACATGCTAAGGGAAGGTAAAAGCTATGCAGCCGTTGCTCGCCATTACGGAATCAATGAATCTTCCGTTCGTTACATAAAGAAGGAGGAAAAAAACATCAGGACGACAGCAGCAGTCAATTTTAATACGAATGCAAAAAGGGTTGTGAAGAGCAGTGAAACGGCCTACACGTGAGTCACTGTATTTGTATACATGTAATAGTTGCTAATTGTAAAAAAAAAAATAAAGTTTTCTATTTCGCGGATTTCACTTATCGCGGGTCATTTTCGGAACGTAACCCCCGCGATAAAAGAGGGATTACTGTACAGGGATTTCCAGTCAAGTTTTAGAATGCATCACAGCACAGAGATGGCTTTAGTTAAGGTTTCAAATGATATTCTCGATGCATCTGATAAAAGATTTATTTCCATCCTTGTTCTGTTAGATCTTAGCGCTGCATTTGACACAGTCGACCATCAAATTTTGTTACAGAGACTAAAGCATCTTATTGGTATAAAAGGGACTGCACTAAACTGGTTTGAGACCTATCTTTTAGGTCGTTCCCAATTTGTCCATATCAATAATGTTTCTTCTATCCATACCAAAGTTAATCATGGGGTTCCACAAGGTTCTGTGCTTGGACCAATACTTTTCACTATCTATATGCTCCCATTGGGTAAAATCATTAGAAAACACTCTATTCATTTCCACTGTTATGCTGACGATATACAACTCTATCTATCAATTAAGCCAAATAAAACCAATCAGCTAGCTAAACTTCGAGCCTGTCTTAAGGATATCAAATCCTGGATGACCGTCAATTTTCTTCTACTGGATTCAGACAAAACAGAAATTATTGTACTCAGGTCCGAAATCCTGTGGAACTCAATATCCAGTAATATAGCTATCCTGGATGACAGCTCCCTGGCCTCTAGCTCCACGGTGGAAAAGTGGGAGTCATTTTCGACCAAGATTTGTCATTCTCTGCCCACATTAAACAAATTTCCAGGACTGCCTTCATTCACCTACGCAACATAGCAAAGGTCAGACACTTCCTGTCTCTGTAAGATGCGGAAAAACGTATCCATGCATTTATTACTTCCAGGCTTGACTACTGAAATTCTTTACTGTCCGGTTGCACCAAAAAGTCTCTAAGGACTCTCCAGCTGATCCAGAATGCAGCTGCACGTTTATTAACTGGCATATCTCACCTGTATTAGCCGCTCTACACTGGCTTCCTGTGAAATCTCGTATAGAACTCAAAATCCTGCTCCTCACCTATAAAGCACTCAACGATCAGGCACCATCCTACCTTAGGGATCTCTTAGTCCCATATCGCCCATCAAGAACATTACGCTCCGATTATGCAGGCTTATTGGAGGTTACCAGAATTTCTAAAATTAAAACGGGAGGCAGAGCCTTCAACTTCCAGGCTCCTTTCCTGTGGAATCGTCTTCCAGTCTCAGTCTGGGGGGCAGACACCCTACCTATATTTAAGAATAGATTAAAAACTTTCCTGTTCAATGAAGCGTATAGTTAGGGCTGGCCCTGGCTGGCCTAGTCATAGTTATGCTGCGATAGGTTAGTCTGCCGGGTCCTCATGAGATGCTCTGGGCTTCTTTTTCTTCTCCTATCTGTGATACCGATGAACCACTATTGTACTTTTGAATCTGCTGTGGTTCCGGAGTCCTGCCGTGTGTTTTCTCATTCACAGAGCATGCTGCATTGCAGTCACTGAGGGATTTACGGATGTTGGAGGGTCTGATGCTGTCCTGGTGAAACCTGGAAGCTGTGATGGATCCTGCTCCTCATCCTCCACTTCTACCAACATTCTCTGTAATGTTTCCACCTGCACACATCATCTACTGCAGCCTGTCCATCCTGGAAGAGGGATCCCTCCTCTGTTACTCTTCCTGAGGGGTCTTCCGTTTTTTTTCCCTGTAAAAGGGTTTTTTAGGGAGTTTTACCCTGTACGATGTGAGGGTCTAAGGACAGGGGATGTTGTGTTGCTTTTGAATTGAATTGAATTGAATTGAATTGAATTGAATTGAATTGAATTGAATTGAATTGAATTGAATTGAATTGAATTGAATTGAATTGAATTGAATTGAATTGAATTGAATTAATTATTTTTCTTTACTTTTTCGTCATAACACAAATATGACAAAAATGTGGTTGTCACAAATGCCTGAACAGTAGTCCATGAGATGTTGCTTGTGAAATCTGTGTATATCATAATCCCGCTTGGAAATTCTCCACAACAGTATCTCTGACCTGCCTGATGTGCCTTGGTTTTGACAATGCTATCTCTTAGACTGCCATAGAGCAATTGCATTTATACTGAGATGTTCTTTTCAGTTTATTAAAAAAAAACATTTAAATTTTATATAAATTTGTTCTAATTCAGGGCGACACGGTGGTGCGGTGGGTAGCACTGTTGCCTCACAGCAAGAAGGTCGCAGGTTCAAGACCGCCTTGGGCCTGGGTCTGGGGCCTTTCTGTGTGGAGTTTGCATGTTCTCCCTGTGTCTGCGTGGATTTTCACCGGGTACTCCGGTTTCCTCCCACAATACAAAAAACATGCTCAGGTTAATTGGTAAACTCTAAATTGCCCATAGGTGTGAGTGTGAGAGTGAATGGTGTGTGAATGGTGTGTGTGCCCCACGATTGGCTGGCGACCATCTGGGGTGTATCCCTGCCTCTCGCCTTAACGCGCTGGGATAGGCTCCAGCAGACCCCTGCGACCCCGAAAGGGAATAAGCGGGATAGACAATGGATGGATGGATGTTCTAATTCACAATTTTGTCCAACTTGTGTTGATTCTTCTCCTTGGTGTTATATCTTTATGATTGAAGCCTGAATTGTAGCAAAAGTTTAAAAATTCAAGGGGTGAAATACTTTAGCAAGGCACCGTACATCAGGCCATGCTATGATATGCTAAGTTAATGTTGCTAGCTTGTGCATACATGTTATGACTTGTTACTGTTACTTGTCGAAGACATGTTGACATTCAGAAAGTGCCAAAATCACATTTGTTGATGTAGCAGCAGAAACACAAAGAAAGCATGTAAAAACAGTGAAAGAGGGCTAGAAGTTCTGGCCTGTTCCTCATTTGGTTACACCATACACCAGTTTATGGATAAGACTTTGCTAAAAGAAGTTTTAGCAAAGAAGTTTTAGTAAAGCACCTGGGAGTCATTTTTGACCAAGACTTGTCATTCTCTGCCCACATTAAACATATTTCTAGGACTGCCTTCATTCACCTACGCAACATAGCAAAGGTCAGACACTTCCTATCTCTGAAAGATGCTGAAAAAATGCAATTCTTTACAGTCCAGATGCACCAAAAAGTCTCCAAGGACTCTCCAGCTGTTTCAGAATACAGCTGCACGTTCATTAACTGGCACTAGAAGAAGGGAGCATGTCTCACCTGTATTAGCCTCTCTACACTGGCTTCCTGTGAAATCTCGTATAGAATTCAAAATCCTGCTCCTCACCTATAAAGCGCTCAACGGTCAGGCACCATTCTACCTTAGGGATCTCTTAGTCCCATATCATCCATCGAGAACATCATTTAAGAATAGGTTGAAAGCGTTCCTGTTCGAAGAAACATATAGTTAGGGCCTGCCCTGGCTGGCCTAGTCATAGTTATGCTGCGATAGGTTAGTCTACTGGGTCCTCATGGGATACTCTGAGCTTCTTTTTCTTCTTCTATCTGTGATACTGTTGTACCACTACTGTACTTTTAAATCTGCTGTGGTTCCAGAGTCCTGCCCTGTGTTTTCTCATTCACAGAGCATGCTGCAGTGCAGCCACTGAGGGATCTACGGATGTTGGAGGGTCTGTCCTGGTTCACCTGGAAGCTGTGATGGATCCTGCGCCTCATCCTCCAGTTACACCCAATTTATTACATTTCTGTTTGTCTGTTTGTAATGTCCAATTTTCCCTGTAATGTTCTCCACCTGCACACATCATCTACTGCACGCCTGTCCATCCTGGAAGAGGGATTCCTCCTCTGTTTCTCTTCCTGAGGGTTCTTCCATTTTTTTTCCATGTTAAAGGGGTTTTTTAGGGAGTTTTACCTTGTACGATGTGAGGGTCTAAGGACAGGGGATGTTGTGTTGCTTTTGTACAAACTGTAAAGCCTGTTGGGGCAAATCTGTACAGGTTACAACACAGGTTATTGACATGTCCTGGCTGAAAAAACAGCAGGCAAATGGTGGACGTGGACGTATGTTCTCAAAAGATTTGTTTAATGTCCATTGTCCATCAGAAAAGGTTCCTTGAAAACACTTGATTGTTTTCTGATAGGAACCTTTGTTTACTGTAAAGTTTCAGCCTCTTGAAGAAGTAATGTGTTTGTTTATTATCTAGACTCTACTTTATAACACCAGTAACCTGCCTATTATATTTCAGTTGAAATTTCCAGTAGAAAAATGTGGATTTGTCCAGTGAATTTATGTTAATGTCTTAATCATTTTTTTTATTATTATTCACTGCACTGTTACTTTGTTCTTAATTTATTAAAAAAAGAATTATGTCAAAATCATAATTAAATTATATAAATTTATTAAAATTAGATTAATTAAATTGTTGATTTTTCAACTTTTAAACAATAGATTTTAAATTGTGTCCTGCTGTAATTTTGTCCTTGTTTTCAATTATTTTTTTGATTCTTTCCCTTTCACTCAACTATTTTAAAACTGCTTGTTGATGCTTTATGTTTTATATAAACCGCTTCAAATTACAGTGTTGAAATGTGCTATAAAAATAATTAAACTTGCCAAATGCTCACTGAATTTTAAGTAAGGCTTATATATTCTTTAGACCTATTTTTACCTCCAAACTGCCAAAGAGCTTATATTTTGTCTGTCTGCTTATTTGTCCGTTACTACATTATACTTCCAACTAGTTAGATCATCTATTAAAATGTATAATTAAACATCTTAGTAGTAGTTGGAACCAGAGTCATATATTGAGTAAAATGATTTTAAAAAATTAGGACAAAGGACAAAATAACAAATTAATAATCAGATAACATTTTTTATAAGATATTAAAGCAACTAAGAAAAAATGCATAATATGAGATTAAAAATCTAAATTATGACAGAAAAGGAAAGAAAAGAAAAAAAAAACAGAGTTGAAAACAGCAAACCTGTGCTTCAATATCAACATTATCAGTTGTAGGATATATGACCTGTGAACTTCCGTCAGGGGTCAAAACCAGGAAAAGCTTTTATTCAGTCTGTTTCTGTCTATTTTTATTTTCCATCAAGCAATGATTTAATTTCAGGTTCCTCTGAGTGTGAATCAAATAAAAGCCACCAGAAGCCTGTGATTGACAGGGTGTAGCAGCCGTGTGCTGCTGATATTAAATATTCAGAAAAAGCTGGACAGCAAATATATTGCCTTTCATGAGTTACAATCGATTGTTCATCACAGTTGATAATTATCACAAGCAAAGGCACACAGCAGGAGATTATAGAAATGTGGTGGGTGACAGGAAAAAAACACAAGCTGTGGATTTGCATGTTTAATATGTGGAGGGTAAAGGTGTGAATAACACTGTGAATAATGAGGGAAGTGAAGCAGCAAACCACCGATCCACATGATCTGAGACCTTCTGCATCAGGACCAGTCAACTTCTCAGTTGTCTTACTTCTCTGTTACACACACACACACACACACACACACACACACACACACACACACACACACACACACACACACATATATATACATGAATATATACACCAGTAACACAACAGCTAGAACTGATACTCAGACAATACCAATTATTTGTTATCATCAGATCAGAATTTGTTTCAAATTTAAAATAATTTATGTTATTATGTCAACACGTAGTGTCGACGTCATGAAGACACTGCGTGCTTATGCATGTTTGAACAATGTCAAATAACGTTAAATACCAATAACAAATGTTTGTTCTGAGGTCTATTTTATTTAAAACTCTTTCATACTAAACAGTGGTTATGGAATCAGATTTTTAGGAAAACAAAACTGTCGTTCATCATTTTCTCTTAGTAATTGCACTTGATGAGCAGTGCTATTAAAAACCACAGCCTGGTCCTTTAAGCAGCAGCTGAATATCTGAATCTCTCCCCGCTGACAAGATGTTGTTTCGCTGGAGGACAAACACCCTGCTCCTCAGACTGTTTCCTCATGTACAGGACGAGCATGTGCCTGAGGCAGCGCTTGGTGAAGGCTAATGTTGTCACAAAAAGGCTCCTCATCTTCAAAAGAGGGCATATGTTCCCACTTCAGAGGCCTACGGAGCCATTTACGTCCATCTTCCTTTCCAACAAACAGGCATCACAAAATGTAATCACTGCATTACCTGCTGCCTACAAGGCCGCGGACAGAAGTGGCTGTGGTTTAGACCACCACCGCAGGGTCACAAACACAAACACAGATAATAGAACATCCAGGCAACATTACAGAGGCTCAATAATAATATAACATATGTGTGTGTGTGTGTTCATTGTTAATAAGTACATATTTATAGCTGTCATTAGGCATCTGAATCTGCTTTCTTTACGGACATGTGTAAAAGCTAAATTTAACAAACAGACCCTTTAACAACAGAACTTTATTAGAAGTTAGAGTCATCATCACAGGAGATCGAGGTTTAAACCTGTCATCTACAATACCCTTTATTTCGTTTCCTGTTCTGCTGCTACACACGTCTGATTCGGCTACTGCAGGAACTGAATAACCACAGAATATGAAAATAATGTTATATAAATGCAGTTTGTTTGACTGAGGCTTGTTTAAAGTGATTTATTATGTGACACACGAGAACTTCCACATTGTTGAAAAGGAAGAATTTCTTAGCTTCTTTACATTTATGTAAAGAAGCTTTTATTTAAAATGCAGTCATTTTAAAGTGCAGCATTTTTATTTATTTATTATAAATGTGTTCTCATTGGTGTCCTGACCTCTGAAAATAATCTGATATATCCTCCTGAGCAAAGAATTGTCTTCCCTGTATTTATATTGCAGGGTAAGTCCTTCGGAGGCTTTCATTTTCTTGCAGTTCATAAAAAACTTTAAAGGCCAGGGCTGGACATAAAATGTTTTCAATCAACTGGAAAGAGCAGAGAACACAAAGCAGCAAAAAGAGATGTACTGGTCACAGCAGCATCAAATTTAAAGCTTGCACTGCACTTACTTTAAAACCACACAATAACCCTAACCCTAACTTAGGCCACAGAAAGATGATTTGAATAGTCACCAAAAAAGTGAACAGAGAATTAAAGCGGCGACGTGACAGAGAACTCAAGGGTAAATATTAGTGCAGCAAATATTAGTGCAGCTTTCCCCAGGTAGAGCTAATAAAGGACAAATGCATAGAGTGTCAAGCCAGCCCGAGGCAGGAGAGAGGTGGATGAGGACGAAGAGATGGCGTCCAAGAGACAATATGAGTTGGGACGAGTGCAAGAAAACAAAACAAGAGGAGGCTGATGCTGCACTTGAAAATGGGTTGTGTGTTGTGGAAATAATTAATAAAAACTTTGTGGCATCAGAACCCAGATACTGGCCTGCTAATTGGTCTGGAAGTTACACTTACCAGTGGTCCTGAATAACATTTAAACAATGTATTTTTTTTTTCATATTGCCTCACACTCTCAGACAAAAAAAGAGAGATAGTGGTTAATTGACAGGTTTTTTCCACGCCATCATTACAGGTTTTTGTCTATTTTATGGTGGAAAAATGTTAAGATAGGATGAACTAAAATATGATTAATTAAGATCCTTAAATTGACAGATAATGGAGAAATGTAAAGCATGGCAGCTGCAAAAAGCAATGTATGAATAGGACCTAAGTAGAAAAATATATATATATTAATTCTTATTAGTTTCTTATTCTGCTACTGCTCATAGGCAAAGCATTCCTCTCCCCCAACACTTCAGCAACATGATAATTCCTGCACTGTATGAAGAGACATGATTCAGATATAGGAACCTAAGTCTAGTGCTGGTAGAGGCTATGCTTGTTGATTAAAGAGAACTTTGATGAAATACATGTTGGCACTATCAATGTCTCCTCTCTTACAGCCAGAGTCTCATCTACTTTTAACCTCAGACTGAAAGAAAATTTAGTTTTAAGAAGAAGACATTGATTGATTCCCCCAGATCAACATATACTAAACTGAAAACCATGCCCCCAAACAAATATGAACGAAACTGTGGATTTTGTGAACCGCCCCAGCCCAACATATGCATGCATTTATTTTTATTAAAGAGAACTTTGATGAAATACATGTTACATTATATATATATATATATATATATATATATATATATATATATATATATATATATATATACATATATATAATCTAAACCTAAATGGTTCACATTACAGTTAGCAAAAGCTAATTACACACAATAACACTATGATTCAATGCAGTTTGAAGTTTGGAATTATTTTGCACCTTTCTCTGCAAATGTGACAGAAATTACATCAAAGTAGAGACAGAATTTGAATGCAAATTCAGAAATTTGATCTGTGTGAAACAAGTAAAATGTTGATGGATTATGCAGGCGGATACAAAGATCATATACAAAGATACAAAGAGCAGTTTAGTAACATCCAATATCAAAATTATCATATATATATCAGCAGAAATAATGATTGTGCTCATTTGGTGCTCATAAACACTTTAGAGGTATATTTCTCACCCTCTCGTTGTGTTTCCCTTGTGAGTGTGTTTCGCAGCAGAGAGATTATGTAGCGACACCATGTGATTGTGCTCTTCTTCTCTGAGTGGTTTAACACAGGTTCTCACACCACAATAAGGCCACTGAGAGGTAAAGTGTCTGTGCAGCTGTGTGAAGAGGAGGAGGAGATCCTGTTAGTCGCTGAAATCATGGAGTGGAGAACAAACAGAGCCGACGGCTGCCTCCAAAGCCGTGATCTGAGCTTCTTCATCTGCATCTCAATGAGGAATTTGATCACAGCTCAGCTTTCACAATGTGAGGCGACCGGGGCCTGTGGCTTTCAAGATAAGAAAACACGCCTGGGAGACAAATAAAGATAGAGGAGGATGTTCTCTTCTTCTGTAGTTTGTTTTTCCAGTTGACCGTGAAGGCATTAAAGTGCCAACATGTCTGTAAAGTATCAGCGAGGAAACTACAAATCTCTGCTAGGAAAAAGATGAGAGAGATTTGGATTAAAAAAATGTATATATATATTTCTACTCAGTTATAAGGACAATGGCTGATTCCAAAATAAGCCTGCATAGAAATTTACTGATAATACATCAAGATGCCAGAATAAATCAAAGTTTGCACAAAAACTTTGAAAGATGCTGCAGAGATTCTTAGTTTTAATCAAATATAAGCAAAATAAAAAATTCTGTATTCATTTTTAGGTGATGCTGTGCTTCCATTTCTGCAGTATGACAGAAATTGCCACTGGTTCACATCTACTTTAAAGTCATGAAGCTTTTAGTTTTACTAATTAATTATTACTACAACTATGATTTTTTTTTTCAGTGTCATGTAAACTGTGTCAGACTGGCCTTTAAATCGTCCTCCTGGATTTTAGCTGCTTGATGAAGAAAGTCTAAATACGAGTGAGGAATCTGTCTGTGTCACACTATCACAGGATGTTTCCATCTGATCTGTACAACAAATAAACCACACTATCATTTACAGTGTCAGCTGTTAAGTACTCACAGACATTCAGAAATATTGTCTGACCGCACGACTGAAACCAGTCAATCAAACCTGCCGGTTGAGGCTTGAGGGCGATGGTGCCTCTTTAAAGATTTAGAAGAGTCAGAGCTGGAGAATACCTGGAGGAAACTGATGTGATTCTGAGATGACGAGTCCCTCTCTGCAGCGGCCGTCGCAGCGAGGAGCCGATGAGTCATCCTGGTAGCTTTTATAGAGGCGGAGCTTCAATCAGCTGCTCCTGATGGGAGCAGATGGCACGTGGTGGCTGAACCAGCATGGAGAAGCCGGCAAGGGTATGTGTGCGCTGAGGCTGAACGCAGCAGCCGGCGATGGAACAGTTAGACAGGGACTAATGCAAACAACAGCATCCACAGATCAACACAGAACTACAGGAAGGAGAACGAGAAGTGAGATGCTGCTCTCCACCATGACTTTGGGCATCAGGTTGTCATGGCCACGCAGGTGTTAACACAACAGGATTTATATCAGGATTAATACATTACTGTGTGTGTTTGTCGATCATAGCTGGATGCTTGGACACATGCACGACTTAAAATTATTGTCAACAAATGTTGTGTTTGGATCCAAACCAAAAATCGATGATCAAGTTGAAACCTGATTTCTTTCTTCCTTTCTTTCTTTTGTTCTTTCAGAAACTAGTTGGGTCACATTAGCGTGTTCATAAATGCAACCAAAAAGGCAAAATTAAGGTGTTAAGGAGACTTGAGAAACTGGTAGTTGAGTTACTTTTGGCTGTTGGTATTAATTTACAGGTCTTTCTCAAAACATGTGCATATTGTGGTAAAGTTCATTCTTTTCCATAATATAATTAGTTCGGGCTGGTGATTTGATAGTTATATCAATTAACCGGCTCGGTCGGGAATTGTATGGTATGTCTTTTGGTGGCGATATTTGTTACTATGGTGACGTAGCCACCATTTTTGTGCGAGATTTTGCGCAATGCATTCAGGATGGAGAGTCCAGAGTTGTGATGTCATTGGTAGAGTGTAAAAGCACATAAAATTATTTTGAAAAAAAACTAACCGTGCTATGGCCACAGTTTTCACCGCACGTTAATAATTTTTTACATCAAAACGTCGGCACAACCCTCCCGATCGCTCCAATGTGAGTAAGAAAGCTGAGAGTTGTACGGTTTTGGCGCTATGACCCTCCAAGCGCAGCTTCGCACTCCTGCTCTTCCAATCTCTCCCATTATAAATTTTCGCTGACTGATCCTGCAATTTTGTAAAACATTGAATTTCTAACCTGCTCCTGTGCCCACATTTCCAACGGAAATAAAAGACATATCAACATGACCAGGAGACCCTCATCTCTCAGAAAATATGCTCATTTTGTGATTATGAATCACGGTTTTTGATTTATGAGCAGTTGTTTGGGCATGTGAAGCAGCCGTTTATGCACACACATTGGGAGAGGATGTCAGTTAGAATCGTGTACATCAAAGAGCTGCAGCAGGTGTGTGCGTAACCGTAGCAAGAGCCCACAGATCTATCAACACAATAGACTCAGAGCATTTTGGCTGTTGGTTTTTCCTTAATAACTTTGGATCTAAATGTGCGACATCTTTTATTGTTTTAATACTGATGATTTTGGCATACAGCTCATGAAACCCCAAAATTCATATCTAAAAAAAATTGCATTTCATGAAAAGTTGCTCTAAACAAGCTATGAACCTAATCATCAGAATCAACAAGTTAACACTAAACACCTGGAAAAGATTCCTGAGGCTTTTAAAAACTCCGAGCCTGGTTCATCACTCAAAACCACAATCATGGGTAAGACTGCCGACCTGACTACTGTCCAGAAGGCCATCATTGACACCCTCAAGCAAGAGAGTAGATAAGATAAGATAAGATAAGACTTTATTGATCCCACAACGGGGAAATTTGTCTGTTACTGTAGCGTACAGAGTAAAGACAAGAAAATAAAAACTAAAGAAGATAAAAGCTATAAAAATACACAACACTGTGTACAAAATTCGTAGAATTTGTTGATGATCCGCATACACAGTATGCATTATGGACATAGAATGGAGAATAATACTGATAAATAGCAATAAAAAATAAAAAGAAATAAAAAGTATGCATAAGCAAAGCATATATACATACATACATGCACGTACATACCTACATACATACACATACACACATATTTGCATATATATATATATACACACATACATATCCACGCACATACACACATGTACACATACATAGCTAATGCACACTTAAGGTGCAGGATGTGTGTGTAGAGTAAAGTGACGAGTGAGGGAAAAGTGACTACAGTAGATTCATATTTATGTTTTGTTAAAAAGTCGTATTGCTGTCGGGATGAATGATCTGCGGAAGGGCTCCTTCTTGCAGCAAGGGTGTTTGAGTCTCTGGCTGAAGGAGCTGCTCAGCGCACCCACCACCCCATGCAGAGGGTGATGGTGGTTGTCCATGATGGATGTCAGCTTTGCCAACATCCTCCTCTCTCCCACCACCACCACTGACTCCAGAGGACATCCCAGTACAGAGCTAGACCTCCGCACCAGTTTGTCAATTTTCCTTCTGTCCCTGTCTGTGCATCTGCCCCCCCAGCAGACCACTGCGTAGAACAGGGCAGATGCTACGATGGAGTCGTAAAAGATCTTTAACAGGGTCCTGCACACTCCAAAGGACCTCAGTCTCCTCAGCAGGTGAAGTCGACTCTGGCCCTTCTTGTACAGGACATTAGTGTTTGTGGTCCAGTCCAGTTTGTTGTTCGGGTAAACACCTAGGTATTTGTAAGAGACCACTGTCTCAATGTCTTCTCCCTGGATGCTCACCGGTGTGGTGGGGGGGTGACTTCCTCCTGAAGTCCACAACCATCTCCTTTGTCTTGCTGGCGTTGATTTTGAGAGCGTTGGTCTCACACCAGCTGACAAAGTCACTGATGACCTCCCTGTACTCCTGGTCGTTCCCATCTGATACACACCCGATGATGGCCGTATCATCTGAGAACTTCTGTAGGTGGCAGTTGTCAGAGTTATAGCTGTAGTCTGAGGTGTACAGACTAAACAGAAGAGCACTGTACCCTGTGGCGTCCCCGTGCTGCAGACTACCACCTCAGACACACAGTCATGAAGCCTGACATACTGTGGTCTGTTGGTGAGGTAGTCGATGTCCAGGCCGTCAGCTGCTCATCCACTCCGGCTCCCTCCAGCTTCCCTTTCAGCAGTGCAGGCTGGATGGTGTTAAAAGCACTGGAGAAGTCAAAAAACATGATCCTCACCGTGCTCGCCGCTTGTTCCAGGTGGGAGAGAGATCGGTGCAGCGGATAGATGATGGCGTCATCCACACCGATGCCAGGCCGGTAGGCGAACTGCAGAGGGTCCAGTGCTGAGCTCACCAGTGGGCGAAGGTGGTGCAGGATAAGCCTCTCCAATGTCTTCATTAGGTGAGAAGTCAGGGCTACAGGTCTGTAGTGGTTGGGCTCCCTGGGACACAGAAAGACACAGAAAGAAATTTCTGAATGGATAGGCTGTTCCCAGAGTGCTAAGGCACCTCATTGTCACAAGTCTGTGGTAAAGAAATAGTGTGGCAGAAAACGCTCCAAAACAAGAAGAGGTGACCGGACCCTGAGGAAGATTGTGGAGAAGGGATGATTCCAGACTTTGGGGGACCTGCTGAAGCGGTGGACTAAGTCTGGAGTAGAAGCATCCAGGGCCACCGTGCACAGGCATGTGCAGGAAATGGGCTACAGGTGCTGCATTCCTCAGGTCAAGCCACTTTTGAACCAGAAACAGCAGCAGAAGCGCCTGACCTGGGAACACAACTACAGAGAAGCAGCACTGGACTGTTGCTCAGTGGTCCAAACTATTTTCGGATGAAAGCAAAGTTTGAATGTAATTCGGAAATTAAGGTGCCAGAGTCTGGAGGAAGACTGAGAAGAAGGAAATGCCAAAATCCCTGAAGTCAAGTACCCAGAGTAAGTGATGGTCTGTGGTGCCATGTCAGCTGCTGGTGTTGGTCCACTGTGTTTTATCATGGGCAGGGATAATGCAGCTAGCTATCAGGAAATTTTTTTGTATTAAAGACACTTTTCTTTTATTGGTCAGTTGAAATATGCAAATTTTTTTAGATAGGGGTTTTTGGTTTTTCTTTACTTTTTTGCCCAAATCATCAATATTAAAACAATAAAAGGCTTGAACTACTTGAGTTGTGTGTAATGAATCTAAAATATATGAAAGTCTAATGTTTTAAAAAAAAGAAAATCCAGACCAAATACCTAAGAACACCAATATTTCCTTTAAAGTCAAAATCAAAGTCAATTTTATTGTCAATTTCTTCACATGTACTTGACATACAAAGGAATCGAAATTGCGTTTCTCACTCTCCTATGCGTTTTACATGTACAACAACATCAAAGTGCAGATGCGCAAGACGAGACAATCCTAAACTACAATGGTAAAGTGCAGTAGCTTAAGGCTACTTTTGCCTAGTCTTACTAAACTAGAAACAAACAAACAGGTATGACAGGACAAGACATGAGTACCCCAAGACAAGACATGAGTAGTAGGTTGTGGAAAGACAAATTCAGCTATGTGCATTATGAGGTAGTTGTTGTTGTAATGTAATGGCTAGTGTAATAACAATATAAGTATAAATATAGCAGCAGCAAGTGTGTGCAAATTTATGCATGTGCAGAGTGTCAATTTAGGTGGGTGGGTGGGGGGAGACAGTCCAGTGACCTAGACTTGGTCTGCCAGCCTGGTGTTCCTTCTGGCTGGGGCTGAGGGTGAGAGGGAGGAGGGGAGAGAGTTCAGCAGTCCCGTGGGTGGGGAGGGGAGAGAGTTTAGCAGTCTCATGGCCTGGTGGAAGAAGCTGTTCGTGAGTCTGGTGGTGCGGGAATGGAGGCTCCTGTACCTCTTTCCAGAGGGCAGGAGGCTGAACAGACACAGGGTGTGTACAGGGTGACTTGTATCAGTGGCAATTGAGATAGCTTTGCCGCTGAGGCGGGTGGTGTAAAGATCTTGCAGGGAGGGGGCGCACTTGCCTGCTTCAGTTTACGCAGGAAGTAGAGACGCTGCTGTGCTTTCTTGGCCAGTGATGCGGTGTTGGTGGTCCAAGAGAGGTCATCACTGATGTGGGGTGTTGGGTGTGGCCTCTCTGGAAGCTGACAACAATCTCTTTGGTCTTGCTGATGTTTAGCAGGAGGTTGTTGTCTTTGCACCATCTGGTCAGAAGCTCTAGCTCTTTCCAGTAGTGGGTCTCGTCGCCGTTGAGGAGGGGGCTGAGCACACAGCCTTGTGGGGCCCCTGTGCTCAGGGTGATCCTGTCTGAGGTGTTGTTGCCGACGCGCACTGCTTGAGGCCACTGGCTGAGAAAATCCAGCAGCCAGTTGCAGAGTGAGGTGCTGAGGCCCAGTTTGTCCAGTTTGCAGATGAGTTGTTGTGGTATTATGGTCTTGAACACTGAGCTGAAGTCTATGGACAGCATTCTCCTATATGAATCTTTCTTGTCCAGGTGGGTGAGTGCTGGGTGGAGGGCAGAGCAAATTGCGTCGTCTGTGGATCACATTGCCCTGTAAGTGAACTGGTAAGGGTCCAGGCTGGGGGGCAGCTCAAAGCACTTCATGATAATGGATGTCAGTGCCACAGGACGATAGTCGTTGAAGCAGAATGGGGAGGATTTCTTTGGTACAGGAATGATGGTGGCAGTTTTGAAGCCTGAAGGCACAATGGCTTGCCTCAAGGAGGTGGTGAAGATGTCTGTAAAAACATCTGTCAGGTCCTCTGCACAGTCTTTCAGCACCCTACCAGAGATGTTGTCTGGACCCGCTGCTTTCCGGATGTTGACCGCAGAAAGTGTCCTCCTCACGCTGGTAGCAGAGAGGCACAGGGGCTGGTCGTGTAGAGGTGGTGGTGTTTTCTGTGGGTGCGTGATGTTCTGTTCCTCAAAACGTGCGAAGAAACTGTTTAGGCTGTTGAGCAGAGTGATGTCGCTCTCACAGCTTTGTGGTGTAGGTTTGTAATCTGTGATTGCCTGAATGCCCTGCCATAGGCTCTGGTTGTGCTGTTTGTTGTTCACTGATAGCCTGGTACAGTTCGTTCAGCGCCGCACTTCTGTTGCTGTTGTTAGTTGGGGGGATATAGATAGCAACCAGCAGGATCGATCTTATCTCCTTTGGCAAGTAGAAGGGGCGACATTTCATGATCATGAACTCCACCAGAGGTGAGCAGTGTCTGTATACTACAGTGGCGTTTCCCTCTACGAGAGCCCTGTCAGATCTGTAGCATGTTAGCTGCTCCAGTTGTATCGCGGAGTCCGGAATGTTATTATTAAGCCAAATTTCAGTGAAAACTAACACACAACAGTCACTCACTTTTTCGGTTTGCTGCAGTCGGATATCATCCATTATCCAGTGATCGTACATTTGCCAAAAGAATAGATGGTATGGCTGGGCGAGTTGGTTTAGCCTCTAGCCTAGCTTGGGCACCTCCGCACTTACCCCGCTTCCTCGTCCTGGCGCACCGCTTCCGACGACTCCTTTCCGGGGTAGGGGTCCAAAACTTGGCAAATCTTGCTTCTCCAGATGTGTAGAAGAACCTGTCGAGTGTACACATATTTTGATGTAGACTGACAGGAAAAACTTTTGGACAAACACTTGTTTGACGAACAAAACAACGCATTGTCGGGAGAGCTGCGTCTACACGCACCGCCATCCATTGTCCCTCACTAGCCACATAGGAACTTTTATTGTCTTTGGGGCCCGTTTGGTAAGCTTTAACTCAGTTATTCAACGATTGCTCTGGCACAACAAAGGCTTGATAACAAGTAATGTAAAAGTAATATCAGTTAACATGAATGTAACAGGGGGCGACACGGTGGAGCAGTGGGTAGCACTGTTGCCTCACAGCAAGAAGGTCGCAGGTTCAAGACCGCTTTGGGGCCTGGGTCTGGGACCTTTCTGTGTGGAGTTTGCATGTTCTCCCCGTGTCTGCGTGGGTTTTCACCGGGTACTCCGGCTTCCTCCCACAATACAAAACATGCTCAGGTTAATTGGCAAATCTAAATTGCCCATAGGTGTGAGTGTGTGTGTGAATGGTGTGTGAATGGTGTGTGTGCCCCACGATTGGCTGGCGACCATCTGGGGTGTATCCCCCTGCCTCTCGCCATAAATGCGCTGGGATAGGCTCCAGCAGACCCCTGCGACCCCGAAAGGGAATAAGCGGGATAGAAAATGGATGGATGGATGAATGTAACATAAGCATAACATAAGACTTACATAAATTAATGTAAACACAACATAAGTTAACCTAAGAATAACATAACATAAGCAGAACATAAGTTAATGTTACGGCAACATAAGATAACATTAGTGTAAGGTATAAGTAACATATGAGTAACATACACATAACACAAGCAATCCCACATTAGCTTTTCGCGCCTCTGGCTCTCAGTTTCATCATTTTTTCTTCTGACATGATTCCAAGATGCCATTTTTTCCCACTTCGTCAGATTTTAGCATCTCTGAGCCCCGGGTGAGTGAAGCTCAGCAGTCAAAAAGAAGGAATAACAGCTTCGAGTGTTTTCAGGCTGTGTCACGAGCTGATTGAAGCTCTAGGAGAGGACTCCAGCTTTTTTTTTTCTTTTCAGTGGTGGTGGATTTACTGAGCTGTTGTTTTGCCCCGAGGATAAAACTCTGTGGAACGTGTTTACGGTATCAAAGACGGAATCATGGATTCAGACCGCTGAAGCTTATGAATTCTTCTCCTCATTGGTTTTCTGTGGGGAACAGATAACATCAGCGATGCAGTGTAGTGTAGTAGTGAGGAGAGAAAAAAAACACAATTACAACCTGAATTTTTCCATCTTATTAATGTTGAACATATATAACTCAGAGCAGAACATTCTTACAGAAGTTTTAATGTTTTAATATATAGTTTTTTTTACATGACTTGGTTCCATTATCAATAAATACAGTAAGTACAAATGCAAAAGACATTATCGAGAGTATTTGGGGCTCAAGGGGTTCCACAATGTTCTGTGCTTGGACCAATACTTTTCACTCTCTATATACTCCCATTTAGTAAAATCATTAGGAAACACTCTATTAATTTCCACTGTTATGCAGACGATACACAACTGTATCTATTAATTAAGCCGAATGAAACCAATCAATTAGCTAAACTTCGAGCTTGTCTTAAGGATATAAAATCCTGGATGACCTGCAATTTTCTTCTACTAAATTCAGACAAAACAGAAATCATTGTACTTGGGCCCGAAATCCTGAGGAACTCAATATCCAGTGATAAAGCTATCCTGGATGACATCTCCCTGGCCTCTAGCTCCACTGTGAAAAACCTGGGAGTAATTTTCGACCAAGACTTGTCATTCTCTGCCCACATTAAACATGTTTCTAGGACTGCCTTCATTTACCTGCACAACATAGCAAAGGTCAGACACTTCCTGTCTCTGAAAGATGCGGAAAAACGTATCCATGCATTTTTTACTTTCAGGCTTGACTACTGCAATTCTTTACTGTCTGGTTGCACCAAAAGTTCTCTAAGGACTCTCCAGCTGATCCAGAATGCAGCTGCACATTTATTAACTGGCACTAGAACAAGGGAGCATATCTCACCTGTATTAGCCTCTCTACACTGGCTTCCAGTGAAATCTCGAATAGAATTCAAAATCCTGCTCCTCACCGACAAAGTGCTCAACGGTCAGGTGTCATCCTACCTTAGGAATCTGTTAGTCTCATATCAACCATTGAGAGGATTGCGTTCCCAATATACAGGCTTATTGAAGGTTCCCAGATTTTCTAAAATTAAAACGAGAGGCAGAGCCTTCAACTTCCAGGCTCCTCTCCTGTGGAATCGACTTCCAGTTTCAGTCCAGGGGGCAGACACCCTTCCTATATTGAAGAATAGGTTAAAAACTTTCCTGTACGAAGAAGCGTATAGTTAGGGCGGGCCCTGGCTAGCCTAGTCATAGTTATGCTCTGATAGGTTGGTCCGCTGGGTCCTCATGAGATGCTCTGAGCTTCTTTTTCTTCTTTTTCTTCTTCCATGTGTGATACTGATGATCCACTCTTGTACTTATAAATCTGCTGTGTTCCCGGAGACCTGCCCTGTGTTTTCTCATTCACAGAGCATGCTGCAGTGCAGCCACTGAGGGATCTATGGATGTTGGAGGGTCTGATGCTGTCCTGGTTCACCTGGACGCTGTGATGGATCCTGCGCCTCATCCTCCACTTACACCTAAATTCATTCCATTTCTGTTTGTCTGCTTGTAATGTCCAATTTTCCCTGTATTGTTTCCACCTGCACACATCGTCTACTGCAGCCTGTCCATCCTGGAAGAAGGATTGTGTCTCCCTGTTTCTCTCTCTAAAGGTTCTTCCATTTTTTCCCCGTTAAAGGGGTTTTTAGGGAGTTCTACCTCGTACGATGTCAGGGTCTAAGGACAAGGGAGGTTGTGTTGCTTTTGTACTAACTGTAAAGCCTGTTGGGGCAAATCTGTGATTTGTGATTCTGGGCCATACAAATAAATGTAATTGAATTGAATTGAATTTGGCCTTCTGATGGATCCTACAGGACTTTACTTCAGAATAAATATTCATCAGACAGAAGATCCAGATGGACATGATAGTTTTTTACATTTCTGCAGATATATTGAATTTCAATGTTTTACGTATGGATCATATAAAAAAAAATGTATGTGCATTTATTTACAAATCCTGTTTTAAGGTGATGCTATGATTTTGTTCATGTTAATGTTAGAAAAGATCATGTTTGGATTAAAATGATCATGCGACATGACAGGACAAACAATCAGGGAACAATTACAATTTGTCTTCTGCAGCTTTCCTATCCATTAAACAAAGCATTGATCCATCCACCAAAACCCCCTGCTACTGCTAAAAGAAGAGGAACTGAAGATAAACATGGATTCAATTACGCCACCACGCCTGAAACGTTGATGCAACATCTCCATGTTTGTAGTAACTGACTCAGCTTCCTCTTTAGACAGAAGCTTTGTATAAATAGTAACTGCAAATAACTTTATTTTGCATTGGAACAAACACATGTTTTTGTGTCTGTCAAAATACAGCTAACAAGCCAAGAATTTAAATAATTTCTTCCCAAAAAAAACATCTAAAGAGAATCAGATCAGTGGACACAACATTTTATATTAGCGTCAAGTGTTGTTTATGCAGAAACGTGCTGTTGCACAGCAGGTTTCTGTAAGATCAATAAGATAGGTATAATCATATGCAAACACTTCCTGTCAGTTTGGTTTATTTGTTCCGGTAACAGACAGATCCCATCTTATCTTTTCATACTGTGTGTTCCATGTTTCTGCTGCCGACTCAACAAATTGTGTGAACTATTTAACGCGATGTTCCTTTACTTCAGGAGAGCAGAGCTCTAATAGCATTGTAAGATGGGCACCGACTTTGTCAGTGAAACATCACCTAACTGAAGCACGTCACATCGCGCTTTAATCCATCACCTGCCTGGCCTGTTATTCCAGGGCCTGTCAGCACTCGGCTCAGGTGTCAGGAGTCCTGCAGTCAGCACAGTGACTGGGAGGGTTTGAGGTTAACTTCGAGCGACAACGGCACAAGCTAACACACTAATGCCTCCGCCAGTGTTAACTTCTGTCCTGGTGACACGATTATGTCTATTTCTGGTCCCTTTCATTAGCATGTCACCACCACCTTAACTGTTTTGTCCTCCAAAAGAAGATGGACGTGTCATCATGAACACAGCAGCCACTGGAGTGTGTTTACAGCTCAGTAGGTGATCGCTGTGGTTTGGAATCACAAAAACCATGTCTGTGTGTGGTCATCAAAGGTTGTGCTCCATGTATTTATATATATATATATATATATATATATATATATATATATATATATATATATATATATATATATATATATATATATATATATATATATATATACACCCTCAAAAGCAAAATGGCACCGCTCAGATCTTAATTTCTAATAGGCTAAATATAACTTCCATAAAAACAATACTCAAGTAACGATATTAAATTAGTTTATTTTCAGATGAGGTTAGACATTACTTACTGTAAATAATTAATAAGAGATTTTTAGTGAGTCACACACACACACACACACACACACACACACACACACACACACACACACACACACACACAGGGATTCCATCTCCAAATGTCAAGAGTTTGTGAGATAAATGTCAACCAGCTGAGGGAGGAGGAAGAATCAAAGAGCTGTTTAGCTGCAGCCGATACGACGTGTATCAGAAACCACTGAGCTGACAAAGACTTCAGAAGAAAAAGCCGTGAAAGGGGACACGTCAGGAACCTCCAAAGTCTTTGATTATTCAAGTTTTCAGCGTCTGATCTTTAAAAGGGTCCAGTGTCTGACTGGATGGCATCAAACATCTCTGCAGGTGTCAAACAATCAGGACATCTTTGGATTTATTATTCTGTCTCATTAAAAAAAACATCAGTCAGTGTCTATTCTTTAACAGTTTTCAGTGAGTTATGGGTGACAGTTTAATTAAAAGTATGATGGACATTAGTCCACTTCACCATAATGCCACATCATTTTTTTTAGCATTTAAAAGTTCATATCTACACTTTTCCTGGTTTTATGTGAAGTTTTGATCAATGAGAAATATATATGGGTTCAAGAACCAAAAATCATCTCCTCTCTCAAGCTTCAGCTCTGCAGCTGTAGAAAGATCAGCTCATTTGTGTCTATCTCATTAACACTAACAAGCCTCTTCCTGGTAGGCAGTGATTGCATAAGGGTGAAATCTTCACAGAAGTCCCGTCAGCTGCTTTTATGGCTCAGCTTTACCTTTCTGCCACAGTAATTAAAATAATAATAATTAAAGCTGCAGCCAGTGATGCATCAAGGAGTGATTCATCTTTGAATTTTCACACCTTTTGCACAGGGCGTATGGGTGTAGGTCATATTCTGTGTCACTAGACAGCAGTAGAGGACATCCGCTGATCACATCTCATGTTGCATATGATGTGTAAAAGAATTCATATTAATCAGATGATATCTGCCACATTGCAGCTGCTTCCTGTTCCCAGCAGGTGGCACTATGACTCAATCTGGTTGTGTATGTGCTCAGTCACTAATGAACAGGAGATGCTGCTAAAGTTAAACAACTTCCGGTTTTGTGGTGAGATGTGGAAATTCACGAAGGCGTCACGGTAACCAGGATTAACTTAGAAAAGGGCATTTGATAACTTTTCATCTCCAACATGTCAAGATGATTCAGAGGAACTTGAAGTGTGATAAAATCCCTACGACTGGTTTCTTTAAATATGACGTGTGAAAATTGTGAAAAATCAATCACTTGATTCAAAATGACCGACCTCCTCTTGGTGTTTTTGTTGGTCCAAGAGCATCTTGACATAAGTATGTGCAGTGAATTTCATCTGTCTATGTCAATCTGGACTGAGGGGCTCAATCTTTTTAACTTTTCAGGAGGCTACAGAGACATTTAGCCACGAACATTAATGTCAGACATAAAATATACATTTTTCAACTGCTGTGACTTGTGTGTACGATTTTTTGAATCTCCAGTTGGGGGAACCAGTGAAAAATAAACATAAATAACATCACCTACAAATTTATCCTCCTGTATATGGTAATAATTACATTAACATGATTAATTACCCTTCAATTTATAAAAGAGTAGCGATGATATAAGACAAAACATTGTGTACAGTAATCTAATGGCGGGATCGGTCCCTTTAGGGGGGCGATTCTCACCTAGATACAGATACAATAGAACAGAATCTTCTTTCTGTCCTGTGGAAACTTTGGTAAAACAGTAAAATGAAGCAGTGTCTGTTTTCATCCTTTATTGATGTGCAAAAACACTTTGGCCATACTGATGGCCCACTTGATGTGGCCTAAGAGAGTGAAAACAGCTCAACTCTGCCCCCTAAGGTAAGAGATACAGTAACTGATCATCTGTCTGTGTTTTCCTGTTCCTATATCCAGTCCTGCTTGTCTGAAACCACCTGTAATTTTATTCCTGTGTCTTGTCAGTGATCAACAAACTATTTGGATCCTTCAAACTGAAGCTGCAGGTTTTGACCAGTTTCCCCTTATCAAGTAAAAACAAAATGCCAAAGATGCTTTGTCGGCTTGGAATGCTTTTACTGTCTGAGCTTTTAGCTTCAAATTTGAAATTTGTGCCTTTAGGCTGCTGCTGTTTTCGCTACAAGTTTTCTGATAAAAGTGAAAGCACTGAAAACAAGAGACAAAGATGTTACTGAAAGGCCTTTTAACAACAGACAGAAAGTCTATCTAGAAGGCAAGGAACGCCTGAGACTCATGCATCTCTCTGACTGTCAGATCAACCTTGGGTGCTTGGATACTAGCTGCATCTGTTAGACGTTATCCTGTCTCCTGCCAGAGTTTGAAGCTCCACATCATGGCTCCTCCTCACGTTGCTTCCCAATGTCTACAATTCCCCCTTTTGATTATTAATCATCAAAGTCACATTTTAATAATCTAACACTTTAATTCACATAGAATTTGAAATGTATCACCAGGACAGTCATATAAAAGTTCACAAGAGAAGAAATAAAACAATAGTAATAATTACAATAATGAAGATAAGCATAAAAACAATCAAAAGGGAAAAAAGAAAAGAAGTACTATTTACAAATCAGAGTCTGAGTTTGATTAGTGATCAGAATGTGGAATGAGGTTGCTCTGTTTGGAGCAGCAGGTTCCCATCATATGGATTGCAGGGGTATCTGCCTTTGCACATGTCATATTTGAAGTCTTGCATGACCTGATCCTCAAACCTCAGTATACAGTCCTTCCTCCATCAGTCTTGGCAGGTTTTGGTAGGTGGAGGCTCATCATGCTCAGCATGATAGGGTCAGGATCAGGTGGTGCATTGTGGTCTGCTGAGGAAAGTTGAAATCAGAGCTATTCCTTGGGTCTTTTTTGTGTGTCTGTCGTCACGCTGTCTGTCTTTGCATCAACAGCTGAGTTCCTCTATTGTCTCTGGAACATTCCAAACAAACCACCGTGTTGTTTTTAAAGTGCTTTAAAAGTAAAGTTTGATTAATTCTACAGTTTCACCCAAACCCAGACGAAAATTTAGACTGAAAAACCCTTTAAAGAATGCAAAGAGACTTGCATAGATTCAAGAGGGGAGGGTGTAACCTAGGTTAAAATAACCATTATTAGATTTACAAGTAAAAAACATTAAAACATTTTGAATAAATATGTTACCATTTAAAACGTGATTTCATGATTTAGTTGCATAAATAGGATTAAAAATACATATTTTATTTTCATTAATTAGTATCACAGGAAGTTGCCAGAGCGAGTTGAAAAGACCAGTGAGTAAAATACAGCGTGAATGCAGGTTAAGGGATTTTCTTTTGATTTGAAAGTGTTTAAGTTCTATTCTGTCTACGGGGGTAGATTTTGGTTTTGTTGTTCATTGATTTTTGAAGTGAAAACCGTGTTCGTTGTCTTCGGAGCCACGCATGCTGCTGGCGGGCCACCCACATTGACAGAGGACGGTGGATCATCATCGTGTTCCATCCGAGGTGTTCGTTGATCTTCTGTGGAGGAAAGTACCCTAATTCATCTGTTGAGAGCTTGGATTGTGGATTGAGTTTGATACTCGTGCTTCAAGAGGATAAGTTGACTTGGATTTGCGGTAAGCGCGGACTCATTGCGAACAATTCTAAACACGTGGATTTCGCTGGACTATTATTTTGGTTGCAAGCACGTTTGGACTGAGTATACATTGCCTTCTGTGAACTATTTTGAACTGAACTGTAATTAACCTAATTCAACTGGATGTGTCAAATTGAATGTTGTGTTCAAACTTGATTGATGCTAGTCTAAACCTAGTAGCTCACTGGTTTAGCTTGTCAGGATAAGATCTAGAATTCCAAATAGGCCTATTGATAAAAGCACTTGCTGATATTAGAATTTAGATTATTTAATCTTAACCAAAAGACTAAGTGTTTATGTTGCCTGATCTAATTCTTTGCTAAAATAGAATTACCCTTATTAAAAGAAATAAGAATTTTAGGTTACAGCCAAAAGAAAATAAACTGGAGCTAAAAGTCTAAAAGAAAAGAGTTAACTCTAAACTAGAACTAAATAGAGTGCAAATACTCAATTGAGTTGTCACTAAGGAAGATTTAATAACACTATTGAATTTCAATTAATGTTGTCAGTGTAATTGTGTATGTCCTGGTACCACTGTATATAGTTTTCTAACTTTTCTACTTTTATAATACAAGCCGGCAGTTAAATAATGAATTTAAATCTTATTTGATGGCCTGTGGTGTCTTTGTTCTTTTGCCACTTTGCCAAGAACAGCAGTTCTGATCCCTGGGATAAAGAACTGGAAGCTGCAGCCACATCTCAACATCAGCATCTGTTCTCTCCGTCGTTAGGTGTCCACAGAGGAAGCTTCCGGCTTCACCAGGCTGCAGTCCATTCTTCATGTGTTTCCGCTGCAACAAACATGTGAAGCCTAGAAGGATGAAGTAATTAGTTTTTTCGTTAGTTAGCCAGGTTTTTAATTCACAAAGATAGACAGACACACAGGCAGGCAGGCAGGCAGGCAGACAAGACAGACAGACAGACAGACTTAGAGTCAGACAGACAGATTAGCATTCCATTTGTTTAATGCTAAAGGCTTGCAATATCAAATTTTCAACTTTCTTTATAAAGCATCTTGAGCAGCTTGTTTGGATCCAGACAAGCTCTTTGCAGCAGTGACGACCCGACTGACTGTACTGTTCCTGTTTTATGAGCTCTTGGATGGCCTTCACATTGTAACTTTTCTTGCTTCCAATAACAGCCTTCCAAGCCCTCTCAGTTTTTGTTGTATATACCAGTGTTGACTATCTTCTTATTTTTCCTAAACAGTCTGTAATCATACTGGAGTGTAAAGAGAATGGAGTGGAGTGTACTCATGTAAACGCTAGTTTTACCCAGTTTTGTACTCTCAGGTTTAAAGCTACACACATTGAAGTGCACCACATTGCTTCTTGAGAACAAACCATAGCAGTAAATCAAATGTGCAAACTCCTGTCCTTCAGATTTTTATGTGGTTGCTTCCGTGGGATGAGTTTTTCCCCTTTAAGTCCCCAAAACATGTGTTTGCACTGTTATGCTAAAGTTCGACTTTATTTTGTATTTAACCTACCTGTAGTCTCCTTTTTCTTTTGAGTTCTTTGGCAGATAGAATACCAGTATTTTAACATGTTAATTCAATGCTAAGAATAAAATATAGCAACTGGAAGGGGAGATGTCAATTTACCAGGGTAATTTCAGTCAAGATCGTGTTTTAAAATGTAATTAACTTGGAGTTATTGTTTAACTTTATTAAGATATAAGATGTATTGCTCCCCCTTTTGTGGCTTAATTTACCACTAATTAAATTAACCCTATTAAAATATAAGAAATATAAACCGAACAAACAATTAGTCTACCTGTTGCATGCAACACTCCATCTTAGTTTTTCTGTCCATGATTCTTCTTTTTCTCTCAGAGTTGCAGTGATGTCACCGACAAAAACTTTGGTTACACCTCCGGTACACTGTGTGTGTGCACACTTCCAGAAGTGTGTATCCGTGCAATACCACCTCTTGAGGTGCTGGTGAGCAAAAACGCCTGTACACACATATACTTACATCCTTTTCTTTCCTGTTTTAGTTAACTTATGTGCTAAGCAAAGAAAACACAAGAGTCATCAGGAGGGGCTTTTGAGCTCATTTTTGTTTAAAAAAAACTGATCCGCAGTTTTCTATGCTGACAAAAAACCATGATCCATCCAACCAGAAGGATAATTTTACTTCACTAAATTTTTTTAAATAAGATCAATTTATTTATATAACATGAATTTGGAGAAAGATTTGTGAATTACTGTTAGTTTCGGGATCTTATAAAACATGAGTCCTTCACTGTTGAGTTTTTGCTGCTCAGTTCTCTTACACATTTACATCATTCTCTATTTTGTGAGTTCTCAGCTACAGCTTCTTTCATCTTTTTAGATTTTCTCTCCTCTGTTATATTTCCACAGTTTATCTCTGCATCTTCTCAGCATCATTCAGCATCAAAAAGGTTGAATTTAAAGATTAAAGCAGCAGTTGATTTTAGCTTTGATCCCGGACTGCAGGAAAATCAAGAGTGAAGAGTCTGTTCACACACTCATCGACAACACGCCTCTGAGTCACTGCAGCAACTATAAATAAATGAATAAATCTCAGAGCAGACAGACAAACACCCGCCACCTTCCAGCAAAAAAGAAAACTTGGCTGTTTTAATGCTTCGTTGACTTCATTTGATGGCAGATTAAACTGAGTCAATTTTCTACTGAGGATCAGCACAGCACCGTGTCTGAGGATGTCATGTGACCCGTGTGACTTCTGCCTTTGCTCTCATTCATAGCAGGGAAACATGTTGGTGTTGCTGCCATTAGACCTCTTCATCATCATCTTACAAAAGAAGTGATGGATGATATAACCAGTTATAAAACCAGTCTTTTTTTTACTACACTAAACTATGATGATTGGACAATGTGTTGCCTATAATTTATTTACTTTTTATCTGAATAAATCACAACTTCAATCACTACATACTGTCCCCAATGTGTCCTTTTTTAAATACTGTTGATCAATTTCATTAATTGCTTTCATCTTAATGTTAAATATCCATTTGGTATATTAACTAATAGTGATGGACAGAATTCACAGTGTTCACGCACATCATTTAAGCAGATGTAAAGCTGAGGCTTCAGCAAAGTTATTATATCAAGTGGGTAGCTGACACTTAAAAATAAGAAAAAGATAAATTTAAAAAATAGACAATGAAATAGAAATATGGGATAAAAATAAAGACATCAAAAAAAAAACTTAAGAGACAGTAAGTAGGAAACATGAGAAATGAAAAGGAAAAGTTATGAAGATAAAAAAAAAAAATGTATGAGAAAAAAACAAAATTATGACAGCAACTCGTCCTCCTTCCAGCTTCAGTTTAAGCCTGTTTGGATCCACCTCAGTCACATGTACAGTGGCTTGCGAAACTTTGTGACCTTTTGCCACATTTCAGGCTTCAAACATAAAGATATAAAACTGTAATTTCTTGTGAAGAATCAACAACAAGTGGTTCACAATCATGAAGTGGAACACACTTTATTGGATATTTTAAACTTTTTTAACAAATAAAAAACGAAAAATTGGGCGTGCAAAATCATTTAACCCCTTTACTTTCAGTGCGATAAACTCTGTCCAGAAGTTCAGTGAGGATCTCTGAATGATTCAATGTTGACCTAAATGACTAATGATGATAAATGGAATCCACCTGTGTGTAATCAAGTCTCTGTATAAATGCACCTGCACTGTGATAGTCTCAGAGGTCTGTTTAAAGTGCAGAGAGCATCATGAAGAACAAGGAACACACCAGGCAGGTCCAAGATACTGTTGTGGAGAAGTTTAAAGCTGGATTTGGATACAAAAAGATTTCCCAAGCTTTAAACATCCCAAGGAGCACTATGCATGCAATAATATTGAAATGGAAGGAGTATCAGACCATTGTAAATCTACCAAGATCTGGCCGTCCCCCTAAACTTTCAGCTCATACAAGGAGAAGACTGATCAGAGATGCAGCCAAGAGGCCCATGATCACTCTGGATGAACTGCAGAGGTCTACAGCTGAGGTGGGAGAATCTGTCCATAGGACAACAATCAGTCGTATACTGCACAAATCTGGCCTTTATAGAAGAGTGGCAAGAAGGAAGCCATTTCTTAAAGATATCCATAAAAAGTGTCGTTTAAAGTTTGCCACAAGCCACCTGGGAGACACACCAAACGTGGAAAAAGGTGCTCTGGTCAGATGAGACCAAAATCGAACTTTTTGGCAACAATGCAAGACGTTATGTCTGGCGTAAAAGCAGCAAAGCTCATCACCCTCAACACACCATCCCCACTGTCAAACATGGTGGTGATCCTGTATGACAAGAAGATCTACATCTTCTCGACACCACGGAATGCTGAAGAATTCTACAAAACCCTCCCACAACAAGCAGCAGCGACAGAGGAACCAAGTGAGTGAGACGTAATGAATATGTCTCTGATGCTGCCTGCGATGACGGAATGAAAGTAGCCTAGCCTACTTTAGATGACTGTACTAAGCGAATCAAAGCAGATGACATTCAGATGGTAGTTTTGTGTTGTTCAAGGTTACACTTCACCTTATTTGAACTTTTATATGTTGAACGCTAATTATAAGCAATATTAATTTTTATAAGGGTTACAATTATTACCAAGTTATTGCCACGGTTGACGGATACTGTTGGAGTGCTATTTGTTATGTTCACGTGTATTAGTTGCTCCTCAGACTGTGGATCAACATCCTTCAATCCCACTTTGATTTAAAGGGAGGGATAGGTATTTCAGAAAGTAAATGCCAGTGTTCAGTAAGGGGTTGTTCAAATTAGGTTTAATGTTATGTGTGTGTGTGTGCGTGTGTGCATGAATGTATATGTAAACTTGCAGCATCTCTGTAATAAGGTTTCTTCAGTTTCAATATTAATATTCCAGACATACCTGAACAATGTAAAAATTGTGTATGGATAATAGTGATGCACGATATATCGGCCAACCGATATATATATCGGCCGATATGTCACGTTTTTTAACTTATCGGTATCGGTCCGATGTCAGCAAATTCTGGCCGATATGTCAACAATTGGCAGAGTTAAACCGCTACAGTTAGTTGGGTCACTGTCTGCGTGTCTCTCGGCGACGGGCTAAGCTAGATGGTCCTAGCGGGCTCCTCCGTCACATCGCATCGCCCGAAAAGACAAAAGAAATGCACGGAAAGTTGCTCCGGGGTGTCGGACGCCGTCCTGCCGCCTTCTCGTCGGCGGCCGCGACGGAGGCGGAGGAGGCCGCTGTCTTTTCGGGCGATGCGATGTGACGGAGGAGCCCGCTAGGACCAGCTAGTTTAGCGCGTCGCCGAGAGACACGCAGACAGTGACACAACTAACTGTAGCGGTTTCTTCTAGCGGGCTCCTCCGTCACATCGCATCGCCCGAAAAGACAAAAAAATGCGCGGAACGTTGCTCCGGGGTGTCGGACGCCGTCCTGCCGCCTTCTCATCGCCGGAGGCCGCCTCCTCCGCCTCCGCCGACGTCGCCGCCTTCGCGGAGCTCCATCGGGTCCGCTCCGCCGTACTTCCTCTAACCACATGACAGAGTTTTACAGTGAGCCTTCCTTCAAATAAAGAGCACTGTTGTGCTTTTCAAATGCACAGTGTCTTTTCTGGTCTGTACTAAATTTGTGACACTACAGAAAACTTTTTCTCTACATATATCGATATCGGCAAATATCGATATCGGCAGTGACTGCCGATATGTATATCGGATATCGATATCGGCCAAAATTTTCACATCGGTGCATCCTTAATGGATAACATTGAACAAGAAAATAGCTTGCTAGCTAATATTACAAATTGGAATGTTAAGGGCTTGGGGAAAATTGCTAAAATAAAACAAGTATTGAACAGGATAAAAGATTTAAAATCAAAGTTATCTTCATACAAGAATCACATATGACCACAACAGATGTTCCAAGATTACCAAAAGATGGCCTGGTCAGGTTTTTCATGCCTCCCTCAATAGTCAGGCTAGAGGGGTGGCTATTCTTATACACAAATTGATACCATTTCAATCCATAAAAGTCATCAAGGATCCATATGGGAGATATATTATAGTTCAAGGAAATATTCTGTCACAAAAAATAAATCTTATAAATATACCCAATATAATAGCCCGTCCTTTTTTGAAAATCTATTCTTAACCATATCTGCTCTGGAGGGCCTGTACATTATAGGAGGAGACTTTAATTGTACCCTAGATCCAGCTTTGGATAGATCTACTAAGTTGGAAAACACCCATATAAAAACTAGAAAAATACTTCATAAATATATACATGATCTTAGATTGTATGATATCTGAAGAATTAAAAACCCCAGTAAATGTGAATATTCATGCTATTCTAGTTCATATAAAAGTCATTCTAGAATTTATTATTTTTTAATATCTGAAGAGTTGCAGCCTCAGGTAAAAAATGCTGGTATAACAGCATTATAATTAGTGACCATGCAGCAGTGTCTATGGAAATTCAATTGGATAAGATTGGGCACTGTCCAAGAAGATGGAGATTACAATCATTTTTGTTAAAGGATCCAAACTTTGTCAATGTTATAGGAAATTCTATAGACATGTATTTTGAATTAAATAAGAATGGAAAAAACAGCTTGTATTAGATGGGAAGCTTTCAAAGCCTACATAAGGGGGGAAATTATAAGATACACCAGTAACAAAAATAATCACTATAATCAAGAAATACAGTTATTAGAAAAGCAAATCAAAAGCATAGAGAGTGGATTCTATCAAAACAATGATCCCAAAAAATTACAAAATCTGACTTATGAGAGCTAAATATGATAAATTGACTGCTGAAAGAGTAGCTAGCAGTTTAATGTGGAATAAGCAAGCATAATATGATCAAGGTGGAAAAGCAGGTAAGCTCCTGGCCTGGCAGATTAAGAAAACACAGGCTGAAAGGGCAATTCGTAGCATAAAGTCAAAAACAGGTAATTTAACATTAGACCCCAAAGAGATAAATGATAACTTTAGAGAGTTCTATGAGCTGTTATATAAATCTGAATACAATGGAAATGAAGAGGCTCAAAACACTTTTCTTGACCCGTTACAACTCCAGACATTATCAGAGGAAGATAAAGCAATGCTTGATAATCCACTGACAATAAAGGATCTTGTAGATGCTATAGGAGATATGAATAGTGGTAAAGCACCTGGGCCAGATGGGCTGCCTATAGAATTTTATAAAGAATTTAAAAATAGATTAGTACAGCCACTATTAGATATGTATAATGAATCATATGAACAAGGTATACTTCCAAATTCATGGAGAATAGCCACTATATCTATTTTATTAAAACCAAATAAATGTCCAACTGAATGTTCTTCCTATAGGGGAATTAGTCTCATGGGATGTGATACCAAGATATTATGTAAGGCTCCTGCGAGAAGACTAGACAAATATTTACCTAAATTGATAACTGATGACCAACAAGGTTTTGTGAGAAATGGATAAGGTTATCACAATATCAGACGGGTTTTAAATATATTATATGAGAAACATAACACTAAAGATACAGCAATGTTGGCCCTAGATGCACGTCAAGCATTTGACAGAATAGAATGGAACTATCTCCTGGAATTACTTCCAAGATATGGATTGGGTGATTCATTTATCCAATGGATTTGACTATAATATACAAATCCTACAGCACAAATTTTATCCAATAATAATATTTCCAAACCTTTTAACTTACAGGGATCAACACCATTTACAACAACTACAGAGGGTTTTAAATACTTAAGTGTTAAAATTACGCCAGAAATTAACAAAATTATACCATCAAACTGAGATCCCCTGGTAGATGAAGTCACCAAAATATTAGACGGTGGTCTTCTTTACCCATATCCATGGTGGGACGAATAAATGCTATAAAAATGACAATTTTGCCAAAATTCCTGTATTTTTTCCAAACACTTCCCCTGCCAGTACCAGCAACATTCTTTGATCATTTAGCCAAGTTGTTCAGTCAGTTTATCTGGAACAATAGGAAAGCAAGACTTCGCCTAAAATTGCTATACAGTGGGGAAAATAAGTATTTGCTATTTCTCCCACTTAGAAATCATGGAGGGGTCTGAAATTTTCATCGTAGGTGCATGTCCACTGTGAGACAGATAAACTAAAAAGAAAAATCCAGAAATCACAATGCATGATTTTTTAATGATTTATTTGTGTGATATAGCGGCAAATAAGTATTTGAACACCTGTGTGTCATCTAGAATTCTGACCCTGAAGGACCTGTTAGTCCGCCCATTAGAAGTCCACCTGCACTCCATGTATCATCCTTAATCAGATGCACCTGTTTGAAGTTGTTAGCTGCATAAAGACACCTGTCCACCCCATACAATCAGCAAGACTTTAACTTGTAACATGGCGAAGACCAAAGAGCTGTCCAACGACACAAGAGAGAAAATTGTACACCTCCACAAGGCTGGAAAGGGCTATGGAGCAATTGCCAAGCAGCTTGGTGAAAAAAGGTCCACTGTTGGAGCAATCATTAGAAAATGGAAGAAGCTAAACATGACGGTCAATCTCAATCGGAGTGGAGCCCCATGCAAGATATCACCTCGTGGGGTCTCAATGATTCTAAGAAAGGTGAGGAATCAGCCTGGAACTACACGACAGGAGTTGGTCAATGACCTGAAAAAAACTGGGACCAACGTTTCCAAGGTTACTGTAGGTAATACACTAAGACGTCATGATTTGAAATCATGCATGGCACGAAAGGTTCCCCTGCTTAAATCAGCACATGTCAAGGCCCGTCTTAAGTTTGCATATGACCATTTGGATGATACAGAGGAGTGATTGGAGAAAGTTTTGTGGTCAGATAAGGCCAAAATAGAACTTTTTGGTCATAATTCCACTGAGCGTGTTTGGAGGAAGAAGAATGAAGAGTACAATCCGAAGAATACCATCCCTACTGTAAAGCATCGGGGTGGTAGCATCATGCTTTGGGGGTGTTTTTCTGCACATGGGACAGGACGAGTGCACTACATTAAAGAGAGGATGACTGGGGCCGTGTATTGTGAGATTTTGGGGAACAACCTCCTTCCCTCAGTCAGAGCATTGAAGATGGGTCATGGCTGGGTCTTCCAACACGACAACGACCCAAAGCACACAGCCAGGAAAAACAAGGACTGGCTCCGTAAGAAGCATATCAAGGTTCTAGCATGGCCCAGCCAGTCTCCAGACCTGAACCCAGTCGGAAATCTTTGAGGGAGCTCAAACTCCGTGTTTCTCAGCGACAGCCCAGAAACCTGACTGATCTAGAGAAGATCTGTGTGGAGGAACGGGCCAGGATCCCTCCTGCAGTATGTGCAAACCTGGTGAAAAACTACAGGAAACGTTTGACCTCTGTAATAGCAAACAAAGGCTACTGTACCAAATATTAACATTCATTTTCTCAGGTGTTCAAATACTTATTTGCCGCTATATCACACAAATAAATGAATGTGAATTGTGAATTTCCCCACTGTGGGACAATAAAGGAGCTATCTAATCTATCTAATCTAAATCATTAAAAAATCATGCATTGTGATTTCTGGATTTTTCTTTTTAGTTTATCTCTCTCACAGTGGACATGCACCTACGATGAAAATTTCAGACCCCTCCATGATTTCTATAGCGGTGTTCAAATACTTATTTTCCCCACTGTACGAGCCTTATGAAAGAGGGGGTCTTCAAGTCCCAAATCTTAAGTGGTACTATATTGCTGCTCAGCTGACATCTGACAAACATTATTTTAGTACCTCACCCCCAGCTTGGGTAAGCATTGAACAAGAATCTGTTCCAGAGCTGTCCCTACACAGTTATCTGTATTCTTCAGATGAAAAAAGACTCAAAAAACATACAAAAAAGCCCTTCCTAAAAAACACAATTTTAGTTTGGCATGCTGCACACAAACATATGGGAACTTCCCTTGTACTTTCTCAGTTCACCCCTATTTGGGGTAATGAGCAATTTACACCTGGTGGTAAAGATGGGGGTTTAAATTATGGCATGCGAAAGGCATTCAGAGAGTGCTGGATTTATATACAGATGGAGTGTTACCCACCTTCAATCAGTTATGTGAAAAATACCAAATTCCTTCAAACCACTTTTTTAAATATCTGCAATTGAAAAATTTCATTTCATCTAGATACAAGCAGATTACAAAGGTCCCACCATTATCAAAAATAGAAGAAGTTTTCCTTGGGCGTACGGGAAGGAAACACTTACTCTCTATTTATTATAATCTAATAATATCTACTTCTAAAGAATCAGCAATGGATAGATTAAACTCCTGGAGAGATGATATGCAAGTAGACATAACTGAAATGGAGTGGAATGAAGCCTGTTTAAAGGCGCAAACACAAACCATAAATGCAAGGTTTAAACTTCTCCAATATAATGGTTGATGAGGACATACATGACTCCTGTCAAACTTCATTATATGTCTAGTAACATTCCAGATACTTGTACAAAATGTCTAGATAACAAAGGCACTCTTCTTCACTGTTTATGGGAATGCCCAAAGATTCAGAAGTTTTGGAAGGATGTTATAAATTGTCTGTCAGAAGTGTTTTATGTTAATATACCACTAAATGCTAAGCTATGTGTACTTGGGATTTATCCATTGAACTTCATACAATGCATAGACAGACTAAGCTTCTGGACTTTGGACTTCTACAAGCCAGGAGAGTGATTGCACTTAATTGGAAGAGTGCAGATGCACCTTCCATGAAACAATGGATAAAGGAACTTTCAGAGTGCCTTGGACTGGAAAGACTAACATATATTGTTAAAGGAAAACAGAAAGAGTTTGTTAATCTCTGGGACCCATATATGAGCATTGTAGGATCTGGAATGTAAATTTATTTATTTATTTGCTTTTCTTTTGTATGTATATTGAAATGTTTTAAGGGTGACCCTTATTACATTTTATTTTATTTTATTTTTTTTTTTTCTCTCTGCTTCGATTTGGCAAACCTAGATTAGATTAGATTAGATAGCTCCTTTATTGTCCCACAGTGGGGAAATTCACTGTGCTACAGCAGCATTGAAAGAAGTTACAAAAAATTAAAAACATAAAAAAAAATTAAATTAAAAACAATATACAGATATATATAAATATAAATGTATTGCACTGTTTGGTTGTATACACAATGGCTATATATTAATATAGTGCAAGTTTGTGTGTGTGTGTGTGTGTGAGTGAGTGATTGTTGTTGGTTCTGTTTGTGATGTGTTGCAGTAGTGTAATTGCTCTGTAATACTAATAAAAACCAATAAACATATTTGGGGAAAAAAAAAAAAAATGGTGGTGGCAGCATCATGGTTTGGGCCTGCTTTTCTTCAGCAGGGACAGGGAAGATGGTTAAAATTGATGGGAAGATGGATGGAGCCAAATACAGGACCATTCTGAAAGAAAACCTGATGGAGTCCGCAAAAGACCTGAGACTGGGACGGAGATTTGTCTTCCAACAAGACAATGATCCAAAATATAAAGCAAAAGCTACAATGGCATGGTTCACCAAAAAACATATCAAGGTGTTAGAATGGCCAAGTCAAAGTCCAGACCTCAATCCAATTGAGAATCTGTGAAAAGAACTGAAAACTGCTGTTCACAAACACTCTCCATCCAACCTCACTGAGCTCGAGCTGTTTTGCAAGGAGGAATGGGCAAAAATATCAGTTTCTTGATGTGCAAAACTGATAGAGACATACCCCAAGGGACTTGCAGCTGTAATCGCAGCAAAAGGTGGCGCTACAAAGTATTAACTCAATGGGGCTGAATGATTTTGCACGCCCAATTTTTCGTTTTTTTATTTGTTAAAAAAGTTTAAAAAATCCAATAAAGTGTGTTCTACTACATGATTGTGTCCCACTTGTTGTTGATTCTTCACAAGAAATTACAGTTTTATATCTTTATGTTTGAAGCCTGAAATGTGGCAAAAGGTCACAAAGTTCAAGGGGGCCACATAGTTTCGCAAGCCACTGTAGATGTTCCTGCATTAAAGTAACGCTACACTTGCCATCTGTAGCCCCAAAGCCTTTAATCACCCCTAAGTCCATTGGATTTGAACACAAACGTCCTCAAGAGCTTAAAAACCACAAACAAGCTGCAGCAACAGGACATTTACAAACACACACACATACACACAGACACACACACACACACACATGCTCCGAGGTGAAGCTGTTTGATGTTGACAGAAGATAGAACACACTGTTGTAATGTCTATCCAGATCACCACACCTGCTGAGCGAGGAGCATGTTTGACTCTGAGCTGAACTGTGAACGGATCCATGTGTCATGAAATCTAAGATAATCACCTGTACGGGGTCACGTCATGTGACCCTGGAAGCTGCTGTACTTCTTACTTGCACTCAGCATGGAACACGTTGCTGCTGCTGACATTGATCTGATCATTAGATGTCTTCATCATCAACCAAATCCACAGGAATTTCAAGTGAATATCTTTCAACATCACAGGGTTTAGAGCTAAAGTTGTGGTTGTGTTACTAGACTAAACTGTCAGAGAAAACATAAAAGTAGTGATCTATCTATTTCTATATGTGTGTTAGAATTTTACTTCTATCTTCTCAAAGTTTTGTCTTTTTATCATAATTTTTCATTTTTCAGGTTTGTTATATAATAATATATACAATATACTTATATTTATTATTTTTTCAGTTTTTACCAACTGTCACATAAATGTCTTTTTAGATAATCATGTTGACTTTTGTCGGGATTTTGTCTTTTTGCCCAAATGTTGTTCTCATTTCCTGATGTTTTCACTTGTTCATGTATTAATATGCTAGCTAGTGTGTGTAGGAATGCTGAGTCTATAATTAGCCGCCTCCCCCCGTTCCCCCCTGACTGAGCCTGTTCAGGCCGCAGACGTCGCACCGGAGCGGTGGGAGTTTCTGGATCTGTTCCGCTCTCACACACACTTCCGTCTTTGTCTGTCACCGTAAAGCAGGAAGCAGTGTAGTAACGTAGGGGTGAACCGCGAACTCTGCCGCCGTTTTTCCGCAGGTACGTCCGCTAACGCCTAGCTTTAACCCTGCCGTCAGCGCCTGACACTGAGCGGTGTCCCGGCTCCCCTGAGACGGTGACACTGCGGTTAATTCCCCCGCACGGGTCCGTGCCCGGTAGGGTCCCGGCCCACGGCTTTAGCCCGTTGGTGAGGCTCCGTGTGCTGTGTGTGTAGACGGTCTGAACTCACACGGCTGATTTATCGCCACAGAGACGCGAGTTCGATGTCCGGTGAAGCTTCGTTGAGGCTCAGTGACTGATCGGAGGCACCGGGACCGCAGCAGGACGTTAGCAGGATGCCAGCCGGTAAGCTAAGTTACCTGTGTTTTCGTTTGTGTGCGCGCGCACGCGTGTGACAACATGTAACCAACACCTTAAATGTGTAAGTGGTGCGTCCAATGGCACAGTTTTAGCTAATTATGACAACACGAGGAATGAAGTTTAAAAAAAAAAAAGGGCAGTGATGCGTTCATGGTCACAGCCTGTGTGTAGGATTTAAAGACCTTCTACCAATGCTCCAATACTATACCCATGAATAGTTTTGAGGTCCTTGTATTTAGAATATTTCTATGTGATAATTCAATCTACTACATAAAACAATCTATTGTAATATTCTCCTTATTTAAATGGTTGTTTTATTTTCTTTTTTAACATGAGTAATACACTTTGTAGATGAAAAATTTATTAAACAAATACACCAGCATATAATATACTTATCTACCCAAAGTATCTACAATTAGCTCTACACTGAGTAACTAAAAAAATACGGTATATAATATAAACATACATCTTTTTGTACCACTTTTATTATTATTTTTTGTTATTGATACTTGAAGGTCATGAAATGTGTGCCTTGACAACCGCTGTGTAATAATTCAAGATATAATGAAACTATTTGACATGTTGCAATGAAGTTGAGATTCATTATCCAGCAAGAGGGAAGAGACTGTGTTCATATATGTTTTATACACATTTTATAATCGTATAAAGCTTTCATTAAACATCTGTCCACCAATAGATGATTTGTTGATATTCTGGAATCCCCTGAGTTGTGAAGTTGTTCACCAAGTTGAAACAAAAAGGCATCACTGAGAGTTTGTTGAGTCCTGCCCTGAGAAGCTTATAAGAGTGTTGTATGTAAAAATATATTAGTATATAAACATTTATTTAAATAAATGTTTCAGACCATTTCGATAAGTGAAGTGACAACAAAACTAGTTGTTAATTTTAAATTTACTGTCATGTACAAACAAAGACAAACATAAATCATTCATGTGTGAGGAGTTGGAAAACAAAAAAACATTAAACTATTGTAAAAATGAATTGGTAGTAGTTACAATTATTAAAATGAAAGTATTTAAAGGCAGAGTCACTTGAATCTTTTTTAAATATTTTATCTTGTTCATGAATTTGGACCAAACTTTATTGTATCTTGTCACTAACATTTTATGTTTAATTTTTTTTTCCATCTTGTGGAAGGCATTGAATCAGTTTGCGCATGAAGATTTTTCATCAGGTCCTGAATTAAATATTAACAGCTGTGGTGCAGCTGTTGACATTCTGCTTGTTGTGCAGCTAACTGACCTTTTATTTAATCGGTCACCTAAACACAGCCGTTGTGAGGCTTGTATCACATCGAGGGACAGATTTTATGTTCCTGCAGTGTATGGAGGTGTTTTCCAGGCAGGGAGAAGTGGAGGAATGTTAGGAGAAGACCATAAATGAAGCTGCATAAACTTTCTGCGGCGTCCAGTCTGACAGTGTTTCTATTCTGGGAGCGTCGGTCTCTGTGTGACCTGACGTCTCCTACTGCTGCAGCTGCTGCTCTGGCAGGTAACCAGCTGCCCTTCCTGTACACTTTAATCCCTAGTGCTCACACACAGACACAGTGAGCTGAGGAAATCCCTATGGACAGTTTAGGACAGGGGGTGTCCAACACTGATCTGGAGAGCCACCATGAGCTGGGCTCTTGTTCCAATCATGCAGTCACACACCTGTTTCTTTGCTAAGGATCTTTGTTAGTATCAGAAACGGGTATGTTTCTGCTTGGATTGAACAAAAGCCTGCGGCTTTAGTGGCTCTCTTGGACCAGGGCTAAAGACTAGTGATGCACGATATATCGGCCAACCGATATATATCGGCCGATATTTCACGTTTTTTAACTTATCGGTATCGGTCCGATGTCAACAAATTCTGGCCGATATGTCAACAATGTGCAGAGTTAAACCTACAGTTAGTTGGGTCACTGTCTGCGTGTCTCTCGGCGACGCGCTAAGCTAGCTGGTCCTAGCGGGCTCCTCCGTCACATCGCATCGCCCGAAAAGACAAAAAAAATGCGCGGAACGTTGGTCCGGGGTGTCGGACGCCGTCCTGCCGCCTTCTCGTCGGCGGCCGCGGCGGAGGAGGCCGCTGTTTTCTTGGGCGATGCGATGTGACGGAGGAGCCGCTAGGACCAGCTAGCTTAGCTTAGCACGTCACCGAGAGACATGCAGACAGTGACCCAACTAACTGTAGCGGTTTCTCCTAGCGACTCCTCCGTCACATCGCATCGCCCGAAAAGACAAAAAAAATGCGCGGAACGTTGCTCCGGGGTGTCGGACGCCGTCCTGCCGCCTTCTCATCGCCGGCCGCCTCCTCCGCGGCCGTCGACGTCGCCGCCTTCGCGGAGCTCCATCGGGTCCGCTCCGCCGTACTTCCTCTAACCACATGACAGTTTTACAGTAAGCCTTCCTTTAAATAAAGAGCACTGTTGTGCTTTTCAAATGTACAGTGTTTTTCTGGTCTGTACTAAATTTGTGACAATACAGAAAACTTTTTCTCTACATATATCGATATCGGCAAATATCGGTATCGGCAGTGACTGCCGATATGTATATCGGATATCGATATCGGCCGAAATTTTCACATCGGTGCATCCCTACTAAAGACCAATGCTTTGGGACCTGAGGGGCAGGTGGACTCTGAATGGCTGTCCACTCCAACATAGGCATTTTTAAACCTTCTGTTTCTTTGCATTGTTTCATCCACAGGGAAATTCAGTTCAATTTCAGAAGGAAATGTGGACTGTAAAACTACAGTTTCTTCTTCTTCTTCTTCTTTCGGGTTTTAAGGCAGCTGGCATCCAAATAATGGCATTGCTGCCATCTTCAGGACTAGTACTATATCCTACTATATAATATCCATAGGACATATTGTCTTCCCCTCCTAATTGACCCTATATCTAAAATGCTTTTTCAGAGATTCCTCTCCCAAGCCAATGTCTTGCAAATGTCTGATCATCTAATGCATTAAAAAAAAAAAAAGTAAAATATGTATAGCAATTTCTTGTCAACGTTGTTTGACATCACACTGTGTGACAGTAAACAGGAAGTTGTATTCTTTCACTGGATGCATTTATTATAAGAAATTAATCTTGTAACTAATATGTATATAAAGTATAGTTCTTAGAATTCATTAATGATGGAGACTTGCGGAGCGCATTAGCCTTGTGATTGGCTGAAATGGTCTCACTCTTGGGAGCGCTAGTGCCACCTTCTGCTTTGGCATGTGGTCGGAAATATTTTCTTTGTCACACCAGTGGTGTCAACAGGATTTTTTTTTCCAGGGATGATAAAAGTTTGATTTTAAACACATACCTATGTTAGTCTGAACCAGGCCTGAGAGAAGAATCTGTCTTCCTGCAGGCTCTAGCCTGTAATTACTCCCTGTGATAACTTGCTGATTAGATTAGTGATAATGTGACACTTTTATTACAACCCTGATGAGACACCATCTGTATGTTTGAATATATTAGAGATATAAACACATATACAGAAGGTGTGCTTTTTTGGCTTATTGTGATAACAAATTTAAAAAAAAAAGAGATGCCCAACTATACCTAAAAAAAAAAAAGTCACTGACGGTGCTGCAACATTCATCAAATTAACATCAACAGGTCAGAGACTTTTAACTTAATTACAACAGAAACTCTGAAAGGGATTAACAAATAAATACAGAGCTACAAGTACTATTACTTTCATCATCAATTTACTTGAATAATTGATAGCGGTAATTTATAGGGGGAAAGAAGTGAGAACAAAAGAAACCAGAAATATTCACTCCTGCTCTGTTGTGGTCTAGAGGCTCTTATTATCCTCAAAGTATTAACCACGTTAAGTCATTATGTGGGACAACCCGCTGTCAGTCACTCTGCTGCTGCTGCTTCTTCTCTCCGGCACAGGAGCTCAGGGTTGGATCTGCAGAGTCATGGCTAGAGTGAAAGGACTTTTTACACATATGTGTAAACATCCAGGTTCAACAGCTCATACAGTGACTCTGCAGAACCAGAGCTGTTGTTACACATTTGGCTCATGGCTAAAATGAAGCCAATTAAAATCTACTGATTGTGTCTTTCAACACTTAAAATGACAAATGTGATGGCAATGGGTCAAATCAGCTTTCAATAATTAACTCTGATTCCATGAGTGATTTGATAACATGTCAAAATCAGAAGGTTTGTGTCTCTCTGTGCTAAGCTCATGATGATCAAGATGTTGATTGCCCACTTTTGATTGTACCCAAAGTTTCTATTACTTCTATAAGTCCTTGAGAGCTACTAATGAAGGTCCGTAGCAATGGTTCTAGTGGTTCTGCCTGGTCAGAACAAAAACCTGCACCCACAGTGGCTCTATAGGGTCAGAGTTGGACACACCAGTTCTATGTAAATGAATACATCAATTACATGTGTCACGTTTTCCACTTGAAGTTTCATAAATATGAATGAATTTATGAGATTTTAGAAAAAGGGCAATTCTGTGTTTGATTGTTAGCAGTTGACGAAGCATGTCTGTGTTGGCGAAGCATGCCCGCCGGAGAGGTGTGTCTGAGTTTGACAGCAGGTGAAACGGTGTGTCTCAGCTTGATTGAAAACAGGTGAAGGGGCATGTCTGTTTGACAGCAGCTGGAAGGGCATGTCTGTTTGTTTGGTTGACAACAGCTGGAGGGGCATGTCTGAGTTTGAGTAACAGCAGTTGAAGGGGTACATCTATGTATGATTGACAGCAGCTGGAGTTTGAAGAAAACAAACTACCGTAGTTGCAATTGTGGACAGTGTCTCTTATTTTGAAGAAACCAGCTTTTAACGGGTCTGAAGGGAATCTGCAGGAATTTTTCCATGTTTAATGTGAGCCTTAAGTGTATTTATAGGCTATAAGATGCTGAGACTGTAGCATCAAGCTAATGTGTTGTTCAAAGTGTGTTGTGTTGGTCAGTGTGACCTTCTGTCTTTTGATGATAGAACACTTTATCACTTTATTCAATGATTTTGATTTTCTGTAAAATCAAAGGCTTCAGCAGAACTGCTGCTCTGATATTTAATATATAGATAATAACATATTTTAACATTGCCTTCTGTGTGAACCTGAGATTCTCCACATTTACATATCACAAAGTTGTGTCTGACCAGAAGAAGCTGTTACCCAGCATGCATCTCTCTCCCAGGTGGAGCTGAAGTGTTTGGGATGCAGGAGGAATCAAAGTGGATGGAACCTGGCATTGTTTTGAAGCTTTGCCTGCTAATTGTGTGTGTGCAGGCGGTGCTGGCGTCTCTCAGGACGCCTCCTCTCTTAGTTATTGGCTGTGATTTATATGCCAGTGGAAAACGGTTGGTTCTGCAAAGGAGGATTTGGCCTAAATATAACTTCAAAGGAAATGCACCCCCCTCTGTGTCCTCCACTGCTCACGTCTTTGAGACTGAAGCTTTCATCATCGCCTGCCTGTTGTGTAACGTTTAGCGGCTGCTATACTTTTCTGAAGGATTTTACTGTTTCTCCTGGTTTTGTATTTGCTTGTTTGCTTGAGTGTGTCCACATCATACAGGTGTTGTGGGGCCGAGCTCACCTGCCTGTTCAATGGAAAAATATGATACTATTATTGTGCAATTTTATAGATTTTCAATCTATTAATCAGTTAATTTAAATTGATTGTTGACTACTTTTTACGGGTTGTTTAATGGGTATATTTTTGCAATTCTTTGGGGGGAAATGTACATGTAAAACACATAGGATAGTGAGAAACGCAATTTCAATTCCTTTGTATGTCAAGTACATGTGAAGAAATTGACAATTAAATTGACTTTCATCTATATTCATATATTTTCAATACAGTAATAATAATAATAATTTCCTTTTATTCTTTTTTTCCTTTTTTTAATACAAATTTCCCAACATTTAGTTGTTTATATTTAAGCTAAACTTGCAGTGTGTCTAAGTATCTGCAATAATACACTGGTGTGAAAAAAGTGTTCACCCCCTTTCTTGATTTCTTATTTTTTTGTCACACTTTCAGATCATCAAATAAATTCAAATATTAGACAAAGACCCCACAAGTGAATATAAAATGCAGTTCTCAAAATAACATTTTTATTATTATTTATTAATATACTGCATGGCAGAGTTTCAAGATAAAAAGCACTGCTGAGCAAAGAACATCAAGACTCATCTTGATTTTGGAAAACAGAAAACAGAAAACATCATGATAATCCCAAGACTTTTGGGAGAATACTCTATGCTCGGACAAGACATAAGTTGAACTATTTGGAAGGTGTGTGTCACCACATTTCAGAAAAAAAACAAGAGTTATGCTGCTTCAGGACCTGGAAGATTTGTTGTGATAAATGGAACAATGAATTCTGCGGTCTACAAAAAAATACTGAAGGAAAATGTCTCGCTATCTGTTCGTGAACTCAAGCTGAAACCAACTTGTGTTCTGCAGCAGAACAATGATCGAAACACAGCAGCAAGTCCATCTCTGAATGGCTGAAGAAAAACAAAAAGGAAGACTTTGTGGCCTAGTGAAAGCGCTGACCTGAATCTTATTAAGATGCTGTGGCATGACGCACCTCAACCTCATAAAAATGAAACTAAACAATAAAAACAAAGTGGAAAAAAATAAATATAAAATTATATAAAATACAGACGCATTTCTAGTTTGAAGTAGGGAGCCTCCTCTCAGTGGTCATGTCTCCACTTCATAGGTTAATTCTGAACATCGTCAAATTACCAGTCAACAAACAAAACGGGTCAGTCATGTCATGTGAGATAAATGTTCACCAGCAGACCTTATTCCCAATGTTGTTTGTTTTCATCTCACATTTAGATGAAAGTGGAAATTTACACAATAGATTTACACTCAACTGTGCAGTTTCAGCAGATCTGCTGCTGCTGCTGCTGTTTCTGCTGCTTCTGTCTGCAGCCAACGGCGAGGGCAAACACTGCAAGGTGAGTGAGTGAGAGAGAGAGAGAGATCACTGAATAATCATGTTGTTTAAAAGAGAATATTCAATCATTGACTTTGCAGAATTTGTCGATCAGCTGTGAAACCTTTATACAAGCACGTTTCCTAGAGCAGCTCTACAGACTGAGAGCAGCACTCACACCATGAGGAGCTGCTCAATAAGAAAGAGGCTGAATACTCACTTTAGGTTTATATTGTTGAGCTGTTGAATCAGTGAATTTTTCTGGCTGAAAAAAAAGTGTGAAAGTGGCTGAAAGTGTGTTAATCTCTGATTTGTTATAATTTCTTCTTCTGATTGATTAACCCGCTGCTGCTGGAAAACGCTACTCTGAAGCTTATATTAAAACTTAAAATGATTTTTTTTATTGTAGCTTCTTTATTGGTATGTTTGTGCTAATGTAATGCTTATTCATTGCATTTCTGTTGTTCTGTTAGTAATATCAAATTTTCCCTGTATTGTTTCCACCTGCACACATCATCTACTGCACGCCTGTTCATCCTGGAAGAGGGATCCCTCCTCTGTTTCTTTTCCTAAGGGTTCTTCTGTTTTTGTCCCCCTGTTAAAGGGTTTTTTAGGGAGTTTTACCTTGTACAATGTGAGGGTCTAAGGACAGGGGTGTTGTGTTGCTTTTCTACAAACTGTAAAGCCCATTGGGGCAAATCTGTGATTTGTGATTATAGCCTATACAAATAAATGTAATTGAATTTAATTATTATTATTTATTATTTATTTATTCACTCTTTCATTGATACATCATGTATTTATTTAGCATTTTTTATTTATCTATCATGTTTTAATGATTTTTTTCTATTTCACTGATTTGTTTGTATTATCATTGCTTTATTATTTGTCATAGTATGTTATAGCATGACACCAAGATAAATACCTTATCAACTTTTCCACCATTTATGTGGGGTATGACCTTTACAGGACAATTGAAAAACAAACTCCAATCTTTTAGAGAGGTCAAGTAAAATTAAACAACTGAGATAATGAGGTTGCACACACCTGTCACCATTTAAAGAGCCTCTGATTAGCCCCAAATATAGTTCAATTGTTGTAGGAGGCTTTCTTGACATTTTGTAGCCAGTACAAGCCATGGTCCACAGGTTCAAAGAGATATATTGTTCAAATATATCAGTCAGGTGATTAAGTTGACCTGTCCAACTGCTCATTTATGCAAATTTCTAGTATGCCAATCACATGGCAGCAACGCAATGCAATCAGGCATGTAGACATGGTCAGGATGATCTGTTGCAGTTCAAACTGATGGGAAAGGATGGTGTTTAATTGACTTTTTATTTTACTTTAGCATGGTTGTTGGTGACATGCTGGTCTGAGTATTTCAGAAAGTGCTGATCTCCTGGGATTGTCACACACAACACCATCTCTAGGGTTTACAGAGAATGGCCAAAAAAAGAGAAAATATCCAGTGAGCGGCAGTTCTGTGGGTTAAAATTCCTTTTAGCTGATAGAAAAGCAAAAATAACTCGAAACACTGGTTACAACCAAGGTATGCAGAAGAGCATCTCTGAACACACAACACATCCAACCTGGAGGTGGATGGGCTACAGTAGTAGAAGACCACACTAGGTGCCACTCCTGTCAGATAAGAACAGGAAACTGAGGCTTTAATATACACAGGCCAGACAAAATTGAGAAAGAAAGAGAGAATACATAAAAGCATGGATCCATCATGTCTTGTATCATGTATATAATAATGCACCATGTCATAAAGCTTGAATCATCTCAGACATGTTTCTTAAACATGACCATGAGTTACTGTACCCAAATGCCCTCCACAGTCACCAACACAAGAGCACCTTTGGGATGTGGTAGAATGGTATATTCGCATCATGGATGAGCAGCTAAATCCAAATCTAGGTAACTGGTGATGCCATCATGTCAATATGGACCAAACTCTCTGAGGACTGTTTCCAGTACATTTTTCAATCCATGACAGAGGATTGAGCCAGTTCTGAAGGCTGAAGGGGTCCAAACCGATCATCGCAAGGTGTAATTAATAAATTGCCTGGTAGGTGTATGTTTTTTAATTATATACAAACTTTTACTTTAATCAAGCAATAGTAACAGTAACAGTTACAGCTGATTATTGTGTATCTGCCTCAACTCTGAAGCATGGACACAAGAATAGAAAAAAAAATCTAATAAATAGCAAGAAAAAGTATGCATAAGCAAAGCATATATACATACATGCATGCACGTACATACCTACATACATACACATACACACATATTTACATGTACACATACATAGCTAATGCATACTTAAGGTGGAGGATGTGTGTGTAATGAACGTGACGAGTAGAGGAAATGTGACTACAGTGAGTTATAAAGTCTTATTGCTGTCGAATGATCTGCGGAAGTGCTCCTTGCAGCGAGGGTGTTTGAGTCTCTGCCTGAAGGAGCTGCTCAGTGCACCCACCACCCCATGCAGAGGGTAATGGGGGTTGTCCATGATGGATTTGGCAACATCCTACTCTCTCCCACCACCACCACCGACTCCAGAGGGCATCCCGGTACAGAGCTAGACCTCCGCACCAATTTGTCAATTTTCCATCTGTCCCCGTCTGTGCATCCGCCCCCACAGCAGACCACTGCGTAGAAAAGGGCAGATGCTACGACGGAGTTGTAGAAGGTCTTTAACAGGGTCCTGCACACTCCAAAGGACCTTAGTCTCCTCAGCAGGTGAAGTCAACTCTGGCCCTTCTTGTACAGAACATTAATGTTGGTGGTTGGTCTCACACCAGCTGACAAAGTCATTGATGACCCCCCTGTACTCCTGGTCGTTCCCATCTGATACACACCCGATGATGGCCTTATCATTTGAGAACTTCTGTTGGTGGCAGTTGTCAGAGTTGTAGCTGAAGTCTGAGGTGTACAGACTAAACAGAAAAGGTGAGAGCACTGTACCCTGTTGTGCCCCCGTGCTGCAGACTACCACCTCAGACACACAGTCATAAAGCCGCACATACTGTGGTCTGTTGGTGAGGTAGTCGATGGTCCAGGCCGTCAGCTGTTCATCCACTCCGGCTCCCTCCAGCTTCCCTCTCAGCAGTGCAGGCTGGATGGTGTTAAAAGCACTGGAGAAGTCAAAAAAAATGTATCCTCACCGTGCTCGCCGCTTGTTCCAGGTGGGAGAGAGATCAGGGCAGCAGATAGATGACAGCGTCCACACCGATGCCAGGCCGGTAGGCGAACTGCAGAGGGTCCAGTGCTGAGCTCACCAGTGGGCAACGGTAGTGCAGGATGAGCCTCTCCAAGGTCTTCATCAGGTGGGAAGTCAGGGCTACAGGTCTGTAGTGGTTGGGCTCCCTGGGCCGTGCGAACTTTGGCACTGGAACCACGCAGGGAGTCTCCCACAGTTCAGGAACCCTCTCCAGGCTCAGACTCAGGTTAAAGATGTGCAGGACCACCTGACAAAGCTGGTCTGCACAGTCCCTGAGCAATCTGGAGCTGATTCCGTCTGGACCTGCTGCCTACCTGACCTTTGTCTTCTTTAGCTGACTTCCCACCTGATCAGCTGTGAGGCAGATCTGTGGCTGGTCTGGGGTGGGGGGTGGGTCTGGCTTTGCTGTGGGTAGGTGTAATGGGGGTGTGATGGGATGGTACGAGGGGAGTGCATGTGGCGACAGCACAGCGCCAGAAAAGGGGGGAGAGGGGGGAGACAGCATATGGAGAGGAGTTGGTGAAAGCTGAGGGGTGGGGGAGGTTGTTGGTCCAGAATCGAATCTATTAAAAAACATATTCAATTCATCCCCCCACCCCCGGTTGGTGGACACTGTTTCTCCTCCATTGTCCTTGAGGTGACCAGAGATCTTGTTCATGCTTCTCCAGACCTCTCGGACATTGTTTTCTTGGAGCTGCTCCTCCATCTTTCTCCTGAAACTCTCCTTGCCACTCCAGATTTTATATTTTAGGTCCTTTTGCACTGTCCTCAGTTCCACTTTGTCCCCCGACCAGAAGGCCCTCTTCTTTTCATTTAGCAGGGCCTTCAACTCTGGGGACACCCATCGTTTGTTGTTGGAGAACCACCATACCTTCTTAGTTGGCACAGTGTTCTCAATACAGAAGTTTATGTAGTCTGTGATGCAGTGGGTGAGGCCGTCAATGTCCATGTGGCCTGCAGAGTTCTTGCCAGTCTGTACATTCGAAACAGTCTCTTAGGACCTCACTGCAGTCCTCAGCCCACAGCCTGATCACCTTCTTGGTGGGAGGGGTCTTCCTCACTAAGGGGGTGTAGGTGGGTCGGAGGATGACCAGGTTGTGGTCTGAACAGCCAAGTGGGGGGAGGGGTGATGAGCCGTAAGCCTACTTTGTGTTGGCAAACAGCAAGTCCAGAGTTTGATTGTCCCTTGTATGGCAGTCAACATACTGGGTGAAGTTAGGGAGAGTGGTGGAGAGTGAGGCATGATGGAAGTCCCCAGAGATAATAATGAGGAACTCTGGATGTGCTGTCTGCAACTGAAAGATGGTGGTGTGGATGTCCTCGCAGGCTGCCGTGGCATCGGCCAATGATGGGATGTAAACTGTTAACACGATAACATGCAAGAACTCGCTAACCACTAACAGTTCAATGTCTTTTGTACAGCGCTGCTCCTTCACAGTAATATGTCCCGGGTTACACGATCTCTCATTCACATACTACACATCATCAATTGCCACAGAGGAAACGTCAATACAAATTGATTTTTGAAGATCATGAATAGATTCAGAATCATAGAGAATATGATTTCTGACTTAAATAATTTTTTCTCTCTTTCTTGTACTCTTGTATATTGTGCATCACACACGACTATTCAGCCTCACTTTCAACTTACTGCACCCAAGGCTGATTGTGCTGTTCTTTTGCAATATTCAGAAGATGTATTAGATTACTGAGTATTTGGTGCATCATTTAATTAAATAGACTATGGAATATACTGAAGTGATTTTATTTTTCTCCTGTTATGATTTTTTTTTCTTTTTTCAATAGCGTTGTACAGGTTATTGGTCTCATTGAAGGTAGAAAAAGTTTATACTGGTGTCATTTTACATCACAAAAATCTGGCATTTTAACAGGGTGTTTAAGACGTTTATATACACTATATTTCTGTAGCTGTAAATAAATTTCATCTGTTATGGGGATGTTTAAAGCAGCAATTCTCAAATATTTTGATGTCAGTGGACCTGAAACTGACTCAAATTTGACCATGGATCTGATTTCTTAAGGTATTACTTTTTAGATGTTTTATGAAAAATGTAGGATAATTTTCAACAGAAGCAAAGTGAACTAATTTTGTTTCCTCAATATATCCTTGTGGGGGACCGACGTGGCCTCTTAACAAAAGGGATCGTGGCAACCAGAAGGAGGCAGCGTAACTTACCTTATCATAAAAAACATTTATTGTCGGTGGTACACTTTTAAAAACACAAAAGGCACATGCTCACATCAGCATTGAGATCCACCTCTCAGCAGGTGGACCAAACAGGCAGTCCCACATGTCGCCTTTCCTGTCTTGCACGCAAACATGCCATTCAGTTCCCCCCTTATAAACAGGTGAGAAGGGGAGGGGTTATCACCTTCTCACACTTCCCTCCCCTTCTGGAGTGGGGTGGGACTGGGTGGTGAGACAAAAGTTTGTGAGCGTGGTCCGTCCCGGGGTTGCTTGACCACTCTCCGTCTCCGGTCGTAGCCCCACCATTGTTCTGCTGCGTCCCGCTGGCAACTCCCGCCGACAATTCCGCCGACACTCCACCACCGCCTCCCCCTTAGTACCACAGTCTGTCCGCTAGTTCCACCTCCTCTCTCCAGCTTCTCAGGTGGCGCCACCGATCCCACCGCTGCCACCAAATGTGGCCAACTGACGTGGCCTCCCAACAAAAAGGGATCGGAAACGGTCTTATCTGAGCCACAGTTGATTGACAGCTGCTTGGATATGATATATTTCATCGTAACCCATCAATATTCTGATTATTAATAAAGACCATCAGACAGATGTGGGTCTGTATATATATTAAAGATTAAGACTGATGCATGTCAAAGGGGACATGACAGAGATTTGAGTTTGATAATTTGCTGAAAGCACTTCAAAACCCACTCATTGGTTCATTGGTTCAATTTGTTCTGGTGATCTGAGCTGAAAGAATCATGTTTTTTATTTGGTTTTATAGTAATAATGACATAAACCGTCCTCATAATGAAAAAAAAAACACCTTTGTGGTGCAGCTGCAGCTTTGAATTAGATTATGTTTCTCTTTGTTTCTGTTGTGGTTTGAGGTTTCTCATGTAGACTCCAGATATTTCAATCAGTCTGAAGTTTCATTGACATTTGAAGTGGAATTTTTTTAATTTGCAGAAATTCCTCCGTTTCCATCTTTAATTCTCTTGTTTTTCCTCTGGTACATTAATTCAATTCAATTCAATTTATTTGTATAGCCCAGAATCACAAATCAGATTTGCCCCGAAGGGCTTTACATTGTGTACAAAAGCAACACAACATCCCCTGTCCTTAGACCCTCACATCGTACAAGGTAAAACTCCCTAAAAAACCCCTTTAACAGGGAGAAAAACGGAAGAACCCTCAGGAAGAGTAACAGAGGCGGAATCCCTCTTCCAGGACGGACAGGCGTGCAGTAGATGATGTGTGCAGGTGGAGAACATTACAGAGAAATTTGAATATTACAAACAAACAGAAATGTAATGAATGTTGGTAGAAGTGGAGGATGAGGAGCAGGATCCATCACAGCTTTCAGGTTTCACCAAGGCAGCCTCAGACCCTCCAACATCCGTAGATCCCTCAGTGGCTGCACTGCAGCATGCTCTGTGAACGAGAAAACACAGGGCAGGACTCTGAAACCACAGCAGATTTAAAAGTACAATAGTGGTTCATCAGTATCACAGATAGAAGAAGAAAAAGAAGCCCAGGGCATCTCATGAGGACCCGGCAGACTATCCTATCGCAGCATAACTATAACTAGGCCAGCCAGGGCCGGCCCTAACTATATGCTTCATCGAACAGGAAAGTTTTTAACCTATTCTTAAATATAGGAAGGGTGTCTGCCCCCCGGACTGAGACTGGAAGACGGTTCCACAGGAGAGGAGCCTGGAAGTTGAAGGCTCTGCCTCCTGTTTTAATTTTAGAAATTCTGGGAACCTCCAATAAGCCTGCATATTGGGAGCGTAATGTTCTTGATGGGCGATATGGGACTAAGAGATCCCTAAGGTAGGATGGTGCCTGATCGTTGAGTGCTTTATAAGTGAGGAGCAGGATTTTGAATTCTATACGAGATTTTACAGGAAGCCAGTGTAGAGCGGCTAATACAGGTGAGATATGCTCTCTTCTTCTAGTGCCGGTTAATAAACGAGCAGCTGCATTCTGGATCAGCTGGAGAGTCCTTAGAGACTTTTTGGTGCAACCCGACAGTAAAGAGTTGCAGTAGTCCAGCCTGGAAGTAATAAATGCATGGATACGTTTTTCTGCATCTTTCAGAGACAGGAAGTGTCTGACCTTTGCTATGTTGCGTAGGTGAATAAAGGCAGTCCTAGAAATATGTTTAATGTGGGCAGAGAATGACAAGTCTTGGTCCAAAATGACTCCCAGGTTTTTCACCGTGGAGCTAGAGGCCAGGGAGATGTCATCCAGGATAGCTATATCACTGGATATTGAGTTCCACAGGATTTCAGACCCGAATACAATAATTTCAGTTTTTTCTGAATTCAGTAGAAGGAAATTGCAGGTCATCCAGGATTTTATATCCTTAAGACAGGCTTGAAGTTTAGCTAGCTGATTGGTTTCATTTGGCTTAATTGATAGATAGAGTTGTGTATCGTCAGCATAACAGTGGAAATTAATAGAGTGTTTTCTAATGATTTTACCCAATGGGAGCATATAGATAGTGAAAAGTATTGGTCCAAGCACAGAAACTTGTGGAACCCCATGATTAACTTTGGTATGGATAGAAGAAACATTATTGATATGGACAAATTGGGAACGATCTGAAAGATAGGACTTAAACCAATTTAGTGCAGTCCCTTTTAGACCAATAAGATGCTCTAGTCTCTGTAACAAGATTTGATGGTCGACTGTGTCAAATGCAGCGCTAAGATCTAACAGAACAAGGATGGAAATGAATCCTTTATCAGACGCATGGAAAATATCATTTGAAACCTTAACTAAAGCTGTCTCTGTGCTGTGATGCATTCTAAAACCTGACTGGAAATCCTCATATGTTATTGTTGTGTAAAAAGCCACACAGCTGTTTAGCAACTGCTTTTTCCAGAATCTTAGAGAGGAAGGGAAGATTAGAAATGGGTCTATAGTTGGCTAAAATACTTGAGTCGAGGGCAGGTTTTTTAAGGAGAGGTTTAATTACAGCTACTTTAAAGGACTGTGGTACATAGCCAGATAATAAAGACATATTGAGTATTTCTAGTAAGGAAGGGCTAATCAAAGGGAAAATATCTTTTAGCAATCCGGATGGAATAGGGTCCAGAAGACAGGTTGAAGTTTTAGATGACGACATCAGTCAAGCTAGTTCAGCGAAGTTGATTGAAGTAAATGTGTCGAGGTGAATATTAGCTATTTCATCTGTCTCTACACTAACAGCATCTGAGGGCAGATTAGAGCCAGTGGATGGAACAAGGTGATAAATTCTGTCTCTAATTGTCAGAATTTTGTCGTTAAAGAAGTCCATGAAGTCATCACTGCTGAGGGTTGTAGGAATACGTGGATCAATAGTGTAGTTACATTTAGTCAGTGAAGCTAACGTGCTGAAGAGGAACCTTGGATTGTTTTTGTTTTTTTCTATCAGTGAGGAGTAATAAGCAGCTCTGGCATTGCGTAGGGCCTTCCTGTACATTCTGAGACTCTCTTTCCATGCGTGTAAAGCCTCTTCCAGTTTGCTGGAGCGCCTTATTCGTTCATGCCTCTGAGAGGTTAACTTTAGTGTACGGGTGAGAGAGTTATACCAGGGTGCGACTCTTTTTTGTTTAAACAACTTCTTTTTTTGGGGAGCAATGGAGTCAAGGGTCGTTCGCAGTGAACTTGCAGCGCTCTCAACAAGTTGATCTATTTTAGATGGACCTGCAACAGCATATAAATCTATAGTTGTGGTGAGGCAAGGCAGCGAATTAAATACTGAGGGAATCACCTTCTTGTATTTAGATATAGAACTGTCAGTTAGGTATCGAGTGAGTAGGCTTTTTTCAGGTGGTGAATAGTTTAATAACAGGAATTCAAAAGTTATTAGATAATGATCTGACAGGAGGGGATTCTGTGGGAAGACAGATAAGTGTTCAACCTCAATGCCGTATGTCAGGACTAGGTCAAGGGTGTGGTTAAAGCAATGGGTGGGCACATTTACTCTCTGAGAAAAGCCGATTGACTCTATTAAAGAGAGGAAGGCCGAGCCAAGGCTATCACCATCAACATCGACATGAATATTAAAGTCACCTGCCATGATTATCTTATCTGTCCTGAGTACTAGACTTGAGAGATACTCTGAGAATTCTGATAAAAATTCTGAATATGGGCCTGGAGGGCGGTACACAGTGATAAATATGACTGGTTGTAGTGATTTCCAAGTTGGGTGGGAGAGACTAAGCACAAGGCTCTCAAATGATGTGTAGCTACACTTCGGTTCAGGGTTGATTAGTAAACTGGAGTTGAAAATGGCTGCAACTCCACCACCTCGGCCGCTGTCACGAGGAATATGAGTGTTAATATGGCTGGGAGGAGTCAATATTATATTCTGATATTATATCATGTTTAAAAGTCCACATTTCATTCTCCAGTCCTGTTGCTTTATGGCTGAATTAGTGCTAATATTAATTAAGTTGCTGTGGGTGACTCGTCTTCTATTGTTGGATGTAAAGGATTTAAGTGAATTAAGTGGTTGGGGGACAGACACCGTCTCTATGTAGTTCTGAGTGGGTGACTGCTCTAAGGGAGATGCAGAGAAGCGTGTAGGACTGCGACTCCGCCTCCTGGACTCAACTCTGTGTAGTCACGGTTTTCGGGTGATAAAGTCTAACATATTCCTGGATAAGAGAGAGGCTCCATCCAGGGTAGGATGTATGCCGTCTCTCGCTATCAGACCAGGTTTCCCCCAGAACGTCGACCAATTATCTATGAAACCCACATTATTATCTGGGCACCAACCCGACAACCAGCGGTGAAAAGACCTCATGCGACTAAACATGAGATCACTAGTCATGTTCGGCAGGGGACCAGAGAAAACTACAGTGTCCGACATGGTCTTTGCATAGGTACATACCGACTCCACATTAATCTTCGTTACCTCTGACTGACGAGCACGGGCGTCGTTACCGCCGACGTGGATAATAATCCTTTCAAACCTAGGCCTAGTCCTAGCTAACAGCTTCAGGTTGGATTCGATGTCGCCTGCTCTGGCCCCCGGGATACAGCTATGTGTTGCTAGCTTCACGTATCGGACTACAGAGCTGCCAATTACCAGAGTTTGTTTCTCAGCGGGTATTTCGCTGAGTGGGAGAAATCTGTTTGATACGTGAACAGTGTTGTTGGTACCCGAGGGCTTCGGTTTAGGACGCCTACTCCCCCTTTGAACAGTCACCCAGTCGCGCTGTTTTTCCGGCTGCTCGGAAAATGCCGGGGCGCTAGCGGCTAAGCTACAGGCTAAGCTAGCGTTAGCTCGGCCCGGGCTAATAGCTCGGACCGCGGCGGTTACTGCCAGGGAACTGCGGGTTACGCTGGGGGGGTCCGGGGAGACTAGGGACCGTCTAGCTACACTAGCATATGACTGGCTATCTAACGTACGGAGCCGAGCTTCTACCTCACGAACCCTCGCCTCCAAGTCTAACACAACATTACATTTGATACAAGTACCGTTACTACTAATGGAGGCAGGGGAATAGCTAAACATAAGACACCCTGAGCAGGAAAAAGCAATAGGAGAGGGAGTGAGAGAAGCCATCGTAGCTAAGTTAGCTGAGCACTTCAAGCTAGCCGAGCAAGCTAGGTTAGCGGAGCCAATACAACGAGCGATCGGGATATGAGCGATGGAAACGCTAAAGTAAGAGAGAGTAGGAGGGTGCTTGAATGACACTATCGTACATAGGAAGGATTAACTTTGGAGATGCCAATTGAATTTTTTTTTTTTTTGAAATGATAAAAGGGAAAAAAGTAAGCAGCGACGCAGAGACGCTGCCACACACACAACAGAGCTTAGAGTAACAGAGAGTGACGCAATACGCTCACCGTACGTAGGCAGAGGAGGAGGAGTCCAACATTCTCATTCACATACATTAACATTCTCAGACTTTCTGTTGACATTTCACCTACATATCCGGACTGACTCAGGCTGTCCCTTTCACTCAGGTCAGGCTCACAGATGGAGAGAGGATTGCTGCAAAGACTCGTGTCCACTGACATGTCAGATGTTCCTGGTTTAAAATGGAGTTTTAATACAGCAACTTTTGACTTTAAAGCATGAAACATTTCATCGGCACCATCATTACCATACCGAAAAATCTCCAAATGACAGCAGCTGCTGTTACATGATGCTGCTGCTGCTGTCACATGATGCTGCTGCTGTCACATGATGATGCTGCTGCTGCTATCACATGTAAATTAAAAATGTCAATCAGTGACAAATGACATGAAATGTATGTACAGTAAAACAAAAACAGTACAAGTACACAGAAACAACTAAAATAAGACATATATACATATACATACATCTTTAAGTTGATAAATGACTAGATCAAACATTTTAGTCTTTAAAATGTCATCAAATATGAGGGAGTTCATCAAAGATCTTTTCATAACTGTCTAAAAATATTTATATTCATTCTTTTTTTTTTAAGGATTTTTAAAGTGACCTATGTTCAGGAGAAGTTCATCTGGAGGCTGGAGATTTTTGTTTATGAAAAAAAAAATTTCCATAATAAAATAAAACCAAAAAAAAAACATACTTACGTACGTGAAACTTACGGTAACGGGTACACAGGAAATCAAGTTTAGTGAGGTTTTTTTTCTGCAGTTTAATGAAGGCACTTCCTGTCCAGCTTCTATAAGTTAATACAACAGCCAAAGTTATGTTTGTTAGGTATAAATTGGAAAAGTGTATGTATCAGATGGAGGGATTATTTGATCTGTTTGTGTATTGGAAGAAGACGATCAATAATCAGCTGATGGCTGATCAGTTTATTATGATTCTGATCTCATCCTCGTTAATCTGATTCTGTTAAGGTCGCTCAAATTTTTTTTTAATTCAAAAGTGAATCAGTTCATATACTTGTTACTCTCAGCACACACAGCAGATTAAACGTAATAAGGTATTGATTTCGACATATTGAACAAGCAGCATAGCCATGATTAACATTCAGGGTTATTCCATGGAATATTGATCCTCAATCTTCTTCTGAGTAAATCAGTTGTGTTATGATTCAGGATGCCTGTTTTTTGTAGTGTTAATGGAGACAAGTTTTTATTCTGCAGCTGTGAAGCCTTGTGACTTGAATTGACTCCAAAAACAAAGAATGTTTGCAAATCATTTAAGAGCTCTGAATTTATCGTTTTCTGCTGAAAAAGACTGAAATGATTAACTGATCATCAAAACAGTCTCCATATTGATTTTTTTGTATAATAATCATTTTTACGTGAATCCACACTGAATCAGAAGAGGAAGAACAAGTCACAACCTTCGGTTCACACATTTCAACATAAAGTGTCCTCACTTCCTGTGGATTCTGCTAGTTGGTGTGTGTGAGCGACCGACGTGGTCTCCCAACAAAAAGGGATCAGGGCAACCAGAAAAAGTGGAGTAAGGAGGCAGCAGAACTCAGTTTCCTCAAAACCAGGCGGTTTATAAAAACAAAATTGCAGCATATGCTCACGTCAGCAGGTAAATCCACCTCTCGGCAGGTGGACCAAACAGCCAGTCCCACACGTCGCGTTACATGTCCCGCAAACCTGTCCGGGGGAAAGTCTCTCTCTGCTATTCAGTTCCCCCCTTATAAACAGGTGAGAAGGGGAGGGGTCATCACCTTCTCCCAGTGTGTCTGATCTGAGCAGTGTTTTTTCGGCCTGTTAGCTGAAATAACTGTTCTCACACTTACAGGAACCATCAGAATGAATCTGCTTACCTTCATTTAAAGGATTTCATGTGATCTAAGCGGAAATGGCTATGAAAAGCTTCAGGATCATATTCTTCCTGCATTTCACTTCTGTTTATTCTCTAGGTCAGGAGCTGAAACTGATTCCTGCTGCTTCCTCTTCCTTCTCCTTTTCTTCTTCATTGTCTTCTTTCTCCTCCTGCTCCTTCTTCTCCTCTTCCTCCTCTTTCTCATTGTCTTCTTTCTCCTCCTGCTCCTTCTCCTCCCTGTGGGAGCTTTTAATCCGTCTGTATTTTCGGGGTTTGATTCTCTCAGTATGAGGTGTGTCCTTTGTCTTCAGTGTGTGAAATGGTGGGCAGAGGGAAGCTTCCTGCTGTCAGTTTTGTCCCTGCAGCCTCAAGTGGTCCTGAACCTCTCGTACACATGCAGATGTGTGAATAAACACTTTTTGTTTTGCTGCATTGTGGTTGATGTAGTGATGAGTGTGTGAGCTCCTGCTGTTAGATGGACTATAAATCATTCTAATCTCTGCTCAGCTGACAAAGGTCAGGAAGGCAGCAGGTCCAGACGGAATCAGCTCCAGATTGCTCAGGGACTGTGCAGACCAGCTTTGTCAGGTGGTCCTGCACATCTTTAACCTGAGTCTGAACCTGGAAAGGGTTCCTGAACTGTGGAAGACTTCCTGCGTAGTTCCAGTGCCTAAGATCGCACGGCCCAGGGAGCCCAACCACTACAGACCTGTAGCCCTGACTTCTCACCTGATGAAGGCCTTGGAGAGGCTTATTCTGCACCACCTTCGCCCACTGGTGAGCTCAGCACTGGACCCTCTGCAGTTCGCCTACCAGCTCGGCATCAGTGTGGATGACGCTGTCATCTATTTGCTGCACCGATCTCTCTCCCACCTGGAACAAGCGGCGAGCACGGTGAGGATCATGTTTTTTGACTTCTCCAGTGCTTTTAACACCATCCAGCCTGCACTGCTGAAAGGGAAGCTGGAGGGAGCCGGAGTGGATGAGCAGCTGACGGCCTGGACCATCGACTACCTCACCAACAGACCACAGTATGTCAGGCTTCATGACTGTGTGTCTGAGGTGGTAGTCAGCAGCACGGGGGCGCCACAGGGTACAGTGCTCTCACCCTTTCTGTTTAGTCTGTACACCTCAGACTTCACCTACAACTCGGACAACTGCCACCTACAGAAGTTCTCAGATGATACGGCCATCATCGGGTGTGTATCAGATGGGAACGACCAGGAGTACAGGGGGGTCATCAATGACTTTGTCAGCTGGTGTGAGATCAACGCTCTCCAAATCAATGCCAGCAAGACAAAGGAGATGGTTGTAGACTTCAGGAGGAAGTCCCTCCCCACCACACCGGTGAGCATCCAGGGAAAAGACATTGAGACAGTGGTCTCTTACAAATACCTGGGTGTTCACCTGAACAATAAACTGGACTGGACCACTAACACTGATGTCCTGTACAAGAAGGGCCAGAGTCGACTTCACCTGCTGAGGAGACTAAGGTCCTTTGGTGTGTGCAGGACCCTGTTAAAGACCTTCTACGACTCCGTCGTAGCATCTGCCCTGTTCTACGCAGTAGTCTGCTGGGGAGGCGGATGCTCAGACGGGGACAGAAGGAAAATTGACAAACTGGTACGGAAGTCTAGCTCTGTACTGGGATGTCCTCTGGAGTCGGTGGTGGTGGTGGGAGAGAGGAGGATGTTGGCAAAGCTGACATCCATCATGGACAACCCCCATCACCCTCTACATGGGGTAGTGGGTGCGCTTAGCAGCTCCTTCAGCCAGAGACTCAAACACCCTCGCTGCAAGAAGGAGCGCTTTCGCAGATCTTTCATCCCGACAGCAATAAGACTCTATAACATAACATAAACATAAACCTCACTGTAGCCACTGTCACTTTTACACTGGTCACTTTTTTCCTCTTCACACTCACCCTGCACCTTAAGTGTGCATTAGCTATGTATGTGTACATGTGGGTATGTGCGTGGATATGTATGTCCATATATATATATGCAAATATGTGTGTATGTGTATGTATGTAGGTATGTACGTCCATGTATGTATGTATATATGCCTTGCTTATGCATACTTTTTGTTCTTACTATTTATTAGCATTTCTTTCTCCATTCTGTCGATAATGCATACTGTGTATGCGGATTAACAAATTCTGCGAATTTGTACATTGTGTTGTGTGTTTTTTTATTTTTTTTTAAGTCTTTTTTATCTTCTTCAACTTTATTTTTCTTTTCTTTATCTGTAACGCTGCAGTAACACACAAATTTCCCCGTTGTGGGATCAATAAAGTTTATCTATTCTATTCTATTCTATTCTATCTTTGTTATTGAAATAATAGTTGATTTTTTATACATCACATATTTTACATGTGAGGGAAACTCACATTATAGATTCATGTCCTGTACAAGAAGGGCCAGAGTCGACTTCACCTGCTGAGGAGACTAAGGTCCTTTGGTGTGTGCAGGACTCTGTTAAAGACCTTCTACGACTCCGTCGTAGCATCTGCCCTGTTCTACGCAGTGGTCTGCTGGGGGGGGCGGATGCTCAGACGGGGACAGAAGGAAAATCGACAAACTGGTACGGAAGTCTAAGTTGTACTGGGATGTCCTCTGGAGTCGGTGGTGGTGGTGGGAGAGAGGAGGATGTTGGCAAAGCTGACATCCATCATGGACAACCCCCATCACCCTCTGCATGGGGTGTTGGGTGCGAAGAGCAGCTCCTTCAGCCAGAGACTCAAACACCCTCGCTGCAAGAAGGAGCGCTTTCGCAGATCATTCATCCCGACAGCAAAAAGACTTTATAACAACACATACAAATAACCCTCACTGTAGTCACTCTGTCACTTTTTCACTGGTCACTTTTTTTTTTTCTCTTCACACACACCCTGCACCTTAAGTGTGCATTAGCTATGTATGTGTACATGTGGGTATGTGCGTGGATATGTATGTCCATATATATATATATAAGCAAATATGTGTGTATGTGTATGTATGTAGGTATGTACGTGCATGTATGTATGTATATATGCCTTGCTTATGCATACTTTTTTCTTTTTTCTTACTATTTATTAGCATTTTCTCTCCATTCTATGTCGATGCTATGTCGAGTAATGCATACTGTGTATGCGGATCATCAACAAATTCTGCGAATTTGTACATTGTGTTGTGTGTTTTTTATTTTTATTTCTTTATAGTTTTTTTATCTTCAGCTTTATTTTCTTCTCTTTATCTGTAACGCTGCAGTAACACACAAATTTTCCCGTTGTGGGATCAATAAAGTTTTATCTTATCTTATCTATCTTATCTTACAAACTGGGTATGTGTGTGTGAAAGAGAGATCCACTTTGTCATATTGATCATGTTGCTTTTTCTTTTCTTGTATAGTATAGATTTTTTTTCTTTTAAAAGTGCATAAAATAACTTTCAAAAGAAGCACAACTAAGATGAAAAAACAGTAGGATAAACATTAAAAAACAATGACTAATAATGAGAAAAATAAAGAAAATAGAGGGAAAACATGACAATAAATAAATAAAAAAACAGCTGTAAATAATGCAAATAATAACAAAATACAAAATCAGAAAATAAAATAGATGGCAAAACCTGATAAATAACCGGTACCGGTGTCTCAATTAATTCTATAAATGCACACTTTATTCATTCAGTCATTTTCTATACCTGCTTATTCTTCTTTAGGATCACATGGTCTATTAGAGCCAGTCCCAGCACATTAGAGGTGAATTGGAGATTTAGAATCTCCAATCAACCTCAGCTTGTTTTTGGACTGTGGGAGGATGTTGGAGAACCTGGAGAGAACCCACACAGATACAGAGAGAATAGGAAACTCGACATAAAAAAGTCCCAGACCAAGGACTTGAACCTGGGACCATCTTGTCCCACACACACAAATAATTAATAATACTACTACTACTAATAATAAACTTTATTGATATAGAATCTTTAATTATGCAATTTATTCATATCAAACAACCATCTTTATTCCATCAGAATGATAGCGTGTCTTCTTCAGTCCCTTCAAAACCAATGTCCAATTCCTTATTATCTGAGCCCAGTTACTTTGCTCTTGCTGCTACAAGTTGAAGATGCTGTCTGTTCCTTTTCATCAGTCCAAGGCAGCGAGTTCACATGGTACAATAGTTGTGTATCACTTTCCTGTATGCTCTCATACAGTTTCAAGATCACCTGATCACCATGATGAAACTGTGGCAACTCTCTACTTCCATGCCTTTTGTTTAGCCTTTGCATCTGTATCTTTAATAACGCCTCTATTAGACAATGAATGGATCAGATTCTGTTGAGTGAAGGAAGTGTGGTCTCAAACTTTCTACACATACGTATCTGTCACCTAACACATCAATGACAGTAGAGGGTCTTCCTGCTTGAGAATGTGTTGTTATGTAATGTTTGCCCATTGTCTACACTAAGAAAAGCCTTGGTGTCCATTCTGTAGCTGTGTCCAGTATTCCTTCTCTCATTGAGGAACAATGAGGAACAACAATGCAACACTCCAGTGTGATAAGTCTTTCTTAGCACAGGTCTTTTACACTTTGAGGGATGCTATGCTCTTTCCTGGCCATTCCTCCTTGAGCAGCTGTCTTATGCACTGTAGCTACTCATCCCTCATGTGTAGCCACCCTCATCAAGTCCAGTGATTGTTGTGACACTGGCCAACAATGTATAACAGCATTAACATGACAGGCAATAATAGACTCTGTGTTGCTGTTATTGTCCTGAAATGGGCTGTGTGACAATGTAACAGCTTTGACCAGAGTCTTTCTGGGTGCATACTCTGCTTTAGCATTGAATCATATCAAGCCTAGATCTTATTTGGGTTTGTGGGTGTCTCTTTATTTTTGTAGCTAAATGATGGCTTTTATCTTCTCTTAGTCATCCCTGTCCCAGGAATCTCAGCTCTGGCTGTTTAAACATGTATTTCTATTTATTGAGTTTGAAACCTGCCTGCTCCATTGTTTCCGGTGTCTTTTGCAGGCAAATGTCATGTTGGCTCATGTCCTTTCCACAGACAATGATGTCATCTATATACACACGGACAAAATTGTTGGTACCCCTCAGTTAAAGAAGGAAAAACCTACAATTCTTACTGAAATCACTTGAAACTTACACAAGTAACAATAAATACAAATTTATTGAAAATTAAATATTCAAAATCAGCCATTACTTTTGAATTGTTGATTAACATAATTATTTAAAAAAACAAACTATTGAAACAGGCCTGGACAAAAATGGTGGTACCTCTATAAAAGATTGAAAACTATTTGACCAGAGTGACATGATTTACTCAGGTGTGTCCTTTAATTGACATCACAGGTGTTTCCAAAGTCATAATCAGTCAGTCTGCCTGTTTAAAGGGAGACAAGTAGTCACTCTGCTGTTTGATGAAAAGGTGTGTACCACACTGAACATGGACAACAGAAAGCGAGGAAACATCCGAAAAAAAAAATGATGGACAAACATCTTAAAGCTAAAGGCCTAAAGACCATCTCTGTTTGGGTGCCTGCTTTTTTTTTTCAATACCGACAATACAGACTCTCTCTATCATACACTATATTACCAAAAGTATTTGGCATGTTCATAGTTTAATTCAAGTTTTAATTTTTTAATTTTCAGATGCACTTGAAATCTTTTCTGTTACAGTTATTAAAGGAATTTTTGTTGTTCGTTGGTCCATATATCTTTCTTTTTTATTTAGTTCGGGCTGGTGTAGTTAGGCCAACTACCTTCTATCTATCTATCTATCTATCTATCTATCTATCTATCGATCTATCTGTCAGTTGGGTCTTTGATGGCTCGTTTACATCAAAGAGCTGGAGCAGGTGTGTAGGTTGCCGTAGCAACGGCCCTGGCTTCTGCAACAACAGACTGAGAGCTGATTGGCTGTTGGATCTTCCTTAATAACTTTTGATCTAAATGTCCGACACATACCAAACTTGGCAGTAATGATCAGAAAGACATCAGCATTCTACTTGTAGTGTTGAACTTCTAAATTAAGCCACAGTGTAGTCCCGACGCCCAACGGCCCAGCCCGAACTTTCACAATAGCCGTGGGAATTGTCTAGTTCTCTTATACGTTAATAAGGATACAGTGTTATGCAGAGATGTGCTTTGTATAGACAAATGATACAAATAACATGCGCGGAGGCGTGAGATGTTTTCTTCTTCCATGGGGGGGGGCGTGACAGAAAATAATTGAGAAGCACTGGTATAAATGAACCTGTTCTGTGATAGTCTCAGAGGTTTAAAACACAAACAGCATCATGAAGACCAAGGTACACATCAGACAGGTCTGAGATACTGTTGTGGAGAAGTTTAAGGCAGGATTAGGATATAAAAAAAAAAAGATATCACAAGCTTTTAACATCCCACTAAGCACTCTTCAAGCAATCATATTGTAATGGAAAGAGTATCAGACCACTCCAAACCTACCAAGACCCAACTGTCCCTCTGAACTTTCATCAAGGAGAGACTGATCAGATGCAGCCAAGAGGCCCATGATCAATCTGGATGAACTATATAGACTTCATGGAAGAGACAAGGAGTAAGCCATTTCTAAATGAAATCCATAAAAAGTTCTGTTTGAAGTTTGCCATAAGTCACATGGGAGACAAGTCAAACATGTGGAAGAAGGTGATACATATCCCTTAACTATTGAAGGTTCCTCACCTCTCACAGGGTTTATGAAGCAATATCTTCAACTGAAACCACTCCCCTTTGCAGATAAAAGGTTTAGGGGTAATTCTCTCCTCCCCACTCCCTGCTAAACTCCAAACTTGAGACAGTGGCTAATTTCAGGGGTGAACACTGAAGTGGCTGTAAAAGGATGAAGTGTTATGTTTGTCTGTGGTGTGTTGAGGTCCTTACTAAATCAGATGGATGAAGGAGGTTCTCACTATCAGCATCTAGAGCCATTTGTAGAGGAGAAGAAGATGGAGGAGGAGGAGGAGAAAGTGGTAGAGGAAAAGAAGAAGAAAATGGAGGAGGAGGCACAATGGAGGACGAAGAGCAGACTTTATATTGGAATCATTTGTCACCTTGCAGCCTCACCAGCTTTCTTCCCTCCTGTCCTTCTTCCTTTTCTCCTTTGTGTTTCCTTGTTCCCCTCCTCCTCCTGCCCTGCAGTTGATTTCTCCCTGGCTGGCTGTAATTTGTTGGGAGATGGATGTTTTGGTGCTGCAGACACCCCCCTCGCTGCCAGGCTGATGGATTTCCCAGCTCGGCTGCTGCAGTTGTTCTCGCCACTCACCACTTGCTACTTGCCCCACGTTGGTGTCAGACTGATGAAACAGGCCATTCTTGTTTTTAATGTGTTGAGTCTTGGGGTTCTGTTTTTTCAAACAACGGTCCATGCAGACATCATTATTGTTGTTTATGCAAACAATTATTAAATATATGCTGCAGTAAAACAGCATAAAAAACACCAGAAATACAACTGGAAACTCAAACAGCATAATTTTTTTTTTTTTTTTTTACAGAGGTGTAGTTTTATTTATTTTTTTCTGGACACAAGTTCCATGACAACCAGCAAGTTAGTATACCACTACTAGTACTTTTTTCACAGTGATGGTGATGCTTTACAATATATAGACACCGAACATAGAACACTACTAGACACTACTGTCAACTATTACATCAATCACCAACCAATTGATTAACAGAATTGAGAAATTTTTAAGAAGAAAATGTTCAAACTGGATCTCGGTTAGTCATTAGTCTTCTATTATAGTAAACGAAATCAAAACTAATAAAATCAATTAACCAATAGATTGATCAGATTGATCAACTGTAAGAATAGAGTATATATATGTATATATATATGTTATAATTATTGATTATTAAACAATCTCCTCTTTTTATTAGTTGATTCATATGAGTTACTTATGGAATGCTTTAGCCCTTGTTTGTATTGCAACTAAGTAAATAAAAGGGAAATGGAAACTTTCTTCTTTTTTAAGCAGCTTTGTGGCCATTGAAGTGTAGATGTTAGAGTTTAAAAGGTGCGCTTGAATGCACCATAAAGTTTCTCCATTTACAGTCTGTTATTGAGCTTTACAGGCAGATGTAGACGGACAGTTGACCTTTAAATAGTACCTGGGGTGAAAAGCAGCCACACTCACCGGTGGTGTCACAGCATCATGGAACACCTGCTTCAACCACTAGAGGTCAGCACAGGCGAGGTCCTCAGGGGGTTTTAGAGGTTTCAAGCTACATCAGTTTAACTCAAGAAAATATAAATCAACTGTAAACATTTCTTGTGGTGAACATGAAATAGTGAAATGTGTGTTCAACCAACAGTGCTGATGTTCATCACATTACACTGTGCGTTCAACAAAGCAGCGAATGCACTGAACAAGGAGAAGTGACGGAATAAAGGGAACAATCAGACATTTCAGCTGCGGCTGCAACATTCATCACATACTTGGTCTGTGCTGTTTTTCTGGTGGAGCGTCCTCTTACTTTATAACTTACCAGTTTATCACAACAGCAGCATGGTGAATCTGAAAGAGTTTAAGCAGCAGCGACATACCCTAAAAACACAGCTTTATCTATGAAAAAAATACATACTGACTGAATACAAGAATATTTCTTCTTCTTCATTCCTGTAACGTTTCAGTGTTTGGACAAACAAGTCTTCTGTCTGTAGATTTCCAAAATGCGTGGTCTACCTTCTCTTTTCCCATCTGGGCTTTTTCCAGACAGTTCCAATTTCCCATAATTCTTCTTCCTCCTCCTCCTCCTCCTCTTTCTCCATTTCCTTTCTCCTCTGCCTAGGAAACATGAACACTGGGATTTCATCTGGTTCGGTTTCCATTTCCTCCCTTTGTCTCCCCCGCATGAATATTTAAATGAGAAACGCTGAGCTTCCTCCTACTCTGCAGCAAATCTACTATCTACAGTAGGATCATAATTCAATTGGAACATAACACATTTGTCACAGGCAGTGAGTGTTTTCTGCACCCTGGTTAAATGTTGGCAGAGCCACAGTGAAGGAGAATTTGATGCCCTCTAATCCATCTTAAATCACTCCACTGAATGAATAATGGAGTGATGTTGATAAATAAGTCTGAGAACAGTAACGAGTAGGGTTAAGAGTCTGTTTTTTTTTTTTTTTTTTTTTTTATACAGCAATAACAGAACTTAGTTTGTTTTCTAAAGATTAGAGCTATTCTGAGTCCTTCCTCAGAATAGCTCTAATCTGGACATATTTACCTATCTGCACTAACAGATAGGTAAATATGTTCATTTATATATTAGAACCTGCTTTATGAAATAAAGGAGGAGGCCCAACACAAAACCTAAAGTATGAAATGGAAGAAAGAACAGTATAAAAATACAATAGTACAATATAATTTCACTGTTTTTAAATTGAATCAGGAGGCATTTCATGGCTCTTTGTCTCCTGTAAAGATCTCTCTTCCATTAACCAGAAGCTCATAGGTGACCTACGAGGATGGTGGCAAGAAAGTTGACAAAGCACATGACGTTAAAGCACTGGAGCCACAATATAAAATTCAACTGTAAGAATACAGTATATGTGTGTGTGTGTGTGTATATATATATATATATATATATATATATATATATATATATATATATATATATATATATATATATATAGTTTTATTGTTATTTATTTCTTTTACAGCATCTACTGAAACAAAAACAAGTCCTCTAAACTAGAAACTAAACATGTAATTGCTTCTAAAATGACCTGTAATGACCTTTAAGTGTTTTCCTGACGCCACCATGTTTGTCACTGACTCCCCCAACCATTTAAAGTAAATTAGCTGTTGAGTGTCTCACTGGAACATTTCACTGCGGCTTTTAAAATGTCAACGTTGATTTAATGTGCATCCTCCCTGTTAGACAAACAAACAACCACACATTGTTTTCTAATTGATTCATCTCATTCATGTATTATACTGGATGTCCTTAAATCTGCAGAAAGGAGGCAGGAACAACTACAATAGATTATTACAAACAATTATTGTAGATAATTGATATTCGTCAGTGTCATATTGGTCCAGAGTTTAAATGGTCTTGGTGACGTGTCCAGATGTCTTTTTGTCTCCTCAATAAAAAGCGGTGTTATATAAAAATAGTAGCTTTTAGTGGTTCAGGAAACACATTTATATTTTTCTTGAATGTTTTTAGAGCTATAAATAATTAAAATAAATAACAGAAAATTGTAATTGTAAAAAAAAAAAAAAAAAAAATTCACAAGGCCCAAGCTGAAGTCCTCTGATGTAGAATTGCAATGATTAATCAATTAATTTACAATTATTACATTGATCACAAAATATTTTGATAATCAATTGATTGATTTGAGTCATTTTTAGGAAGAAGGTCTAAATTTTGATTTTTTTCTGGTTTCTTCAGTCTTCCATAATAGCAAACTGCTGATCGTTGAATCTTCAGTTTTGGGAAACACTGATCAACGTTTTTTATAAATAATATATTATTAGTTGTAGGGGTGAATCATAGTATTAAGTCAGGTAATGCCTAAAAAAAACCTAGCAGGAGCTTTTTAAAATGTGGTTTCCTGTCTGAGCGGCCAGAGCTCCGCGACAGGAGAACAGAAACTGATTTTTAAGCAGTATAAATTTAGATTTCCGTCTGGCTGGAACCAAAGGAGAGCGACGGGGAGGCTGTAAATTTGTGGGTCATCATCTGTTTTTGTGCATACGCCCTTCAAGGTTCAAAAGCCTGGACGTGCTAATGCAAGTCAATGAGCCACCAGCCAGTCAGGGTCCAATGCAGAATAACAGGCTGGTTTCTGCTGGTTCCAACAGAGACACTGTATAAACGTGATGAACAGCCACATGTCGTTTTGTCTGTGTGTGCGAACCCTGTGATGGTTTGGGAGGTAAAGTTGTTCTTTAGGGCCCTGTGATAGTTCTGGCATTGTATTTACGGAAGATGAAGTTTGTATGAGTCCAGAGTGGATTTAAAGGTTCAGGCTCTAGAAGCTCTAAACTAAGATTTCACCACAACTCTCTGACTGTCACCTTTTCCAGTCAGAATTTCCTCTTTAAAGGTTCCTAAAGTGCAACTTCACTTTTAGCTTCCTGCTGTCATAAACTAAACGAGAATGAAAAACCTTTTGACTTTATGTCTTGTATCTCAAGACATATGTGGATCTGAGTAAGTTCAGTGTCGAGTTTGATGGAGTGTGACCAGATGGTGGCGCTAATAATAAGCTATTGGTTAGTGGGTGGTGATTTTATGTTGTGCACAGAAATTTTGTCATAATTTTTTATTCATGCCATGTGCGGGGCTTATATAATAAAAAAAATCACATCTTCTAAACACTTGGTACTATAAAGGGAAGTGTCTGTCTGTATGATTAACTGTTCATCATACTGAATTCCCGCCTGATGTGTGTATTGCTGAGGATCAAAACCAGAGTAGCGATGTGTGTGAAATGAATTGTTTGAGCGGTTCTCAAGAAAGACCAGGGTGAACAGACACGCTCCTGACAACACCGTGAGAAGTACTTCCATTAACCTGCACTTTAAATCCAATAATTTGATCTCTCAAGGCTCTGTTGTCCTTCAGAGACCTTCGGAGACTTTGTTTCTCTACAACTTACCCAGAAACCTCTCCTCCCACACTCTGCTGCCTCCTTGTTCTCCCCTATCTGCTTTTATTCATTAGTGTTTCTCATATCAGAGGATGACGTCACATTGGTGAGCAGTGTCACCCCCTCAGAGGTATTCAAAAATCTGCACGTTCCCCCTGACCCTGAAAACTCCAGAGTGATGGTGTGAAGAGAGAAAACTGTCCCAGCTTTCATCTGCCTGTCAGAGGCTGAGGGATTAATGAGCAGAGCCCAGGGCATCTTTAATCTTGTAGATTACAAACCTCACAGACGGTTGAGGTGTAGATTAAAGTGAACAGCGCTACTGAAATTGAGATTTAGTGTGCTGATCTCTGATTTCGTGACATACTGCTTGTCATGTTGTTGTTTTTGTTGTTTTTTGTTTTAATCTGCAGTAATACTAACTAGTAGCAATTACTGGTTAGTAGGCCATGAAACTAACTAGTAGCAATTACTGGTTAGTAGGCCATGAAACTAACTAGTTATACCTACTGATTAGAAGGTAGTGATACTAACTAGTACTGGTAAGTAGGCAATGATACTAACTAATACGAGCTACTGGATAGTAGGTGGTGATACTAACTATTAGTAACTACTGATTATTTGGCAGGTAACTATTAGTAGCTACTGGTTAGTAGGTGGTGATGGTAACTAGTAGTAGCTCCTGGTTAATAGGGGGGGTTACTAACTAGTAGTAGGTACTGATTAGTACGTGGTGATACTAATTAGTAGTACCTACAGATTAATAGGCGGTGATACTAACTAGTAGTAGCTACTAGTTAGCTGATACTAACTGGTAGCAATGACTGGTTAGTAGGCCTAACTATTAATACCTACTGATTAGAAGGCAATGATACTAATTAGTAGTACCTACAAATTAGTAGGCGGTGATACTAACTAGTAGTAGCTACTAGTTAGCTGATACTAACTTGTAGCAATGACTGGTTAGTAGGCCTAACTATTAATACCTACTGATTAGAAGGCAATGATACTAACTAGTACAAGCTACTGGTTAGTTGGTGGTGATACTAACTAGTAGTACCTACTGGTTAGTAGGTGGGGTTACTAACTAGTAATACCTACCGATTAGTAGACAGTGATACTAACTAGTAGTAGCTACTAGTTAGCTGATGGTGATACTAACTAGTAGTACCTACTGTTTAGTAGGTGGGGTTACTAACTAGTAGTAGGTACTGATTAGTAAGTGGTAATAGTAGTACCTACAGATTAGTAAGCAGTGATACTAACTAGTAGTAGCTACTAGTTAGCTGGTGGTGATACTAACTAGTAGCAATTACTGGTTAGTAGGCGGTGATACTAACTATTAGTAACTAAAGACTAGTTGGTGGTGATACTAACTAGTACAAGCTACTGGATTGTAGGCGTGATACTAACTAGGAGTAACTACTGATTAGTTGGTGGTGATACTAACTAGTAGTAGCTACTGGTGAGTAGGGAGTTAACCTAACTAGTAGTACCTACTGGTTAGTAAGTGGTGATACTAACTAGTAGTACCTACAGATTAGTAGACGGTGATACTAAGTAGTAGTAGCTACTAGTTAGCGGGTGGTGATACTAAGTAGTAGTAGCCACTAGCTAGCTGGTGGTATTTACTTATTATAACTAGTAGAAGCTTCTGTTAGTAAGCAGTGAAACAAACTAGTTGTAGCTACTAGTTAGAAGGCCATGATAGTAACTAATAGTAGCTTCTGTTAGTATGCAGTGATACTAACTAGTAGTAGCTTCTGTTAGGTAGTGGTGATGCTAACTAGTCGTAGCTACTAGTTAGTGTGCTGTGATACTACCTAGTTGTAGCTAGTAGGCCTTAATACTAACTAGTAGTAGCTACTAGTTAGTTAGCGGTTATACCAACTAGTTGTAGGTACTAGTTATTATACAGTGATACTACCTAGTTGTAGCTGATAGTTATTAAGCAGTGATACTAATTAGTAGTAGCTTTTGTTAGTTAGCGGTGATACTAACTAGTTGTAGCTACTTGTTTGTAGGCGGTGATACAAACGTTTGGGTGCAGCCACAGTGTGGATCGTAGTGATGTTGTGAAAGCTCTGGAACTATGCAGCAGTAGACAGTAAAACGCAGAAGCGGCAATAATAAAGGCAAATGAAGTGAGGGAAGCGTCTACAGAACGGGTACCGATGTAAAAAAATTTCATCATTTCTGGTAAGTGCACGCTAGCAGGTTTAACTGCTACTTTAATCCTCATGTTAACACAGACTACTGTGGCTGTAGTCTACACCAAAATAACTAACCTTCTTCTTTTGGAGAAGAATCGCTCATTACAGCGTCTCCAAAATGCCCAGTTCGCTGCTCTAAACCCTGGACTGACAGAAGTGTGCAATTTGGAACACAGCAACAGCGTGCAAAACAATTTGCTTTTCACTTTTGTGGAAAACCGAGGGATACCCATCAACTTGGTGACTCACAGAGATAAAGCACAGCAATAGGATTTATTCACAGAAATAATATATGGGTTTTGTGAAAGATGGGGTGTATTTGGGGTTTATTTTGAGAGAATTATGTGACGTATTATACAGCATTGGAAAAATGTGTGGTATATTGCTGTTTATGTGGGAATTCATGCAAGAAAGTGGAGGTACTGAGTGAAGTTGTGTCTTTTTGAACTTATCAAGTTTGCTCTGCTCTGTCGTTTGAAAACACAGGTTTTTCACCTAAATTTTATTAAGAGGCTGTGAGCTACTCTTTTAGGCAGTTTCTAGTTTCAGTCCATTGCTAAAGCTGGTGAGTGAATCTGCTTCCTTTAATAGATGAAGTAAACAAGCTCTTCTGCTGCAGGCTTGTGTCTGTGTTTGAGCTGGATCACATTCTCCTGTGAACACAGAGGCCGTAACCTGAGACGCCGCTGCCCCGGCCCTGGTCGGACCCGCTGGCGTCTCGTCTTCTGTCAGACGGCAAGGGGGTAAACCCAGGTGCTCCCCAGCCTGTGTCCTATTGGCTGAGCCGACGCGACATCAGTTTACTGTAGGTGATGTTCCTACAGAGCCTGCAGCAGGCTGAGAGCGGGTCGTTGGTTGTGTTGGTGGGGGAGTCAGGCAAACCGGCGGGGAGGGTTTACTTTGTGAAGGAGCTGCCAGGCTTGTTTAGACTCCATGCGTAAGCTGTGAAGTGTGTGTGTCCGGTGATGTTGTCTCTGTGCATCCAGCTGAGACGTGGAATCCTGAGGAGATACAGACAGGTTCCTCACACTGAGGCTGAAGGTTTCTTCAGCTCCAGGACACGACTCCTGAACTCTGGTAGGTGCCAGAGTCTGAAGGGTCTGACCCACACCTCTCCTTATCTTTGCTGTGTAATACACACACAACTACACGCAAACCTCTAGTTTCTGGATCTCTCTGTACTGTCTGTACTTTCTCATCAGACATTGCTACTGTCATTGTATTTTTTTTTTTTATTTAAATAGCAGCCTCAACTAACAATTTACTTATGAATATTAAAGCTCCAATGATCTGTCGCTTAATGGATTAGTTGTCAACTAATACAATAATCCCAATAATAACGATAAAAGATACAAAAACCCATTTAGGATGGGAACAGGAAAATTACATTTAAAAATTAAAGGACAAATAAACTCAAATATACTATAATATATAAATAAGTATAGGCTTTAACAGTTCAATTTAGTCATTCAATTTGTTTCCAACAATTACAATAATCACCAACTATTTGCATGATCTCCTAATGGAGTTCTAGTCTTCTGTAATAGTAAACTGATAATATTTGGGTTGTGGACTGTTGGTCTGGGGAAAAAAAAAAAAAAAAAACATACATTTTAGATAATATCTTCAGCTTTGGGAAACAGTGGTTGACATTTCACACCATTTATAACTCATAATCATGTCAGTAATCAATAGATAAATCTACCATCAGAATAAGTTCTTAGCTCTAATGCATATTATTTTCTATTTCTGACTATTCTGTTCAGCTAGATGCTGATTAATCTCACACACATTATACATTTTAATTTTAGGCTAACTTTAAAAATATTGAATCCTCACGTGTCATGTTGTAAGAGAATTTTTTTCTTTGATTTTTATTTAAAAATGCTAAATGATCAATGGATTATACAAAATAGTGGTCCACTTCAAATAGATTTTCAAATGCTTTAAAAGTCTGCATCTGTCACACACAGACACACACTCACACACAGTATTCTAACTAATCTGTGTGCTATTTAGATTATTCTAAATATTATTATTATTATTATATTATTATTATTATTATTATATATTATTATTCTCCAACATTAACTGGTTTAATTAATTTTGTTTTGTTTGTTTGTGTTGTTTGTTGCTGCTGTTTTGATCGTTCCAAATTTACTGCAGCTGCCAAAAATCGGGTCTTGACTTCATCCTACCTAACTTAAGTAGCTAAAGTATTATTATACACAATTATCACAGGATCAAAAGCACAATCAAAACATAATATTCATGTTTATGTTTCACTTTTTCAGTTCTTTATATTCTGCACTGTATACACTGTAAACAACAAATACCCCTATATTTTGATAGTATGAAATATCTCATGGTGTTCTTCATTTCTTGCATTTTCTGGTATATCAGAAATCGTCCCAACCCTGATATTAATCAAATTAATTAAAGTAATTAAGTAGCAACTGTAAAACTAAACACATGTGATTAAATGTACATGTTGTGTGAGAAGCTCATTTATGAATAGGTATTATTTTCTGAATGAAGCATGAATTGCTCCTTGATGAATCTGTAATCTTGTGTTCATATTCCGATCATAGAATTTCTGACAGCAGCAGCTGCTAATTATGACCAGAAGCATCCATTCATGTTTTTATTAAGTTTTGTTGTGATGTTTCAGCTTTGCTGAATCACAGGAACCCTCCAGGAGCATAGAGCACCTAGAGGGTAATCGCAGGAGCCCTAATGGAGGCTAAGGTGCAGGCTGGGGGAGCATTACCATTAAGCAAGCCTTAATGAGACCAATAAATCTCCCTGCTCAGAAGTGTTGAGGTGACCTAACGTCTACTAGGTGCTAATGTGAGGTGATAATGTCGCAGACTGAGCAGAGGCTCTTGGGAATTAAAGTCCTGCTTCTGTAAAGTTCACTGGGGAAACTCAGACTCTGACTCTGAGGTGATGAAGGTTTGAGGAACCAGATTCCACCACACATGTATCATTTTCTATCTGTATTTAACAAATTTTAATTTAACAATCAATTTGTTAAATGTCATTATCAGATTGTGGTCTGTTCTTTTTCATTTCACATTTTCAGCATCTGCATAAAAATGGGATGGGGTTTCAAATCGCATTACTTTTTTACATTGTAATTCCAGTGATTAGGTATAGTCCCAGGTTAGTTTTGCTGCTCTGGCTCGGTGCTGTTGAACTGTTATTGGTTTATTATCTTTCTGTAACATCTGAACGTTTTGGAGAGTTTTCTAACCCAGAAGACAAAATAGAAAACTGCTTGTCAGTTTTCATACAGTCCTCTTTTAACTATTAGAAAATAAAAATGAACTGATATGTTGAGCTCATTCACAAAAAAAAAGATAAGATAAAATTATTTGTCAAAGATAGATTCAGCAGCAGTGAAATGTTACAGGTTACGGCTAATTTACTTTAAATGGTTGTGGGAGTCGGTGCCGAACACTGTGACGTCTCATCAGGAAAGCACTTACAGGTCATTTTAGAAGCAATTACTAACATATTCAGTCTGTAGTTTGGAGGACTTGTTTTTGTTTGTCTCAGTAGATGCTGTGATTTTGGGGCTATCTAAAAATGTTTATTACCTCTTATGTGAAAATGTGTTTCTAAATAATCACAAAGAGATATTTTCTTTAAATTGTTTTGCCTGTTTCCTGCTAAGGCTGAACTGAGGCTGCATAAAGGACCAATATCAGGACAAAGTCTGACTTTGTTATAGATTTAATTTATTTGTTAAACTGTACAGGCTAACGTCTTCTTTCCCACCTCGCTGCATTGTCCCTGAACACTTGAAGCTATTGTTAGTCAGTCTTCCTGCGGGTGGTCAGACACTAACTTTGTTTCTCAGTTTGATTTTTCTATAAGCTTTGTCTAAATGTCAGCAAACAGAATGCAATCAGAATTTGACATCACACCGACCCTCAAGGCCTTCCCAGTATGTCTTTTTCTGACTCACTGGGCCTCTGTTATGATGTTATGATTAGCACTTCTTATTGACCCACACAGCACTGGTCGTGTTTTTAAAAGGAGGCTCAAAACTCACCTGTTTGGTCAAGCTTTATTCGTTTTATTTATTTATTTTTTTTTTTGTCCTGTCTGTGTATATATGTGTGTGAGTGAGTGAGCATGAGTGTGTGAGTGAGTGTATCTATATGTGGGAAAGGGGTGGAGTTATTGTAGTTGATCCTTCTGTTCCTGATCCTATCTGTTTTTGTTTTTGTGAAGCACTTTGTTATTTTTTTCCAATGTATGAAAAGTACTATATAAATAAAGAATAATTGATTGATACTAATGCACACTTGTCGATAACAGGAGTTGAGTCTTTAATTCAGCAGAAGTTGGAAGACTAAGAGCTGCTCCTGCAGCTCGACGAGAGTCAAACCAGGAAAACAAAAAGATTCAGCAGGGCGGCTTCATCACAGCCCTCAAATTTATTCATCACCTCCAAGTTCAGATATGGAGCTGCTCCGCTCTGTTCACCTTCAGATTTATGGAGTAAACACAAGAGTTGATTCATCTGTGTTGTTACTGTCAGCAGTAGCTGTTTGAGGCTTCTTCCATTTTTTATGTGACTGCATGTGTGTATGTGTGTTTCTACAGGAGTCTGTGGCTGCTGTGGGCCTCTGAGGCCCAGGTACAAACGCCTGGTGGACAACATCTTCCCCGAGGATCCTAAAGTGAGTCACTCCTGCTGTTTGTCAACCTCAGGCACATCACGGTTATTTAATTAAGGCACACAGACATTTACAGGCAGCTCTACTAGATGAGAGATGACTTTGCAAGTCAAAGTCACTTTCTCGTTAAACGTTTGAACTATAAGACTAAAGAATATGACAAATAAATCATTTATAGTCAAAATTTTCTCTACACTAAAGCTGCTGTTTTGGATGTTATCATAGGACACAGTTGAGTGGTTTCAGACTAAACTGAAAAACTTTATTATTTTACACTTTTTTATAGAACCTTTTTTTTCTAGTGATAAAAGTTGATTCCTGACACAATTCAAACAGGATCTAAATATAAATTGCCTTTCATCATTGATCATGGTATATATTTTTTCTATATATAGGAATAGGAAATTAGAAATAATGAGACTGATATTTTAGTTTTTAACAGACTGACTCTTTCTGTATCCTGTGTGTTACCTGCTGGTGATGGAGGATTGTATGTGTGTGTGTGTTTGTGGGACACACACATCAGACATAATTAAGGCCTCAGAGACTCTGGCTGTTAAACGTGACACAGCTTTAATAACCACAGCGACTTATTTCCACCTGTTTAATTCCTGAGCCTGTTAATTAAATTATTAAGCCTGTGCTTTGACCCAGACATGAGGGACAGATTCTCAGATTCTGAGGCTGCAGTGGAAACTCAAGAAGCTGCAGCAGTCGAGACCTTGTAAGATTAATTATCACCTGCTGAGAGACGTTCTGTCCAGAATCCTCTCCTCTTTTCCTCTTGTTTCTGTTCTCACACAGGTTCAAGTCGAGTCACTTCCAAAAAAATATCAAATTAAAGTAAATTTCAGGAACATTATAGAAGCTTTTTTGTGTTATTTTAACAAGGTATTGTGGAGCCTGAATGATTCAGATTCATTTATTCTGCAGCAGCGAAGCAGATGAGACAAATCAAATACATTCACGGCTCATTTCTCGTCCTGTGAGAATTAACCAGTCATCACAGCAAATGAAGCTTGAATGTTATGAACTTGACTTGATATGTGAAGAAAATGATTCAGACAAGTCTTTCAATTTCTCCCTTGAAATACAAATCTATGGATGTCTAAACTGACTGCAGTTCATATCAAACAACTTGAAAATAACATAAAACCAAGAGCTGAAAAAATTCATAAATATCTCATTTCTAATGTGAAGATAGAAAAGGGAATATCTTTGCTTTTGTTTAACAAACATGATGTCATGATCATAAGTGAACAGTTTTTCACTAGGATTAGGGGGGGTTAGCTTCTTACTTGAAATATTGTTCCCAAACATTCAAACATGAGATTTTTTTTCCTTCATTATCTTATATTTATTTTTTAGACAAAATGATGAATGTGATGTGAAAAAAAATATCAAATTTAAATAAAAAGTGAAAACACCTGTACATTTAATACCTTATTAACATTATCTAGCTGATACTTGTGTACTTTTATGAGGATGCAGAACATTTACAAGTATATTTGTGTGATATTTCCACTTTCTTTTCTGAAGTAAATAATGAAATACTGCTTATATCTGAGTATATGACTTCCACCTGGTACTTGATGAGATAAAAATACATTTTTTACATTTAAAAGTATGTTTATAGTGAGTCCAGTATTGATGTGTGAGTATTTAAATGTGTATTTCCTCAGGATGGCCTGAGTAAATCAGACATGGAGAAGTTGACCTTCTACGCCGTGTCAGCTCCAGAGAAGCTCGATCGGATCGGCGCATATCTAGCCGAGCGGCTCAGCAGAGATGTGGTGCGACATCGCTATGGGTAAGTGACTCCTGACCTCTGACCCTGACTGATTCCTCCCTTTACTGCCTTCCGTCTGGTGTTCTAGAGACAGTTCCACAGGTCCGACTGTGATCAGGCTCCTTCACTATCAGTGGACAGTTATTAAACCGTCACATAAAAATTTCATAGCCTGCGTTCAACTGGCTGAGATTTAATTCCTGTCAGCTGACAACTAGAGAAGCAGCTGTGATTGTCCAGGTGACATCACAAAACCCAGATGTGTCATCAGAGATCAGAGCTGCTGTTTCCTGATAGAGGAACTTATGATAATGAAAATGATGGATCGGGCAGGGACACTGTTTCCACAACTATCAATTATCACAAAGCAAAAAACATAAAACTGTTGCTGTCATTATGATTATATTTCAGCTGGTCAGTGGTTCAATTAATGAAAAGAGATTTTCTTAAATAATCAGATGTCAATAATCAAAACTCATTTTACTAGTTTAATAATTCATTAAGTAGTGAAAAGTTTTGTTCTTCTTTTCTGCATTTCAGACTATACACAGACTATACAGAAATTACACTTCCATTACATTTCCCTGCTGATACTACTATTACAACTTGTACCGCTGCTGCTACTAAGATAAGATAAGATAAGATAAAACTTTATTGATCCCACAACGGGGAAATTTGTGTGTTACTGCAGCGTTACAGATAAAGAAAAAGAAAAATAAAGTTGAAGAAGATTAAAAAAAAAAAAAAAAAAAATACTGCTACTACTACCACTACTGCTTCCACTTCTACTTCTACTACTAGGCCCGCTTGTTTAGTAAAACTAACTATAAAATTTCTTCCATGTAAATACTGCAGGGGCTCCGGGGGCTACTGCTGGAGTGTGTAAATTATGTTGAGCTTCTACAGAGATTTAAAACTAATAATACCAGTAAATATATATTACATACAAGGGGCACAGCCACAACAAACATTTTCTTTTCAAATATTTATTCATCAACTTATACCCCTTCAACATTTGACATTTCAGATGAAGTAAACACCAAAGGTGCTTTGCTACAAGCAGAGACTGCATGAGCAACTATGGATGTAGATCAGGGCCGGGCAACCCCGCCCCAACCAGGCAGCAACACACCCGACTCCACCAACGAAGGTGCAGAGTAGCAGTAATTAGTAGAATCAGGCGTGCCCACCGCCCGGCCGGAACAAGGACCCGCAGCCACACCGCCCCCTCGGGACCGGAACCGCCCGCCCCCGATGTAGATGTTAAGATTTTAGTTGGTGGAGTGTCATAGTGTTCCTAGGGACCCCTTCCGCATCCTCAGCAGGCATCTCAGGGTCCCAGGTGTTTCGCCCCTTAACCTGTGGCTTCTCTGTAGTTCGACCCACTTAGCGACCTCGGTGAGGACTTTGTCGTGTCTCCACTTATAGCGCCCGTCTGCCAGAGCTTTTGGGCAGCTGGTCAGAATGTGGTTCAGTGTGCAGAAGCTGGCGCTGCACTGACTACAGGATGCCTCTTTCTCCTTGCCCCAGATCTTCAGATTACTTGGTGTGGGTAGGAGATCAGCCACAGCGCGCAGCAGGAAGTTCAGCTTGCCTTGGTCATTGCCCCAGAGCTCCTTCCAAGACCAGGAGCGGATCCCCGCTTTGACATTTCAAAATTCCATACTTTTTTCGCAAACTTCTAAGAAAAAAAATGAGTAGTAAGATTTGTTCAGTCTAAATTTATTGTTATGCTTGTTGGACTGTGGTGTGCGTCTGTGTGTGTGTGTGTGTGTGTGTGTGTCTGTGTGTGTGTGTGTCTGTGTGTGTGTGTGTGTGTGTGTGTGTGTGTGTGTTTGTGTGTGTGTTATGATGGCCTGCATTGTAGCCATGGCATCTCTAGGTAAAAAATAGTTGAGCAGCCTGAGCCTCTAATGCCAGAAAATTTGACTATTTATCTGATAATATTTAATAGTAACTACTTGTTTATTAGTAATACTGAGTGCTCCCTATGGTCAGGTATGTGGTAAATAATGGTAATAATAGTAACTACTTGTTTAGCAATACTAAGTGCTTCCTATGGTCAGGTATGTGGTAAAACATGGTAATAATAATAATAATAGTACAATCTTGTTTATCAGGTATGTGGTAATAGCCATGGAGGCTCTGGACCAGCTGTTGATGGCCTGTCACTCTCAGAGCATCAAACCCTTCGTGGAAAGTTTCCTGCACATGGTGGCGAAGCTACTGGAGTCTAGAGAACCAGACCTGCAGGTCCTGGGAACCAACTCGGTGAGATCGACACTTCTTTTACTTCCATCAAAGAGAAAAGAGATCTGTTCCAGGAATTCACAGAGCGCTGCATTATTTCTACATTTGTTTGATATCTTCCTCCTGGCAAAGAGATCCAAAAATATCTTGGCAGCACATTCAAATACAAATGCTCGCAGCAGTTGGTTTGTTGCCATGAGCAGGAGGAAGAGACTCTGTTGGAGCTGCTCAGAAATATTCTTTATACTTTTGTATATATGTAGGAATATTGATGTTTTCTGGATACAGCAAACATAGATAACCGGTATCCCTCAGTTTCTTACTCCTCTCCATGTGGTGTTTGCTGTTGTTCACTTTTGGTGCAGCTGATTGGTCAGCATCCTCAGGTCCGTGTCAGTTAAATCACTGTGATGCTGCAGCACAGAAGAGAAACCAATAATCAAAACTAGGAAACACTCAGCTAGTTATTATGAGTCGTAAGAAAATATCAGCAGCCCTTTCTCCTCCCAAGTATGTTGATGGTTAAATGAATAATAATGTTTCTATTTGTTTGGTCAAATACAATCAATGTAATAATTTCATGTCAAATTTGTAATTCCATCATGCAAATGTTGTGTAATTTAAACTTAAATGTTATTGATTTAATACTAATTAAAGTTACTGTAACTTATTTTTAAAGCCACAACATGAACAAATACATGACCTTTTTGTTTTTACAGTTTTCAAATTTGTATCTATAATCCAATATTAGTAATTATTTTTTTAAATTATTTAAAATAATGTAAAATAACTTACAAACTCATATGTATTCTACAAATTATTAAGTAAATGTAATTAAAACACCTTTAATTGTAGAAAATAATCTTCATGGACTCTGACTTCACCACAGAAATTGAAGTTGTTGTCAGTATATAGATTGTTTTTTATTGATTTTTATTGATGAAGATACACATTTGTTTGTTGCATATGCAATGAATCAGAAGGATAAATATTTAGATGTAGTATTAAATCATATATTAGAATAAGTTATTAATCACTGGAAAATAATGCATAAAAACTGACTAATGGACTAAAGAAATGTTAAAACGAGACTAAATAAATATTTCACTGACTGATTGACTATCAGCCCTGGTAATTATCAATATACTGAATTTGTTTGCAGAACTGATACAATAATAAAAGTTCATACTAGCAACTCTAAGCTTGTTTAAACTTTCAGCTGCAGCACAACTTTCATTATTCTGTAAAGATCTGACACCTGCGTCTCAGAATCATCTTGAAAAAGATTCAGCATCATCCATCACATTTAATGAAGCTGCCCTCTGTGTATGTGTGTGTGTGTTTGTGTGTGTGTGTGTGTGTGTGTGTGTGTGTGTGCGTGTGCGTGCGCGCGCGGGTGTGTGCTGCCATTCTCTGTATTTGCCCGTTAACTTTATCACAGGAGACTGCCAGACTGTGACAGCTCAACGTGTTTCTTCCTCCGCTCCATCTTAATAGAAGAGGCACTCATCAGTCTACACACACACACACACACACACACACACACTCAGTTCTGAGTCAGACACTCGGGGGAGTTCTTACATTGGTATTTATATCCTGTGAAGCCACATGTGCCAGTGGACAGATAATCACTTTTCCCATTATCTTCTGGCTGTTTCCCGTTGATTCTCTGTAAGCTTCATTCAGCAGCTGAATCCTAAGTTGAAACATGTCGGACTCTTTTACTCTTCATCCAACCGCACCAGCAGCCAATTCTGAAATGTTTACTGTTAAAAACATCTGTAATTAGTAAACCACTAATCTGTCTTTGTTTTGCAGATCCCAGATGGTCAGTAAAGCTTCAGCTTAACCGCTAATATAAAACCTGTCTAAGACTACACTGAGGTCTGGTTATTCTCTGTGAACCAAAAAACTCTCTGATTACTAAAAGCGAGTGACTGAGCAGCCAGGGTCATGTATATATCGACAGAAATCTTCGTAAGATAACAAAGATGGGAGAGGAAGTAAAAATGTATATTTTCAAAATTAATAATAAAAGACACAAAGAAATTTATGTATATTCACAATTAGAAATGCTTAATATCAACTCTAACAACTCAAAAATCAGACTTTACATGTTAAAATTTTAGATGTTTTATAAAGTTGGTTCTAAACATGATTCTGAGCTGTTTTCCTGCTGCGAATAATACTTGTGTACATCGACTTAGAACTTTTACCAATTTTTGCACAGACAGGAGTTTGGAGAGAAGTGCTATCAACATTAATCAATTGGTTGTTTGCTTCATGAAATGGTGTAAATGTTGATTAGTGTATCCCAAAGCTGAAGATCCATCCTAAACAGTCTACAACCCAAAGATCATCAGGTTACTATTATAGAAGACTAAACAAACGAAAATAATCAGAGAAGAGAAGCTGGAACCAGAGGATTTGGACGTTTGATAATAGGTATAGCGGCATTGAGCGGCGAAGATGCAGACTATAAAATTTGATTAATTACAATGGCTGTGAAACTTCATAAAAATCAGTTTGGTTAGTCCACTCTGAGTTACTGTAGAAAGATGGAAGCTTTGCATGTAAATTTTGCTGTGTCACGCACATCATGCACGCATTCAGCAACTGTGTGAAGCACATACAGGCAAAAAGCAGTCCGCAGGTAGAAAGCAGTCAGCAAAACACACACACAACATCACCCTGCAGCTGTTCCTCCATGCTCTCTCGTGGTGCGCCGCTGCTCACGTAAGCAGACTTGGGGGTGGAGCCTATGGATGACCCTAGCCCGCTTAGAATTTCTCAGCCCTCCACATGGGTGCATATTCTGTTTTTTGATAAAAAACAAGAGCCCTCTTGTTAAGTGTGTGTTTATATATATATATATATATATATATATATATATATATATATATATATATATATATATATATATATATATATAATATTATATAATGTAATTTATTTGTATAGCCCAGAATCACAAATCACAGATTTGCCCCAACAGGCTTTACAGTTTGTACAAGAGCAACAAAACATCCCCTGTCCTTAGACCCTCACATCATACAAGGTAAAACTCCCTAAAAAACCTTTAACGGGGGGAAAGAAAACGGAAGAACCCTCAGGAAGTGAAACAGAGGAGGGATTCCTCTTCCAGGATGGACAGGTGTGCAGTAGATGATGTGTGCAGGTGGAAACATAACAGGGAAATTTACAAACAGGACATTACAAACAGAAAAACTGAAATGTAATGAATTAGAATAGAATAGAATAGAATAGATAAACTTTAATGATCCCACAACGGGGAAATTTGTGTGTTACTGCAGCGTTACAGATAAAGAAAAAGAAAAATAAAGTTGAAGAAGATAAAAAAAAAACTATAAAAAAAATAAAAAAAACACACAACACAATGTACAAATTCACAGAATTTGTTAATCCGCATACACAGTATGCATTATCGACAGAATGGAGAGAAAATGCTAATTAATAGTAAGAAAAAAAAAAAAAGAAAAAAAAAATTGGGTGTAATTAAGCAGTTATGTTGTAGAGTAGGGTTAAAATCTTTTTTTTCATGTGTCCCATTTGAAGATCTGAAGGCCATGCTGCTTACGATAACTAAACACACTTCCTGCCTCTAGCTTCTCATGTGACTTACTAACCAATCGGCAGCTCAAAGAACTTAGCCTGAAGTTAATGTTAGAGAATCACAGAAGCACTGTTACTCATTCTCCAGATACTGATGTAATCATTTAAATGTACAAGTCCAAATGTCCAAATAACTTATTTCCTCCTCTGAGCTCAGTAACACAGAAAACCCATGTTTGGTAATTAGTAATTATAAACACAATTTGGGAGGCATTTCTTTAAATGAAATGTTGCCTCTGGTGATAATTGGAAGAAATTGCATTTTTGAATGGCCCCCGGGGGCTCAATGTAGCAGCACTGCTGCGCTTCAGACATTTCAATGACTTAATGAAACAGCATGAGCACATCAGGGTGTCACTTTCTCATCAGTTTATTTACAGGATGAAGCTCCATTCACTCATTTGTCATGTTAAAGACATGTAGAAACAGTTTTAACTGGTAAAATTCTAACATCAGATACATAAATTATTCCTACTTTTATTGTCAGTGTTGGGCATGTTACTAAAAAAAGTAAAAAGTTATAGTTACTAGTTACTATACATGTACATCACTTTTATCGGACCTCGGCTCAGTAGGAAAAACCTCTGCATGTTAAACTGTGGTCAAAACCATGACGCCATTACTTGGTCCCTGGGGAGGGAGGAAACCCCCAAACATGTCACCTGTTCCTGGTCTGATTAAAACACCTGAATCTGAATCTCCTGTGGATCAGGAGAGAAACAGCTGGGATTATCATACAGATGCTGCTGGTATTAATGATTATTGATTTAAAAAACCTTCTTGAACTCAGATCAGTGTTCATCAGGAAAAATGTAGTTTAGAGCAAAATCATCACGATTGAACAAAGCATATCACACCAGAGAGGAGGTCAAGCTCTAGAAACAGTGCAACAGTGCTGCTATGGGAAGACATTTAACTGTACTCGCCTTTTTTTCTGTGTTAAAATGTGTGTTTGTGTCCTGGTTCTAGTTCGTGAAGTTCGCCAACATCGAGGAGGATACGCCGTCCTACCACCGCCGCTACGACTTCTTCGTCTCTCAGTTCAGTGCCATGTGCCACTCAACTCACGAAGACCCTGAGACCAGGACCAGGTACGGAGACTAGAACTTTAGATAGAGCAGGAAATATATTGTGTTAAATATCAAACCACCACAGTTCACATCACAATTCATGAATCACGGAACAGAAAACAAAATTTAAAATGACATAGAGCTCTTTAGTTTTAAATGAATGAAAGAATGAAAGAAAGTACATTTGGGCCAAGTCATTTAAGAAAACAAACTAAAAAGGAAAAGCTCTCACTTATTTTTACCTTCCCTTTTTACCTGATCAACAGTTCAGATCAATTATTTGAAAGCATCACATAGAAGTAGTCATATGTAACACAAAACATCATCAAAACGTCAACTTTTTTTCATAATTTTCCAAAATCTTACTTTTAAACAAATGTTTGATCTCAGAAATTGACTGGAATATTTTCAAATTATCATTAAGATTGTTCCATACACTTACATCACTTACTGAAATGCATTAATCTTTTATTTTAGTCATGGATTTTTTTCCTGAAAATTTAGCTTCCTCTTGAGTTCATATTTACACTCTTTTATCTTAAACATACTATACACACTATATTAAAGGTAACTGATAGTAATATGCTTCATATATATTTTCAGTGCTAATTTATAATCTATATATTTAAAGTATAATCCAAAAATGTGAAGTTCTTCATTTGATAAAGAATCCATTTGATAGTTCTCTGTAATTTGCTTTTGTTATCATCCCTACAGCTCTTTTCTGTAGAAATAAAAATAGGTTTGTATGGGTGTCATCACAGGCAAATAAAAAAAAAAAAAAGACACTAACGTTACTTTACCAAATGGCTGTCTTTTGTTCTTTATTAAAAATCGAATCAATCGAATCAAAAATCATTTTATCATATGTGAATATACATTTATTTTAATGTAAATTACTTTTACAGGTCTCTTTTTTATGTCAAGACACAGCCACTATTTGATCAGATGTTTAACATTCACTGCTGCTTCTCACTTCCTGATCCATCTCAGCAGTTAATCACATGACCTATTGATTATAGATTGCATCAAGAAAGAGGAAACTCAGACCCTCTGGCTGTAAATATTCTTTAATTTTAAAAAGAGAATGATGAAAATCCAATGGAGAAACACAAACAAGATTGTTTCATTTATTCAGCAGCTGTGATCGTCATTGTGTCTGATCGGCTGATTGGTCATTGATTATAAATACTGCAGATCATTGGTCTCATTAGTTTTCTTCATGTGGTGAAACTGAATAAATGCATTGTTTCAGTTCTACTCATTAAAGTCTTCTAATTCAGATTATTCTGCAATCATTTTAAAACTTTAAACAACCTTGATCAGTTCGGCTCATCTCCTCCTGACCCATATGGCTACTAATGGAATGAAGATAAATAGGTCTAGGCTTCTAGAACAGTTTTCTGTCTGTTCAGACGTCAAAGACCATTTTTTATGGTTGTGAAAACTGTTCACTGAGATAAAAATCTGTTCAATGGTGGTGAAACTCCCACACTCACCCAGAATGAAGTTGACAGGACTCAAAGTGATGTCATCACTGACTGATAAGGAACAGATATGATTAAAACTGTAAACTAACCTGCAGACGCCATCCAAACTGCAGTTTCAGAATGACTGAGTAAAAACAGACAGCAGAGGGGGTTTGATCCATAAGATTATTACTAAAAAAGTCAGTTGAAAAAGTATAAATAATTTACCAGTATTGAAAAATTATGAACCAGCAAAAAGATGACTTCCTGAAGATTCCCTAAGCAAAGTTTTAAGATGCGGTAATGTATGTCTAGCGTGTGGCTTGCACTGTTGTTCCTGTAGCGTAAACGGCCTCTGTGTGTCCGTCAGGATCCGTGTGGCGGGGATTAAAGGCCTGCAGGGTGTTGTGAGGAAGACGGTGAACGACGAGCTCCAGGCCATCATCTGGGAGCCGCAACACATGGACAAATTGATCCCGTCCATGCTGTTCAACATGCAGGACAGCGACGACCTGGACAGGTACCACTTGCTCCTCACACACACGTAAACCCGCCCCCCACTGGGCAATATCCTGCAGCTGCCAATGAGGTTTTAAACAGCTAAGGCTGTGTGTGGGTGTTTCCACCACAGGATACACCCACAAAAGAAGGAAGAACCTGCTTCAGAGTAGGTACTCAAAATGGGCTGGAAAAAACCCGGGTAGTGATTAGATAATACACAAGGTGGCAAGTGAAGTGATGGCCGGAATTTTAAATACTTATTTTACCTTAGTACAGTGGCTTGCGAAACTATTTGGCTCCCTTGAACTTTGTGACCTTTTGCCACATTTCAGGCTTCAAACATAAAGATATAAAACTGTGATTTATTGTGAAGAATCAACAACAAGTGGGACACAATCATGAAGTGGAACACACTTTATTGGATATTTTAAACTTTTTTAACACATAAAAAATGAAAAATTGGGCGTGCAAAATCATTCAGCCCCTTTACTTTCAGTGCAATAAACTCTGTCCAGAAGTTCAGTGAGGATCTCTGAATGATTCAATGTTGACCTAAATGACTAACGATGATAAATGGAATCCACCTGTGTGTAATCAAGTCTCTGTATAAATGCACCTGCACTGTGATAGTCTCAGAGGTCTGTTTAAAAGCAGAGAGCATCATGAAGAACAAGGAACACACCAGGCAGGTCCGAGATACTGTTGTGGAGAAGTTTAAAGCTGGATTTGGATACAAAAAGATTTCCCAAGCTTTCAACATCCCAAGGAGCACTGTACAAACAATAATATTGAAATGGAAGGAGTATGAGACCACTGTAAATATACCAAGAATCGGCCGTCCCCCTAAACTTTTAGCTCATACAAGGAGAAGACTGATTAGAGATGCATCCAAGAGGCCCATGATCACTCTGGATGAACTGCAGAGGTCTACAGCTGAGGTGGGAGAATCTGTCCATAGGACAACAATCAGTCGTATACTGCACAAATCTGGCCTTTATGGAAGAGTGGCAAGAAGGAAGCCATTTCTTAAAGATATCCATAAAAAGTGTCGTTTAAAGTTTGCCACAAGCCACCTGGGAGACACACCAAACATGAGGAAGAAGGTGCTCTGGTCAGATGAGACCAAAATCGAACTTTTTGGCAACAATGCAAGATGTTATGTTTGGCGTAGAAGCAGCACAGCTCATCACCCTCAACACACCATCCCCACTGTCAAACATGGTGGTGGCAGCATCATGGTTTGGGCCTGCTTTTCTTCAGCAGGGACAGGGAAGATGGTAAAATTGATGGGAAGATGGATGGAGCCAAATACAGGACCATTCTGGAAGAAAACCTGATGGAGTCTGCAAAAGACCTGAGACTGGGATGGTAATTTGTCTTCCAACAAGACATTGATCCAAAACATAAAGCAAAAGCTACAATGGCATGGTTCACCAAAAACATATCAAGGTGTTAGAATGGCCAAGTCAAAGTCCAGACGTCAATCCAATTGAGAATCTGTGGAAAGAACTGAAAACTGCTGTTCACAAACGCTCTCCATCCAACCTCACTGAGCTCGAGCTGTTTTGCAAGGAGGAATGGGCAAAAATATCAGTTTCTCGATGTGCAAAACTGATAGAGACATACCCCAAGCTTGCAGCTGTAATCGCAGCAAAAGGTGGCGCTACAAAGTATTAACTCAATGGGGCTGAATGATTTTGCACGCCCAATTTTTCGTTTTTTTATTTGTTAAAAAAGTTTAAAATATCCAATAAAGTGTGTTCCACTTCATGATTGTGTCACACTTGTTGTTGATTCTTCACAAGAAATTACAGTTTTATATCTTTATGTTTGAAGCCTGAAATGTGGCAAAAGGTCACAAAGTTCAAGGGAGCCAAATAGTTTCGCAAGCCACTGTATAATACTTTTTTAGCAAGATGAGGAAACGATGGCAGATGTAAAAATTGTTTTGTTTTTTCTCTGGCCCTTTCAGCCCTGTTAAGGTCCTCTTCAATTCATCTTCTCCTTTTGTTCATAGTTACCACCACCATGTAAATTAATACAAATGCCAGAAAGGCAAGATCCACCTCAGCTGCTTCCATCATGCTAAAATTTCTATTCTATAATTCTCGCATTGCACACAAGCTTAAATGTGTTTCTGTCAAAAGGTCCAGAGAAAATGAACGAGATGCAAATTGCATTTGGTGAGTAGATGGAGGTAAAAAAAAACAGAAGAGGAGGTTATGAGTGCAAAATAAAACTAGAAACAGGAAGATGATTCCACAGGAGAGAAGCATGATAGTTGAAGGCTCTGCCTTCCATTTTATTTTAAAAAATTCTGGGAACCTCCAATAAGCTGCATTTTGGGAGCGTAGTTTTCTCAATGGATGGTGAAACTATGAGATCCTTAAGGTAGGTTTGAGCCTACCAGCTTTGCAATTGAGGAGTAGGATTTTGAATTCTATTCTTGATTTCACAGGAAGCGAGTGCAGAGAGGCTAATACAGGTTTGATATTATTCCTTCTCCTTGTGTCTGTTGATAAACACGCATCTACATTCTGGATCAGCTAGATCAGCTTAGAGACTTTTTGGTACTGCCAGACAAAAAAGAATTGCAGCCTGAAAGTAACAAATGCATACATTTTTTTAGAGAGAGGAAGTGCCTGATCTTTGCTATGCTGTGTAGGTGAAAGGTAGTAATGCATATCAAACATATCATGATATTCCATGACTTTAAAATGTTCTTGACTTTGCACATCTGAAATACACCTTTTAAACTTCCATTATATTTCATAAAAACTCATGGGATCTGGACCTAATGTTTCAGGTTTGATGAGTTTCAATAGAAGTGCCCTGATTGTTGAATATACAGTGCATTCTTATAATATATCAAGTGAACAGCTTTAGCTTGCATTACAACGAAAATCTCACTTTAGCAGGAATTCTTGGATCAGATCCTCTACTGATCTCATGTTGATGAGACATTTGAGTGTGATCTTCCACATTGTGCTGGTATCAGTATTCTGCATGAAGACAGAGACAATGTTTAATATTACTTACAGTGTGTGTGTGTGTGTGTGTGTGTGTGTGTGTGTGTGTGTGTGTGTGTGTGTGTGTGTGTGTGTGTGTGTGTGTGTGTGTGTGTGTGTGTGTGTGTTTGTGCACACTTGTATATATATATATATAAATAGGAAATACACTTGCCACAACAAGATTGCATGAATATACACAGTATATACACAATATATATTAAAAAAAACAAATAGAAAGATGATAATATAATTGTTGTGTTCATATCAACCAACACATCATCATTTTGACCTTGAATCTGTGATTTCCTGGAAGCTCTGATTCATTCACATTATTGCAGACGTGTTAGCAGGCAGCAGAGAATAGTAGTTTCTGGTTGGCTGCTATGACCCATTACCTCTTTAGCAGCTGCTCCTGCAGCATCAGAAGAGTCCAGATCTAAACTAAATCCCGTCTCCGAGAGTCTCTGCAAAGCGGAGAGCGGGAGCGGCTGCTGATGCAGGAAAATAACCCCATAGAGGAATTACTGTGCTCGCTCTGCTCCTCCTCCACACACCACCTCATTATATTAACTGATTCCTCAAATCCAGCCCGGCACATGTGGAGCAGGAAATCCTGCTGTGGAGCCTCGCTGAGCGGGTTCGGGGGCTGCTCATCCTGTCTGAGAACGATGGCGGGCGAGGCCAGGAGATCAACGTGGAGGCACAGGATGCTTAACTCTGTCTCTCCTTTACCCCACCACCTTTATCCTTCTGCTGTGTTTTCCTCTTTTCCTTTTTATCAGGATTTCCTATTGACAGAATTATTCACTATACATGTGTGTGGGGGGGGGGGCTCGGGGAACACTATGCTGTGTGCTTTGTGTAGACAAAGTGTAGCAGACCCTCAACTGACACCATGAATCCATGAAGTATTTAACAGCGGTGAGAAGACAGGCAGAGAGAGACAGAGATAAAGAGACAAACGAAAGCTAAGACGAGGAAATATGACGAAGCGTATATAGCGCTTGGCTTTACTGTGAAAGACCAGTGTGTCTAAAACGTTGGCCACTGTGTCTAAAATGTTGGCAGTGGACAGGATGAAGACAAATAAATTAATGTGTCACTTAAAGACATTACACGCCAATCACACTGAGAAGCCCGTTTTATGTTATTTTATTTTTCAGTATCATATGGTTTCACATGGTCAGTCAAAATTAAGGATTTCATTTTATTTTTGAATTTCAGATGAACTTGAATTTTTTTTTGTTAGTTAATAAAGCTATTTATTGTTGTAAGTTGGTCCATATTTCTTTCTTTTTTATTCTCTTATACGTTAATTAGGATACATGTGTTATGCGGAGGTACTTATAACAATCTTATAGAAAAAATGATACTATTTATAGTTGCGCGGGGGGCGCAAGATGTTTTCATCTTCCATAGGGGGCCGTGACCAAAATTCATTGAGAAGCACTGCTATACATCAACAACAGAAGAATCTTTTAACTTAAAAATAAAAAAAATAAAAATAGAAACACATTCATGTAAAATGCTCTGAAGTGGAAATCGAGATAATTGTTTAGCATGTTCTGCTTATTTTTTGTTTATTATCTCAGCTTTATTAAAGTTATATCAGTTTATAAAAGAACAATTAGTTGTGCAACTAACAACCATTGATTAATCTATCAGTTATTAAAATAAAGAATCGATTCACTTTTATCATAAAATTGTGTTGATCACTGTATCCCAAAACTGAAGATTCAACCTAAAATGTCTTTTTTTGTCCAGACCAACAGTCCACAGCACAAAGATCATAATTTTTCTTTTATAGCATATTAAATAAAACCAGAAAATGATCAGAGAAGAGAAGCTGGAACCAGACATTTTCTTCTTGAAAATAACTCAAATTCATTATTATAAAAATAGCTGATTAATGTATTAGTTAATTAATCAATTCATCGACTAATCATTGCAGATCTAATAACAAAACGATCACGCAAAACCAAAAAAAAGAAAATCTCTTCTTCATTCCTCTTCACCTTCTCTTCTTGGTCTTCTCTCTCTCTACATCTTGTTCGGTAGTTTCCATGTGAACAAAAATCTATTTTTGGACCCAGTTTTAGTATGTTTCCATTCTTATGTTTGTTCCTTTCTCCTGTATCTCTTTCACCTCCTCGAGTCTCTAAATCATGTCGAGGCATCAAGGACTATGCCGGTGTCTGTGCCTTTATACAGACACAGGGCTGAAACTCCTCTCTTCCTGAAACTCCTCTCTTCCTGATCATAAAGTTTGTCTCCACTGACCTGGATCCAGCCAAATGCTAAGTCAAGGGTTAATAATTCACACAGCAGTTCCATTTTCAGCCAAACCTTTCTGAACCAAAGAATGAGAGCAAAAACAACCTTAGAAACACACTTGACATTAGAGCTGCAACGTTGGTTGACTTATCAATTACAAAAAGGTATTTAGTCAGCCACCAATTGTGGAAGTTTTCCCACTTTAAAAGATGATAGAGACCTGTTATCTTCATCATGGGATAAAAGACACCTGTCCACAACCTCACATAGTCACACTCCAAACTCCACTATGGCTAAGACCAAAGAAGTGGCAAAGGTCATCAGAAACAAAGTGTAGATCTTCTGTAGACCAGGCTGTGAAGACTGGAATGGATAACCGGCTTGGTGTGAAGAAATTACCTGACTGAGAAATTATGAGCATCCACTGATAATCTCCCTTGATCTGAGGCACCCTCGATCACAAGGATGGTGAGCAAAAATCCCGATAACCACACAAGGGGACCTAGTGAATGACCTGCAGAGAGCTGGGCCCAAAGTAACTAAGGCTACCATCAGAACCCCATGCTGCCAGGGATTCAAATCCTGCAGTGACAGAGATGTCCCCCTTCGTAAACCAGTACATGTCCAAACCCATCTAAAGTTTGCTAGACAGCATTTGGATGATCCAGAAGATGCTTGAGAGAAAGTCATATGCTTAGATAAAAAACAATATGAACATTTTGGTAAAAATTCTAAGATTTATCAAAAGAACCCCATAGCATGGGGGGGAAAACGTTATGCTTTGGTACTTTTTATTGCAAAAGGACCGGGAAGACCGATCTGTGTAAAAGAAAGAATGAATGGGGCCATGTATCATGAGATTTTGAAAGGGTATTGAAGAAGAAATGTGACTGGGTCTTTAAGCATGATAATGATCTCACACACGACCCGGGCAACGTTGGAGTGGCTTAGAAAGAAGCATTTGGAGTGGCCTAGTCAGTCTCCAAGTCTCAACTTCAGAGAAAATCTCTGAAGGGAGTTGAAAGTCTGTGTTGCCCAGTAACAGCCCCAAAGCATCACTGTTCTAGAGAATTGCATGGAGGAATTGGCCGAAATACTGGAAATGGTGGGTGAGAACCTTGGGAGGACTTGCAACATGTTTTTATTCTCTGTCAATGCCAGCAAATGGCATAAAACAAAGTATTGAGATTAATGTTTGATACCTCCACCATATCATGACCATATACTTATTTTGCAACATAATTTGCTGAAAAGTCCGACAATATGGTATTCCGTATTTTTTCTCTAATTTTGTCTCTTATAACTGATGTGTACCTATGATGAAAATTACAGGCCTCTCTCATCATTTTAAGTGAATGAATTTGCACAATTGATGGCTGTCTAAAAACTTTCTTGTCCCACTGTTGCCAACTATCACATTAATCGCTGACTATTCTGATAATCAATAAATTTATTTGAGGCTTTTTCAGGAAGGAAAATGTTCAAAGTCTGTGGTTCCAGCTTCTCAATTCTGATGATGATCTGTTGTTTTTTATTCTATAATAGTAAAATGAAGATCTTTGGGTTGTGGACTTAACCTAAAAAGACATTTTAGGTTGAGTCTTCAGCTTTGGGACAGTTATCAACATTTTACACCAACATTTTACACCATTTTATGAACCAAACAAATGTTCTAACAAACAAAATTAATTGTTTCAATAATTGAAATATCTGTCGAAATGGTTGTCAGTTGACAGTCATTCCCTTAAATGCATTTCTTAAACAGAAATGTTTTCTTAACTTTCACTTTATGAAATAAATAAATAATTTAGAGGTCCTATATTTCACAGTGTCCCTGCATTTTAGACATAATATGAATGAATTGTACTTTTGTACATTTTTTGTGTTTATTGATGAAATATTAACCAGTGTATAAATGTTCCAGGTGTTGAATGGTTTGATCTTTGAGAGCATAGGTTTGAACTCATAGCTCGGTTTCTTTTGGATCCTTCAGTTCAGTTCTTTCCTGCGGCTAACAATCCATTCTCCATTTCTAATTTTCCCTGGTTTAAATGGAAATGCCCTCTCTGTGTAATGCATATATAATTATCCCTTCAGCATTCATCACCACATCTCCAGTGTTAATGGCTGCATTCCACCTATTTGTAATGGGCTTCCTGCACCATTCCTGCCCTAATGAGCAGGTCTGCAGGCAGAGATGATGCTGGAAGTGAACTGTTTGAAGGTGACGAAGCAGGACGAGAGGTTAAAGAGGACATGCATGTTAAATATTCCGCCTGACTTTATATCTGCGTTTCAGGCCTGAGAATTTTTTAAAGTGTCAGTCCTAAACTACAATGTTTCATGTTGCTGGCTGCCAACCACAGGAAAATGCAGGAGTCATAATGTCTCTTCCTCCAAGATAGATTCTGTCTCCAGACGGAAGCAAACATGATCCCATTCCCAGTCTGCTCAATGATGAAGCCAGTGGAAGTGGTTCTTCATGTGTAAAACTGTAATCTGTAGGGCGAGGGCTGCAGCTATTAACTATTCTGATACTCAATTAATCTATCATTTATCGAAACCATTGATTGATTATTTATTTAGTTCATAAAATGATGTGAATTGTAGATCACTGTTTCCCAAAGCTGAATATCAAGCCTAAAATATTTTTGTTTTTTTTTGTCCAGACCAACAGTCCACAACCCAAATCATCAGTTTACTATAATAGAAGCCTAAAGAAACCAAAAAACAATCAGATTGGAGGATCTTGAACCAGAGAATTTGGGCATTTTCTTCTTTAAAGTGACTAAAATTCATTAATCAATTGCCACAATAATAATAAGAACCTTAAAAGGCTGTAGAGACAGGAGACTCTAGAGTCTAAAGTCTAAAGTCTTGAAAAAATGCACTATAGACACTCAATACCATAGAGACCATAGACTAGAGATTAGAGACAGTAGGGACTAGACTGAATTTTTCATTTATCCAATTTAAAAAATTTCGGGTAATAGTTCACATCTATATACAGTGGGGAAAATAAGTATTTGAACACCCTGCTATTTTGCTGTTTCTCCCACTTAGAAATCATGGAGGGGTCTGAAATTTTCATCGTAGGTGCATGTCCACTGTGAGAGAGATAAACTAAAAAGAAAAGTCCAGAAATCACAATGCATGATTTTTTAATGATTTATTTGTGTGATATAGCGGCAAATAAGTATTTGAACACCTGAGAAAATGAATGTTAATATTTGGTACAGTAGCCTTTGTTTGCTATTACAGAGGTCAAACGTTTCCTGTAGTTTTTCACCAGGTTTGCACATACTGCAGGAAGGGTTCCTGGCCCACTCCTTCACACAGATCTTCTCTAGATCAGTCAGGTTTCTGGGCTGTCGCTGAGAAACACGGAGTTTGAGCTCCCTCCAAAGATTTTCGATTGGGTTCAGGTCTGGAGACTGGCTGGGCCAGGCTAGAACCTTGATATGCTTCTCACGGAGCCAGTCCTTGGTTTTCCTGGCTGTGTGCTTTCGGTCGTTGTCGTGTTGGAAGACCCAGCCATGACCCATCTTCAATGCTCTGACTGAGGGAAAGAGGTTGTTCCCCAAAATCTTACAATACACGGCCCCAGTCATCCTCTATTTAATGCAGTGTACTCGTCCTGTCCCATGTGCAGAAAAACACCCCCAAAGCATGATGCTACCACCCCCATGCTTCACAGTAGGGATAGTGTTCTTCGGATTGTACTCTTCATTCTTCTTCCTCCAAACACGCTTATTGGAATTATGACCAAAAAGTTCTATTTTGGTCTCATCTGACCACAAACCTTTTTCCCATGACTCCTCTGTATCATCCAAATGGTCATATGCAAACTTAAGACGGGCCTTGACATGTGCTGATTTAAGCAGGGGAACCTTTCGTGCCGTGCATGATTTCAAATCATGACGTCTTAGTGTATTACCTACAGTAACCTTGGGAGTGTTGGTCCCAGTTCTTTTCAGGTCATTGACCAACTCCTGTCGTGTAGTTCCGGGCTGATTCCTCACCTTTCTTAGAATCATTGAATCATTTTCTAATGATTGCTCCAACAGTGGACCTTTTTTCACCAAGCTGCTTGGCAATTGCTCCGTAGCCCTTTCCAGCCTTGTGGAGGTGTACAATTTTCTCTCTTGTGTCATTGGACAGCTCTTTGGTCTTCACCATGTTACAAGTTAAAGTCTTGCTGATTGTATGGGGTGGACAGGTGTCTTTATGCAGCTAACGACTTCAAACAGGTGCATCTGATTAAGGATGATACATGGAGTGCAGGTGGACTTCTAATGGGCGGACTAACAGGTCCTTTAGGGTCAGAATTCTAGATGACACACAGGTGTTCAAATACTTATTTGCCGCTATATCACACAAATAAATCATTAAAAAATCAAGCATTGCGATTTCTGGATTTTTCTTTTTAGTTTATCTCTCTCACAGTGGACATGCACCTACGATGACAATTTCAGACCCCTCCATGATTTCTAAGTGGGAGAAATAGCAAAATAGCAGGGTGTTCAAATACTTATTTTCCCCACTGTATATAGATGTGAACTATTACCCGAAATTTTTTAAATTGGATAAATGAAAAATTCAGTGGGCGACACGGTGGTGCGGTGGGTAGCACTGTTGCCTCACAGCAAGAAGGTCGCAGGTTCAAGACCGCCTTGGGGCCTGGGTCTGGGGCCTTTCTGTGTGGAGTTTGCATGTTCTCCCCGTGTCTGCGTGGGTTTTCACCGGGTACTCCGGTTTCCTCCCACAATACAAAAAACATGCTCAGGTTAATTGGTAAACTCTAAATTGCCCATAGGTGTGAGTGTGAGAGTGAATGGTGTGTGAATGGTGTGTGTGCCCCACGATTGGCTGGCGACCATCTGGGGTGTATCCCTGCCTCTCGCCTTAACGCGCTGGGATAGGCTCCAGCAGACCCCTGCGACCCCGAAAGGGAATAAGCGGGATAGACAATGGATGGATGGATGGATGGATGGAAAAATTCAGTCTAGTCCCTACTGTCTCTAATCTCTAGTCTATGGTCTCTATGGTATTGAGTGTCTATAGTGCATTTTTTCAAGACTTTAGACTTTAGACTCTAGAGTCTCCTGTCTCTACAGCCTTTTAAGGTTCTTATTATTATTGTGGCAATTGATTAATGAATTTTAGTCACTTTAAAGAAGAAAATGCCCAAATTCTCTGGTTCAAGATCCTCAAATACTTATTTTCCCCACTGTAGTATAGCTTTATCTAATAGAAAACAAAAGCACTTGTCTCAAACTGTATGTGTATAGACTTGGCTATAATCATATTTTCTTAATATAGGATGTCAATTAATTTATGTACAGTAGAATAGAGACAGTAGACCCTAGAGACAGTAGAATAGATTAAAGAGAGTAGACTCTAGCGACAGTAGAATAGATTAAAGCCAGTAGACTCTAGAGGCAGTAGAATACATTAGAGGCAGTAGACTTTGGAGACAGTCGAATAGATTTAAGGCCAGTAGATTCTAGAGAGGGTAGAATAGATAAGAGGCAGTAGACTCTAGATACAGTACAGATTACAGGCAGTAAACTAGAGACAGTACAGATTAATTCAATTCAATTCAATTCAATTTATTTGTATAGCCCAGAATCACAAGTCAGATTTGGAACCACAGCAGATTTAAAAGTACAGTAGTGGTACAACAGTATCACAGATAAAAGAACAAAAAGAAGCCCAGAGCATCTCATGAGGACCAGACTAACCTATCGCAGCATAACTATGACTAGGCCAGCCAGGGCCGGCCCTAACTATACGCTTCATCGAACAGGAACGTTTTTAACCTATTCTTAAATATAGGAAGGGTGTCTGCCCCCCGGACTGAGACTGGAAGACGATTCCACAGGAGGGGAGCCTGGAAGTTGAAGGCTCTGCCTCCTGTTTTAATTTTAGAAATTCTGGGAACCTCCAATAAGCCTGCATATTGGGAGCATAATGTTCTTGATGGGCGATATGGGACTAAGAGATCCCTAAGGTAGGATGGCGCCTGATCGTTGAGTGCCTTATAGGTGAGGAGCAGGATTTTGAATTCTATATGAGATTTCACAGGAAGCCAGTGTAGAGAGGGTTATACAGGTGAGATATGCACCCTTTTTCTAGTGCCAGTTAATAAACAAACAGCTGCATTCTGGATCAACTGGAGAGTCCTTAGAGACTTTTTGGTGCAACCCGACAGTAAAGAGTTGCAGTAGTCAAGCCTGGAAGTAATAAATGCATGGATACGTTTTTCCGCATCTTTCAGAGACAGGAAGTGTCTGACCTTTGCTATGTTGCGTAGGTGAATGAAGGCAGTCCTGGAAATATGTTTAATTTGGGCAGAGAATGACAAGTCTTGGTCGAAGATGACTCCCAGGTTTTTCACCGTGGAGCTAAAGGCCAGGGAGATGTCATCCAGGATAGCTATATCACTGGATATTGAGTTCCTCAGGATTTCGGACCCGAGTACAATAATTTCTGTTTTGTCTGAATTCAGTAGAAGGAAATTGCAGGTCATACAGGATTTTATATCCTTAAGACAAGTTTGAAGTTTAGCTAGCTGATTGGTTTCATTTGGCTTAATTGATAGATAGAGTTGTGTATCGTCAGCATAACAGTGGAAATTAATAGAGTGTTTTCTAATGATTTTACCCAATGGGAGCATATAGATAGTGAAAAGTATTGGTCCAAGCACAGAACCTTGTGGAACCCCATGATTAACTTTGGTATATAATTAGAGCTAGTAGACTCTCCAATCCTGCTCCTGGAGAGCTACCATCCTACATGTTTTAGGAATCTCCCAACTCCAATTCCAATTTTTCACAAGCACTCTGCAAGCTTCAGCTACTTGATTGTGAGTTGATGATTAGAATCAGGTGTATTGGAGTAGGGAAATTCACAAAACATGCAGGATAGTAAATCTTGAGGAGCAGGATTAAGCATCCCTGCTGTAGACTCCATAGACAGTAGAATAGATTAAAGGCAGTAGACTCTAGAGACAGTACAAATTAGAGTAGTAGACTCTATAGACCTCATGTGTCAAACTCAGGTCCTGGAGGGCCAAGTGGGTGCAGGATTTTGTATCCAACCAGGCAGTAACACACCTGATTCTACTAATCAACCAATAGAGCTCCTGCTGAGGACCTTCATTAGTAGAATCAGGTGTGTTACTGCCTGGTTGGAACAAAAACCTGCACTCATTCGGCCCTTCAGGACCTGAGTTTGACACCCCTGCTATAGATAGTACAGGTAAGAAGCAGTAGACTCTAGAGACAGTAGAATAGAGACAGAAGAGACGATTCTGACGCTCTGACGTCTTTTTTTCTTCCCTCCTTCCTTCTTTTTCTTCTTTCGGTTATTTTTTTCCTTCTTCCTCCCTTTCTATTTCCTTTCTTCCTTCTTCTTTCTTTTTATCCTTTCCTTATTTCTTGCTTCCTCCTTATTGATGTCACAGTCGAACTGTGTGTGTGTAGTGAAGTTGGAAATCAAACTTATCCAAGAGAAGAGGTTTTTCTCATTTAGTCAAACTATAAACTACAGATACTGAAATGTCTTGCATACACACATACTCTCACTCATCACACACACACATGCACACACACACACACATACGATTGGAGCCTCTCAATGCTTTTTTGTTTGATTCTTTTCAGTCTCTGTGGTCCTTTTATTGTTCATTTTCTTTCTTTTCATCCATCCATCTCTCAATTTGTCTGTCTAAATGTTGTCCCCCCCACCCCAACCCTCGGCCCCTTGCAGATGACTTGCATGATTCTTCTCTTCTTCTCCATCAGTTACCTATGATAAAATCAGTCACAGTATATAAATTAAATGTGGTGTTTTCCCGTGCAGGGCGGGCCATCCCAGCACCCCATCAGTAGCGGGTCAGGACGGCGAGGAGAACCCGGCGGCGCTGGCAGAGAGCTGCTTCAGGGAGCTGCTGGGCAGAGCGGCGTACGGGAACATGAACAACGCCGTCAGACCTGTGCTGGTGTGAGTACACAATCAATACAGCATCACTCCACAAATACTGACAGGAATTAAAGTATTCTGTTGTGTTGAGCTGGACTTTTGGCATGCAGAGCTTGATTGCAGAAAAAAACCCAACTCCCTCTCAAAAAAAGATGATTTGGGCTATGTATAAAAAAAAACATTCAAAATATCACAGACCAAGTAACATTGTGTGGTGACATAAAAAAATATGTTTCTGAGGGAAACACCAACAAATGAAATGAATTGTGGAATATTATTAAAGAATCTTGGAATGAAAGTTATATATATTGTAAGCACACAGTTATAAAAACTGTGGTCATACTAAATATTAGTTTAATAATTCACAGGATTGCTACATTTTAAAAATGAAAAAGTTAGTACAAATTAGTTAATGACATACACTTTTTTTGAACACGTCCCTTTCAACTAATTGCCAAATTGCCTTGTCTTAAATATGTGCATAACATGAATGCTGGGTCTTGTTGGTTTACTGAGGAATCTACTGCTCCTACTGATAAATTGTTTGTCATGTAGGAATAAAGCATATATTAATCAACCTGGATTAATCTGGATAGTTGTATTGGACTGATTTCACAAGTCACTTATTATTTAAAAAGTCACACTATGAGCTGATTTAATGATTTTTCTGAATTCAACACTAATTTACCTAAACACCACTGAATTTTTTCAAACTTGTGATGTCTTTATGATCATCCAGGGTATTTATCATAAGACAGTTATTATAACATATTTTAATGACGAAAAAATGCGTTCAAATGGCTCATATTGTGATTTTTTTTTTTGTAATATATATCCTGGATTATGAAGACATAACTAGTTAAATAAGTGTCCATAAACAAAAAATGGTCCAATTCATTTCAATTTATTTGTATAGCCCAGAATCACAAATCACAGATTTGCCCCAAAGGGCTTTACATTTTGTACAAAAGCAACACAATATCCCCTGTCCTTAGACCCTCACATCGTACAAGGTAAAACTCCCTAAAAAAAACCCTTCAGAGCTCCACTCCCCAAACATGAACAAAACAACAACAATTCAACAACATATATAATGTTGACATCCCTTCACTGATGCATATATTACATTTACAACTAGGGTGAAGAAGATGACACGTCTTCTTTCTTTTTTATCTTCAGTCGTCTAACAGAAAATCTGCAGCATTCAGTCCTTAATACATGAATACATTTCAAGTCCTGACACAGATAGAAGGCAGTGGAGCAAATAAACCAAACAGAGTCATATCCAACAGAAACAGAGTTGGATGATGTAGTCTCCTGTTTAAGGCTCTAAGAAAATAGATGAGGGTGCTTTCACAGCACCAGTGGAACTGGAGGTGTACTAAATCATGCAGACTCTAGACCTCTAAAGAGAGGTGGCCTCAGTCCTTTTGACCCACCAGAGGGGGTCGCAACCTCGGAGATGCATCATGGGAGACGATACTAATCATTTCATTTTATGTTTATTTGAAGATAAACATAGGTGAAACATCAATTGGACCAATACTGGCTTGTTTTCAGGTGTGAAAGCAGAATACACTGGTATGCTACATATGCTACTTTCAGGTGTGAAAGCAGAATATACTGGTATGCTGCAAAGTAAACATTTTTATTGTCTGGTGTGCACCAAATAATCAAAGCACCCTAAGACTCAAACTCAATTTCACTTTATCCCACAGACACACACACACACACACACACACACACACACACACACACACACACACACACACGCCTCCTCTGCACACACACACTGGGACACAGGTTGGAACAAAACACTCAGCTACACAACCACCACTGAATCTCACACACATACACACACACACACACACACACACACACACACACACACACACACACACACCTCCTCAGCACACACAAAATTAAATGAGCTCTTATCACTGCTGCCATGTGAGCAGCGTTCTCTCCCTGTCTCTCTCTCTATCTCTCACTCTCCCCCTCTCTGTCTGTCTTTCTTTCTGTCTCACTTTCTCTATCAATTCATTTCAATCCAAATATCCATAGCTTAATTAGTTATAATTCACTGCAAAATGTGTGTGTGTGTGTGTGTTTGAAAAAAGAGAGACGTGTTCAACTGCATCATTAATGTCTTTTTTACTGTGATTGTATCAGTGTCTATCATTTTTTGTGTCTTTCTTGGCAGTTCTAACATTAGCTGCAGTTGACATTAAAGGGATATTTATGTAGTGCAGGTCTGACTCTGCTGAGTTGTCCTCTACCATTGTCTCTGTTCCAATAAGTAAATCTTTTTCCATGTTTGGATTCACTTAATCATGATTCAGCCCAACACTTTGGGCCCAAAGGTTTTTTAGATAAACTGACACCACATTTTGCAAAATATTCTAATTATCAGTATTCAATTAAATCATGTTTCCATTGAAAATCTGTTGCAGCTCATTAACCAGAGAAAAGAGATCCTCCATTCATTCATTTTATTCAGGTGAAATGTATTCATCTTTCTCTCAAGATGAGATCAGATGAGCATATAGACTCAAATCACCTGCAGCTCTTTGAAATGTTTGCAGATCTTTCTGTTTTCTGCAGCCATGCTGTTACACAGATGAACTTCACAACACTACATGTTTACTTTGCAAAAGAGTCAAGCCTGTGAACACACTGTGTTCCTCCGTTCACCACAGGAAACAATTTCCTGCTGTTTCTGTGATCAATGGTGAATTTGACCTAAGTCAACTGCTGGCTGCTGTTAATTAATTTAATCTCTGGAAGCCTCCACACAAAACACAGTGACTGAGGAGAACTGATCAGTTAAATTTATGAGATTGTTCAGTTAATTTTATATGAGGTGGTGTAAATTATTATTTTCAATAGCCAACGTCATCTGTTCATCGGGGAAATGGAACGGCAGCAGAAGTGTTTCCTGGACAGCATGTTTGCGTGCGACACAGAGGAAACACAACATGTGGGACTGTCTGTTTGGTCCACCTAGTGAGAGATGGTACAGTGCGACTATTGATAAATCGCCTTTTTTTTTTTTTTTTTTTTTAAATCACCTCAATTTTTCAAAATTGAGTTCTACCTCCTCTTCCTGTCTCCACTTCGTTTGGTTGCCCTGATCCCTGGTGTTGGGAGGCCACGTCGGTTGCCCACAATTGGTGGCAGAGGTGGGATCTGTGGCGCCACCTGAAAAGCTGGAGAGAGGAGGTGGAACTCGTGGACAGGCAGTGGTACACTCATGGACAGACAGTGACAGGGCGTCGGCATCCTCCACTGCGATGGCTAGTGCTGCGGTGCTGCGCGCCGGCGGCCAGGTGAAGGCTACCGGGGAGTGCCGGGTAGAATACCGGGAGAGTGCCGGGGAGAATACCGGGAAGTGCCGGGGAGAATACTCACCTGAGGATTCCTGAGGCTTTTAAAAACTCCCAGCCTGGTTTATTACTCAAAGCCTCAATCATGGGTAAGACTGTCGACCTGACTGCTGTCCAGAAGGCCATCATTGACTACCTCAAGCAAGAGGGTAAAACACAGAAAGAAATTTCTGAACAAATAGGCTGTTCCCAATTCAATTCAATTTATTTGTATAGCCCAGAATCACAAATCACAGATTTGCCCCAACGGGCTTTACAGTTTGTACAAAAGCAACACAACATCCCCTGTCCTTAGACCCTCACATCATACAAGGTAAAACTCCCTAAAAAAACCCTTTAACAGGGAAAAAAAATGGAAGAACCCTCAGATAGAGTAAGAGAGGAGGGATCCCTCTTCCAAGACGGACAGGCTGCAGTGGATGATGTGTGCAGATGGAAACATTACAGGGAAAATTCGACAGTTAAATGCCCTGCCTCTCGTTTAATTCTAGAAATTCTGGGTACCTCCAATAAGCCTGCATATTGGGAACATAATCCTCTCGATAGGTGATATATGAATAAGAGATCCCTAAGGTAGGATGGAGCATGACCGTTGAGTGCTTTATAGGTGAGGAGCAGGATTTTGAATTCTATTCGAGATTTCACAGGAAGCCAGTGTAGAGAGGCTAATACAGGTGAGGTATGCTCCCTTCTTCTAGTGCAAGTTAATAAACATGCAGCTGCATTCTAGATCAGTTGGAGAGTCCTTAGAGAATTTTTGGTGCAACTGGACAGTAAAGAAGTGTAGTAGTCAAGCCTGGAAGTAACAAATGCATGGATAAGTTTTTCTGCATCTTTCAGAGATAGGAAGTGTCTGACCTTTGCTATGTTGCGTAGATTAATGAAGGCAGTCCTAGTCCCAGAGTGCTGTATCCAGGCACCTCAGTGGGAAGTCTGTGGGAAGGAAAAAGTCTGGCAGAAAACGCACGTCATTCGGAAATCAAAGTGCCAGAGTCTGGAGGAAGACTGAGGAGATGGAAATGACAAAAGGCTTCAAGTCCAGTGTCAAGTACCCAGAATCAGTGATGGTCTGGGGCAGGGGTTGGCAACCCAAAATGTTGAAAGAGCCATATTGGACCAAAAAAACAAAAAACAAATATGTCTGGAGCCTCAAAAAATTAAAAGCCTTATATAAGCCTTATAATGAAGGCAACACATGCTGTATGTATCTATATTAGCTATATTAGCCTACTATCAGAATGACTAAGTTTGCTACAAATACATAATGAGCCTTCATGATTGAATGTTTATTTTCCCTGCAGCGCATCCTGTAGAGAATGACGCACCACGTGACTACTCTGTTGTACGATGCCACCTCAAGTTTAACTTCATTACAATATTAATGAATTATGTTTCATTGCTTTGATGAAATTAAAGAAATGCAATAAAGAAATCCAATTTTGATGTCATTTTTATTTTGACAACAAAATGGAACGTGCATAACGTGACCCTTATCTGGGCAACAAACAGAGTGCAATGAAACGCAGCCTGCATTTATAAAAATAAAACAGCAGCCTTTTGAAAAGGTAAAGTATATAAAATCAAATTAATACAGTTTAAGTTTGATTTCTGTGCAAATGCCAAGCAAGTCAGTGCAAGGGTAAAACGCAGCAGCATCCTCTTCTCTTTTGACACGCAACCAACGCAGCTATCCTGGGACCTGAGCAACAAAACACAATAATATCCCTAAGTGTCATTCCAAATATATACTGACGAAAATCAGAAATCACTTTATAAAAACAGCCACTTTGTTACTAAATATGTGCCTATGACAGGATTGTGTTCTTACCCGTTTAATGTGACTTCTGTTTTCGGACATCACTGCTCAGCTTCTCAACATCGGGCATGTAAGATGTAACTTTAATCTTGACGCAGGACTGCAAGCTCTCATCTGTGAGGCGGGTGCGATATTTTGATTTGATGTAGTTCATGTTTGAGAAAATCTGCTCGCACAGGTATGTTGATCCAAAGATGGATAATACTCCAAATGCATATGTCTTCATGTTCCTATAACTGTCAGGAAGAGCATTCCATGTGTCATAGACAAGTTTCTCGGGTGTTAAGAGGCTTTCAATTTCGCTCCATTTGTGGCTTTGGGCAAGCTGGGCTTTCTGGCGAGTGACGTCTTCAAGCTCGGCTGTCAGACGTTTGAATTTGGACACCCATAAATCTTTGTCGGCTATATCAGCCATTTCCATTTCACGGTAGGCAGCCTGTTACGCAGCTCTCTAGTCTTTTCTTTCCCTTTTCTGGTTTATTTGTTTTATTTCAAGTTATTTTTTTTGCTTAATTTTGATTTTAATTTGCAACAAGAATGGACCCGACTAGTCTGCTGAGAGGAGTAGCCTTCTTTCTACTCCTATCGGGACTTTTCACCGCCGCATCTGGTGATAACGTGAGCCAGTCCATCGTCTACAGCCGGGATCAGCTGTTGGCGCTACGGGACAGTGGCGCACTCCCAGAGGAGCGACCCGGGATTCCGAAGGAATTACGGCGTCGGAGGAGAGGATGCAGGGCTGGAGCGAAGTACCGGGAGAGGAGAAGGCGGTACAAACCCAGCGTTCCGTCTGTGGTAATGGGTAACGTAAGATCTTTACCCAACAAGATGGAAGAGCTGACGGCGCTAACCAGACTGCAGTGGGAGTTTAAGCAGAGCAGCCTCCTGCTGTTCACGGAGACCTGGCTCACGGACAACACACCGGACTCCGTCGTAACTTTGGACGGCTTTCAACTGGTGAGAGCGGACCGAAACGCGAGGGAGAGCGGTAAGAGGAGAGGAGGGGGACTGGCAGTGTATGTGAATGAGAGATGGTGTAACCCGGGACACATTACTGTGAAGGAGCAGCGCTGTACCAAAGACATTGAACTGTTAGCGGTTAGCGCTCGGCCATATCACCTGGCCCGGGAGTTCTCGCATGTTATCGTGTTAACTGTTTACATCCCACCATCGGCAGATGCTAAGGTAGCCTGCGAGGACATCCACACCACCGTCTCTCAGTTACAGACAGCACATCCACAGTCCCTCATTATTATCTCTGGGGACTTCAATCATGCCTCACTCTCCACCACTTTCCCTAACTTCACCCAGTATGTTGACTGCCATACCAGGGACAGTAAAACTCTGGACTTGCTGTTTGCCAACACAAAGGAGGCTTACAGCTCATCACCCCTCCCCCCACTTGGCTGTTCAGACCACAACCTGGTCCTCCTCCAACCCACCTACACCCCCCTAGTGAGGAAGACCCCTCCCACCAAGAAGGTGATCAGGCTGTGGTCTGAGGACTGCAGTGAGGCCCTGAGAGACTGTTTTGAATGTACAGACTGGCAAGAACTCTGCAGGCCACATGGTGAGGACATCGACAGCCTCACCCACTGCATCACAGACTACATCAACTTCTGTGTGGAGAACACTGTGCCGACCAAGAAGGTACGGTGTTTCTCCAACAACAAACCATGGGTGTCCCCAGAGTTGAAGGCCCTGCTGAATGAAAAGAAGAGGGCCTTCTGGTCGGGGGACAAAGTGGAACTGAGGAGAGTGCAGAAGGAACTGAAATATAAAATCAGGAGTGGCAAGGACAGTTTCAGGAGGAAGATGGAGGAGCAGCTCCAATCAAAAAATGTCCGAGAGGTCTGGAGAAACATGAACATGATCTCTGGTCACCTCAAGGACAATGGAGGAGTAGCAGTGTCCACCGACCGGGGGTGGGCTAATGAGTTGAATCTGTTTTTTAATAGATTCGATTCTGGACCAACAACCTCCCCCACACCCCAGCTTCCATCAACCCCCCTCCATGTGCTGTCCCCCCCCTCTCCCCCCTCTTCTGGCGCTGTGCTGTTCCCAGGTTCACTCTCCTCGTTCCATCCCACCACACCCCCTTTACACCTACCCACATCAAAGCCAGCCCCTCCCCCCACCCCATTACACCTACCAACAACAAAGCCAGCCCTTCCCCCCACCCCGGACCAGCCACAGATCTGCCTCACAGCTGACCAGGTGAGAAGTCAGCTAAAGAAGACAAAGGTCAGGAAGGCAGCAGGTCCAGACGGAATCAGCTCCAGATTGCTCAGGGACTGTGCAGACCAGCTTTGTCAGGTGGTCCTGCACATCTTTAACCTGAGTCTGAACCTGGAAAGGGTTCCTGAACTGTGGAAGACTTCCTGCGTAGTTCCAGTGCCTAAGATCGCACGGCCCAGGGAGCCCAACCACTACAGACCTGTAGCCCTGACTTCTCACCTGATGAAGGCCTTGGAGAGGCTTATTCTGCACCACCTTCGCCCACTGCTGAGCTCAGCACTGGACCCTCTGCAGTTCGCCTACCGGCCCGGCATCAGTGTGGATGACGCTGTCATCTATCTGCTGCACCGATCTCTCTCCCACCTGGAACAAGCGGCGAGCACGGTGAGGATCATGTTTTTTGACTTCTCCAGTGCTTTTAACACCATCCAGCCTGCACTGCTGAAAGGGAAGCTGGAGGGAGCCGGAGTGGATGAGCAGCTGACGGCCTGGACCATCGACTACCTCACCAACAGACCACAGTATGTCAGGCTTAATGACTGTGTGTCTGAGGTGGTAGTCAGCAGCACGGGGGCGCCACAGGGTACAGTGCTCTCACCCTTTCTGTTTAGTCTGTACACCTCAGACTTCACCTACAACTCGGACAACTGCCACCTACAGAAGTTCTCAGATGATACGGCCATCATCGGGTGTGTATCAGATGGGAACGACCAGGAGTACAGGGGGGTCATCAACGACTTTGTCAGCTGGTGTGAGATCAACGCTCTCCAAATCAACGCCAGCAAGACAAAGGAGATGGTTGTGGACTTCAGGAGGAAGTCCCTCCCCACCACACCGGTGAGCATCCAGGGAAAAGACATTGAGACAGTGGTCTCTTACAAATACCTGGGTGTTCACCTGAACAATAAACTGGACTGGACAACTAACACTGATGTCCTGTACAAGAAGGGCCAGAGTCGACTTCACCTGCTGAGGAGACTAAGGTCCTTTGGTGTGTGCAGGACCCTGTTAAAGACCTTCTACGACTCCGTCGTAGCATCTGCCCTGTTCTACGCAGTAGTCTGCTGGGGAGGCGGATGCTCAGACGGGGACAGAAGGAAAATTGACAAACTGGTACGGAAGTCTAGCTCTGTACTGGGATGTCCTCTGGAGTCGGTGGTGGTGGTGGGAGAGAGGAGGATGTTGGCAAAGCTGACATCCATCATGGACAACCCCCATCACCCTCTGCATGGGGTAGTGGGTGCGCTGAGCAGCTCCTTCAGCCAGAGACTTAAACACCCTCGCTGCAAGAAGGAGCGCTTTCGCAGATCATTCATCCCGACAGCAATAAGACTCTATAACATAACATAAACATAAACCTCACTGCAGCCACTGTCACTTTTACACTGGTCACTTTTTTCCTCTTCACACTCACCCTGCACCTTAAGTGTGCATTAGCTGTGTGTGTGTACATGTGGGTATGTGCGTGGATATGTATGTCCATATATATATATGCAAATATGTGTGTATGTGTATGTATGTAGGTATGTACGTCCATGTATGTATGTATATATGCCTTGCTTATGCATACTTTTTGTTCTTACTATTTATTAGCATTTCTTTCTCCATTCTGTCGATAATGCATACTGTGTATGCGGATTAACAAATTCTGCGAATTTGTACATTGTGGTGTGTGTTTTTTTATTTTTCTAAAGTCTTTTTTATCTTCTTCAACTTTATTTTTCTTTTCTTTATCTGTTACGCTGCAGTAACACACAAATTTCCCCGTTGTGGGATCAATAAAGTTTATCTATTCTATTCTATTCTATTTACTCCCGGAAATGTGCTCAACAAGGACGGGTCAATCTCCAGGGGTGTGACAGGGAAAGACAGTGTCATTTTTTCCTTTCGGAACTCGCAAAATCTGCTCCCAAATGCAGTTTGCATTTCAACGATCGCACCTTGTAAATAATCACTGTTGAGTGTGTCATCGTGATGGGCTTCTTTGAATTCTCTCAGGGAGGGGAAGTGGGAGAGCGTGCCTCGCTGTACATCTCTGGCAAAGACAGTCAGCTTGCGCTCGAATGACAAAACAGCTTCCAGCATTTGCAGTGCAGTGTTTCCCCGCCCCTGGAGACTTTCATTCAGCTTGTTTAGGTGGCTTGTCATATCCACCAAAAAGTGCAGTTTTTCGAGCCACTCGGTATCTTCCAGTTGCGGGTAGTTCAGGTCTTTGCTTTTCAGGAATGTTTTCACGTGTTCTAAACAAGCGACAAAGCGACGCAAAACCTCACCCCTGGACAGCCATCGGACTTTGTTGTGTAGCAGGAGATCGGAATATTCGCTGTCAACTTCATAAAGCAATGCACGGAACTGATGGTGGTTCAGTGCTTTTGCAATTATCTTGTTCACCATCTCGATGACAAGGTTCATCACCGCCATACACTCCGATGGGAATGTTTGTGCACACAGTGCCTCTTGATGCAAGATGCAGTGGAATGAAAGCAGATTTCGATCCAATGCTTTCTGTAGCAAAGTCACAAACCCCCTTTTTGATCCTCTCATGCTGGGTGCCCCATCTGTAGCCACTGAAATCAGGTGGTTGGTGTTTATTCCATTGTCATTTATCCACTTCAGCACAGCCTCACATATGTCCTCCCCCCGTGTTTGGCCTTTCAGTGGTATTAATTGGATCATTTCTTCTTGCGGCCCATCGGAGTTCACATACCTGCATAAAAGCTGTTCAATGTCGATCACATCACACGACTCATCACAGGCAATTGAGTATGCTGGCGCTGAATTAATGTCCTTGATTTGCTGATCGGTGATGTTGCCTGCCATTTTAATGGCCCTTTCCTTCACTGTCTTAGCGGAGAGAGGCATGTCTTTGATTTTCTGTATTATCTCAGTTTTGTTTTTGAAGTCTGCAAACAGGTGTTCTGATATATTGATGAATGACTCCGTCATGTAGTCTCCATCTGTGAACGGTTTTCCACGCTTTATTATCTCCCAGGTTGCAACAAAACTTGCAGCAGTAGTGGAGTTTGGAGATGCAATCCACTCCTTAAATCTATTTTTGCACTCCTCTAATTTCTCCAGAAGTAATGCAATCGCACTTTTTCTCTCACTCCCAACTAGGTACTCGGCTGCAAATGTAGCATGCCTTCCCTGGAAATGTCTTTCCACATTACTCTTTTTGTTATTTGACAACTTCTCGCTACAGAGCAAACATTCAGGGAATCCTTCCGCATTGGCAATGAATGCAAATGATTCGGTCCAAGAATCGTTGAATCCTCTGTTCTCCTCAGTTATTTTTCTCTTTTTCCCTTTGGGATCCATGGCCCAACAAAAAATATATTTCCCTCCCCCATCTTTTTCCATTTTCAAACATTTTTGAAAAAGCTCCAGGGAGCCACTAGGGCAGCGCTAAAGAGCCGCATGCGGCTCTAGAGCCGCGGGTTGCTGACCCCCGGTCTGGGGTGTCATGTCAGCTACTGGTGTTAGTCCACTGTGTTTTATCAAGGGTAGGGTCAATGCAGCTAGCTATCAGGAAATTTTGGAGCACTTTATGCTTCCTTCTCCTGCTTTATGGAGATGAAGATTTCATTTTCAGCACGACCTGGCACCTGCTCACAGTGCCAAAACCACTGGTAAATGGTTTACTGACCATAGTATTACTGTGCTAAATTGGCCTGCCAACTCTCCTGACTTGAACCCCATAGAAAAATCTGTGGGATATTGTGAAGAGAAAGTTGAGAGACGCCAGACCCAAGACTGTGGATATGTTTTAGGCTGCTATTGAAGCAACCTGGGCCTCCATAACACTTCAGTTGTGCCACAGACTGATTGCCTCCATGCCACGCTGCATTGAAGCAGTCATTTTTGCAAAAGGATTCTTTAACAACATTACACAGTTTTTGATGTCTTCGACAGACAAGTACATGTCCTTGCTATGGGTTCCTCAGTGTCTCCCAGTGTGGGAGATGGAAGATATCTAGAAGCAGGCTCTTAACTCCTTCAGAGGAACAACACCCGACCACTGTTTTAGATATGTTGACAGTACATTGGTTAAAATCAAACCCAAGAAGTGGAGGCCTTCACCCAACACATATATTTATTCACAGCCAGTTCACGAGGGAGGACACCAAGAACTACAGCTTGTTCTTTCTGGATTGTGCAGTTTCCCTAAAAAAAAAAAAAAAAAAAAAAAAAAAAAAAGAAGGGAACCTTAGCAATAAGGTGTACTGCAAGCCCACACACACAGACCGGTACCTTTTGTTTGATTCCCACCACCTGCTGGAGCACAAAAACTAGAGGGTTTTCAGACCCTACAGCACCGTGCCTACAATTTCCCTCAAGTGCTGACGGCAAACAGAAGAAACTAACAAACATACGGACAGCACTCCAAACCCCCCAAATCTGTGGTTACCCAAAGCATCAAAAAATGCCACAAAGAAACACCTGAGGAAGAAAAATAAGAAAAAAGGAAGAAAGGAAGGAACATTGGTATACCATATTTGGCATGCTTATTTGAAATTCAGGAGAATCTTCCCCAAGCACAATATTCAGGTTAATTTAAATCAGGTGAACCAGGTTAGACCCCTTTGTTCACCTTTTGTACTTCACTCACACACACACACACTCTGCCCAACCGCCCCAGACACACACCTGTCTTACACACACTCTGGCTCAGAGGCTGCAGTCTGTTGGCCCAAAAAATAAACTATCCATAATTAAATATTGATCACTTGAAGAATAAAGTTCTCTTGTAAGAACCATGTGAATTGTGAACCATAAAACAACACACACTTTATTTGTGCATACAAGAAAAATGTCTTGTTTCTATGTTAAAGAAAAGTTAGATACGTAGTTAGTTAGATACTGTCTCCAAAACACTACTCTCACCTCTGGTTGAACTTTGAAGTCAGTCCTGTAGAAAGCATGTGCTAACTTCACCTAGAGGCTGCAGGTTGGCTCTAAAACTGTCATCTTTAAACTTCTTCATGTTGTTTTTTTCACTGAACTCTGGCTTGGTTCCTGTCTTCAGCTCAGTTCACCTTTAAACACATGGATCTGTGCTCTCTGTGTTGCTTCTGCCCCTCTTGCACATGATCCAATTCTATACCTCAGGCTGCTATTTATACAAATCCATTATTGGTAAATACAATCTGAATAGATGAGAAACCTCATGTTTTCTGTTCCCCTCTATTCCCATCACTCCATCATAAGGCAGTTCCTTTGTCAGAATCTCTACATATATACACTTTGAAATCATATGACAAAGTTTTTATGACAAAGACAAAATATTTAATGTTCAAACTGGTAAACTTTGTTATTTTCTGCAAATATTTGCTCAATCAGAATTTAATGCCTGCAACATGTTCTAAAAAAGCTGGTACTGGTGGCAAAAAAGACTTAAGGAATGCTGAACACCTGTTTGGAACATCCCACAGGTGAACTGGCTAACAGGGAACAGGTGGGTGCCATGCTTGGATTGGAGCTGAAGCTTTACATAAAGCAAAGTGGGAAAGAATTCCACCTTAAAAAGCTTCAACAACTAATTCCCGAACAATAAAGTTTGAGATCAGTTTGAATGTTAAATATCTTGTCTTTGTAGTGTATTCAATTGAATTTAGGGTAAACATGATATACAAATGACTGCATTCTGTTTTTATTTATGTTTAACACAACTTCCTAACTTCATTGGAATTTGGTTTGTTAAACTCTGATGTTTTTTACCTCACTATCAGATTTCGAAACATTTATTTCTGGACTCAACATCAGTGACTGTTGCTGCTGCTGTGAATGATGATAATATTGACAGGGTCTTATTTATTTATGTTCTCAGTCACCTGGATAATCATCACCTGTGGGATCCCAACGAGTTTGCTGTGTCATGCTTCAGAATCATCATGTACTCCATCCAGGTAGAACACACACTTCAAACACCATTACCATGGTTACACTGAAGACAGCTTTAGATGGGTTTTATAGTCCTTCGCCCTCTCGCCTTTTACCTCACTCTTCCTCTGGCACCTGTCAATCATCCTGATGTGTTGAAGCTTCTATGGAGCATCATATGTTCACTCTGTGTCAAACCTTTTTATTTTACTGCTCAGTTCTGTTGTTTCTGTTGCTGCTGCAGCTCTGTGGGTATTTTTCAGGGTTGAGAAAGTTTCCTCTCTTTATACAAAGAGGTGTGGACATCTTTGACAGATGTGTGAAACTCTTAGAGATTATCTGATTAAATATTAAACCTAAAAGGAATGTTTTCTTAATGAGCTTAGAGCGATGTGGACCACCATTAAAAACAAACCTGATTGAGTTTTGGTCCTTTTATAATAAAGGTTTTTGTGTGTTTCTTATAGTCTGAGCTCTGAGGTGCTGCCACACATTGTGTGTGTGTGCTTGCGTGCGTGCGTGTGCATGCGTGCGTGTGCGCATGCCAATAGTTGGTAGAGTTTAGTCTCTGATCTGTCCGGAGGACTTTGTGACTGTCTGCCAGGAGACGTGATGAATGTCTGTTTGATCCGAGTTGACGGAAAACAAACGCACCCCAGGTTCGTCCTCCAGAGACACAGCCAAGCATTCTACAGTCAGCCCAGAACAAAGAGTCCTAGTGATTCTGAAAGAAATATCTGTCCTGTGGCAGCAGCCCTTTAATCTCCAGAATCCCCAGGTCCAGTTAGAAAATTGCAAAAAAAAATCAAAACATCATCGGGAAACCTCAGGATCAGTTGTCAGGGGTTAGTTCTGAAGTCAACTTCTGTGCAAATATTAAAAACAAAGAAGATAAAGCAAAGAGAGTGATTCTATCAGCAGATTAAGCTGGAAAGAAATTCAAAAGAAACACAAGGTTTATTGAAGAACCCCAAAGTTATTATTGATATATCCACTGAAAGATAATGTTGTTCTGTAACTGTTTGAGAAGCTTTCAGCCAATATGGACAGTTCTAGTTCAACCACTAAATGAAGATTTCAATCATTCCGTTTTTGTTTTCTTGCTACCAGTTAGATGTTAAAGATTTTCTCCTCCAGCTCTAAGCAAGAAACAAATAAACATTTTTTTCTAAATATCAAACTCTTCCTTTTATTTCAAGATGAAATCTTCATGGTCACTGGTTCCCTGTCAGTCAGAATATAGAAAGGTGATGAATCCATGTTACAACTCCACAGTAAATTCTGATATTCCTTGTTGTTTCAGGCTCAACACTCGCATCACGTCATCCAGCAGGTCCTCAACCACCTGGACACCAACAACAAGAACACGCCGCGGGTCCGAGCCGGCATGGTGCAGGTCGTCCTGGAGACGGTGGCCATTGCCGCCAAGGGCTCTGTGGGTGAGTTCAGGATCTTTGTGCTTCCTGCTGCTGGTTGTCCCTTTGCTGCTGTTATTTAGCCAGTTAGAGAATATTACTAAACAGATAATTCATCTCCACTGCTAATGATTGTCCAACTTTTAGTAAGTTGTTTTGTGGATTATAAATGTCTTTTTTTCACCTTCATTTCTGCCTCTGGAACAAACTAACTTTCCTCTGACAGGAATGATGCAATTGTCCATCATGAATCCTTCTAATCTGTGGCTCGGTACAGTATGAATGTGTTTAGATTTATAGAGGAAGTCGACATGTAGAAATATAATCCACATCATATGGATTTATTATACTGTTTTTTTCTGACCTTCATGTACCCACAAAGCTTCTTTTTTAGAATATAGATCTATTTCTTTGGTGATTGTCCAACATGGCAGCACACCTTTGATCTGTTAACATTGTTTTTTTTTTTGGCATTTATGCTTGAAATTGTATTTTCTGTTGGACTAATTCATAAATCAACCAATCGCACATTAAAGCCTTTAAATTGTCCACAGAGATGAATGAAAAAATACAACTTCCATAAAGGAAAAAGATAATTCCTGACTTTAATGCTGTTGTGTTGAACTTGTTGGTCTCAGACGTGTGTGTGTGTGTGTGTGTGTGTGTGTGTGTGTGTGTGTGTGTGTGTGTGTGTGTTTGTCAGTCGTGGTTGTGTAGCTGAGTGTTTTGTCCAACCTGTGTCCCAGTGTTAAAGGAGCAGTCCGTTTCACCTGTGTCCAGCAAACAGGACGATTTTAGCGTTAGCTTAGAAAAGACTGGGACTGCTAGCCTAGCTGCTAGCATATATCTTCCAACTACTGTTTTGTGTCTTGGTAAATAAACAGTTGTTGGAAAAATATGTATGAGCAAGTTTTGTGAAGGTACAGTATTGTTTCTGGTTCTAGTGGTGAGTTTACAGATTATAACCCTCATAAAATACATAAGTCAGTCTCAGAGTTGGAGTGGTTTGTGTTTTGATTGAATTATTAAAAAAAAAAAAAAACTTAAAAAAGGTCTGTTCTGCTAGATGCTGCAAAATCTGACACACTGCTTCTTTAAATTAGTAGTATATAATGTATATGATATATTTGTTCATTTGTGTTAAACTATCAGTGTGTAACATTTCATGCATATTTTTGGTGCTTGTATTTTTGCTTTTCAATTTGGGGCGAGAAGGAAATAATTCTCCCTTTGTATATTTGATAAAATGAAATTCAATATTTATTTCAGCAGTGTTTTGGTTTTAATGTAAATTTTCTAGGCTTCAGCTGACTTTGTTCCCAATCAAGGTATTTCTTTCTGTGTTAAGGTAAATTGATTTAAATTAGGATGCCTGCACCAGAGGAGTCATATGACCCCACAGCTGTGTCTGTGTTCAACCATCTACATAACTATTAAAAAAAACAAAAGAGAAAGTCAAATTTGAGTGATTTCAAGACCAAAAATCACAGATCTCTCTTGAATCTCTTCAACCCAATTGGGAAACGGTTGAGTTCCTTGAAGCCGTCTGGTTCCTCCCTGTGAACCTGCTGTCCGGTGTCTGGCTGCAGGTCCGACGGTGCTGGAGGTTTTCAACACGCTGCTCAAACACCTGAGGATGAGTGTGGACTTTGAGCTGGGTGAGAACTCCAGGAGAAACTCCAGTGTCAGCGTCTCCTCCAACCGGGGCAAAGAGAGCGAAGAGCGCATCGTCCAGAACGCGATCATCCAGACTATTGGTACAGCAACCGCCAACTGCCTCTGAGGAACTTTCCTCTTATTATATTTGATAAGTGATCTGATTTTTCAGTCATTCAATAAAGAAAACATCATGATTCTAGCTTTTAGGAATATTCCAGTTTCTCCCTTTTCCTTTGTTAATAAGATCTATATGTTTGTCTTGTGTACAATTAATGCTTTTCATCATTTTCTTACTTCTCATGGACCAAACAGATTGATTGATAATGAAATTACTTGTTGGTGTGAATTATTGTTCCTTAAGTCCATGACTGATCCTGTAACTTCAGATCTATTAATCTGCACATTGTTTTTTGTTTTTTATTTGATTTTGGTCAATAACATTAACATTATAACTCCATAAACTCTAGTTGACATCTTGCATTGTGCAAAACCAAAATATATATTTAGTTATATATTATATATAGTTAAATATAACTATATTCAGATGCAAAAACTAATCTGTCTGTCTGTTTTAGGCTTTTTTGGTGGAAATCTACCAGATTACCAGCGAGCTGAAGTCATGATGTTCATCATGGGGAAAGTGCCAGTGTATGGGACCCCCTGCCACACCCTGGACACTGCCAAGATCGGGTGAGTCACACACACATACAGGCTCAGACGTGCAGGTACAAACTTCAAGGTTTAAGATGAAGTTCATGCAGAAACCGAACCGAATGGCTTTGGCTGAATTAAAGAAGGATTTTTCACTCTCTGTTATATCACTGAAGAAGTCAAATTCAAGGATTTGGAGTCAGAGGATTTGTTTCCTAAAAAAATCACTAATAAATGTTAGTTGTAGTTATAGTTGTTTTTTATCTGGCAGTTATCTATTATTGTCTGAAATCATTAATCATTAATGAATCAGTAATGAAATATATCTGATATAGTTCCCACAGTCTAAATTTCCATCTCGAAATGTAAGTTTGTGTGACACATGGAGTCTATGTCAATATATATCAGAAACAACAGCCAGTAAAGAAATGTGTTTACGTTAGTAAAGAAATGACTGAATGTTGTAGTGTGTGTTCTGACAAAATATTTGATCCTTTCCTTCTCTCCTCAGGCATCAGGGCACTAAGCGGATTCAGACCATGTTGCTCAGCTCCCTCATCATGGTGAGTCTCCTAACCTTTTGTATTTTATGTTTTATACCCACATTAGAAAAGCCTTTTTGTCATAACAGCATTTTTTTCTGTTTCATAAAGTCTTAAGTAACATTAGTTTGAGAGTTCTGGTTGTTCAGAGTTAAAACACTTAAAGGCATTTCCTCCTCCTTCATTATCTGCTTCAGCAAGAGACTCATCAACTGAGTGAGGAGGCACAGGTGGCACTGACACACACACATGCCCATACACACACTGCGCACACACACACACACACACACACACACACACACACACTGCCCATGTATTACAGCATCTCCCTCCTTGCTCCTCCGTGCAGGGGGAGGAGGGGTAAAAGGTCAAAATATTTGTGAGGCAGGCAGCTGCAGGTGGAGTCAAGCTGAAGGAACCACATAGTGCTACCGGAAGTACAAACCCAGCCTTTAGCTTTTAATCTTGCAGTGTTTCCACTCACAAGAATGACGATGAACAGAATATTGACTGTAAAGGTTTAGCATAAGTGCGATTCTAATGGAAGCTTGTTTGATGGGAAAAACTCCTGACACTGATCAGGGAAAAATGTTTTTAACAGTATAACAGTAATTTGTTTATTTTTTATAGTAGAAATGAGCTTGGGTATAGAAAATGACTGACTATGTAATATAAGTACATATATTTGTTTGGATCCTGTGAGGTTGTCCAGATGCTCCTGATGAAAACAATGCTGAATATAAAAGCTAATCTAATGCTGGTGTGATATAGCAGTTCACACTGATCATAAGTCTGTCTGTAGCAGGAAAAGGTCAATGTTTGGACACTTTCAGCTGCTTGTACACCAAACATTTACATTCTGTTGAAGAGCTGCTTCTCATCGACTCTCCTGTAGATAGATGACATCACACTGAGGATTTAACCCCTTCCCCCCTCCGCTCTTCCTCAGGTGACCTCGGGCTTCAAGTCGAAGTCAATGGCGGCAGCGCTGCCGTCTCCTTTCCTGGATCCTCTCTTCTCCATCTCTCTTATGGAGGACAGCGAGCTCAGGCAACTGGTGCTCGAGATCCTGCACAACATCATCGATCGCCATGACAACCGAGCCAAACTGCGCGGTATCAGGTACAAAGCGCACACATCAACGTCTGCCATCTTATTACCGACGTGTCAGGCACCTGCACAGCATCTACAAACTTGAGAACACAAATCACTGATTGCTCTCTCACACACACACACACACACACACACACACACATATACACACACACATAAACATTATTAACAACCAGATTCAACATTTTATTAGCATATGTCAGAGCGCAAACTGATGTGCTCTCATAACAGTAAAATTATTTCTTGCATTTAGCTTTGATCGAAACATAATGCATAATTTCAACATTATTAATGATTTTACTAACTGCATTTCTAATATACAAAGTTTTAGTTGTCTAGGAACCAGTTTCACATGTGCAAACATATTGTTAATAACAACTTTTTTGTGTTTTTGTGTTCTTTGGTTTAGAATCATTCCAAATGTCGGAGCATTGAAGATTAAAAGAGAGAAGATATCCAAGCAGGATGTTGCATTCATGAAAAAGGTAGAAAATCTAAGAATCCATCAAACATCCCAGGTCTGTGTTTGCAACTTACCGAAGATTTCAGCAGATAAAAAAACATCAGAGAGAATCAAAACATCTGCTGAAATGTCTGAGTGCTCCTTTACTTTAGAAACAAATTTACAGTGCAAAGATGAATCCTGTTAGTCTTGAATCAGCCTGAAAATAACCATCTGTGTATTAAGCTCTTGACATAAGATACCATAAAAAAGCAGTTCCCACCACAGGAAGGTGGTCTGGTTCATGTTGAAGGTCTCCGGCCTCCCAATTCGCCCAAAGTACAGAAGTTCTGAGCAATGATCCCTTTCCTTTTGCAGCACGGCCAACAACTCTACCGCCACATCTATCTCAGCTGTAAAGAGGAAGATAACGTCCATAAAAACTTTGAGCTCCTCTTCACCACTCTGGCCATCCTGACCATCGAGCTGGCCAACGAGGAGGTGGTCATCGACCTCATCCGGCTCGCCGTCGCTCTGCAGGTAACTTCAGTCACTGAGCTTAGAGGGGGTTCACCATATACAGATGTGTCTTAAAATGACAGTTCGGAGCCAAAATGAACATGTTGACTCAAACACGGGTCTGCTGCATCCAAGGCAAACACACTACCCCCTACACTAACAGTTTTAATGAGGATATAATATTGTTTTGACTCTATCCACAAATTTACACAAAATAGGATATTCCCTTGAGGTTGATCTGAAAAACAATAAGAGAGATATGGATTGTAGACCAAAGAGATTAGTGGTCATGTTTTTATTTCTTTCCCATTGACCAGAAAAAGTACTGTATTATTTCTGGTTGTGTTTGTTTTGCTGATGTGTTTTTTTAGGACATGGCTGTGACCAATGAGGAGAACCTGCCAATGTTTATCCGTTGTGGCATCATGGCGTTGGTGGCGGCATACCTTAACTTCCTCAGCCAGATGATCGCTAACCTGGCTTTCTGTCAACATGTCAGCAAGGTCTCATTAATTTTTTACCTTTATGTTTTCATGCATCATCAGAAAGATTTGAATACCATGTTGGAAAGTCACATAAATTAGTCTCAATATAAATCAATATGCTAATGATTCACTGCTTTACACAGCTGCTAAACCCATTGATACAGATGCAGTAGAAGATGTATAATCACATTATGTTTTAATTTTCTTTTTTTCCTTCATGTTGAATCTGTAGGTGATCGAGTTGAGGAACATGGATGCTCCATATCTCCTCCCAGAGCACATCTTCAGGGACAAGTGTCTGTAAGTTTCCTTATTTAACTTTATATATGTAGTATTTGTTGTTTTGCAGAGGAGACAACAGGACAATAAACATAAACCTGTAAGGCAAGGCGCATCTACAAATAAAAAAACTTTTTATGGCTGAAATGTAAATATTTTAATGTTTACTTAGCTCCAGTAAACACATTTTTTTAAATTTAAATTACATGTTCTAAAGTGCACAAACCTGTAAGTTATATGTTGTATTTAATTTAGGTACACACTGCAATTGAGATACTTGTACATCCACTACAGTATTGCCATAACTTTATTTATATAGCATCTTTCTTAACAATGTGTCTTAACAATGAGTGTGTAACAAACAAAAATATGTAATACAATAATGTAATCACAGTAAATTTCTTAAAAACAAAACATTAAAGCAATTAGGAAAATTAACAATATACATAAACATCTGGGGTAAATGCATCAAGCCTTATAGAATAGAAAGGTTTTTAATATAAAAAAAAAATAGATAATTAAACTATATTTACTGCATTCAATTGAGAGCTTAAGTTGCTTTTCCAAATAAAATATAGATCTATAATACGACTTAAATATTATAAAACATCACTATTGTGTACATATTCCTTAGTTGTGGATCTGATTCCTACTGTTAAAAACTGCTCAAAAATGTTTCCTTTTTATATCGTTTTGGAAGGAAGCTGCTGAGACATGTAAGGGATTTTATTTATTTTTTTACAAATATTCACCAGTAGGTTCTGAAAAGAGTTATTTATCATTTTATATCATTTTATCATTTCAACAGAATTCACCATCAAGCCATTTGAACACATTTGCTTCTGGAGATGAGTTTTGTGATTTCAGTGTTTTCCTCTTGTGCTGCAGATTACCTGAGTCTCTGGACAAAGAGGACAGGCTGCTGTACTTTCAGACTGCTGACATGGCCGAGTGTTTGTCTGGACCAGGATACAATGCAGAGAGACTTTCCATCGCCTATGTTCCCCAAGTCACAGGTACAAGTTTTAATTTAAAAGAGACTCAACTTCTCTGAATTAATCAAACATTGACTAAAATGCATTAAATCTATATTTGTCAAGTGTGTAATGAGTGTTAGGAACATAATCACAGTTCTGTGAGTCCTGGCAGACCACCAGAGGCAGTGCTTCAAGCAATAGACATCTCCCTCTCGTGCATTCATAATTCTAGGATATAAACCAGCAAGGTCACCTGTGACCCTGCAAACCCCCAGTAAGTCTATATCTATTGATGTCATCAGCAGATCTAGAACCTTCTGTAAGGCACGAGGGCCTTGAGTCACAGGTGGTTACCCTTGTTCTGTTGTATCCTGCCTGACATCAGAAGCTGTAAGCACTGGATGACTCATACCAACCAAGGCACGAAGGACCAAGGCCCCCCAGTATGTGAGCAGTCCCCCAGACTCACCACTGTAGAGGGACAGACAAGGCAGTAGGAGATGCTGGAGATGCTAGCCAATAGCAGGTCGACATGGGACACCCAAACACAGGAGAGCAGAGCACCCAGCACGGGGAGCAGCTGTAGCCCGTCCCCTGGACCATCCTGATGAGACCAGTCTCACAGATGGAGGCATCCGCAGGTCACCCAGGGTTCCCATGATGCCTGAGACAACACCATACAGACTGCAGACCACATGCTATCACAGCATAGTCCAAGCCATTAGCCTCAAGTAGCAAGTAGGAGGCGTACACCGAGAGCAGGGAGCGAGCATGCTGTTACCCATTTACAGAAAAACAGACCGGAAGCCAAGCGGGCTACATGCTATCGCAGCCACTTATGCTAGATAGCATGTAGCTTGCTATCTAGATATAAAATACACCAGGAATAGGTAGTCAGCAAACTTTTAAATCAAAAGACAGAAAAGTGCTCCAGGCTACATGCTATAGCATCTTGCTATAGTATGTAGCCTGAGTGACACTTCCGTAATGGAGAATGTAACCGGAAAAACAGCCCTACAGATGGACCACACTCATTCACCAGCTCAGTCACAGCCACTCAGAGGGCGGAAATCAGAATCTGTCAGAAAAACAGGTGGAAACAATGCTGTCATGTTGTGTCTCCTGAAGAAAGTGGAGCAGATCCACTGATGCCACCGGAAGAGATCAGATATATATCATATCTGGGGTCATGCGGGTTCACAGGTGACCTTGTTGGTATCATGGATACGTTATAAGAACTGGATGTGGTTCCGCCCCTCAACAGCATGCCATCAATGGCCACTGGTGGTACTGCAACAAAAAAATCCCACGTCACCCAAAAATCACATCATAGATATCAAAAGTAAAAGAGAAGCCTGTAAAACTGTTGACAGGACACCCTCAGCTATACGCCTGGTACTAATCTTTGTATTCCATAGTTTTCAGTCATTGAGTTTTTATTCATCAAAAACTTTGCTGACAGCCAGAAAATCAAAAAAAAAAAAAATCCAATTTTTTGGTGTTTTTGGTGTCTAGGTCTATAATAAATCCATTGTTTGTATAGACATCCAGTGCTTGAAGCAGCGCCACTGGTGGTGAGGAAGGATGGAATAGATCTTTACATAAAACTGCAAATATCTGTTCTGGACACTTGTATTAATCCAAAACATCATGCAGACAGAAGGTTAAAAGATATTGGAAGCTAAGACACAAGTTCAGAACCAATATTAAATAGGTTAAAAGTCACTAAAGGAAATAAGATGTTTTAGAGATTATTGGGTCTGTTCATCTTCAGTGTGGATTAAATTACTCTTATTAGCTTTTTACTAGTGAAACCAAAACAACAATATAGCTGCAGTTAAATGGGGTAAATAACATACATCAACAGAGTCTAGATACAAGAAGTAAAAGATACAAGAAGTAAAAAAGTATGAAATTATATAATATATATATATATACAGTACTACTCGGAAAATTAGAATATCGTGTAAAAGTTGTTTTATTCGGGCAATTTAACATAAAAGGTGAAACTAATACATTTTATAGTATTATTAAATGCAAAGTCAGATATTTCAAGCTTTTATTTGTTTTGATTTTGCTCATTAGAACTTACAGCTTCAGAAACCTGAAATTCAAAAACTCAGAAAATTAGAATATTGCTTGAAATCAATTTAAAAAAGGGATTTTAAATACAAAAATGTCAGGCCTCTGAAAATAAAATGTTGCATCTGTACTTAGTACTTGGTTGGGGCCCCTTTTGAACGAATGACTGCCTTAATCCTGCGCGGCATGGATGCTACCAGGTTGTGGCACATCTCCGGTGTTATGGAAGACCAACATGCTTCAATCGCGGCCTTGAGCTCTTCTTTATTGTTTGGTCTCTTCCCGTTCAGCTTTCTCTTGGCAATGCCCCACAGATTTTCTATGGGGTTCAGGTCAGGTGAGTTTGCGGGCCAATCAAGCACAGTAATCCCATGGTTGTTGAACCAGGATTTTGTACTTTTGGCAGTGTGGGCAGGTGCCAAGTCCTGCTGGAAGATGAAATCTGCATCCCCATAAAGCTGGTCCGCTGAAGCAAGCATGAAGTGCTCTAAAATGTCCTGGTAGACAGCTGCGTTTATGCTGGACTTGATAAAGCACAGAGGACCAACACCAGCAGCTGACATGGATCCCCAAGTCATCACAGCCTGGGGAAACTTAACACTGGACTTCATGCATCTTCCATTTTGCGCCTCTCCGGTCTTCCTCCAGACTCTGGGACCTTTGTTGCCAAATGAGATGCAAAACTTGCTCTCATCAGAAAAGAGGACTTTGGACCACTGGGCAACAGTCCAGTCTTTCTTTTCTCTAGCCCAGCTAAGGCGCCTCTGGCGTTGCTTGCTCGTGAGGAGCGGCTTGACAACAGGAATACGACATTTGAAGCCCATGTCCAGCATCCTCCTGCGTGTCGTTTCTCTTGAAGCAGCAACTCCAGCTTGAGTCCACTCCTTATGAAGTTCCCCCACACTTTTGAATGGCCCTTTCCTGACCATCTTCTCCAGGCTGCGGTCATCCCTCCGGCTTGTACACCGTTTTCTTCCACACTTCTGCCTTCCACTTAACTGTCCATTAATGTGCTTTGACACAGCACTCTGAGAACATCCAGCTTCTTTTGCGATCACTTTTTGTGTCTTACCCACCTTGTGCAGGGAGTCAATGATGGTTTTCTGCACAACTGTCAGATCTGCAGTCTTCCCCATGATTGTGAATTCTTCTAAACCAAAGACACAGGCTTTTTAAAGGCTCGGGACCCTTTTGCAGGTGTTTTGGATTACTTACCTGATTAGTGTGTGACACTTTGAGCCTTCAATACTGAAGCTTTTAACAGTATTCTAATTTTCTGAGTTTTTGAATTTGAGGTTTTCTGAAGCTGCAAGTTCTAATGAGCAAAATCAAAACAAATAAAAGCTTGAAATATCTGACTTTGCATTTAATAATACTATAAAATGTATTAGTTTCACCTTTTATGTTAAATTGCCCGAATAAAACAACTTTTACACGATATTCTAATTTTCCGAGTAGTACTGTATATATATATATATATATATATATATATATATTATAATTTCATACTTTTTTACATATTTTTTTTATAATTTGATAAGTGCAGCCGTAAACTTTAAATCAGGGGTGTCAAAGTCAAATGGACATGGGGGCCAAATGAAAAATTTAGGAACAAGCCACGGGCTGGACTGATCGATAGTTCATTGGAAAAAAAAAAATGACCGTCTAGTGATCCACATTAAACAGACTGAAACTGAAAAATATATTACTATATGATAAAATAAATAAATAATTTCTTATGACTCTGTCAGTAAATTTTAATTTTCAACAGGGTCAAAAGATAAATCCCCAAATGACCATTAAATGAATGAAATGGTATTATTCAAGGCACCATCAGTATTACTTCTCAGGGAAATAGCAAAATTGGCCAAATTTACTTCAAAGAAATAAATAATATCAGCAATTTTCTATAATTCACTCAACTGAAATATTTTCAAAACAAATTGGATTGAAATACAATAAAGTGCAAAAGTCTATTACCATGAAACATTTTTTTCTTCAAGGAAAAGTCACATGTGGTGTGAAAATAAATATTTCACTTTCAAACTTTAACTGAGTAAAAACTCTGACTACATTTCACAGTAATGTTCACTTTTTTGAAGCTGTGGCTGATATTCGGTGGTGTCTCATCTTTTGAACAAGTTCATTAATGTCCGGGCTGATTTAGCGACCTCTTCTGATTCTTGACAGCAGCCTTGCTTTGTGATTTGGCTTTTCTGAACAGAGCCTGCTGAGATTTGAGGCCTTGTTTTAATTCCTCCACCTTCTGTATCCTCTGTTCCATGTCCATATCCTTGTCTTTGTCTGCGTGTTTTGTCTCATGCTGCCGTCTCAGATTAAACTCTTTCATCACCGCCACACAGAGGTTCTCCAGCTACCTCCGTGAACATGTACTCCGACTCCCACCTTGTTTTAAAAGTCCGGTTCTCAGTGTCCACCTTCCGTTTTGCCATTTTTTCAGGGTAGGCTATCTGAAAGTTTTGAAGTGATGCAAATGCCCGCTGATGAATAATGAAAGGAAGTGGCCTCCCGCTCGGAGCGCCACAGTTGAATTGTGGGAAATGTAAATGTTGGTGCGTGTAAAGTACCTGCAGTTGCCTGCGGGCCAGTTCTAATAATACATTTATATAATCCCGGGGGCCAGAAAAAAACCCTCACGCGGGCCGGATGTGGCCTGCAGGCCTTGACTTTGACATATGTGCTTTAAATGATCGAAGTTAAAGGAAAACTGGAGCCAGAAGAGGCGACAGTTGAGGGATTTCACATGGTTTGGTGCAGTGTTTTACATTTGTCCATGTGAAGTGTGTGGCCTGCAGGACAAGCGGCTCTGTAAAGATTTAACCACAAAGGCTGAGACGGATTAACATCTTAAGTAATCGTTCAGCAAAGAGGAAATAAACATTTGTCTGATGAGCTTTATTAAACTCAATGCTGTCACAGTCCTCCTCACTCCAAGCATAAAAGAATATTTCAGTGTGAATAGTTTCTCCTCCGGTAACAATTCATACTCAAGATTTACTTTCTTCCAGTTTGGGAAATAATACAGAATTCTCTAATTTATTCCAGGGGGTCTGAGAGTTACTAGACCTGGAGCACAATCACCTACTACTATTTAAATTAAGACATTACAATTTTCACTGAGACAATGAAAAGAGAGAATCTGTCTAATTGACTCATTTTAGTCTGTTTTCTTCCCTCTGTCCTTCTTTGCTGTAACATCAGTACTTTATACAGTGGGAAAAATTGTCCACAGATGCAAACAGAGCTCCAGAGGTAACCAGAGTTAGAGGATAGACATGTAGACAAAGTCCTGTCAGTTTGAGCTAAATACTCTTAGTCCTCAGAGTTTAGTCCCCATAGAGCAGGGGTGTCAAACTCGGGTTCTGGAGGAACACACCTGAACAAAAACCTCACCCACTCGGCCCTCCAGGACCTGAGTTTGAACATGTGCCATAGAGCTTTACATTTGTTGTTCATCAGTGTGTAGCTTTGCGCAAACATACTACTATACTATAAACAAACTTGATAATCGTTTCATCAATTTTTTCAACTCTTTTGCCTGCTTTGCATTTGGGCATTTCATGGTGAGTATTACTGTGTATTATTGTGGACTATGAATATTGTACGTTAAGAGTGTTCGTTGCTGTAATCATTGTACCTATTATCCATCAGAGAATTAATAACAAAACTAAACTATGTGTCTATGTAAGTGTATGTATGTGTGTGTGTATATATATATATAAATATGTGTGTGTGTCTGTGTATGCATGGATTATTTGGTCCTAAGTAAACCTCCATGATGCTTTTAGACTCGTTTCCTTGAAGATTTGTCAGTAAACAAAAGTTCTGCCTGGACTTTTTAGTTTCATGTATGGTGCCTTGCAAAAGTTGAACTTTTCAACCTTTTGCCACATGAAAGGCTTCAATCATGAATATACAGTGGGGAAAATAAGTATTTGAACACCCTGCTATTTTGCTATTTCTCCCACTTAGAAATCATGGAGGGGTCTGAAATTTTCATCGTAGGTGCATGTCCACTGTGAGAGAGATAAACTAAAAAGAAAAATCCAGAAATCACAATGCATGATTTTTTAACAATTTATTTGTGTGATATAGTGGCAAATAAGTATTTGAACACCTGAAAAAATGATTGTTAATATTTTGGTACAGTAGCCTTTGTTTTCACCAGGTTTGCACATACTGCAGGAGGGATCCTGGCCCACTCCTCCACACAGATCTTCTCTAGATCAGTCAGCTTTCTGGGCTGTCGCTGAGAAACACAGAGTTTGAGCTCCCTCCAAAGATTTTCGATTGGGTTCAGGTCTGGAGACTGGCTGGGCCATGCTAGAACCTTGATATGCTTCTTACGGAGCCAGTCCTTGGTTTTCCTGGCTGTGTGCTTTGGGTCTTGTCGTGTTGGAAGACCCAGCCACGACCCATCTTCAATGCTCTGACTGAGGGAAGGAGGTTGTTCCCCAAAATCTCACAATACACGGCCCCAGTCATCCTCTCTTCAATGCAGTGCACTCGTCCAGTCCCATGTGCAGAAAAACACCCCCAAAGCATGATGCTACTACCCCCATGCTTCACAGTAGGGATGGTGTTCTTCGGATTGTACTCTTCATTCTTCTTCCTCCAAACACGCTTAGTGGAATTATGACCAAAAAGTTCTATTTTGATCTCATCTGACCACAAAACTTTCTCCCATGACTCCTCTGTATCATCCAAATGGTTATATGCAAACTTAAGACGGGCATTGACATGTGCTGATTTAAGCAGGGGAACCTTTCGTGCCATGCATGATTTCAAATCATGACATCTGTGAGAAGGTGATGACCCCTCCCCTTTTCACCTGTTTATAAGGGGGGAACTGACTAGCAGAGAGGGAGTTTTCCCCCGGACGGGTTTGCGTGCGACGTGACGCGAGGCGAGTGGAGTTACCTGTTTGGTCCACCTGGTGCGAGGTGGACTTTCCCTGCTGGCGTGAGCGTTTCGTGTCTTTTTTTTGTATCGCCGTCAATAAATGTTTTTTACGTGAGTTCCTTTGCCTCCTGTCTCCACTTCTTTTTCTGGTTGCCCTGATCCCTTTTGTGGGCTACCACGTCGGTCGCGCACATTTGGTGGCAGCGGTGGGATCTGTGGCGCCGCCTGAGAAGCTGGAGAGAGGAGGTGGAACTCGTGGACAGACGGTGGTACATGAGCGAGAGGATTGGCGGCGGAGACGGCTAGCGGAGACGGGCGGCGAAAATGCCAGCGGAGACGGTCAGCGAAGGAGCCAGCGGAGACGGTCGGCGAAGGAGCCGGCGGACACGGCTAGCGGACACGGCTAGCGGACACGGCTAGTGGGCTGGCGGAAGTGCTGGCAGAGATGGCCGGCGGGGCTACGACTGGAAATGCAGAGTGGTCGAGCGGGCCCCGGGGGCAGACACACCAGGGTCGCGGACTTTTGTCCTGCAGAAGGGGAGGGAAGTGTGAGAAGGTGATGACCCCTCCCCTTCTCACCTGTTTATAAGGGGGGAACTGACTAGCAGAGAGGGAGTTTTCCCCCGGACGGGTTTGCGTGCGGGACGCGACGCGAGTGGAGCTGCCTGTTTGGTCCACCTGGTGCGAGGTGGACGTTCCCTGCTGGCGTGAGCGTTTCGTGTCTTTTTTTTTTGTATCGTCGTCAATAAATGTTTTTCACGTGAGTTCCTTTGCCTCCTGTCTCCACTTCTTTTTCTGGTTGCCCTGATCCCTTTTGTGGGGCGACCATGTCGGTCGCGCACAACGTCTTAGTGTATTACCTACAGTAACTTCGGAAACGTTGGTCCCAGTTCTTTTCAGGTCATTGACCAGCTCCTGTCGTGTAGTTCCGGGCTGATTCCTCACCTTTCTTAGAATCATTGACCCCCACGAGGTGATATCTTGCATGGGGCTCCACTCCGATTGAGATTGACTGCTCCAACAGTGGACCTTTTTTCACCAAGCTGCTTGGCAATTGCTCCGTAGCCCTTTCCAGCCTTGTGGAAGTGTACAATTTTCTCTCTTGTGTCGTTGGACAGCTCTTTGGTCTTCGCCATGTTACAAGTTAAACTACACACACAGGTGTTCAAATACTTATTTGCAGATGTATCACACAAATAAATCATTAAAAAATCATGCATTGTGATTTCTGGATTTTTCTTTTTAGTTTATCTCTCTCACAGTGGACATGCACCTACGAGAAAAATTTCAGACCCCTCCATGATTTCTAAGTGGGAGAAATAGCAAAATAGCAGGGTGTTCAAATACTTATTTTCCCCACTGTATAATAGTGGATTTGTTTTGTGATGAATCAACAGCAAGTGAGACACGGTCATGAATTAAAGCAAAATTGATTTGTAATATTTTGACCTTTTTTAGAAATAAAACTTTAAAAAGTGGGGTGTGCAAAATTATTCTCCCCCTTTACTGTGATGATCCAATGTTGACCTAAATGACTAAGGATGATAAATAGAGTCCACCTGTGTTCAATCAAGTTTCAGTATAAATGCACCTTCTCCATGATAGCCTTAAGAGGTATGAAATACTGTTATCAAGAAGTTGAAAGTAGGATTAGGATATAAAATGATTTCACAAGCTTTAAACATCTCACGGAGTACTGTTCAAGCAATCATCTTGAAATGGAAAGAGTATCAGACCACTGCAAATCTACCAAGACCCAACTGTCTCTCTAAACTTTCATCAAAGAGAGACTGATCAGATGCAGCCAAGAGGCCCATGATCATGAGGAATTACCTTTTAACAAGACATTGATCCTTAAAGTTAAATCTACAACAGAATGGTCTAAAACTAAACATACCCAGGTGTTAGATAGACAATACAGAATACAATTCAGAATCTAACTTGGCTGAGCTCTAGCTGTTAAGCAAAGAAAAGTGGGCAAAATTTTCGATCCCTAGATGTGCAAAACGGATAGAGACATACCCCAAAGGACTTGCAGCAAAAGGTGTTTCTACAAAGTATTAACTCAGGGGGGCAAATAATATTGCAAACTTTACAGTTTTGTATTCCTAAAAAAAATTCAAAATAATGTATAAATTCTGTTCCACTTCATGATTGTGTCCCACTTGGTGTTGATTCTTCACAAAAAATTCCAATTTTATATATTTTTGTATGAAGCCTGAAATGTGGCGTGATGTCAAAAAGTTCAAATACTTTCTCAAAATACTTTCTCAAAGCACTGTAACTGTTTATTTTTATTGTTCATGTTCTGAAGGGAATGATCTGAAGAGAAGCACAGGATTACACCTCTCTGTCTCTCTGGCTTTTGTCTTATTCTATTGGCAGATCATTTTTCTTATAATAAGATGAGATGAAAAAGACATAAATATTCAATAAAAAGACAAAAATATTAGATAAAAACACAAATATAGACATGTTACAAATTTTAATTGATGACAAACATCTAAAACCAAGCTAAATATGAAATAAGAAAATATAATAAAAAGACGAAAATGTTTGTCTTTTGATATCAGATTTCTCTAAATCAATATTGTAATAATCATCCTAATACATGATATTTTACCTTGTGAAGATTTTGTGTGGAGACATCACTGCTCTTAGCAGCGGCTCAGAAACACGGTTATTGTTCAGACTTGTTCTGTGCTGCTGAAGAACTGGGATGACTGGGTGAGCACTGAGTCTGTCTCTGTCTTGTAGATGAAGATCGGCTGACCAGGAGGAAGAGTTTCGTGGACACAATCTCTCTCCAGGTGGACATCCTGTCCAATAACCTCCCAGACAAGGTCTGTTTAAAACATGTGTTTCAACTAAAGAACAGTCCTCTTCGATTTACTACAGCCTGAGGATTAAAATGTTTGTTCCTGCAGTCCCAGCTGGCTGAGGAGATCACATTTGAGACCCTGAAGAAGGCCATCGGTAAGCTCAAAACTTTTCATTTACTTTCTGGACTGGAAGCTCTGCCAGCAGAAAAAAGCAATGTGGAATCTAGATTTTTTTTCTGCCGACAGACCTGATAAATGAGATTCAAACAGTAAAAGAAATTAACTGAATCCTACTGAGAGACAAGTGTTGATAGATCTGAAAGTGAAATTAATCAAGTGTGAATGTTGACATTAGGAGGAGGTACAGTAGGTGGTTTGTATGTTTTGTATGCATGTATTTGTGATTTATTTATTGTGACAATTAACTGCACGTGTTGACTGCCTTTCAGACACAACAGGTATGGAGGAGCAGGAGAGGGAGAAGAGGCGTCAGGTGATGGAAAAGTTCCAGAAAGCTCCGTTTGAGGAGATCGCTGCTCACTGCGAGTCCAAGGTACAAACAAAAAGAAATGAATCTGGTGTCAGCGTGAAGTTTTATTAATTGAGCTAATTCCTGCCTCTTGTTTCTTCAGGCCAACATGTTGCACGACCGCCTCACACAGATCTTTGAGCTCACGATTCGGTAAGTCCCCCCTCCGCCTGCTCAGCTCCCCCTCATCAACAGACATGGTGTTTTATTCTATGATCTGTCCCCCCAGGCCTCCGCCCAGCCCGTCTGGAGTGGTGTCCATCTCGGCGGGACACACCCAGCACCAGTCTGTCCCTGTCTACGAGATGAAGTTTCCAGATCTGTGTGTTTACTGAGCGCACACACACACACACGCACAAAATACTCAAAATGCTGAGAAAGATTTTCAATCAGAATCATAGAATTTCTGAAAGGATCAATTTTACTTAAAGGTCCCAAATTGCCCATGTGATATTACTAATATGAGATTTTATTTATATATATATGTATATGTATGTGTATATATATATGTATGTATAGTTGTGACTTCACAACCTCTCAGCAGTCTTCACAGATAATTTTCAGGCTCAGAGTTTCTGAAAACATGAGAAACTATTTCTATAGCACCTTAATCTTATAATCACAAACATATTAACCTTTGTACCTTATCCGACCTTTAAGTCACGAAAGCCACAGACATGACATCTAACAGCTGTTTCTTTGCCGAGATTCCGTTCCCTTTTCTGAACAAAACAGAAAAACTAAACAAGAAGCAACAAAAAAGATCAAAGATCATGAGCAGCTTCCCCTCCGAGTTGTTTCGGTAGATGTATGATGTTGCTTCCCAGCATGACTCTGATTCAGCATCATCTGCTCTGGAGACAAAACGTCACACTGTGACATCACAACGTCATCATAGGAATTACAAACTTTAAGATTTCAGTTGTGAAGCTGTGTTTTTTTTACGCTTAATGAGTTTTTGTTCTTTGTCATAAATATGTAAATGTACGATATATATTAACAGCAGGTAGATGACAGATTAGTTTTACTGTTCAGTCTATTTAGAGGAAAATAAGTGACATCAGTGACATCAGCCAAGTGTCCGTGTAAGGAGACAAAACAAAAGCAATACTTAGATTTTTGAAAACTGCTCATAAACTGTTTGGAAGAGAGAATCTATAAAGTCAAACCAGCCGTAATTGTTGATTTTTAATCATTGTTTTGAGGAGAAATGGCTTCGTTGTGGTTTTGTGGTCGTGTGTTTGTTGTAGATGACATTTAAAATTGTGTGGAATGATGTAAATCATGGACTGATTTAATACGGAATGTGTATAAATTTAATTTTTGAACAACCCAAAGCAGCTGTGAGGTTACACCTGCAGGACAGGAGGATGTAGAAATTTCCTCAGCAAGTCGGACAAACGTCAAATGATGGTTGAAAAGAAAAAAATATATTTAACATCATGAAACAAAATATATCATGCAATAAACTCAAATATTAAGCAGCACATCCATATTGTGGAAAGATGTGATGCAAGAGCCCAGCAGCATCACACAAGTCAACCTCCCCATTCAATCTATTTTAATACATAAATAAATATATATTGAGGTTATATTGAGCCATTGACAAATCAGGATTTAATAATCTGTGGTTTTTCAACAATGCTTTGTTGCACAAAGTAGGTTTTGGAGCGAGATCCTTCATATCAGGTGCCACTGCAATGTGTAATAACAGATGTTATCGCGCGTTTCCTCTGATCTGAGCTCAGTGCAGAAAGGAGAATCCCTGCAGGCAGATTCCTGCTGCCATCATTTGGTTTGGGCTGAAGGTCAATGTTTCCCCAGGGTGGACATCAAACTAAAGCAAGGAAAAGTGCCGATGGGTTGTCTGTGTGTGAGATGGCTTCGTACGTCAGGTCGGTGAAGTGAGCAAACTTTGATATCAGCAACGTGAGCCTGATGAATCAGAACTCTGGCTGCTAGTTTGATGCTGGTACTTTTAGAGTCTCTGCTCCGTTGTTAAAGATGCTAACATCCAGGAGTTGAAAAGGAAAAAAAGGACAAAATATGAGCCAAGACACCTGAATAAAAGATCTAATTTTCTCTCGGTTGCATTAAAAAAAATCCTCCACTAATGCATTTATCTTCTGTGCATATCTGTAATGTCTTAGCTTCAAATGCAGATGATTTAATATTATATAGTGTCCTAGCTGTACTTAAGAACATGCATTATATGACTTACCAGAAACACTTTATACTAAGGTCCTTGTAATATTAAAGATGCTGATTAACATCATTATATGGAGTGTTAATAACAATAAACATAGTTATTAGATTTTAGGACATATATTAGAATCTTAGTTCGATGTTGTTACAGTGAGATCACTAATTATGTTTTCTCAAGATGAGTTCATTTATTAATTGCAGTCATGGATTCCATTAAAAAATGTCTTTTCAATAAAATGTATACCAATACAACTATATACTCAGTAAACATGCTGTAATTACACTCTGTAGTGGGTAAGTAAAATAACACAAAACATAGTAACTAGTCATAGTTAATGTTTTCTTGTGGAATCTTTAAATAAAGGTTTCATAAATATGAATGAAACATGTTAGTAAATAAAGTGTGTTTCATGTGTGCAAAATTTACATTTGTATATATTTGATATTGCTTTAATCTTATTTACCTTTATTTTTAAAAAGACAGAAGAAGTGTTTCCAATCATTGACTTGACTGCAGTTAAATTAACTTATCGTGAGAAAACAGAAGAATTAATGATCTTATATACCGGCATTAAAATTACACAATATTTACAACTACAACCATAGTTCAGCAAGAAACAACCGTTTATTACATAACATTAACTGTGTTTGATAATTTCATGATCAACACGTATTACAGTCCTATTCACAAATAATGTTAATAGACATCCAATGGGGACCTTTTAACTTTAATATCGGTGTTTCTGATTTGCATGATAATCTTAATATCACAACAGAACCGTTTGGAATATATGCTGAAACAAAAATAATCCATCTAAACGACACAGACTGATTCTGAATGGATTTACCTTCAGACCGTGAGAACCTCCAGGTTCTGATGAAAATCAGACATGATCAGACAGAGGAATTGTTGCTTAGATGTGACTGAACACTTCTCTTATGAGTGTGTCATTGTAGCATATATATTACATTTTTGTATGTTTTATGCATTGTGTCTCGTTAAGATTATTGCCTGGTAGAGATTTGGGAGATTCCGTCTTCACGTTTGTCGAGATGAAGACAAAATGCTGATTTTTATTTCTTCTTATTTAGATTTTTGTTGTTTACCAAGAAGTCAATGATTCAGGGTTTTAATGGGATTCTGCAGTTTTTCCTAGAGAAAAGATCTCATTTTTGATAAATCAATATGATAATAGATTTGAATAGTGGCAGCAGATGTTTCACCACATAATATTTAAATCTGACATTGTGTTTGCATTTTGATCACTGTGTACCTGGTACTATAATAAACAATCCACACAGATTAGTGGTTGGTACAAATGGATCATTTAGAGGTGTTTTTTTTTATTTTTTTTCCCAATATTGAATGTTGTATTCTAGAATAACTAAATAAAAACACAAAGTCCAGTATATGGATTGGAGACAGTATCAAGTCTAAAATCTTCCTGAATCCACAAAGAGAATCAGCTGAGTTCCTGACCTGCCTTACGACACACACTTAACATCTTAAAGTGATGACAAACCGTCTCAGGATGGACTTTTTTTTGTTTTATAGCTGAACACAGCTGAACAGTTTTTCATGTTCGTGATAAACCTGTTTGTATCCTTGTGCCAGTTTTAGAGATTCAAAGGTCTTAATGTCTGTGTTCAGACTTCACTGTTTCAAACTGCTAAAAGCTTGGTTTCAAACACAGTGAGGAGACGTTGAACCACTAGATGGCACTGAGGTTCAGTGCTGCTCCACGGGTTTAGAAAGCAAAACTTTGAATACAGTCAATTAAATTAAAGATTAATTTAACTTTATATTATTTTGGATGTTTGTTTGTTTTAATTACTGCTTCATGTATTTCAAATATGGAGTCAAAAATGACTGAATAGCAACAAAATCTCTAGACATTTTTATCTTGACCAAAAGAAACATTATTTTTGTCAATGAATCAGATTTGATGCAGGAAATTCAATCATTTATGCTACTGTATGTGACAAATTGTCTAAGAGTCATGACAGAGTGACTGGCAGAAAACTGAGATTTTGTCACAATTGATTAACTAACCAACCTAAAACTATATGGTGTGCATATTTGACATATTTGCTTAATAAATGATACAAACAATGAAAAAGTTGAGTCAAATTCCAATTCCTGAAACCTGAGCTGCAGTCGAGCCTCAGACCTCCATTTTAAAACCTCTGTTTAGTAGTGAAATATGAAAGAGATTAATGTTCGAGCATAAAAAAAAATGTTGACAAAACTTGTGACAGCCATTATTTTCCAAAGTGACTGAAATACATTCCGTTCTAGTTTCCCTTCTCTTCCTCCTCTCCGCCCTCTTCTTTTTCCTCCTCCTCTCCTCCCCCTTCCTCCTCCTCCTCGGTACCTTGCTTTTGATCTGGGCTGGGTCTGTGGTTGAGGTTTTGAATCTGGCTTTGTGGCAGCAGCTCTCTGCTCTCCTGACTGGAGAAAGGAGGAAGATCATGAGGATCATCTTTCAGTTCAGCCCTTTCATCACTGAGAAAAAAATCATTGGATTTAGTGGATTTGAACATACATCTGTATTAAAGAAAATCTGTGGTGTGAATTTATGCAATTAAAAAAATATAGTTTTTGGTAAATGTAAGGTTAACTTTCATTTATTGGAATTTCAGAGCACAATTTCAACACTTTCCCAACATTTATTCTCATAAGAGAATAACGTGTGACCTCGATGGACGGATCTAAACCTCTAGATTATGGATTTAACCAATATTTTTCACAAAAATAAATAAGTCAAAATCTTTTAATGAGTGAACTAGAGCCTCTGAAAGTTGCAATGTCTGCAGGGGATCCAGAATTATTGCAGGTAAAGTGGGACTCTAAAAGAATAAAAGAAATTAATGTTCATTTTTTTCAGAAGCATTACCTGTTCTCAGAACATGATAGTTATAAGAAGAAGATCCCTCAGATATGTTTTATTTAAATTAATTCTGTTTTCTTTTGGTGTGTTTCATTTTGTATGAAAGCAAAATGCATATCATAGAAACAAGCCTGTAAACAGGGTTTCTACAAGACCATTTATATAAATGCTAAAAAACATTTCACAGAACTACTGAGAAAAATAAATGTCTTTGTTTTTAAATTTGTTCTGTTTATTTCTCAAGCAATCAACAATAGACATTAAAATCATTATTATATTATATTGTTTTTAGGTGTTTAAAGGTGTCTATGTTCATATAAAATATTTTTTTACTAAAACCTCAACTGTGGTAGTTAGATCATTATAAATATGATGGACTACAACAAACAGGGAAAAGTCATTTTATTATTTTTTTTTTGTTATAAGCATTTTTCACCGATTCATCCTGAATTTTCAGACAGTCCCTAACATGAACCACAGCAAATGGCAGTTTGTCAATGTCAGAACTATGTTTTCTGGTAAAACAACAAAACATAAGGAAATTTCACCATAATATTTTAGTATATCAGAGCTTAATGATGTTGCTATATACTACACTCTTTATTTACATGAACATTGCCTTGGTCTCTGATTAAAAACATCATGACAACATCCAATAATGAGACACCTTTACCACCATTTTCTTCATAAGGTAAATTACACTATATTACCAAAAGGATTTGGCCACCCATCCAAATGATCAGAATCAGGTTTCCTAATCACTTCGCCCAGCCACGGGTGTATACAATCAAGCACTTATGGAAGAATGTGAAAGAGTGGGCTGGTCTCAGGAGCTCAGTGATTTCCAGTGTGGAACTGTCATAGGATGTCACCTCTGAAACAAATCCAGTCGTGAAATTTCTTGCTCCTAAATATTCCAAAGTCAACTGTCAGCTTTATTATAAGAAAATGAAAGAGTTTGGGAACAACAGCAACTCAACCACAAAGTGGTAAGGTCATGTAAACTGACAGAGGGGTCAGCTGATGCTGAAGCATCAGTGTGTGACCTAACCTTTGTGCTTTTAGAAGAATGGTCGAAAATTCCTAAAAGCACACTCACAACCTTGCGGACAGCCTTCCCAGAAGAGTTAAAGCTGTAATCATCTTAGTGAAGCCTATGGGTTAGACATGGGGTGGCACTTAAGCTCATATGTGAGTCGAAGCAGGTGGACAAAAACTTTTGGCAATACAGTGTATCTCAGCCCACACACGCATAGCAACCACCCTGACAACACTAACATTTTAGAAAGCCAGGAACATGACAGATCCACCACTTTTTATTTAGGCTATGTTATTCAATCAATTCAATACTGGTTGGCAAATGAAACTTTTGAGAACTTTAAGTTCCAATATCATAATTCAAAATTTAAGTTTAAGTATAGTAGTAGTAGTAGTAGTAGTAAGGAAAAGGAAATAGAGATATAATTAATTAATTTTATAACTGACAGGATGAGGATGAAGTTCAGAAACACACCAAAGAAAATCATAATCAACCATTAGAAATGTATTCCCCTTGGATTTCATAAAGACTCAATTAGTCTTGTGTGAGGGATTTTAAAATCATCTCACCTAGTGGCAGGTTGTTGGGTTGTCGGCATGTTCGTGTCCTGTTTGTTCGAGTCGAGGTTTCCTTCCTGCTGCCCCTCGCTGGAGTGGGAGGGGGGCGGCTGTGGTTTGGGGGGTCTGCTGGCCCGGCGGCAGGGGTGTCCAGGGCCACGGCACCGCTGTGACGGGAGGCTGCCGCCATGCACTCTGCAGTTGTTCTGTCACACACACACTGCAGCTTGTCACACACGGAGACACCGTAACCTGAGTAGATTGGAGAGACACAAGGTGGGACACGAGGTAAGACACAAGGTGGGACAAGAGGGGAGACACAAGGTGGGACACAGGGTGGGACACGAGGTGGTACATGAGGTGAGACACAGGTGGGATAAGTGGTAAAATCTGAGACCAGGCCACAAGCCTGTTGTACTCACAGCGTGGCGTGCTGTTCTGACAGGAAACGCAAGCGTTGAGCTTCCTGTCTGACCTGCAGCCCATGGAGCTGATCTGCTTCAGGCAGCAGTGATGGAAAACAGCACCTGGAGAAAGAGGAGCTTGTTAACTCTATGTCTTGACGTTTCTCTGCTCGTTAGAATCATTAACTGTCTCAGACCTGTCCAGCTGGTCCATCACCACTGTACATGATGAAGAAGAGGCTGCACTCTGTGGTAAATAATGACCTGACTGCAGTTACTAACTTCATAACATGGGCACGATCCGGATGTGTTGAGTCTCTGGTGTTTACCTCGACTGTCTTTCTGCAGCTGGACATCGGTCAAACCCACAGACTCCAGCAGGGACCAGGCGAAGAATGGCACCGTCCTCTTCTGCGCCAAAGCCACTGTATTGTGTAGACATGACATCAGAGAGTAGTATTTATAAGTACTACAGTAAACTATGTTCAAATGCATACAACATAAAACAAATGCAAAACATGAAGTGAGTCACAAGTATATAGTTTATCTCCATGAAGGTTCTCAGTCATCCAGGTCATCTCTATCTCATCTTGAGTCATCTTGAGTTGTAGACAAAAGCAACTGGACTTGTCAAGAGTGAGTTAAAGTACATTATAAGTTGTCTGTGTAGATTCTCATTCATCCAGGTCATTGTAGTGTCAAAGGAGTTACTTCTAAGCAACTGGACTTTTTCTTGTACCTTGAAGACGTTTCACCTCTTATCCAAAAGGCTTCTTCAGTTCTGGTTGATGCTGGAAACCAGGAGCTTATATCTCTCGATCATCGGGTGAAACTGTGAACAACACTCTCATTCCATAACAGTGGTCGCATAAGTCCACTTCACTCTTCAAGGAGTGAAGTGGAATGAGAGTCGTTTTGGTCATATGATCCAGAGAACTAGTCCTACTCTGATGGTGAAGAGCAATTAAACTTCCTGGGATGAAATCTCAAGGCAGGATGGTATGTAGCAGATAGATTATGACGTAACCCACTTCCTCTATTCAAAGTTGGTCTTTCTAAACTTTCCTATTCAAAGAAGCGTATAGTTAGGGCCTGCCCTGGCTGGCCTAGTTATGGCGCGATAGGTTAGTCTGCCGGGTCCTCATGAGATGCTCTGAGCTTCTTTTTCTTCTTTTTCTTCTTCCATGTGTGATACTGATGAGCCACTATTGTACTTTTAAATCTGATGTGTTCCAGGAGTCCTGCCCTGTGTTTTCTCATTCACAGAGCATGCTGCAGTGCAGCCACTGAGGGATCTACGGATGTTGGAGGGTCTGATGCTGTCCTGGTTCACCTGGAAGCTGTGATGGATCCTGTGCCTCATCCTCCACTTACACCTAAATTTATTACATATCATTTAATGTCCAATTTTCAGTTTTTCAGAGAGAGAGAGTTGTTTACAGTTTCACCCAGTGATCCAGAGATATGAGCTCCTGGTTTCCAGCATCAGGCCAGAACTGAAGAAGCCTTCTGGATGGGAGGTGAAACATCTTCAAGCTACAAGAAGAAGTCCAGTTGCTTACAAGTAACTTTTTTGACACTACATTATAAGTTGATGTAGTTAAAGTATTTAGCATAATTCCATGGATTTCTGAGGCAAAGAGAAAGATCAAAATAATATGTTAGAAGCTACTTGATTCTGACAAACTTTATATCATTGTAGAGAAAAGCAACTGGACTTCTACAGTTCTGGGATTTAATACCAGGGGAACTCAAGAATTCAAAATTGTGAAACCAGATTACCATGAACACACCCTCAAAACTGGGGAGTGGGCATTTTAATAGTTAATAGTTATTTTGTTTAATAATTGTTATTTTGTTCAATAACTTTCATTATTAAACAAAATAACTTAAACATAAACATTCTCATTGCTCAGTTAAGCATTTAGAATAACATACAATCTTCCTTGTCTGTACAAGTTTCAGTACCATCTCTCTGTTAATTGGACTTCATCAAAATCCCCTTAGGATTTTTTGATCCTATGGTCTTAGGTGTGGCTAGGTGTCCTCTGCTGCCAGATATGAGCAAGTCTTATTTTCCTGGGAAGAGCTTCCAATACAGCATTTTAAGTTACAGACATGTTAGGCCACCACCAATGTTTAGTGGAGGTTGCTCTAAGTGGATATAGGTGGTTTCTTTCACCCTCTCAAATCATCTGTCGTCCCTTTCTTAAACCACAGAGACATGAGTCCTCAAAAAGTGACCTTTATCGTTTAGCCCCAACAGAACCTCGATCCACCTCTGGTGTAAGTCAAGTTGTTTTGCTCTACAAGATACAAAGTTTATTAGAATAAAGTAGCAGAAAGTAGCTTCAAACACAACTATAGCTTACGACACAACTTATAAAGCTTACTTCACTGATATACTTTAACTACGTCAACTCATAATACGTATTATGTACTTTTGAGGGATATTCCTAATGTGTAGTTTATGATGGTTAAATGAAAAAGTCTACAGGGGGAAAACTTCAAAAATGATCTCAATTACCACCGTTGTTACTCCTATTCCATTTATCACACTGTTTAACAAAGAAAATGGTATTTTAAATATTGCTATAAATGATTAGAGAGGTGCTGCTGGCTTACAGCTTTAAAACACATGCCATATGTCTGGAGACGACTTGTCAGTTTATTAGGAACACCTAGTACAATTAATGCAATATTTAAACTACATTCACCTCATAATGCCTTTACTGTAAAACTTAGCAACTTAATAATATTGATCTTTACCTTAGTAAACTTCCTTTTCTCACTGAGTATCAGTGATTGCCTATTTTTGCCTACTCTGTTGTCTGTGTTGGAGGAAATAAATTGTGGATAGTTATAAATAAGGATGATAAGTATTTGTGGTTGTTTAAGTGCTGCAGCCTCTTCTGGTGATGTTAGAGCTGCTGATATAACCATGTCCTTTTCTATTAGCTCCTTTTATGTGTTAATCTATTGTTAATGTCAATTGTGGGCAAAGCGTCTAATGATGAACTAAATACGAAGTAAATAATTAACTTTATTGAACCCCTCGGGAAAAACCTGCTTAATTTATTTCAACCTGAGAAATAAGATGAGAAATGTCTTTACAAAGAGAGGAGAATTTCCTTATATTTAGAACATTTTAAAGTTTTTTTGGCTTAAAATGTTATTAAACCACCATCTGTGTCTTTCTCCTGCGAGCTGTCAGCCACCTCTCCCTTCACACATGGGGGTTTGTCAGTTTTCCTGGTCTGCTCCTGCTCCTCCTCCTCGTCCTCCTGCCCCTCCGTCTTGTTCTCCTGCTCCGTCCCCTCCTCCTGGGGCACAGTGGTTCTCCTGGATGTGTTGATCTCTAAACGTGGATTGACAGTGGTCAAAACTCGTCCTCCTGTTGTCTGAGAGCTGGTTGTCATGGGAGTTCACTTGTGGTAGACAGAGATTCCAAACCTACATCAAATTAAGGTCATCAGGGGATGTGAAAACGTGATTTTAATGGCAATACTTGACTTACATCGACTCATACCTATTTGCTTTACTGCAATACATTAACTGCATTAAACCTTATGTAGACCTACTTTAATGCAATACTGTTGCAACAATGCAATTTACAGCATAGGAATAAGCTTTAGATATACACACACAATACACATGTTAGACTAGGCTCCAAACATGACATTAAAGAGCATATAAAAAGTCAGTGGACTCGTCCTTTAGTCCGGACAGTGCCTGCCTGCTGCCTTTTTTGAACGTTCCTGACAGTTTAAACAAGTCTTTCTGCAACACATGTAAATTTACAAGATGGTGCCAAGGTTTACGTGATTCCACTCACTTGATGTGCTAATGAAATGCTAATTAATTGCAGTGTTGAAGCGGCCTCACCTTGGCTCGGATGACACAGAGGAAATGCAGCAGACAGTGGGACATCTTCCTCAGGGGAAGCGTCGGGAGGTGTGGGTGACGCCGCGCTGCGGCAGTGAGACTCTCATTGCTGCTGTGGTGATAACCTCTGGATCTGAGGATGTGGCTGTTACCAGTTCACACAGATGACATGAGTGAATGTGTATAATCTTATTGTTTATGATGAAATGTCAAAGACATCTCTTTGATAAATTTACACACACAGGCGTTATTTAGGATTATAACAGTAATCTAAGACATTTAAGAAGTGAAATAAATGAAGGAAGAAGGAAGGAGGTAAGAAAGAGGAGGAAAAAAAAAAAGGTCAGAGTAAATGTATTTGGTTCCACTCTGTTGATACATTCATCGTGCCTGAATTGTCTTTAAATCACAGGTTATTCTAGTTTTCTTTTGGAAAAAAACAACTCAGTCTCCAGAAATACAGACAATCTGTATTTCTGCAGCTATGTTTTACATTAATTCATATAAAGTTTTTTGATTTGTCTGTATTTTCACAAATCCTGTTTTATGGTATGACAACACTGGTTACGTTTAGATGTTAAGTGGGTAGGAAAAAGCTCATGTTTGTTCATGAAAACAAAGCACTGATCCATCCACCCAACCCTGCTCCTGTCTGAACTACATCACCACTACTACACCCGTGGCATAAAAGTCAACGCTTCCCTCTGAGTCTGAGCTGAATCAAAGCGTTTCAGCACCTTCACTTGCTGTCAGAGAGCTCATGTCCTCCTCCTCCTCCTCCTCCTCCTCCTCCTCTTCCTCCTCCTCCTCTCCTCTCTCTGCAGCTGAAGGTTTTGTGGTTGTGAAGGTGACGCCTCCTCCACCTGAACAGAGAACAAACACCTTCACAATTCAGACAATGAGTCTCACTTTCCTTTTTTTCCTCCTGTCAGTGGTAACTTCTGTGGTGTAAGCTCCGCCCCTTTAGGCCTCAGACAATTGTCAAAACCTCTGTTTGTAATTATAGATGAGAGTAAAAAAAGCACGTCATCACTCCACTGTTTTAACAGTGTTTCTGTTAATGAGTAAATGGATTTAAAAAACAAAGAAGTAGTTTGCAGATCAGAAAACATCACACAGTACTGTACCTTAATATGATCAAATGTCAACCAGAGGAAGCTTGTAGGTAAATAACTATTAGAGTAATACTCACCAAGCTCATGTAATGCCTCCTGCTCCTCTTCATCAACTATATCTTTTCCCTCTTCTCCAGATGACTTCAGATGTTGTTAGAGTTCTGTCAGCTGAACTGATTTGTGATGTTGTTGTGACAACGACTGAACCAAGGGCAAAGAAAAATTTGTATGTATAAGAATATTTAAAGATATAGCACAGCTATTCTTCTGTGTATATGTACAAACGTATATATTTTCTGTATACATCTGTATATTTGTTACTTATATAACAGGTTACATATATATTGACATATACATACACTCATGAGCTTCTTATCATTGATCTGGATTTGGGAATAAAACTGAAAATAGATTCCATCAGTTTACAGACAAAACAACCAACAATATGGGAACAAACTGCAACGGTAAAGCTCATATCCTTTTTACTTCAAATTAAAAGCATCTATCTTAAATGAAGTATTAATATCATGTTTACTGTGAGTATATGCCTGAAAACAATGTTAAAATCACTTATTTTTTCCCTTTGTAACATATATGAACTAAACAGCTGAGCTGAGCAGTTTGATTCTGTTTGCCATATGTGTTGTTTTTTAGATTCTGCAGCTCTCTGTTGTCTAGAAGTAAAACAAATATGTTCAAAACACACAATGACTACATATTGTCTAAAACCATGTTAAAACTTAGGAAAATTGGGTAAAAATGAGAATAAAAGAAATGGAAATCCAAAGAAATTAAAATAGAAAAAATATGGAAATAAATAAATATGTGGCCCTATTTCAAGACCTTATTTAATCCTCCTGAACTACATCAGTCTATGCTCTCCTGTGCACTCGTATCTACAGTACAAATTGAGTTTCGTGGCTCAAGCTGAATTTAAACCACCCAACATATATCACTGCATCAATGACACCTTATTGATGCAGGCAACTCAATTCAGCAAAATAGCAAACCCCCAATTAATAAAGTCTGATAAGTTGTAGGGAGATTATGTTAAATCTTAAAATATTATTTTTTTTTTATTTTTTAAAGTGGTCCTTTTTTTATTTAAAACAAATGAACAAACAATGATTCAAATCACCTCCCATGTGGCAGGAAGGAGCCAACAGAAAGAAGCTTGGTGTTCGGAACAGTTTCCATGAATCATTGATCAGATCTGGTAAAAAATCATGAAAACAGCATCAAATTGTGCTATAAACACCAACTCCGGAGACAGAGCAGCACTCGCCCACCTGATCCCCATTTATCTCCTGCTCGGCTGTCTCTTCTGTCACAGTCTTGTTCAAATCTGGAAAAAGCGGAGACACTAGAGACCGTCAGGAAACGCCTGAGCCAAGTGAATCATCGAGCGGCAGGAGACCCACAGCAGGAAAAATGTTTCTGGTGTTTTTGGAAGCGGCATGATGGTCAGTTGCCAAAATTGTTAATTATGAGCCACTTGGGGAAAAAAAAAACGTTAACTAGAAGAAGTTAACTAGGAGAAAAAACTTCAGAGAAGCACAGAAAGCAATAGAAGCAAAAGAGATGAGTTGCAGTGGACAAAGAAGTACTTTGGACAAAGTCCTAAACTATACTGAACAAAAATACAAATGCACACACTTTTGTTTTGGCTTCCGTTTTCTGAGATTAACCTAAAGGTGTAAATCATTTTCAACATACACAAAACCACACAAACTACAGATCTCTGACCCTCTGCCTGGTCCCTGTGTTTTGTGTGCGTGGGCCAATGAGATTATACCAGAAGGCATGGACTGGCCTGGTGGCGGCGTGATGAAGTCGCCGTCAATCCCAGCCATGTCAGTCAGGTTATCTTCTCTGCTGTTGGTTGACAGATCCAGCTCTGGCAGTCAGCACAAGGCAGAGTTAGATGCTGCTGCTACAGCGCCACCTATTGGCCAAATTGCACCGAATTAGTTCTGGTCACTCACACTTTATATCTATATTTTCATAATATAGGTTCCAAAGATTTCAGCAAATGTGGCTCCAATAGCCCAACATGTTCAGCAGATATAACATTTTTTGTTTTTTTTATAAATCCCATTCACAACATTTGAGCAAGATTTAAAGACCAACTACAGTAAAACTGTAGTCTTCCAGTTTCATCCATATATGTTCTGGACCAAATTTGGAGACACTTGCTCAAAGATTTGAAGAAAAAATAGTGTTTCCTCAATAACAGAAATATCTCAGCAACTACTGGATAGAATCATCAAACATTCATGGGTCCCAGAGGATGAATCCTAATACTTTTGGTCATCTTTTTTCTTCACCATCAGGATTTGTCATGTGTTTATGAAAGCTGCAGAGATTAGTTGATTGACAGAAATTTTGGCAATTTTGGCAATTAGCAAGGACAAAAGTTTTCTGTCTTTAGCTTCTTATCAGTGATGATTTGTGGGTTTTTGTCTCTCTCATATTTTATTATAAATACTAATATTATTGTTCCAGTTGGAGAAGCAAAGCATATTATTTTAAGTAAGAATTTGTTTCAGTAGATGTTCAGGATGAGGGGTTCTGTGTTTGGTTATAAAAAAAAAAGTATAAAACATAAATACTTTGGGAGCTTAAGGAGAAATAAACATCTGACAGTATTCAGTCATACAATTACATGTTAGGTTTAGATACTGACAAGTTCTTTTCCACTGGAGATGCAGGAATGGGTGTAAACACAGAGAGATACATTCACTTCACCTGCTGACAGAAAGGACGGCTGGTTCACTGCTGAAAAATCATCTGCAATCAACAAGACGAGGAAGAGTAGATTTTCTAATTTACCTTCACAGGTCACCGGATTTTACTCATTAAAGGAATTACAATAACAATACAATAACAATAAATTAATGACTTAAATATGCATTTGATATTAAGAAGGTATAATGTTCTATAAAAAACACATTTCACCCTGTATTGACAAACTGAGCCATAAAATAATCTGTGAGGAGTTCTATGAAGTTGTGATGTCACAATTATAGACTCACCACCCACTCCATTTTTCATATTGATGATTCAGACACTAAACCACATGTTCTTCAGAGCTGCAGAATGAAGCTTGAGAAAGGAGATGTGAAGCTATCCTGAAATTAATTTTGGTCTTAAAACTACAAATATATCCAGATAGTGACATCACAACTTCACATAAAACACAAATAATACTAAATAATAATGATACTCGGCAAATATGACAGCTTCTCTCTGATTGAAGTTCTTTATCTCCATCTATATTTGGATCAAAGCGCTTCCAGCTGTATTTGGGCAGGAAGATGCAGGTAAACTTCAAGAGGTCACTGCATTAATTGGCTGAGAGCCACGGAGGTGACTCAGTCAATCGATTCCCAGATTGTGACGTCATTCCGGGCTGACACACCGATCGATGCTGACGTTACCTGTTTGATTGACAGGCAGGCAGAATGACTCATCGAGGCCTCTGAGAGTCGAGTTGTACGAGCTGTGAGCCAGACAGTGGATGGCGGCCTGGTCACATTCACTGAACCTCTGCTGGCACCGATCAGCAGCATCTCAGAGATTCAAACAGACCACGGGTTACTTCAGGTCATTCACAGACTACATTACAGACTTTTTCCTGAGGATGGAGGAAGTTGTATTGATTAGTGAAGACTGTGTTTCCTACACCAACATTTCTATTTTGTAAGTAGGAAGGAATATGGTAAAAATGTCTCATCACAGGAAACATTTGCTGCTGTACAGGTGAAGTTGTTCTGGAGGAGAAGAAGCTCCTGTTTGTAGGGGGCAGCGTTACGATAACACAACCTGTGAGTCTCACAACACCTGCGAGAGAGAGAGAGAGGTAATGAAATGTAATAAAAAATGTCAGGAAACGTTGATTAGACAGTTATATGCAAACAAACATGTTGAGTGGTCTTTTCTTCCTCAGACACATGATCCAATATCGCACATGGAGCTTCATATTCTGAATGTGAGTCAACAAACAGTTTGGTCAAAGCATCTTCTTCAGGTGTCAGAAGATAAGTGAAAAGATTATAGGAATGTGTGTGTGAGTCTTCCTTGTCTCGATTGTAATCATCAGATTAATTTAGAGGTTTGGATCCTAACATAGGAATGTTTGCTCAACATGTATAATATATTTTGGGATGAAAGTGAAGTGCTTGTTAAGCAGCACCAGTGACTGGACAGTATTAATCTGTATTTTACAGCAGCAGTACATACATGTCCAGAGCATCTACTGGTCTCCCAGATGACACATATCTGCAGGAGCAGCCGTAATCTTCTAGGTCACACGGACAAAGTCCCGATGCACAGTGGAGCTTCGACCCAAAGCTCAGCAGTGCCAGCGAGTTATGGAAGATGGCGTTGAGCTAGGTGAAACGCAGCCCCAGACAATCTGCAAAAACACACCTCAGCTGTTTCACCTCATCTTTAGTCTCATATATATAATACCCACAGATGAAAAACTCTTCAATTAATCAACTAATCTTTGCAGTTCGTATGTACATGTATGTTTGATATGTTTGATTAAAAATGATTTTTGGATTATAAAAATGATAATTATTTTTCTGTTGTTTGACTAAATAACCTATTATTGCAGCTGTAAATTTTTATAGAGGATTTTTACAGGATGTTTTCCTTCAGACATATTGCATATTTCAGAGAAATTGCATTTTATAACGAACATAAATTGTTCGCACTGACAATTATTAATGTTTCTCTCCTAAACTAGCTCTCTTGGGCTAAAAAATAATATATTAAAACATTCATATAATAAATCTCTGCCAGCGGTAAACAAAGCACTAATGAATGTTATATTTAGTTCTATATGACAGCTCTGACCTTTCTGTGAAGGGAAACTTGTCACCCTGCAGAATCCATAAAGCATCAACGCTCCATCATACAAAAAGCTACAGAGTCATCTTTGTATTCAGAGAACCAACCAATTACTGACTGATTAGCTGACTCAGTAATGAATGTGTAGCCAGACTGTGGCTCTTATTATTCACATAATGTCTTGTTCTCACCCAGCATGTGATTTGTGTCTGGGTCGCTGGTCTCTGGGCAAAAGACGGACCTGGCAGACAGAGCTGAAGACAAAAGAGATAAGTATTTATCCTGACAGCACAATAATCATGTCAATAACCCAAAAATGTAAAATTGTGATCTCACTACACTAGTTTATTTTGTCAAAATTTCCTGAAACTATCACAAATATGACTATCAGCTTCTGAAATATTGATGTCATGAAGAAAAAAAACACACATTCTGGTTATGTTTCCTGAATTTTAATATACATCATTGAAATTTTTCTTGAGATGCAATGCTCTACATAGTCAAATACAAAATATAGTCTAACAGCTGTTCCATGGTAAGAGAAAAAAAAAAATCATCTCATGAATCTACCCCTTCATGATGTGTGATCAAGTATGAGGAACTCACCCTTTGTCACGGCCGGCATCAGCAAAATCCACATCAGGAACATGACAGACCTGAATCACATATTTAACAATACACACATTAATGGACTGAAACATGCACAACAGCATCATGGATAAAGTGATTAGGTTTCATCCTCATTGTTGATTTGATACATTGCCATGTGTCTACAGCACAAATTGTGAATCGTGGAATGGCACAAAAGGTGCAAACAGGCTTGACGTCATCTTTATTAAAATAGCTCAGCTGGACTCAGTTTTATCACAGGAGACCAGAGACGTCAGGTTTTTATTTTTTCCCCTCTATAATCCAGACCTGAATTTACCCCAATGTCTCACATCCAGTCCTGTCATTACCAAGCTGATTACCGTCAAGCAAACAAGACGAACGACCTTCTCGGCTCGCTGGGTTCGGTGTGTATAATGGCTTCAGATGAATCGGCCAGCTGTGGCTCGACAAGGTGAAGAAGTATCATTAGTGTTATTCAAGCCACGGGCGCTTCTGATGTCAGCCTCCTTTATGCTGTTGCACACCAGCTTTTTATTGCATCTTAATGTCACCTCAGAGTTGAAGTGGAAACTTTGCACTTTAATAGTGGCAAGTGATGACAAAGAGTCAACAAGGTTCACATCAGAGAACAAGAAGCTCTAAATTCGGACAACTTCTTCACATGATTCGTTTGATAATGGTGTTTTTAAAACATATCCTGGTCATAAATAGTTAAACACAACCTGAATCTGGATCACATAAAATGAGTTTTGATCCAAGTAGAGCAGCTGGTTGATTAACTTACAGTATTAGAGTTCAACTTTATCTTCTCCATCTCCAGCTTCTCTGCTGCTGCTGTTGGTGTGTTTCTGTACCAAGCTAAAAGAAAACAGCATAAATTTGGTAAAAAACATCAACAAAAATAGCAATAAAATTTAGATTCTTCAGGCAGAGCAAAGGGAACACTTATTTTCTTGCTTTATATCTTTAATGTTTATCATTTATTTCCAGATTCTCTAAACCAGGCTGACAGAAACCACAAATTTGGAATTAAATTTAGAAAGGGCAACGAGTAAAAAGCATAACCATGATAATGCACATGTATATACATGTAAATGAAGAACAATACAATACACATAATAGAACAATACAATGATATTTGCATGTACAGATACTGTACATTCAACCATAAACCCTTAATAGTTTAAGGGTTTAGGGTTGTACAGGTAAAGTACAGTTAGAGTACAGGTTGGGTTCAGTTCAATTCTGGGTTTATCAGAAATCTGAGATTAAATCCAAAAAGGATTTTGCTGCAAACACAAAACCAGGAGCTAAAAGAGGCTCGGGGTGAAAATGTTCTGTCGTTTCTATATGAAACATGCAGCAAAATTATCTTTTATTGAATAAGTCTTGTTGCTGCCACTTGTTAATAGTATTAAACAAACAACATTACTTTAAACAAACAAAGCGTGAATAAAGAACAATGTCTTACCTTATTTGTGGAAACTGTAGACCTTCAGTGGTCATTGATGTAATGAAGCTGCTGAGCTTCGAACAGAAGCAGCAACAAGCAGAAACTGGGTATCTATCAGTTATACCTGAGGTGGTGGTGATCTTATTAACTATCTGGTGACACCTGAGCAGCAGCTTATCAGGGTTTGGTTCCAACACAAGTACTTGAGGCTTCGGGTCCTGACAGGGACTCACAGTGTGGTCTTTGTCCCGGTGGCCGCGGATCGGTGACCTGAGGGTCAACCTGGTCTTATCTGATCCTCCATCGGATCAATGACCAGCAGCAGGGGGATCAGAGGGGTTTAGGGGTCACTGAAGCGGTGGCGCTGTGGCTTTAATGATAGGGAGTCTGATAGTACAGCATTGTGTGGGACAGGTGCGCCGGAGGGGGCGGAGCCACAGGTGTATTCACAAAATTCAAGTTGAACACAGGAAGTGTAAAACAGAAACAATTGTGTCTTCGTTTCAATTGATTCAAATCAGAGGTAATTTCTGTCATTTCTCAGCTGATGTTGTTCAGCAAATCTACAGTTTAGCAAAACAGTGATGTTAAACCTTTTATTGATCTGCTGCGACAAGATTAATCTTTCTAGAAAATGTTTTCTACTTTTTTTTTTAAATACAGACAGATTTACATGTGATTTTTATAAATAATCCAGGATGTTCAGTCCAGTCCGTGGAGACAGCTTCTATTCTGGATCAAAAATTCTACTTTCACACCTCATATCATCTTGTGGTTTCAAGAATTAAGAATCGTCATTCTCCTTTCAATAACTAGATCTGATTACTATGTAGATTATTATAGTTTATAGTGATGAATACTATAGAGTACAGTGCAGATTTATCAGCATCTAGCAGAACAGACTTTGTAGAAATGGAATATATTATAATTATTTTATTAATATATAGTTTAATTGGTACATAATTCAATTAAAACACTATAACTTCTCCTACACATTGTGGGTTGTATAACTTCATACCACTAGAAGGTGCCATAAACTACGCACTGTATCTTTAAAACAAGGGAGACAACTGTTTAAAATGAGCCATGTCATATGTCCAGAATTATTCAGCTGTAGTTTGTAGGATGATGCTTAGTTTCTTCCTGCGATGACGTCACAGTTTGCTGCACATCTTTGTCAGGCATCTCTGCTTCAGATCTGTGGGGGAGAATCAGCAGCAGGTCAAAGGTCAAATCACTTTTGTTTTTATCAAAAAAGTGTTTGAAAAGTCTAGAAAGTTATCTTATGACAGTTGAAAGTGTAAAAGCCTTTCTTTCATTGGTATTTATTTATGTATCTTAAATTAAAAAAAAGAATATAGGGTTCTTTGACAAATAATGGCAAGATGAGAAACTTTTTAAATTCCAGTTTAAGGACACATGCATCAGGACGCTCAAAATGGATGTTGTTTTTTTTCAATTAACAGTTCTTGTATCATTTGTTTTTCGCTATTTGTTATCATGTTTTTGTTACACAAAATGTCAAATGGTGTAAACTAAAAAGAATGATACATTTTTAACATATAACATAGATTGATAGAATGTGACACCAGATCACAGTTTTTGTTATTGTCCCATAGGAAGTATTTTTGCTGTATAATGACTGAAGAAACAAGAAACTACTGGTCAGATCCTCTCAGCTGTTTGTTCATGTTTCATTTCTTCAGTGATATTGACATTTTTAACTCAAGTATTATAACTTTTCACATGTTCTCTACAATATAATTTTTTAAGAAAACTGTTTAAAAAAAAATTAAGAAAATTATTGACTCTTTAGGTTTCACTGTTTACTCCAAACTAGAGTTATGATGAATAATCAATTGATTGCATTAATCAAGTATTTTAATCAATTAGTCAATTCAATAGATAGTCCATAGAAGTCCCACTGACACTGTGTGTGAAACGCAGTCCAAAGAAAGTGTCTCTGGAATGTGTGTGTGAGTAGGACTCAGTGATTCCCCTCAGCCTGACGCTGGGATCAGTCGTCTGTCTCTGTGACCTCGGCTCCATCAGCTTGATGCTGAGCTGTGGCTCTAATGAGCATCATGCCCGTCAGCAGGTGAAGGACGGAGTGTTTGGCCAATTATTTCTGATCCTCACACTCACAGCTGTGTTTGTAGTGTTTAGAAGCAGCGACATGACTTAAAAACACCAAAATGAATAAAAACACCTCATTACCCTCTATTACATTAAACACTACGTGGACATGGTAACAACTGTTTTGAATGTTTTTATTACTTAAAATGGCCTGAATATTAGATATATTAAAATATACAGTATAAGGAAAAGTTGCAAACATAGTCCCACAGTATGCTATGTAAGTCAATGGGACTCTTTAGCATATTAGAGAAAAAAAATTATCACATCAAAACTGAATTAAATGTAAAAATACAACAAAAATACAAGAAGGGTTTACTTACCCCTGACAGCGAGTTCAATTTTTTTTGGTTCAATTTATTTTTGTCCAAAATTCCAAATTAAAGACAAATTTTGATTGTGAGACAATGATGCTCGCATGTCAAATGTCCATGAACAAAAGGGACTGGTCATATGACCTCATAAAATGTATGTCTTTCAAAAATTAAATCCCTCATTTCACATCGTACTTTTAAAGATTGTATATTAAAGCTTTTTAAAAAAGTTAAGATAACAGTATTGTTGCCCTATGACAACACTATACAATAGAGGGTTACGTTATGTTTGATAATCGAAAGCGTGAATCAACTGAATTTTCTTTTCTGATTGTCTGCAAACACACTCTTAAAGTACAATAACATTCAGTGAAAAAACACTAGGAAAATATAATAATAAACGAGTAGGCTCTATTTTCTATAAAGAACTTTATGTTTTGTGACCTGATGTCCCTCAGGTTCCTGTTATCTTTCCTGTACATGATTACTTACTAATTTGCCAATAAAGTTGTTATAATTTGAAGAGACATTGCTCAATCTGAACTCCTGAACCTCTTCTTTGAGTCCTTGAGCTACATATCTTTTCAATTATTGTTGTTTTTCTGCATCCCATAGGTTAAAGAAATAGTTATTACAGATCAGTTATTTTTATTATTGTTATTATTGTTATTATTATAGTCATTTTGGGACATTACACTGAAGCCGAGTGGCACACTGGATGTTCTCCCTGATTCTGTGTGGGTTCTCTCCAGGTTCTCCAGCTTCCTCCACAGTCCAAAACATGCTGGGGTTAATTGGAGACTCTTAATTGCCTGTGGGTGTGAATGTGTGAGTAATTGGTGTTTGTGCTCCATGATATGCTGCTACCTGTCTGAATGTATCCCTGCCTCTTGCCTGTAATGTGCTGGGATGGGATTACCAGGAAACACAGCAGTGAATCAAGAAAGTCATTGCCCTGCAAAGAAATAGTCCTATATGTGACTCTGCTCCCTTCATAAAACATGCTAGTTTTTCTACTTTGGTTTATGAGATTAAATCATGACTTAATAAGTACAGATATGCAGTATGTGTCTGTTTTCTTTCTTTTTTTCCTTCTTTTTTTACAGCGGCTTCTCCCTGGAGGTTCATTGATCTGTGAGACATCAATAAAGCTTCACTTCCAAACCGAGCAGGGACACCACATGGGAGGAGCAGACAGTTGATATGGATTTGGTCTGACAGCGTTTTAGAGTCACTGAGCTCATCACCTCGGTCACTGTGGACCGATCGTTGTTTCCTCTACAGTCCACTTACTTCTGGAGAAGGACACTCTCCTGACCCTCTGACAGACCTCAGATGTGTGTTTTTTGTACCAGACATGGCTGTCATCACAGTATCTGTAAAACAAGAGGATCAGTGAAAACATATTATCAGCAGCTGACTGCCACATCAAGACTAATCCTTTTCAATATGGACTCAAATGTCGTTCTAAAAGTCTGAATCTTTGAATTAAAAGAACCATCGGGGTGAACAAGAAGGAGCAGAATTCTCTTGTGAGTTTAACATACACATATTTAGTTTATCACTTTAAGAAAAGAGAAATCATTACAAATGAGAAGCTGAAACCAGCTGATCTTTACATTTTTTTTCTTAAACAGTTGATCCTCTCTAAGATTCTGGAAAAAGCAGTTGCTAAACAGCTGTGTGACTTTTTACACAACAATAACTTATATGAGGATTTCCAGCCAGGTTTTAGGATGCATCACAGCACAGAGACGGCTCTAGTTAAGGTTTGAAATGATATTCTCAACACATCTGATAAAGGATTTATTTCCATCCTTGTTCTGTTAGATCTTAGCGCTGCATTTGACACCGTTGACCATCAAATGTTGTCACAGAGACTAGAGCATCTTATTGTTATAAAAGGGACTGCACTAAACTGGTTTAAGTTCTATCTCTCAGATCGTTCCCAATCTGATCAACCCTGAAACGTGTAGCTACACATCATTTGAGAGCCTTGTGCTTAGTCTCTCCCACCCAACTTGGAAATCACTACAACCTGTCATATTTATCACTGTGTACCGCCCTCCAGGCCCATATTGAGAATTTTTATCAGAATTCTCAGAGTATCTCTCAAGTCTGGAACTCAGGACAGATAAAATAATCATGGCGGGTGACTTTAATATTCATGTCGATGTTGACGGTGATAGCCTTGGCTCTGCCTTCCTCTCTTTACTAGAGTCAATCGGCTTTTCTCAGAGAGTAAATGTGCCCACCCATTGCTTTAACCACACCCTTGACCTAGTCCTGACATACGGCATTGAGGTTGAACACTTATCTGTCTTCCCACAGAATCCCCTCCTGTCAGATCATTATCTAATAACTTTTGAATTCCTGTTATTAAACTACTCACCACCTGAAAAAAGCCTACTCACTCGATACCTAACTGACAGTTCTATATCTAAATACAAGAAGGTGATTCCCTCAGTATTTAATTCACTGCCTTGCCTCACCACAACTATAGATTTATATGCTGTTGCAGGTCCATCTAAATTAGATCAACTTGTTGAGAGCGCTGCAAGTTCACTGCGAACGACCCTTGACTCCATTGCTCCCCAAAAAAAGAAGTTAATTAAACAAAAAAGAGTGGCACCCTGATATAACTCTCTCACCCGTACGCTAAAGTTAACCTCTCGGAGGCATGAACGAATATGGCGCTCCAGCAAACTGGAAGAAGCTTTACTCGCATGGAAAGAGAGTCTCAGAATGTACAGGAAGGCCCTACGCAATGCCAGAGCTGCTTATTACTCCTCAATGATCGAAAAAACAAAAACAATCCAAAGTTTCTCTTCAGCACGTTAGCTTCACTGACTAAATCTAACTACACTATTGATCCACGTATTCCTACAACCCTCAGCAGTGATGACTTCATGGACTTCTTTAAAAACAAAATTCTGACAATTAGAGATGGAATTTATCACCTTGTTCCATCCACTGGCTCTAATCTGCCCTCAGATGCTGTTAGTGTAGAGACAGATGAAATAGCTAATATTCACCTCGACACATTTACTTCAATCAACTTCGCTGAACTAGCTTCACTGATGTCTTCATCTAAAACTTCAACCTGTCTTCTGGACCCTATTCCATCCGGATTGCTAAAAGACATTTTCCCTTTGATTAGCCCTTCCTTACTAGAAATACTCAATATGTCTTTATTATCTGGCTATGTACCACAGTCCTTAAAGTAGCTGTAATTAAACCTCTCCGTAAAAAACCTGCCCTCGACTCAAATATTTTAGCCAATTATAGACCCATTTCCAACCTTCCCTTCCTCTCTAAGATTCTGGAAAAAGCAGTTGCTAAACAGCTGTGTGACTTTTTACACAACAATAACATATGAGGATTTCCAGTCAGGTTTTAGGATGCATCACAGCACAGAGACAGCTTTAGTTAAGGTTTTAAACGATATTCTCGATGCTTCTGATAAAGGATTTATTTCCATCCTTGTTCTGTTAGATCTTAACGCTGCATTTGACACAGTCGACCATCAAATCTTTTTACAGAGACTAGAGCATCTTATTGGTCTAAAAGGGACTGCACTAAACTGGTTAAAGTCCTATCTTTCAGATCGTTCCCAATTTGTCCATATCAATAATGTTTCTTCTATCCATACCAAAGTTAATCATGGGGTTCCACAAGGTTCTGTGCTTGGACACAACTCTATCTATCAATTAAGCCAAATGAAACCAATCAGCTAGCTAAACTTCAAGCCTGTCTTAAGGATATAAAATCCTGGATGACCTGCAATTTCCTTCTACTGAATTCAGACAAAACTGAAATTATTGTACTCGGGTCGAAATCCTGAGGAACTCAATATCCAGTGATATAGCTATCCTGGATGATATCTCCCTGGCCTCTAGCTCCACGGTGAAAAACCTGGGAGTCATCTTCGACCAAGACTTGTCATTCTCTGCCCACATTAAACATATTTCTAGGACTGCTTTCATTCACCTACGCAACATAGCAAAGGTCAGACACTTCCTGTCTCTGAAAGATGCGGAAAAACGTATCCATGCATTTATTACTTCCAGGCTTGACTACTGCAACTCTTTACTGTCGGGTTGCACCAAAAAGTCTCTAAGGACTCTCCAGCTGATCCAGAATGCAGCTGCTCGTTTATTAACTGGCACTAGAAGAAGGGAGCATATCTCACCTGTATTAGGTGCTCTACACTGGCTTCCTGTAAAATCTTGTATAGAATTCAAAATCCTGCTCCTCACCTATAAAGCACTCAACGATCAGGCGCCATCCTACCTTAGTCCCATATCGTCCCTCAAGAACATTACGCTCCCAATATGCAGGCTTATTGGAGGTTACCAGAATTTCAAAAATTAAAACAGGAGGCAGAGCCTTCAACTTCCAGGCTCCTCTCCTGTGGAACCGTCTTCCAGTCTCAGTCCGGGGGGCAAACACCCTCCCTATATTTAGGAAATGGGTTAAAAGTGTTCCTGTTTGATGAAGCGTATAGTTAGGGCCGGCCCTGGCTGGCCTAGTCATAGTTATGCTGCGATAGGTTAGTCTGGTCCTCATGAGATGCTCTGAGCTTCTTTTTCTTCTTCTATCTGTGATACTGTTGTACCACTACTGTACTTTTAAATCTGCTGTGGTTCCGGAGTCCTGCCCTGTGTTTTCTCTTTCACAGAGCATGCTGCAGTGCAGCAACTGAGGGATCTATGGATGTTGGAGGGTCTGAGGCTGTCTTGGTGAAACCTGAAAGCTGTGATGGATCCTGCTCCTCATCCTCCACTTCTACCAACATTCATTACATTTCTGTTTGTAATATTCAAATTTCTCTGTAATGTTCTCCATCTACACACATCATCTACTGCACGCCTGTCCGTCCTGGAAGAGGGATTCCTCCTCTGTTACTCTTCCTGAGGGTTCTTCCGTTTTTCTCCCTGTTAAAGGGGTTTTTTAGGGAGTTTTACCTTGTAGGATGTGAGGGTCTAAGGACAGGGGATGATGTGTTGCTTTTGTACAAAATGTAAAGCCCCTTGGGGCGAATCTGATTTGTGATTCTGGGCTATACAAATAAATTGAATTGAATTGAATTGATCTTTGCTATGTTGCGTAGGTAAATGAAGGCAGTACTAGAAATATGTTTAATGTGGGCAGAGAATGACAAATCTTGGTCGAAAATGACTCATAGGTTTTTCACCATGGAGCTAGAAGCCAGGGAGATGTCATCCAGGATAGTATATCACTGGATATGGACTTCCTCATGACAATTCATTTCATTTCTGTTTGTCTATTTGTAATGTCCAATTTTCCCTATATTGTTTCCACCTGCACACATCATCTACTGCACGCCTGTCCATCCTGGAAGAGGGATCCCTCCTCTGTTTCTCTTCCTGAGGGTTCTTCTGTTTTTTTTCCCCGTTAAATGTATGTTTTTAGGGAGTTTTACCTTTTACGATGTGAGGGTCTAAGGACAGGGGATGTTGTGTTGCTTTTGTACAAACTGTAAAGCCCGTTGGGGCAAATCTGTGATTGTGATTCTGGGCTATACAAATAAATTGAAAAATTAAAAAAATAAAACAATTATGAAAATAGTTGCAGAAGAATCTTCTGTTATTTAATTGACTTAGCTTTAAAAAGAAAATTATTCTGCTTGATTTGAATCACCTTTATGGAAATAAAAAAATAAACAAAAAATACTAACAGAAAAATACCTAACCCTAACAATTTGAAGAAAGCTTACCAAAAAAGGTTTTTCTGGGCATCCATACATCCGTCTACAGTGGCTTGCGAAACTATTTGCTACTACTTGAACTTTGTGACCTTTTGCCACATTTCAGGCTTCAAACATAAAGATATAAAACTGTAATTTCTTGTGAAGAATCAACAAAGAGTGGGACGCAATCATGAAGAGGAACACACTTTATTGGATATTTTAAACTTTTTTAACAAATAAAAAACAAAAAATTGGGCGTGCAAAATCATTCAGCCCCTTTACTTTCAGTGCAATAAACTCTGTCCAGAAGTTCAGTGAGGACCTCTGAATGATTTAATGTTCACCTAAATGACTAATGATGATAAATGGAATCCACCTGTGTGTAATCAAGTCTCTGTATAAATGCACCTGCACTGTGATAGTCTCAGAGGTCTGTTTAAAGTGCAGAGAGCATCATGAAGTACAAGGAACACATCAGGCAGGTCCGAGATACTGTTGTGGAGAAGTTTAAAGCTGGATTTGGATACAAAAAGATTTCCCAAGCTTTAAACATCCCAAGGAGCACTGTGCAAGCAATAATATTGAAATGGAAGGAGTATCAGACCACTGTAAATCTACCAAGATCTGGCCGTCCCCCTAAACTTTCAGCTCATACAAGGAGAAGACTGATCAGAAATGCAGCCAAGAGGCCCATGATCGCTCTAGATGAACTGCAGAGGTCTACAGCTGAGGTGGGAGAATCTGTCCATAGGACAACAATCAGTCATATACTGCACAAATCTGGCCTTTATGGAAGAGTGGCAAGAAGGAAGCCCTTTCTTAAAGATATCCATAAAAAGTGTGGTTTAAAGTTTGCCACAAGCCACCTGGGAGACACACCAAACATGTGGAAGAAGGTGCGCTGGTCAGATGAGACCAAAATCAAACTTTTTGGCAACAATGCAAGATGTTATGTTTGGCGTAAAAGCAGCACAGCTCATCACCCTCAACACACCATCCCCACTGTCAAACATGGTGGTGGCAGCATCATGGTTCGGGCCTGCTTTTCTTCAGCAGGGACAGGGAAGATGGTAAAAATTGATGGGAAGATGGATGGAGCCAAATACAGGACCATTCTGGAAGAAAACCTGATGGAGTCTGCAAAAGACCTGAGACGGAGATTTGTCCTCCAACAAGACAATGATCCAAAACATAAAGTAAAAGCTACAATGGCATGGTTCACCAAAGAACATATCAAGGTGTTAGAATGGCCAAGTCAAAGTCCAGACCTCAATCCAATTGAGAATCTGTGGAAAGAACTGAAAACTGCTGTTCACAAACGGTCTCTATCCAACCTCACTGAGCTGTTTTGCAAGGAGGAATGGGCAAAAATATCAGTTTCTCGATGTGCAAAACTGATAGAAACATACCCCAAGCAACTTGCAGCTGTAATCGCAGCAAAAGGTGGCGCTACAAAGTATTAACTCAATGGGGCTGAATGATTTTGCACGCCCAATTTTTTGTTTTTTATTTGTTAAAAAAGTTTAAAATATCTGATAAAGTGTGTTCCACTTCATGATTGTGTCCCACTTGTTGTTAATTCTTCACAAGAAATTACAGTTTTATATCTTTATGTTTGAAGCCTGAAATGTGGCAAAAGGTCACAAAGTTCAAGGGAGCCAAATAGTTTGCAAGCCACTGTATTTTTGGGGGTCCTGCTTGTGGCTGGAAACCACTTTGTTTTAGAGGTATCAATGACGACATCAGAAAGTTAAAAAACATGAATCAATTATAAATTTTTTCCAAAAACAGTTTTGGTGATTCTATAATTGATCATATTTTAGTCAAACTTAATCTTGTTTTTTTTTTCTTTTTAAAATATTTATTCTTTTTTCTTTTCATTAAAAATGCTATTGATGCCATCAGATGTCTGTGCAACGGTTTCTTCTTTAGGACAAGTTTTCAGAAAGAACTTTCACTGACATTTCATGATTTTGCTCATTCAGATTTGTCAGGATGTTAAAAACATTCATTTCAGTGTTGCGACAAACTCAAAACACATATTTAGTTTTGCTCAACACACTTGATCTTGCTTCACTTGCTGCGTGTAACAACCTTTTCGCCCGGGTCCTGAAGGGTCCGCAGAGACACTGGGAGAAGAACTTGCAGAGCTCCAGGATGCAGGGCTGCAACTTGTTGTCACCGATGGTCGTCGCACTGCCAGAGAGGATGGAGTTATCCCTCAGATCGTGATTTCTCCAAGGACAACCTAACAACACACACAGAGAAAGATCCAATCTGTTAATACACAGGTAAACAGACAATCAGAGGCTAGAGCATGTTTAGAATAAAATAAAACAACAAAAAAAACATTATTAACCTGTAAAAGTTCACAGCTTTCAAATTCTCAAATTGCATTAGTTTTATTTGAATTTGTTTCACGATTAAACATTCTAATACTTTGGTAACCTAGATATTAGAATGTGTGTGTGTATACATATACACACACACACATTGTATATATATATATATATACATACATACATATATATATGTATATATATATATATATATACATACATACATATATGTATATACATATATATATTTATACATACATACATACATATATATATATATATATATATACATACATACATACATACATACATACATACATATATATATATATATATATACCTCTACAGCTCTTTTCATTTTTTACACAGTAGCAGTAGCAAATCCACACAGGAAATGATCTGCAAGCATTCTGGAGATCAACAATTTGCACCAGAATTAATCAAATTTTCTTATCACTGCCGTGTGTGTGTGTGTGTATGTCTGCGTGAGAGACAAACAGCATATCTGAAACGTCCAAAGTGCAGAGACGTGAAGCTGACAAATGCTCATTTTCCTGCACACTGATACTCAGTGACAAATTGTCTGCTGCTAGTTGCTAGGCAGAAGTCTGCTCCTGCAGACTTCTGCCTAGCTTGCTGCTGCAGCAAGACGCCTGCTGGCCGACCCAGGAAGTACAGGCAGCTTCCTCCAGGTTACCCTTTATGATTCAACCACATGTTTATGTCACTATAATGTTATTAGTTAATATTTACCCTACACACAGAATAATTTATATGAGATAAAAACAGGCAGGTCTGAGCTGATTGTCATGTTTTTTTGTTTTTTATTATCAGATTAGAGATAATTTATTATTATTTAAAAAATAACTAAAGTCAGTCCAGCAGGTCACATGAGACAATGTATGTATGGATTCAACCAGACTGCATCTACAAATATGGAACTGGAGATCGATCACCTGCCTTATCAATGATCTGTCTGTCAGAAGATCAGTTGAATTTCAGATATTTGTGCAGGAGGTCATAGTTGCTATTGTAACCTAGAGAGCTGCAATGATTAGTTGGAAAACCATTTATTGCCAACTATAGTGATAATCAATTAACCATTTTAAGTCCTTTTTTAAGAAGAAAATGTTCAGATTCCCTAGTTCCAGTCTAGTTAGTTATTTTTGGTTTCTTTATTCTTCTATAAAAGTAAACTGATGATCTTTGGGTTGTTTACTGTTGGCCTGGACAAAAAAGATACTTAATGTGGGAATCCAGCTTTAGGGAACAGTGATAAACAACATTTTATTACACTATTTTTTTTAACCAAACAATTAATCTTTTCAATAATCGATCCAAAAATCAACATCAAATATCAGAATGACCTTTTTTTGGTAAACAACATAATATAAAAATGGTTTGCTTCTTATTTCAAATAAACTAAATTTGACTTTGGACCAAATTCTTGATTTTATATAATACTCATATTTTTTATTTCTCTTACTAACATCCTACTGATGTAGAAGCATGATTTTGTTTTGCTTTAAATTTAAGTCTCGCTGTACACAACACAACCTCCGACTGTGAAGCTCACAGCTTATTGTTTGTGGCTTGCTGATCACATAGCAGACATATAAATGCTAAATATTTGGCCTTAATTTGCTTTTAACCTTTGCAGCTTAAAACCATCAAAGCTTTCACAGAGAAGGGGCTGTGCCTGTGTTACCATGGTAACTATCTCAGCCTCCTGCATGTTTCACAGCTTCTCTTCACACACACGAGACATGTACAACAAGAATGCAAATGTACACACATAGACACATACACATACACATACACACCCACACACACCTTTCCTCGGGCTAAAATTGAATCAATGTCCACTGGTGTGTCCAGAAGCGACAGAGACTGGATGTGATGTAATTACAGTTGTTTTGTGGGACCAGGTCAAGCTTATCCTGTGTAGCAGACAACAGCTGATCTCTATAATTTTAAATAAATATGTTTTATGATGAGACAATGGTTAAAATGAGGGGTAAATACTCCCTTAAGATCAACTGACCTTCATTGTCATGGCTACAGTAACAACCACTTGGTTCAGGTTAGAGGACAATTGAGGTCAAAAGACACAGTTTGAGCTGCAGCTTATTTTTACTATTTGCTGATTTGTTCATTATTGTTTTGATTAATCATTTGACCAACATTGCTTAGTCTGACCAACACTTTCAAATTCAGTTTAACACCATGTCTGTTTAACAGAATCTGCAAATCTACATCTATCCCATTTCTATCTTTTGAGAGGTTTTCTTTATTGAAATTCTTTATTGGATCTCAGGACAGGGAATGAGTTACTGTACAAACTGAAAAACACTCTGAGGTCAAGCTGTGATTTCTGATTTTGGTAAATAGACTTGACTAGAAATTTGATCTTCTGTTTAGTATGAACAAGAAGAAGAATTTTTACAGTATGAAAAACATGTTTCTATGACAGTTTAGAAACATACCTAAAAACTATGAACTTACCCTATAATGAGTAACCAATTTTAAAAACTGACATAGTGCAATGTCTAAATACCTTAGTAGGCTTTCAACAGGTAGGTGAACAGTACTAGGAAGGACTACATCCAGTCATAGCAAACCACACTACACATTATCTCAGAAGATTTATCATCAACCTCTGACCTCTGAGGATTTTGTTATTAGTCTATAACAGGGGTCACCAACCCTGGTCCTGAAGGGCTACTGAAGTTGCAGGTTTGTGTTCCAATCGAGCGGTAACACACCTGTTTCTATTAATGAAGGTCCTTAGCAAGAGCTCTAGTGGTTAATTAGTAGAATCAGATTTGAACAAAAACCCACAGTAGCCCTCCAAGTTGGTGACCCCTGGTCTATAGTAACCATGCTTCCTCCTTTGTCACCATAGTTACTGACACATAGTTACACCAAAGGGCAAGGTCACTTTGATATAAACAGTGTGCAGGACAAGATCAGCTACACATTTGCTGTGTTTCTGTGTCAGTTTAAGACTGAATATAGAGAAGAAAGGAATTGGTCCGCTACTTATTAGTACCTGCAGTTGTTTACCTGCCTGCTCTGTTTCTGCAGGCCTGCTGGGTGTTGTAGTTCTTCTGGTCACAGGCCCCCTGGGTGTTGTAGTTCTGCTGCTCATTGGCCTGCTAGATGTTGTATTTCTGCTGATCATTGGCCTGATGGGTGTTGTAGTTCTGCTGCTCATTGGCCTGCTAGATGTTGTATTTCTGCTGGTCACAGACCTAATGGGTGTTGTAGTTCTGCTTGTCATAAGACTGCTAGGTGTTGTAGTTCTGCTGCTAATTGACCTGCTGGGTGTTGTAGTTCTGCTGCTCATTGTCCTGCTGGGTGTTGTAGCTCTGCTGGTCACAGGCCTAATGGGTGTTGTAGTTCTACTGATCACAGGCCTGATGGGCATTGTAGTTCTGCTGGTCACAGGCCTGATGGGCTTTGTAGTTCTGCTGGTCACAGGCCTAATGAACGTTGTAATTCTGCTGGTCACAGGCCTTATGGGTGTTGTAGTTCTGCTGGTCACAGGCCTGCTGGGTGTTGTAGTTCTGCTGGTCACAGGCACCCTGGGTGTTGTAGTTCTGCTGCTCATTGTCCTGCTGGGTGTTGTAGCTCTGCTGGTCACAGGCCTAATGGGTGTTGTAGTTCTGCTGCTCATTGACCTGCTGGGTGTTGTCGTTCTGCTGCTCATTGTCCTGCTGGGTGTTGTAGCTCTGCTGGTCACAGGCCTAATGGGTGTTGTAGTTCTGCTGATCACAGGCCTGATGGGCGTTGTAGTTCTGCTGGTCACAGGCCTAATGAGCGTTTCAGTTCTGCTGGTCACAGGCCTTATGGGTGTTGTAGTTCTGCTGATCACAGGCCTGATGGGCGTTGTAGTTCTGCTGGTCACAGGCCTAATGAGCGTTTCAGTTCTGCTGGTCACAGGCCTTATGGGTGTTGTAGTTCTGCTGCTCATTGTCCTGCTGGGTGTTGTAGCTCTGCTGGTCACAGGCCTAATGGGTGTTGTAGTTCTGCTGATCACAGGCCTGATGGGCGTTGTAGTTCTGCTGGTCACAGGCCTAATGAGCGTTTCAGTTCTGCTGGTCACAGGCCTTATGGGTGTTGTAGTTCTGCTGGTCATAGGACTGCTGGGTGTTGTAGTTCTGCTGGTCACAGGTCCACTGGGTGTTGTAGTTCTGCTGCTCTTTGGCCTGCTGGATGTTGTAGTTCTGCTAATCATTGTACTGCTGGTCACAGGCCTAATGGGTGTCATAGTTCTTCTGGTCACAGACATGATGGATCTTGTAGTTCTTCTGGTCACAGGCCGTTTGGTTTGTTCAGGTCTGAAAGTGTCTTTGACAGCTGTAGGTCTGCTGTGGCGATCTGTGGTTGTGTGATGTTGTGTTGTTCTTGGTTGTTGTGCAGTTATCGTCACTGGTGAGAAACTTAATGGTTTGTTTGTAGTAACTGTGGTCGGAATGACAGTAGAAACAGAGGTAACTTGCAGGGATGCCACTGTGTGTGTTGTTGGTTTTTCTGTAGTTTGTGTCTTTATTGGTGTTGCACTTTGTGTCATAATTTGTTGTTTTGTCATTTGTTGTATAGCTGCTCTTTGTGTCGCCATGTGTTGTGCTGTCACCATTTGTGGTGCCGTTGCCATTTGTGTCGCCATTTTTGTCACCAATTGTTGGACTGTTGCTGCTTGTTGTGCCATCACATTTTGTGTCCCCATTTGTGTTCTGATTTGTTGTGACGTTACCCTTTGCATCTCCATTTGTTGTGATGTCTTTTGTTGTGCAATTGCTCTTTGTGTTGTCATTTGTTGTGCCACCATTTGTGTCCCGAATTGTGGTACCTTCAGTCTGTGTGTTTGTCCTGTTGTTATCTCTGTCACCATTTGTTGTGTTGTTGCTCTTTGAGTCATCTTCAGTGTTTCTGCTATAGTATGACTCTGTGTTGTGATGGTGGTAGTTTGTTGAGCTGTGGCCAGTGGTTGTGCAGCTGTGATTATTATTGCTGCAGCTGTGTTGTCCATAGTTGTCGGTGAGACTGAAGAATCAAATACATACACATTTTTTTAAATTTTATTTACTGTTTGCAATAAGACTGAAGAGAATTGAGCAACATCAAATGTCTTTAAACTAATGCAATTTCAAAGCTTTTGACTCATAACTTACACTTGTCGACTGTAGTTTTGTTTTATTTTCTAAAACAATAGTTAAGTCATTCTGGGTAATATTAATTGCTCATTCTTTCCCTGCACATGGAGGATTAAACAGAGAGAGTTTAAACTTGAACATCAGCCTCCTGCTGAGACTCACCATGTGTGATAGAATGGACTCTGCTGGATAACATGGAGCTCATCCCAGATGGCGAGATATGACTCCGATTCGTGGGCAGTTGGTGCCATTCTGTGGTTTTAAATAGATATTTGGATGCATTGTATTTAATGCCTCTTCTAGATGACAGCAGGTACTCAAGTTATTTTTTTTTTTACAGACTTACTCACCAAAAGGGAGTCTGACTGAGGAGATATCACCTATGTGAATATTATTTAAAAGGAAAGACAAAAAGGTTTATTGAGAAAATAACAAAATAATAATTGACTATATACAGCCCATTTTAAGACAGTAACAAAGTACTTACCGAGTAAGAAAAATCCTAAAATATAATTAAATGAAATCCAATTGCAACAGCAATAGAGAGAGAAACAAATGAGTGTAGACCTTAAGTTTGAAGGCGGCTTAGGTAGAAATGTCTGCAGTGATAGAGAAATGCTGCCACCTGCTGCTGGTTGTACAGTGTCAGTGTTGTAAACACACCTGTATGTGGTCCTTCCACAATGGTCTGGTTGAAGAGTGGAGTGATAGAGCTGACCTCCCAGAGCTCTGGAAGTGCTCTGCCTGGACAACAAAACACACACACACACGTGCACACACACACACACACACACACACACACACACACACACACACACACAAATATTTCAAAGACACATCATTATTTTTTATTCTAATCCAAGGATGACACTGATCCTGTTTGACCTAGAACCTGAAAGTGAACCTTAATTGAAGCTTCAATCAGGAACACCATAGCATTGTAACTGCTTTGCTCACATGCACGGGTACTCAACCTAGTGGTACTTCCTAGAATGTCAAGCATCAAACAGCTGATCACATCTACTTGTCTTTTCAGCCAATGGCGTAGTGACAAGTCCTCCCTATGGGCCTATGTCTATGTGCCGCCGGTTTAAAAGGAATTCTCTTTCAGGACATCTCTCATCGCTTTGTTGCTTCATCTTGGCTCCTCGTTTCAGCAGCAGTGGCAATAGCCACAGATGTCCAGAAAGGGAGGAGGGGCATCTATCTGCAGAGCTGCAAAGATGAAGCCCCATCTAAGTCTCAGACATCCCCTCTGTCCAAGCACCAAAAACTTTCAATTCACATTCTAATTTGTAATAAACATACTTTTTATTCATGTCTTTCCTTATTGAAAGAGTATCTACTATTTCATGTCATTTTGGCTGCTGTGAAAAAGGTCTGTCCCAGAGAGCAGAAGCTACCTGAGAAAACGCCATCTTTGTTAAATGGGAAACAAAGGCTGTGGGACTTTTCAAGAGACAGTTCAAACAGGTTTCAGTATGTTTTAATCATTCGGCTTTCAACATTGTTGGTTAATTATCTTGTAGAGAAACAAGGAGCTCCTCCTTTTAAAGCATGTTTTGTCCTTTCACTTCCACAGGTGCGTAGTTAATGCACCTTTTCCTATCATCTTGTGTGTGGAGTCACTGCTGCAACATAGATCGTTTTCAAACAGATCTCAGTGGATCCAGGGAGCTGCACTTACCCATCTTCCCTGCCATAACACAGATGTAGATACAGTCTGAGTTGTTCCTCTGGCTCACTGATGTTCAGAAACACAGAATATGCTATTAGTAGAAAATTAACATTAAGAACACAGACCTGGACATGATTCTTGTGCAACCACCTGATAATATGGAGGAAGATTTAAACAGCTCCTGTAGATAACTTGTTGAGTTCCCCATCACGTCCAACAGAATTGCTGTGAAATCTAATTAAAAAGATATGAATATTTTCATTTTATGTTCACCACAGATTTAATATGAAGATAGAAAAACAATGAGGTTAAACATTTCCTACCTGTTAAATCATTGGTCTCGTTAGTAACACAGTAGCAGACTCGTCTCCTGAACATGCTGCTTTCTATGCTTCTCATGCTGGAAACTAAAAAACCCACAGGAAGGTTTGGGAGAAAAGTCGGTTTAGATAATTCAAACCTGAAAACTCTGAGAAATAGCTAAGAAAAAAAATAATTATAAATACTGAATATAAATAATCATATAAACATAAACCAAAGTGATATTAAGTTAGTTTTGTATTGGACATTAATTTGACAACATTCTCACCTATATGAAGTCTATAGCATACAAGCTGTTGCCTCTCATGTGCCACAAGGACCAACACACAATTTCTAATAAAAAGTTCTAATGCAAAATTGCTCTGGGACCTTTTGATTTCAGAATGTCAAACTTGCTAAAAAGCATAAAAATGTACCTCGCAATCCGTGTATTATTGATTCTTTCAATTTTCAATTGGCCATCAAAAAATGAAAAGGTTATTTTTTTATTTACTACCGGTATTCTAACCCAAAAAACAAAAAATTACTGCATTTTCACACATCAATTTTAGGCTCAGATCAAAAACTACAAAATGGAAAACTGTGGCAAATAAATAAATTAGATTTTTTTTTTTTTTTTTTTTTTTTTTATAGTTGGGGAGCTAAAGTCTCAAAAAATGGGTTGAACCTGACATGGTCTTTTTTTTCATTTACTACCGGTATTCTAACCCAAAAAACAAAAAAATACTGCATTTTCACACATCAATTTTAGGCTCAGATCGAAAACTACAAAATGGAAAACTGTGGCAAATTAAAATAAATTAGATTTTTTTTTTTTTTATAGTTCGGGAGCTAAAGTCTCAAAAAATGGGTTGAACCTGACATGGTCTGCTATACCAAAAAAACACACAAAAAACAAAAAATGACTGCATTTTCACACATCAATTTTAGGCTCAGATCGAAAACTACAAAATTTTTTTGGTTAATTTGGATCCTAAGAACCAATAATTGGAGATTTTGTTCTGCCGGAAATATCACAAAAAATATCAGCCATTCTTAGTATGAACGCTTTATTTGTCAATAGAAAATTTCAAAAAATGAAATTTTCCCTCAATTATCTGGGGTGTTGGATAAGCTGTCAATAACTACATTCAGATAGAAAGAACACATGTGGTGACAACGTTATCCTTAAAACACATTTCAACATTATTTTGGGTCAATTTAATGCAGAAATGGCGTTTTTTCATTTTTCCATTGTCTTTTCTGAGGGTTCTTCCGTTTTTGTTTTTCTCCCAATTAAAGGATATTTTAGGAAGTTTTTTCCTTGTACGATGTGAAGGTCTGTACTGTGAGCAGTGGCCCTAACTATAAGCTTCTTCAAAAATGAATGTTTTTAACCTGTTCCTAAATGTAGGAAGGGTGTCTGCCCTCCAGACTGAAACAGGAAGATGATTCCACAGGAGAGAAGCCTGGTAGTTGAATGCTCTGCCTCTCACTTTAATTTTAGAAATTCTCGGAAGCTCCAATAAACTGCATTTTGGGAGTGTAATGTTCTCAATGGGTGATATGAAACTATGAGGTCTTTAAGGTAGGATGGAGCCTGACCATTAAGAGCTTTGTAGGTGAGGACCAGGATTTGAGAGAGGCTAATACAGGTCAGGTATAATTCCTTTTTCTCTTCTATGTGGTTCACCAGTACTGTCTTTGTGCTATGAGGCATTCTAAATCCTGTCTAGACATCCTCATATAAACCATCGCTGTGTAGAAAGACACAACTGTTTGGTGACTGCTTTTTCCAGGTTCATAGAAAGAAAGGGAAGGTTGGATATAGGTCTATTGTTCTCTTAAACAAGTCAAACACAGGTTTTTAAGGAGAGGCTTAAATACATCTACTCTGAAAGACTGTGGTACATGGGTACATAATAAAATGTACTCTACAATCCTTTTGTTTAAGGGTAGATTGGTGCCAGTTGATAGAACAAGGTGATATATTTTGTCTCTAATTGTCATTGCAATGACGTTGTTGCTATTATTACAAATCTAATAACCTGACCTGAACCTGAAATGAAATGAATTAGAGAAGAGAGTGAGAGCCAGACCCTTTCCCCCAACAACTATGTGTGACCTCAAAAATGCACTTCCGGAAGTGCATTTGTGTGATCTCACAAGTGCTCTTCTGTAAGAATGGTCAAAAATTTCCATAAACACACTCCTAAATCTTGTGGACAGCCTTCCCAGATGAGTTGATGTCACTTAAAATCATATGTGAGTCAAAGTGAGCAATTACTTTTTCAAATATAGTCTATTTCAGATGACAAGCAGCAAGATAGAAGTCCTCAGCTGTGGAAGGGGAGTGAATTCAATACCAAGGGAATCACTGAACTTAGATATAAAACTATCAGTTAGACATCTAGAAATATATTCTTGTCAGGTGATGAGTGCTTTCATAGCAGGAATTCAAAAGTTTAAAAAAAAGTGTCCGATTGGAGGAGATTCTGTTAAAAGACAACGAAGTGTTCAACATGGATGATGTATGTCAGAACAAAGTCAAGGTTACCCTTAGATACCTAAGATCCCTAAGATCTCATCTCATATAAGCTATGGTTGATTATGGATTTGGAGTAACAAGAGCAACAGGCAACAATTTCAATGTCTAATATTAAATGAACTATTTCCATTTTGTGTGTGTGTGTGTGTGTGTGTGTGTGTGTGTGTGTGTGTGTGTGTGTGTGTGTGTGTGTGTGTCTCAGTGTGTCTAGTTTGTCATTTAGAATTTTGAGCGTAGCCTAAAATTCTACTGGGGTTCTGGGCCTGATGATCTAGTAGTGAAATCATGACTGATTCATTGATTTAACTGGATTGGTAGTGGAGTAATCCGGTGAAAATAATGGCAAATTGCCTGATTTTGGAAAAAAAAAAACTATGTGATGAATGTTGTCCCTAGTGGAATTCTACAATTATTAAAAGGACAGTTTAGAGGACACGAGACATAGGAAAAAAGACATTACTTTCTTTATCAGTGGTATAAATATTATGAGTCACCATTATAACAATAAGAATATAAGGATTCATTTCTTCAAGAAAATCACCCTTAAATGAACATTTGTATTGACTTCTTATTTTTTTAAATTTACCTGGAAAATAATATGCCCTTTTCCCAAAAATCTGTTATCTCCAACAAAATTGATTAAATTCAATATAAAATTTTAGACGATATTCATCCCAAAAATTTATGGTAACGTTTAGTAAAAATATTGATGGTAAATGTGTATTTTATGATGTGTTAAGTATGTCTTTTTTGAACATCAATTTTCCGTCTCTTTTTGGAAAGAATTAAAAAACAGTCCTAATCACCTAAGAAGCTTATTGATATATTATAAAAATAAAGAACCAAACTTTTATTTTACTTTATATTGCATTTAATTTAATGCAAAACTCTAAAATCTCATCTGGTCTCAGATCCAAAGATGATTTCTGTCTTTTCTTTGGGAAACATGAAGTTTTCGTTTGTTAGAGTGTAATTTTGAACTCTGAGTATTTTAAAAGATGTTTTTCACTATTTCCTGACTTTTTTGGGGGAAAACAATAACTGATGAATTAAAACAATACTGAATAGTGCAAGATGCAGAAAAACTTATCCATGCATTTATTACTTCCAGGCTGGACTACTGCAACTCTTTACTGTCGGGTTGCACCAAAAAGTCTCTAAGGACTCTCCAGCTGATCCAGAATGCAGCTGCTCGTTTATTAACCGGCACTAGAAGAAGAGAGCATATCTCACCTGTATTAGCCGCTCTACACTGGCTTCCTGTAAAATCTCGTATAGAATTCAAAATCCTGCTCCTCACCTATAAAGCACTCAACGATCAGGCGCCATCCTTCCTTAGGGATCTCTTAGTCCCATATCGCCCATCAAGAACATTACGCTCCCAATATGCAGGCTTATTGGAGGTTCCCAGAATTTCTAAAATTAAAACAGGAGGCAGAGCACTCAACTTCCAGGCTCCTCTCCTGTGGAACCGTCTTCCAGTCTCAGTCCCGGGGGCAGACACCCTTCCTATATTTAATAATAGGTTAAAAACTTTCCTGTTCGATGAAGCATATAGTTAGGGCCGGCCCTGGCTGGCCTAGTTGTAGTTATGCTGCGATAGGATAGTCTGCCGGGTCCTCATGAGATGCTCTGAGCTTCTTCTATCTGTGATACTTATGAACCACTATTGTACTTTTAAATCTGCTGGGGTTCTGGATTCCTGCCCTGTGTTTTCTCTTTCACAGAGCATGCTGCAGTGCAGCCACTGAGGGATCTACGGATGTTGGAGGGTCTGAGGCTGCCTTGGTGAAACCTGAAAGCTGTGATGGATCCTGCTCCTCATCCTCCACTTCTACCAACATTCATTGCATTTCTGTTTGTTTGTAATATTCAAATTTCTCTGTAATGTTCTCCACCTGCACACATCATCTACTGCACGCCTGTCCGTCCTGGAAGAGGGATCCCTCCTCTGTTACTCTTCCTGAGGATTCTTCCGTTTTTCTCCCTGTTAAAGGGTTTTTTAAGGGAGTTTTACCTTGTACGATGTGAGGGTCTAAGGACAGGGGATATTGTGTTGCTTTTGTACACAATGTAAAGCCCTTTGGGGCAAATCTGATTTGTGATTCTGGGCTATACAAATAAATTGAATTGAATTGAATTGAATTGAATATATATAATTTCTGTCAGTTCTGTAATTTCTTTAACACTTAGATAGCACAGCAGACATAAGAAATGAGCTGCTAAGTTTGTGTGTATATTTACTGTTATAAACCAGCAGGGTGAGCTTGTGCAGAGCCAGCGAGCTGTAGGACGTCACACTGAGAAGGGAGAAGAGCTGCCGGTTGCCTGAGAGGAGATGACAGGACAATATTCATATCTGCAGCGTTTATTTCACCTTAAAAAGCACCTTTACCTTGTGACTGGTTTTACCTCACAGATTCATACATGCATACTACTATATCTGCCTTGCAGAACTTGATTTATACATATATATTTATGTTTTTAGAGTATATATTTCCTGAAGTGCAATGGCAAATGAGATTCATTAATCACCTGTACTTGAATTTGTAAACACATTGTATGTACATTAAGTATAATGTGATCATATTTCATATATAGGTATTTTTACTATTAACTCTCTACTGCATGAAATATTACGTAGACATGGTAAAAATGTTTTAAATATTTTTATTACTTAAAATAAAATAATTTATATCAAAAAATGTACAGTATAACAAAAAAGCTGTAAACATAGTCTCAGGATAGTTTCATGCTATGTAAGTTAATGGGAGTTTTTTGCTCTAGGAATTGTCCATATTTGCATAGTTTTGCCATTTTTCATTTGGATATTATTTTTTTAAATATTCTGAATTTTTGGTTTTGAGACAATGATGCTCACATGTGAAATGTCCATGAGAAAAAGGGAATGGTCATGTGACCTCATAAATAAAAAAAACGTTTTCACACCTTACTAAACTTACGATTTTATATCACAGCATTTTAGAAAAAAAGATGAATTCCATATGGCAACACTATGTAACAGAGAGTTAAAATTCTGAATGCAATATTTATAAACTGTAGTTTTTCAACTGTTAATTACAAGGTTAAACGTTTCATTATCATATATCATATATACATTTTTTTATGAAAATGTTTAATCTTAAACTGAAAGATAAACAGTATTGCAGTTGCCAGATAAATGTAGAGTAGAAAATACAATATTTCCACCTGAAATGTGCTGAATTAGAAGTATAAAGCAGCATAAAATATAAATATGTAAAAGTATATTACTTTCAAATTGAAGTAGTTTACATCAGTAAAAGTATTTTTCAGATAAACTAAGTATAAAATCACAGTTGTACTGTAATTCGAGTGAATTGGCCCTTTACAGTTGACATTTGATGAACTTGAGCAGTTCTGCAGTTTGACGTTTCTGTGGTTTAGTCATGATGCACATTAAAGTTTTACACCTTAGAACTGATCCACACATGAATGATATTATGACAACCTACCCGACTGGCTTGAATTTATTAAAGTATTGACAAGTGGAGTGAGGTCGATGGCGGCCGGGCCAATAAACTCTGCCGGGATTTCTGGTAAAAAAGCAGGGAGCAAAGGGGTTTAAATCTTTATTATGGGATTAGCAGCATCAGCAGCTTATGATTCGATCATTTCAAAGTGGACTGAAATGAAAAAACTGTCACAATTTTTCAGAGGAATCAGTTCCTCGAGTGTGATTTGTTATTTGTAGAATGGGGTCATGGCGGGGTTGACAGAGCTCTTATTATTAAATATATCGTAGATATGGTCCACTGGAACACAGCAGATTTATAGATTCAACATTTTTCTTATTCACTTTACTTACATGCTTCTGTACATGTCAAAATACATGCCAATATCAATATAACTAAATGATACTGTACATTATCATTACACATATAACTATATCCATCCATCCATTGTCTATCCCGCTTATTCCCTTTCGGGGTCGCAGGGGTCTGCTGGAGCCTATCCCAGCGCGTTAAGGCGAGAGGCAGGGATACACCCCAGATGGTCGCCAGCCAATCGTGGGGCACACACACCATTCACACACCATTCACTCTCACACTCACACCTATGGGCAATTTAGAGTTTACCAATTAACCTGAGCATGTTTTTTGTATTGTGGGAGGAAACCGGAGTACCCGGTGAAAACCCACGCAGACACGGGGAGAACATGCAAACTCCACACAGAAAGGCCCCAGACCCAGGCCCAAGGCGGTCTTGAACCTGCGACCTTCTTGCTGTGAGGCAACAGTGCTACCCACCGCACCACCGTGTCGCCCGCATATAACTATATATCATTATAAAAAAAAAAATTAAAAAATTATTATTAATTAATTAAACATACTGTAGATGGAGCTACAAGATTTTCAGAATAAAAGTACATTTCTGTATATTTTAGCTAGATTTTTAGTTTTAAAACTCACTGACAACAGTTATGAATCTGCAACAAACTGTAGCCAATGACTCGTGAAAGTGATTGATTTAATAACAACCTGTTTGTCATAGTAAGTTTCATTAGTCCTACACAATTTACACTGAAACATGTAAAAAAAAAAAAAAAAAAAAATCAAAACAACAAAAAATAATAATAATAATATAATGTTCATACCTGTGGAGCCCAGAATGTCTCTTTTTCTTTTGTGGCTCTCTTTTAGACCTCTGTATAGAAATGCTGAAGGAATGAAAATCAGATATAAAAGGTCAAGTTAAAATGTTTACAGTCATTTGTCCTAAAACCAGGATCTCAGTAGTTTAAACTGAGATGCCTGTAATGTGTAAAATGGATTTTATGGTCACATTAAAATTATAAAACTATAAGCAGGATGCTTTTTTAAAGGACATTTTAAAGTGTTAAAAACAGATATTTTGCAGCAACATGATCTAAGCAACATGATGATGAGATGATGAGATGCAACTCAGACCTGGCAACTCAGACCTGTTATATTTACCTTGGCCGACCAGGACAACCAGTAAAACCATAGAAACACAGATTATGAGACTGTGTGGATGGTTTTTGGATCTTTGTGAACCTGTCATGATAGAGACGTCCCACGGTAACTGTAATAAAAAGAAATAAAACACATCAGGTATCAGCACATTCACATTCACATCAGCACATTGTGGATTTCTGGTCCTTATAGTGATGTCATCACCCTGTCACCAGAGAGTATAAAGGTTTACATTCACTGTTGTAAATAAAGGGCACCCTGGTCTTTTACCTCACAGGAATTTTTAATAAAAATATGCTTAAATATTTTTGCTGGATAGAGATTTACTAACAATCACTTTCCTTATCACTTAACCTGTCTATTGTTCTTTAGATTAATTAATAAATCATTTTATTGTATCTATCAGGAAACACAAATGTATCACAATTTCTCACGTTTTATATCAAAGACTGAAAATATTCATATGTCTGATGAATCTATTTTCTGTGTTCTTATTTTGAAAAGCACAATAAAATTAAAGAAGTTTGTGTCATCATTATTATTAGTAGTATCAGTAGTAGTAGTAGTAATATTAGTAGTAATTATCAAATTATCAAAATGATTCATTCATTTTTAAAATAGTTGATTTATTTTCTATCACCCACGTAATTGTTGAAACTTTTGATAAATACTTTAGTTTTTTCAGTCATTAATTATGTAATTATTTAATTTCTTCTCTTGAACAGATAATTAATATTTGTACATAATTTTGTGTCTTAAACTTTATTTTCATGATTGCAACACACATTTAAATAGAGAACAAAGCAGAGACTCAGTGACACATGTCTTAAGTTAGCATTCTCACCTTCCTTTCTCTGAAGGATTATATCTCAGTTAAATCACTTTACTTTTGCTTGCTGTATTATAGTGAAATAAAACCATTAGCACATCTTACCTGCTCCTGGACTCCTGGTGTAAACTGCTCCTGGATGATGCCGCCTGTGGTCAGGTCAGCTTCACACGATGGCTGTTTCCCTCTGAACAGGAGTGGCTTGGCAGCTTGTTGAGCTCTGTACAAAAGAAAAAAAAAGAAAACACCAAGTCTGGCTGCCGCCTGCCAGCAATCATTTACTCACCCGCTGCAAATAATACACCACCTAAACCGTCTGGAATTCACCTGTCTGCAGTTCTGTTAGTCCATTGATCATCACTACAGGGCCTTCAGGCTTCAGTAGGATAGACTATCTTATAATATAATTCATGATTTATTACTTAGAATGTATTATATGTATTAAATATAATTAGTTGAGATGTATCTGCATATTAAATAATATATAAAAAAAAAATATATATATATATATATTTAAAAATAATCAATATGATAATGATCGTGGTATAATCGTGGTAAAAATCCATCCATCCATCCATTGTCTATCCCGCTTATTCCCTTTCGGGGTCGCAGGGGTCTGCTGGAGCCTATCCCAGCGCGTTAAGGCGAGAGGCAGGGATACACCCCAGATGGTCGCCAGCCAATCGTGGGGCACACACACCATTCACACACCATTCACTCTCACACTGACACCTATGGGCAATTTAGAGTTTACCAATTAACCTGAGCATGTTTTTTGTATTGTGGGAGGAAACCGGAGTACCCGGTGAAAACCCACGCAGACACGGGGAGAACATGCAAACTCCACACAGAAAGGCCCCAGACCCAGGCCCAAGGCGGTCTTGAACCTGCGACCTTCTTGCTGTGAGGCAACAGTGCTACCCACCGCACCACCGTGTCGCCCCGTGGTAAAAATATTTAACATAAATAAATCTGTGTTTCTGTCCTAGGACTGCAACTATAACTATTTAGATAATCAATCTTGATCATAAAATGGTGTAAAAATGTTGATCACTGTTGATCAACATTTTTACACTGTTTGATCACTGTTTCCCGAAGCACTAGCCATTACATTACATCAACTACCTCATAATGCACATAACTGGGACAATCAGTGCTGTCTTGTTTTGTCTGTTTTGTCTTGTTGAATCTGTCTTTCCACACCCTACTACTTATGTCTTGTCTTGGGGTACTCATGTCTTGTCCTGTCATACGTGTTTGTTTGTTTCTAGTTTTAGTTTAGCACTTTACCTTTTAGTTTAGGATTGTCTCGTCTTGCGCACCTGCACTTTGATGTTGTTGTACATGAAAAACGCATAGGATAGTGAGAAACGAAATTTCGATTCCTTTGTATGTCAAGTACATGTGAAGAAATTGACAATAAAATTGACTTTGACTTTGACTTTGAAGAATCAACATAAAATAATTGTGATTATAAGCTTTATTGAGACGGTCTGATGTGTTTTAATTAATTTAGCATGAACTTTTTCCTCCTAATAGACAGGATAAAAAGCTTTTTCCCTTCCGACACTTTTTGCAGCGTTGGTTAATGGCCGTAATGAGCTGCTGAGGCGACATTCGAGCCATGGGGAAGATCAGAGAATGAGAGGGTAGAAAGTGAGTCTCTAATGACGGGATTGTGGCACTTTGCTCATTCTGGCATTCACCTTTCGGACACATTCAGGCAAACAGCCATAATTGGCAGAGGAATAAACAGGGCTGCTTCAGGGCCTGGGAACAGGCGCCTCTGGGGAAAAAATGCTCAGACTCCATCCTGTAATTATAACAAGTAAATAATAAAATAGAATAAAGAGGAGGGAAATAATTGGTACAACATTATATGGCTGTGATCCTGCTGTGGGCGGCTGAGCTCTGAGGCATTTTTCTGAGTTTTCTGAATCCAGGAGTTTCAACTCTGGTGTTTTTATAACTTCTGACAGTCCAAGTGATCCACCCTCATCTTCCTCATCATCAATGGCTATCTGAGTCAGCTCAAAAGAGACGTCAGAGGCCACAATATTCGCAAAATAAAATCCTGAAGGACTCATCTTTGTGCGGCTGTTATTACAGACGTGTCTCAAGTCTCTTGTTTCTTCTCTTTAGCTTGGAAACGTTTTAATTATCAACTTGTTGTCAAGTAGCTTGATAACAAGTTATACATTAGAATTAGATGTGTTTAAATGTGAAGATTCCTGCAGGACAGGACTGATTACCAGTGTTCTAGGACATAAAGATTGAATACAATGACGTTACTCTGAATTTTCTAAATATGTCTTGTCTTCATTGAAACATATGAAGTGAGCCACACAATTCCAAGGACCTTTAGTTTTTTGGTCAGTAACGTAAATGCCTTCATCAGGTCTCCAAACATGTACATTTTGTGTTTAAGTATGTTTCTTGTCATTTAAAGTTCTATTTCTTCCATTTTATTAACAAAACAATTTTGTGTGATTTAACAGTAAATGCCAAATGGTTCAACCAATAAGGAATTTAATCCACCTAGAATATAAAACTAGTTGATAGTGTTTAACCGTTTTAGGAGATTTAAAGTATTTAGTATGAAGTTTTTAGGATTACACCACATGGCAGTTTTGGCATTGTCCTTAATAACAGTCACAACTGTCAGTTATGATGAAATTTTCTTACTTTTTCTTTGGCTTTTATGATCATTTTCTGGGAGGATTTTTGGCCATTAGAAGAATAGTTCTGTATTTTGGGCATTTATCCCCATTTCCCTCATTCCTGTCATGTATGGTCATGTATGTGCAGTGACTTCAAAATAATAGTGGTGTGTTTAAAATGTAAGCAGATAAATTATGTCTCAATGCTTCACTTTCATGAGGGAACAAAGAAAACAGGGCTAGCTGGTTAAAATACACGTTAAATTAATTTAAAGAATAGAAAAAAAATGTTAAAAAAACGTTACCTGCTGTTCTTCATACAATGTCCACAAAGATTCTGTTTTTCATTTCAATACTTTATTAATAACTTATGCAATAAAAAAAATCAAGTAATATTACATTTGCATATTATATCATCAAAAAAATATTCAAAGTGGTTGAAAACAATAGAAATGGAAAGTTTTTTTTGTTTTGTTTTTTTAAACTAGAATGAGAAAATGACGCACAGCTCTGAAGGCCACTAGAGTGAACATTAGTCCAAACTTCTGATAAATGAAACCTAAAAACAAAATAAATCCGTCAGTTCACTCACACAGTTCTGCTGCTGTAACATCCAGCCTGTTTCTCAGTGGAAGAGCTGCATTTATACAGAAAAAAACACCCTGCATCCTTTTTTTTGTGCTATGTGGGGTTTTGTGCAGCTATCTAACATCACCAGCAATTTTTAATAATTAAGACAGGGTAGGTGTCCTTCTAGAATCGCATTGTTTTGTTTTACAAAAGAAAAGTATTGAAAATTCTACTTGTTCTACTTTAGATTTTACAGCTGTACTTCAGAATGTTTACCTTCAAATGTATTTACTCCTAATCTACTTTAATTTATTTATCACATCTTTTTTAATTATTTGAGCCATTTATACAATGTTCTTATGAGAAATATGAAATGTGCTGTATGGATAAACCTGCCGCTGACTGTGTCTTTTTGTGCTGCAACTAACAACTATTTTAATACTCAATGTATCTAATCTAAAATAGTGTAAAATGTGGATCACTGTTTCCCAAAGCTGTAGAAATAAACCTAACATGTCTTTTTTTTCAGACCAACAGTCCACAACCCAAAGATCATCAGTTTACTATTATAGAAGACTAAAGAAACCTGAAAAAAATGACTCAAATAGTTGGTGAGTCGATTAATTAATAGGTCTCAACTGAGTAATTAATGACTAATTGTTGCAGCTCTATTGTCTTTATTTTCTTGAATTTCTTATATAGGAAGAAAAAAACATTCTTTTTTTGTTTCAAACATTCTGGAGGACAATCAAATAATCTGTCAAATTATATTTTGTTTTACTGTCAATGCAGACATCAAGTTTTAGAAACTACAGATGTTGTTGAAGCTGCTTTTCTGCAAAGTGATAGGTGGTAGATGGGTGCAAAATGGACGTGATGTTTTAACATGTCAGCAGTTTTTCCTCAAGTCTACGGATCTGTGTTTATCCTGCACGCATCAAAAGATTAAAGAAACACCTTCTGTTTTTGGCAATAAATATTTTCTATGTTTGTCTGTATAAACGGAGCCTTCCACACACTGATGTCACCAACAGCTTCATGCTGCTAGTTTGACAGCTTGTGGCAAGAAAAATGTGACCGAAAAATATAAATGTAAAAAATGCATCAAAAAGAACTGCAAAAGGCCAAGGCACAAATAATTTGTAGCAATCAAAATGTCCAAAAGATGACAGGTTATCTAGAATGTGTCAGTCAGTGCAGTTAGAGAGAAAACAACCCAATAGAAGAATCGCAGCAGGCATTATCGTCCTCTTCACTGCACAGAATGTCAGGAAGGTATAAAGTGCTCCTTTTCACATACAGAGGACTTAGTAAAAGTAAAATACTTCCATATGTTAAGTGTACACACTCTCTCTCACACACACACACACAAACACACACGTAAGAGGACAAAAATTTGTTGAGAATGCTCGTTTTTACATACATGCTTTATATGGAAACCAGATTATGGCTTTGAAAGTCAGGAGTAGTAAACAGTACGTTTTTCCCTCAGTGGCTATAAAACTGAGAAGCAGTTTAATTGTATTTAGAGGTGAGGTTTACTGAACCACTAATGTACTGGTTCAACCAGAAATTAATATTTGGAAGATATTTTGCTCCTATTTGTGTTTTTTATTTATATTAGAAAGAGAAATTGTCATTGCAGATAATAATAAAATTTAGTTTCATTGTCTTTGTAAAACAGAAATATGTCAGTTTCCAGAGTTTAAAGAAACTCTCTCACAACTTTTATTTATCTTCATAGTGCATGAAAAGTGTCTGAAATCCCTCAAATATTTTTTTAACCTACTGAAACAACAGTTTACACTCGACAGATTCTGGATTTTAGGCTCTATGCAGAGAGCACAATGTAGGATTTTAGTATTATATTATTATAACCATGACAACATCAAGTCAATTAAAAAAAAAACAATTCAGGAAGTCAGTTTTTGGTTTCATTTTAGAAAAAACAGGAATCATTTTGACTTCTGTGAAGAAACAAGTCAGTATTCTGACTTTTCTTCTGGAACAAATTCACCCCTTCATTATTTTCTGGTCTTTTTTTCTAGAATGAATAATAATAAAGTACCCCTAAAACCTTAAAAAATGAGGCATGACTAACAACCATATGAACAGTGTGATTTAGAAGCGTCTTGCAGAAATGAAAAATAATATTCAGAATTTTGATATGATTATATTGAAACTAATACAAAAATAAATGTTAAATACCCTTTGATTGAGATGGATCTGTAACTCAACCACAAGATGTGGCTAAAACCTGCATGATGTCCCTTTGAAAGGTCATTCCCAATATACAAGACTGGTTCTTACTCTACTTCTAACAGAAGTGCAAAACAAAATTTGATTGCAAAGACACATAAAAATGAATTACTCAAAGTGGCTGGAAAACTGTTCTTAAATTCCTCAGGTGCATGTTTGAGAATGAGCTGTTTGAACGATGCAGGTATTGTTCACCTTCAACAGGAAAATAAAACAATACAACCACATGAACTGCAATTAGTTTAACACTAAAAACAATAACACTAGCACTGGATTTTATCAATTAACTTAAACGTTATTTTTCACAAAATTCAAAATCATCAAATAATTCCAGAGCTTAGTTTTCATTCTTTCAAGATATGAGTTTCAGATTAGGAAAAATATGAGTCCTGAAAATAAATTAAACATGTTATTTTGAATTAAAAACTAGGGAAATCGGATGTTTTGGAAATCTTACGATGTTTCTCTGAGCACTTTAATGCTTCTTTTTTTTATTATTTTGAATTCCTGAGAAGAAGAACTTCAGGTTTGAGTCATTAAAACAAATTCTGCCATTAACTATCATTGCTAGCATCACTTTTCCACCCAGTGTAAATGTCTTGGAAGACAATTCATTCGTCTTTAACAACTTACAAAATGTTAAAAGTCTTATTATAACAGTAATTTGCCATGTAAATATATATATATATTTCAATAACTTCCAGTGTTATTCACTGATATAACTGGTGCATGCTTGTGAATTTAGAGGAAGCAACGTTGGTGTGAAATAAATGTGACTTGGTTCGATGTGGGGTTTTGTAAAACCGAGGACATTCCAGCTCTCCTTATTTTATAAGGTAATGTTCTTTGTACATTGCTCCTGTTCAAAAATAAGACAAAAACATCACTATGTGCAAGGCGACAAAAACACAACTTGTGACTCCACTTTGAATGGATACAACATTTAAACTTCGAACCGTTATGAAAATACTTTTAAAAAAAGGAAAGAACATTCAAGTATTTTACATTTCTGTGCAGAATGAGCCTGAAGCTTCGCGAAGCTACAAAAAAACAACAACATAAAACTGGGAGAGAGTGAAGTTTTAACAAAAGACGGAAACAGAGCTGACATTCATAGATCCTGTTGGTGTGTTGGGGAGATGATGAGGATGAAACAGCAGAATGATGATGTGTGAAGTCTTTCTATATGTCGAGTTACTGCTGTCTGCATCGCAAGATAATTACTGAGTGGTTAGAACAGAATGTGAATTGATAGCACAAGTAATAAGATAAGTAATAATAGTAACTTTCATATAATAAGTCGAAGAGATTATAATAATAAATGTTTCGTTCACTGCTTCCACAATAGGCTTCAACCTGTTTTTTAATGAAAAAGCTGGGTAACGCTGCAACTAATGATCACTTTCATTTTTTAATGCTGCTTATTTGCTTTATTACTTGTTTATTCTACAGTTTCAAAACATAAAAAAGTAAAAGAAAAAAAAAACATTTCCTAATTGGAAAAAATAGAAACGCACAAATAAATGTGCTCATCAGACCAGAGAATAGTCAAATTAACTATAATTTGAACTTTATTCTTGAACTGCAAATATCAATCAAATATAGTAGACTTCCTCTATGGTGTGACAGGGCCTGGCAACATACTGTTCATGTTAGTTTTTTTTTTGTTTGCTGGATCTTGGTCTTGAAGTTTATTTGTAAAACATCATGAAAAAAAATATATATAGAAAAGAAAAGCCTTTATCCAGTTTACCCCTAGTTTAAGTTTTTTTTATATACATGGCCCTAAAAAAATCAAAATAATAACAGATGAAAGAGAAAATCTTTGCACTAAACATTGAACTTTTTTTTATCTTTGTGGTGAAATAAGACAATATTACCTTTACTGTATGGACAAAATTTTTTTTAAAATAAAAATCTGTGGAAGTACTAAAAAAACAAGCCGAGTATTTTTTACCGACGGTTGAAGCGTGTTGTGAAAGCTTCTCTGAAGGTGCTGTAACATGCTGTGTAATAATCTGTGTGTGTTTATAGTTGTGTCAGATATTACATTCAGTATCAGTGTGGTCTAACTCTACAGGAGTAAATAAATGCCGTTAGTTCAGATCTACACGTGATCTTCTGTTAAGCTTCATAAACTCTGCTTCATGTCGCCTCTGCTCAGTGAGTCTGTGACTTTCAAACAAAGTTTTCTATTGTGAAAGGAAAAAAATGTCATGAATATGTATTTCTTGCAGCTGTGTCAAAGATGTTGAATAGTAAATGAAGTAAAGTTGTTTTCCTGCTGCTGATTAATGGATGTAATTAAACATCTGATAACTTGTGATGTGAATGTGGCTTCATATTGATCATGAGACAACTTTAACAGCTCCTTTGTTAATTTATATTGGTATATAATCAAATATAGAAACTAGGGCTGCAATCATCTGATAGTCCACCATCAATTCTTTAAACGATTAACTGATTAAGTGTTTGGTTCCTTAAATGATGTCAAATGGTCTTTCCCAAAGCTAAAAAATTCAACCTAAAATGTCTGTTGTAAGCTTCTGTAATCTGATTAATGTTTAACTGCGGTAAGATTCCGATTTTACTTGATAAATCGTTTAGCTGGAATCTGTTTCAAATAAAAAAGTGGATGGTGTTTATCCCTGAATTCATATGCTGACAACGCAGCCTTATATGATCCGTTTTTTGTCTTTTCCAAATGGAGAATTTTATCTGCATAAAGTGGTGAAAAAAGGGTCTAGAGCACAGTGGCAAAAACAATGACAAAAAATAGTCAAAGATGACCAGATCTATGGATAGAAACGATCTTACAGCAATATGAGAAAAACACGTCTGTCTCACTCACACGCACTCATTCACACACACACACACACACACACACACACACACACACACACACACACACACACACACACACACAGAGGAGACTTTTGGTTGTGTTTTCACCTCTGACGGTGAACTTTGATGCAAACCGTGCAAAAACAAAAACAATGAAAATGTGTCATATAAAAAATAAGGGTTATAAAATGGCATAGCAGGTACGTATCCATTTACCCTGACCTCTGACCTCTGCAGTGTCTACTCTAGAAATAGCATGCGTCACATGCAGTGCGTTGGCTTTGCAGCGTAAAGCTTTTGTGGTTATAGGATGTATATTCATGTTTATTTCAGCTGTACAGGATTTTACTTTACAAACAAACAGCGTTCCTGTTGTTCTGTGTCCCGTTGCCATGGCTCTGTCCGGATGGTGGTCACTTGGTGAGATTGGCCTCGATGACCTTGCTTGTGACCTTTGCAGCAGCGGACCCCCCTTCGTCCTAATGGTCCGGTCTAGAGGTGAGGATTCGACCCCAACGTGTTTGGGTTTAGAGGCATGTGTTGGGTTTTGGGTCTTAACTCAGCGTCGTGTGTGTTCATGGACGCCTCCTGCCTTCTCTCAGGGCGGCATGCTCCACACGGCATCGCCGAACCCCTCCCCTGTGGAGGAGAGCGGCAGCGTCCCCCCACCGCTGGGTGTGAAGGGGTCCGTGTCCGTGTCTGTCTCCTCCTCCGCCAGATAGCTTGGCCTGCCTCTAGTCCAGCTACCATTGCCGGTCGCTGCCATCGATAAACCCGCCCCTTCCTCCCCTTCCCGCTCCCCGGAGATGCTGAAGCCGCTGAGCGAGTGTTCCAGCTCCTCGTGGTTCACCGACAGCATGGACAGTGGCGAGTCACCCCCCCGCCCCCCTACGGTCCTGCCTGGCACCGCCGCGTCCTGCAGGGAGCTGATGGGGAGCACGGTGGGACGTTCGGTGTAGGTGGGGATGGCGGCGGGTGGTTGGCGCTGGTGCTGAGGTGGCGACGGCAGCTGGTGGCCTGCACTGGCAGGCTCCGCCCCTTCTCTGGCTCCCCGCCCTGCCCTGCCATAGTAAGGGTTTACCTTGCCGGCAGGCGACTGGTAGGACATGTGGGGAAATGCCTCGGCGTAGTTGAGGAAGACCCTGCGAATTTCCCCGTCCCCCGCCAGGCCGCAGGTTTCTAGGGTCATGTGGGCCGCGCCGGCAGAGTCCACCTGCAGGTGCTCGGTGTGCTGGATGTGCATGTCCACCAGGAAGTCCAACTTCTTCTCCATGTCCTCCACCTGGGACCAAACATACAGCACGTCACACATCTCATCACATGGCACCAGTCACGTCACACGTGTCATGTCACATGTGTCATATCACACAAGTCACATCACACGTGTCATGTTATATGTCTCACATGTCACATGTGTCATATCACACAAGTCACATCACACGTGTCATGTTATATGTCTCACAAGTCACATGTCTCATGTCTCATCTCAAAAATCATATGTCTTACATTTTAATTCATAAGTTGCGTGTTTTCACCTCATAGGTCACATGTCTCAAATCTTAACTCACATGTCCCATGTCTCATCTCACAAATCATGTTTCAAATCTCAGGTCTCACACCTCACAAGTGGTTTGTGTGCATGAAAATCTCAGGTTTTTTATTTCACCATATGAAAAACAATAGTTATGCATTTATATTTTCAGAATCTTCACCTGTCTCTCCACCCTGACGAATCTACCCATCATGCTTTGGTCTTCGGCATCTGGCATGGAGGCGGCTTTGGCGAGGTAGGACTCATGCCTAGAAAACAGGGACAAGGGTAGACCCTTCACAGGTACAGTTTCACCTGGACAGTTTCATTCTGTTTAAATTACAGCAGAATTTCGACAATAACTAAACATAAATATCAGCATAAAAATCATCATTTCCTCTCTGATGACATTGTGATGGTGTTGGGTCAGTGGTACCTGGGGGACTGGTTGGGCGGGTAGGCAAAGGGTGTTTTGTTTTGGGTCTTCTTGTGTTTGGGAGTCAGGGGAGGTCCAGGTGCAAGAATCATGTCGATCCTTGAAAAATGAAAAAAATATTAGAGTTCAAACAACAGACAGAAGATCCACTGACAGTAGCTGCTTTTCATTTATTTACAGATGTTTCCTGTGTGACTCAGAGTTGATTCAGGTCCACTGTCCCAGCAGAAGAGATATGTCAGAAATATGTTTTAATCAGTGTTGGGCATGTTACGTTATATATAGTTATATAAATATAATTGAGTTTATAACTGAGTTACTTCACTTTAAAAGTAAGAAGTTACCAGGTAAAGTAGCTATTACTTATTGAAAGTTTAAAATGTACTGGGATTTCCGAAGGGTCTGTGAGTGCATCTTGGACTAAGATGCTGCAGCGACTCAAAGAAGCAAAGATGCAGCACTCATGAACTTTTCTAATGAAATTAGTTGTTTTGGATATATTCATTATTAATTTATTATATTTGGATAGATTATTCTTCACTAACACAGTAGCCTGTGTTAGTGAAGAATAAAGTAGCAGCTAAAACAGATAAAGCTAAAAACTTAACTCTACTAACTAGCTCTCAGCTCTCCTCTGATATGTCGCTGCTTAACACTGACTCTGACCTGTTTTTTCAGGTGCTTGATGCCATGATTGTTATGGCCCCTCTCCCTCCCTTGTCTTACTATGCCCAGTAACACGTAGAGAGGGATTGTTGGTAATGGTAACAGTGTTTTATCCATCCATCCATCCATCCATTGTCTATCCCGCTTATTCCCTTTCGGGGTCGCAGGGGTCTGCTGGAGCCTATCCCAGCGCGTTAAGGCGAGAGGCAGGGATACACCCCAGATGGTCGCCAGCCAATCGTGGGGCACACACACCATTCACACACCATTCACTCTCACACTCACACCTATGGGCAATTTAGAGTTTACCAATTAACCTGAGCATGTTTTTTGTATTGTGGGAGGAAACCGGAGTACCCGGTGAAAACCCACGCAGACACGGGGAGAACATGCAAACTCCACACAGAAAGGCCCCAGACCCAGGCCCAAGGCGGGTCTTGAACCTGCGACCTTCTTGCTGTGAGGCAACAGTGCTACCCACCGCACCACCGTGTCGCCCCACAGTGTTTTATAAATAGAAAAATATTTGATTAGATAACCTGTGAAAAATGTAACAGTGTTATTAAAATAATTATTCCCCTCACTGGTTAAACTACAATAAGAACTGAGCAGTTTTTATCTCCTTGAGGGGCATGTTTCCCTCATGAAGTTAATGGCGCCACTCCATGTATGTACAGTAGCACAGAACAGACAAACATATCTTCTCCTACACGTGACGCCAGAAAACAAGGATGTACATTTTGGGGAATTAAATTCCTCCTAAAAAAAAAAACAAGTGGGAAGAGGAGAGTGACTCCAGCTGAATGGAAATACCTACTGAGGAATGATCTAGTAGAGAGCCTCACCTGGTCTGGAGGTATTTGATTCTGCAAAGCATGTCCAGGTGTCCGGCAGAATACTGCTCGATCACATCTTTGACATCATAAGGCCTCAGAGTCTCCTTAAACCGTTTCTTGTTCAAGAGGAATTGCATGATCCTGTGAGGAAAAGCAAATAAATAACATATATACACATAGACAATTTTTACATGGAAAAATGTGAAAAAATAAAGGATGGTATATGTTGGTTTTACAGACTAATATCTTTTCTTTTTTTCTAATTCAAAGTGTTTTATCAACACAATGAGGTGTATGTTACATTGCTAAAGCAGATATACCAGATAACAGCTGTATATTAACATAAAATCACAATTGCCAAAATAATAAAATCTGTGAATTTATTTCAGATCTTGAAATGGAATATTGATACTGGTATTGAACAATGATTTATAAAAAAAATATAGATAAAATAAAATAAATTATTATTGAAAATAATCATAATCATCTATTACAAGTAAAATATAGGACAAATAAATGTCTTCATCAGTCTGGATTCTTGTTGGCAGGAAAGAAATATAACAAAGTACCTAACCACCAAATAAAACTTTATTATTACCAAACTATTATGCTGTTTACCAACAACTGGAAAACTATAATATGTCAGAAAATACAAGTACAACTTTATCTAATAAAAGAAAACAAACAAAACAAAACGAAAAAGTCACTGTGCTACTGGTTAATATTTACATTTTAACATGTGGGTACAACAAAAACCACAAGTATATTCATCTTTGGTGTATATTGTTCTCTCTTGAGGAGACTCAAAGGGAAGCCCCCCACAGGACAAACAGTCATACATTTCATTTATTTCTAATAACACATTTTTTCATCAAAATTCTGAATCACGTCATTACGACAGCTTCAGTATGTTTTAAAGTGTTGGACCCCCTCTGGTCTCAGACCTCCCACCTGCTCTCAGGTCCTGAAACTAAAGCCTGCAGGTCCAATCCTTTCAGACCCTTTCAGGTCTGGGATAATAGTGTGTAGGAAGCAGCACTTTCAGAGGGTTAACCACTCATCTTACAGCCCCTCACGTTGCCCCGCATTAGAGGTCTACAGATTCACCAGCAGCTTCATACAATTTTTTTTAAATAAGCAGGTATTTGATTATCTCTATCTAAAGTTTTTCTCCATCTAGGCAACAACAGATATAATCTGTCAGATTCCAAATGGTGATGATGCTTGATAATTGCTGGTTTGGTACTGACTACAGAGCTCCTGACCTGACAGCCCTGATGACCAGTTTGAGTGTTGGGATCATTTCCTCCAGGAGGATGTCGGAGGGGAAGCCCCGCTCCTCTAAGGCTGGATCAGGCAGGGCCCCGGCATCTGAAACAACATGAGAGGACTTGTCTCAGTCTGTTTAAAATATTTTTTTGCAGTTATATTTAATAAATTGTTATTTGTAGACATGCAGCTGTTTTTGTTTATTTTTCTTGCAATAGTGATTTTGTAAGTAGTTCTTAGTAAATGTGGTTTATATAAATGATAAATATTCTCCGTTTTTCCTCCTTGTCCAGTGTAACAACAGTTTTTATTTGAAAAAGTTGATCACAGAAAGATGTGATTCATACTGAGTTAATGAATTATATTAAAAACCTAAATAATTATAATAAAAATGTCAAATATTTGAACCTTTTTGTTTCTCATAAATTCAACCTTACTTTAATATCTTTTTTTCCCAACTTTGTTTTCACATGGACAAATTGAACCAAAAAGAAAAGTAAATGGATTTGATCACAGTTATCCTTATGTGTCCTCATGTAAAAAAAAAAAAAAAACAAAAAAGCTACATTACTGACTTCTTAATTAATTTATACATAATTATTCAATCAGTCATTCAGTGAATTTTACTCTCTGATAACATAGATCTATTCGGTTCTGTACATTTGAGCAACTTCTGGCCACAAAACAGAATTCTTAAAAACAGATCTGACTAAATCTCAGCAGTTATTTGTTTATCAGTGGGTTTTCTTTTGGAGAGTGAAGCGACTCTTTGTATAAGCCAGCTCCGTCCTACCTTCGGAGCTCTGGCGAAGTGTGTAGGCCTTCATGCGGAAGGTGCGGAATCGTTCCCGGTTGCTGAAGCCGGTGGGTTTTGGCTCCTTGGAGGGGCTCTCCTCTATAGAGTCAGCATTTCCTGTGAGCTTCTTGGTCGTCCCGAGAGACGGCCGCGTGTTGGGGAGACGAACACGCTCCAGTAAACTCAGTTTCTGGCTGAGATATGAATCCAAAGACACAGGGATTCAGATATACACACTTTGTACAGGGCAGTGTACAAAGTGTGTATTCCTACAGAAACGTAGATAGATGGATAAAGGTGATTTTTTCATGTCCTACACACTGCTCTGACAACCACAGTATTGGTAGTAAATGGTGAAATGATAATAAATCTTTTTGATCTGGTGCTTATGAGGGAAGGGCAACAACCCCATGTGCCATGTTCCATTAGTCTAATATGGGTTAGAAATATTTTGAACTATCTTATTTTATTGTTTAGTTTTTTTTTTCTTGATTTTGGTCAATTTAATCCTTTAAAATTTAATCCTTTATCTCATATTTTCTTTCAAAATCATCTTTAATAAAAGATTCTAACCTAATTCTAATCATATTTTTATTGTGTTTCATCCGCTTTCCATGTTTTAACTTTTTTTAGAATATAAAACGAGGTATTTATTTTATAATAAAAGAACAAAAACATGTTAATGACATTCACATTTCATATTTCTCTGTGCTGTTGTCAGATTAGTATTGTTTGCCAGAATCATCATATATGTTTATTTTTGAAGAAGAAATATTAATATGATATAAATACTCGAGGTTTTCAGCCTGATCCGAACTTGTCTTAGTATTTATCAGTGTTCTGATTCAGGTCCACCTGCATCTTCCGGGAGTTTCTCTTGTCGTTAGGAGTTAAAGTTAAAGCTGCAGGAGGAAGACTCGGAGAGCCGAGGGGATGTGTGTGTCCCTTTTTTTTTGTCCAATCACTGACAATATTTGGCAGCACAAAGCCTAGGGCTCCCTGGGTAAAATAAGACTCTTGTGTGCCTTAGAAGAGGCAGCGAGAGGCGGAGTAACCGGAGCCACCGCCGGCCCCGGCAAGGCCTCACAAACGTGGAGCGCTCTCAGTGACTTTGCTCCCACAGCACAAAACAATATGAGCCTCTATGTTTTCTTGGGGCAGAAAAGCGATGGCAGATTATGGTGCTGAGAGGAGGCAGAATAGGGAGAGACAATCTCCAGGAATGATCCTCCAGCCAATTAAGAGTGGACAATTAGAGCCGATTATCCTGTGGCAGTAATGTAGCCAAGCATTGCAGTAAAGTGTTTGGCCTGTGACTGATTTATATTTCTTTGTGACATCAGATTATTAATATGCAGCATGTTGTAGCTGCTAGTTAACTAGATTATATACAGATCACTAGTTTAACTCCTTAATATACAGTTAGTTCAAATATGTTCACAGCTAGTTTATATACTTTTGTACAGTTAAAAAGTTTAACTACTTTACATCACGCTAGTTTAACTACTTTATATACAGTGTGACGTCACGAGAGGCCGGGTCCTGGAGGGGCGCTACATCCCCTTGAGATGGCTACAGCAGTATCCTGGCATGGCTCCATCTGCTGGTGGAGCCAGGAACTTTGCCAGGAACTTGCCAGGAACTTCACCCGGCACCGAACACTGATTGCCTAATGAGGCACACCTGTGGCCAATCTCCTGCAGTGGAACTGCAGGGCTTTTAGGACACCAGAGCTCTCAGTAGAGTGTGGCGAGTAGGAGAGAAGCTGCAGTCTCTGATCTGGGTGGATTATATGTTCTAAAGAACCTGCTAAAGAGAAGACTTTTTGTGTTGGATTATTCATTCTTTGGTGTTGGACTATTTTCGTTTGCTGCGCGGTGTGGAGGTACTGTGGGGGTGAGGACCCAGGAAATCTAAGAAGAAAAGGACAATCGTTTGTGTATTGCGAAGTGAATTTTATTTGAAGGAAGACTTTTGAGTTCAATTGGAGACTTTTTTTTGTTGATTATAAACCATTGAAAAGAAGAATCCTTAGTTTGCCTTTTGCGCTGGAATGCCTTTTCTGTTAGACCCTTTTTGAACACTAGTAAAAGAAACTGCATTTTGAATTTGTCTCCGTGCACTTCTTGGACTGCCCTGCTGAACGTTGATTGCCTGACATGATGACACAGCAGCTAGTTTAGCAACTTTATATTTTAATGTTACTACTTATACTAGGGATGCACCGATGTGAAAATTTCGGCCGATATCAATATCCGATATACATATCGGCAGTCACTGCCGATATCGATATTTGCCGATATCGATATATGTAGAGAAAAAAAGTTTTCTGTAGTGTCACAAATTTAGTACAGACCAGAAAAAACACTGTACATTTGAAAAGCACAACAGTGCTCTTTATTTAAAGGAAGGCTCACTGTAAAACTCTGTCATGTGGTTAGAGGAAGTACGGCGGAGCGGACCCGATGGAGGCGGCCGCGGCGGAGGCGGCAGGACAGCGTCCGACACCCCGGAGCAACGTTCCGCGCATTTTTTTTGTCTTTTCGGGCGATGCGATGTGACGGAGAAGCCGCTAGGAGAAACCTCTACAGTTAGTTGGGTCACTGTCTGCGTGTCTCTCGGCGACGCGCTAAGCTAAGATAGCTGGTCCTAGCGGCTCCTCCGTCACATCGCATCGCCTGAAAAAACAGCGGCCGCCGACTAGAATGCGGCAGGACGGCGTCCGACACCCGGAGCAACGTTCCGCGCATTTTTTTTTTGTCTTTTCGGGCGATGCGATGTGACGGAGGAGCCCGCTAGGACCAGCTAGCTTAGCGCGTCGCCGAGAGACACGCAGACAGTGACCCAACTAACTGTAGCGGTTTAACTCGGCCAATTGTTGACATATCGGCCAGAATTTGTTGACATCGGACCGATACCGATAAGTTAAAAAACGTGACATATCGGCCGATATATATCGGTTGGCCGATATATCGTGCATCACTAACTTATACATTTAACTAGTCTTACTACTTTATACAACTTCAACTACTTTATATGTAACTAGTTTAAATACTTCATATACAGTTAGTTTAACTACTTTAAATGCAGCATTTTAACTGCTTTGTATACAGTTAGTTTATCTACTTTTATATAGTTAACTAGTTTAGTCCAGCGGTTCCCGACCTAGGGGGCAGGCCCCTCCAAAGGGTCAGCAGAGACATGTGAGGGGTCATCAGATTATGAAAAGGAAGAATCTAGTTTGAATTATTTAATGTTTTTCTCTAATCCTTACTTTTTAGTGGCATATTGGATCTGATTTGATCATTAATTAATATGCACCATGTGAAAAGTTTAGAGGTTAAATCTGTATTTGCTGTAGCTGTTACCAATCATAGACATGTAAAATGTGAGTCAACTACACTCTGCTGTTTGTAAGAGATCAAAGACTCAAAGGTTGAATTCACTGGTTTCATCTTTAAATAAGTGATGTAATTTAAAATCGTATTCCATAACTGAGTCATATCTGCATATTTTAAAACGTATCATGAAACATAAGAAGAGAAGAAATATCTCGTCTTGAACAGATCAAACCTCCTCTGTGGGTTTTTCCTGACACGTTTTAAAGTGAAGTCTCATTAACACCTTTCAGCAAGAAAACCATCAGACCAGGAAGATGCCATCTCAGGGTCTAATTAATAGACCTAGGCTGTCATTCATAATTGAAACATAACCAATGGACTCACTTAATAGGGTTGGGAAGAAATGTCAAAGTTTAAATGCCATCAAAGTAACTGATGTGGAAGGTGGCACTATTAAAGAGCGGGATGGGTGGGACTTTTATATCAAGATTCATATATTTACCCATTAGACCCGAGATTTATTCCACTGGTGGATTAATGTAGGAAGCTATTTAAAAGCGGACATGGGGATATTCTAGGAAGGCTTCATTAGTCTCTGCAGCTTGCAGGGGTAATTAAAGCTCCATCAGAAAGCCTTTACTCAGGCCACAGCGCTGCGTTCCACAGAGCAGCAACCCACCTCGCAATGACCTCCAGGTGATCCTTCCTTCAGATGGGGAGAGAAAAAGGACAAGAGTTAACAAACTTTCCCAGAACACAGCTGCTAACATCCTTCAACAGGCCGACCATAAACCAACGAACCAACAACTCTGGCGTGTTTCCTGTCGGTTCAACAGAGCCCCACTACAGCTTTGTAAGACACAACACAAAAATGTTCTAGACGATAGCTTTACTTAATATGTGATGATTTCAGTCGTTTCAAATAATCAGCAGTGCACTGAACTTCATAATCAATCAGTTATACCTGTTATACACAATGTTCAGCATCCAGATCTCCTTGGAAACCACAGACCTTGGCTCAGGTTAATGATAAACATGCAAACTAAAAAGAAGAGGTTGAACAAAAATGATTGACCAATGTCACCAGACAGAACCAATAAACACAAACAGAAATCATTTTCAGGTGTTTTATGTCAATGATCATTAGTTCATGCGGTAGGTTTATTATGTTTGTACCTTACCTGAAACAGGGAAGAGAAATTATTGTTTCATAAAATCTCCAGGTGGCAATGAGGTCTTCCCTGTTTGGATTGGTGGAATAATATCTCCAGGCAGACTAGAAATAGAAAGTGATAGCTCAGAAAATAAAAATGAAGGTATGCTGAACAGGTTGCAGGTTTAGGTCGGCCTCACCTGGATCAGTCCAGCAGCCGGATGTCTGCGCTTCTCAAAGTGCTTCTGTCTGTGCTGCTCCTGGACCTTCAGAGCCAAACCAGAACCCAGAATCCCCTGCATCCGCAAAGAGCAACACACAGAACGTAAAACCTAGTACACACTGTCACATGTCCCAGTCAAGATAAAAGTTGCATTTAATGATTAGTCTGTTGTGAAACAGTGTAAAATTGCAATCACTGTTTCCCAAAATGTTTTGTTTGTCCAGACCAACAGTCCACAACCCAAAGATATTCAGTTTACTAAATTGATTAATTAATATTAATTTATTACCTCAAATTGAAACATTTTATCTTCCCTTCCTTTCCCTCATGAACATACACATATACTTCTAAGAATGGTTGTAACCAATGAAAGTATGAAAATATGGATAATATGGTACTTAAAGGCAGAGGAGGTATCAATTAAAGAAAATGCAAAAAATAAGCATAAATCAATTAAAAAAAAGAAAGAAAGGATCACATTTATTCAACATGTTGAGTAGAAATACAGGAATATACCCACTGCAGGCAAAGCAAAAAAGGAAACTCCAATCAGAGCAAAAGTGCCAGCAAGCAGCCTCCCGGCCCAGGTCTTTGGGGTTTTGTCTCCATAGCCGATGGTTGTCAATGTGATCTGCAACAAGATGCATGACTGTTAAACCTGGGAGACGGAGCTGCTGTGACCTGCGCAGCGTTTAGACAAGAAGTGGCTCAGGAGGATGTGAGCGAGGCAGATGATGCCTGTCAACCAGCAACACCATTCCAAACAAGCTCCCAGCTCACCTTTTAGAGCTTAAATAAAACACATCATGTGCTTCGCCTGCAGCTTCTGAATATTTGGGACTGAAAACTGATAATTGCTTTTTGGCCTGATTCCCAGATTTGTTATTGATTAATCTCTGGGCCGAGAGCCAAAATATAACCGATGAAAAAGCAGGAAAACACTGTACTTAGATGTACAAAAATGTACTTTTTTTCAACAAACAAACTTAATTCCTATATATAATTCCTATATATGGGTCACTGACAAATCATGGTTGGAAAGATGAAAGAGTCAAAAAAACCTTTTAAAATACAGTTTTAAAGCATTTATCTAATCTTTCAAAATGCACATTTTGTGTTCGTGTTGATTTTAAGTCATTTGAAAGTCCAATTGTATCAGATTTTGACACAAAATGTCAAATGCTGTAAATGAAAATAAATAAATAAAATAAATATATGATCCCTAGAATAGAGTAGTGATTACGAACATTATTACGTAAAACACAACTAACCACATAATGTGTATAATTTAAAGGTTTTTGCCGCTTGTGTCAGACAATAAGCACTTCAACAATATTTACACAAACATCTTTCAGTTTACAGGACATCTTGTATAACTGTAAGTTTAAGAATATTATTAATCTTTTTTGTACATTTTTCTCAGTTGCCAGATAACATCTTCCACAGGTACAACAGATGGAAAGGAGCCTTGAGCTAAAATGTGGCTTCTTTTTATTCCTGTAGTGAAATATTCATTAAAATGCATTATGCTTCTCAAATGAACAATTGATAACATTTTACATTTTATCTTCCAACATACGTTTCATTCTGTGCTGGTAGCATTGGCTCATTCACTTTTTACAGTATATCAAACATCAAGCATCACATTTAATAAATGCAGAAAATGTATCTCAAGGGTAAATAAAATGTACAATTTAAGTTGACTGAGGATTTTGCAGAAAAAAAGATCAGTATTAGTATTGATCAACTTTTGGAGTAAACTACCATGAACGATAAATCGCTGATCATGGTGGAAATTCGAGTTGTTCCCGTCTTAGTTGAGTCATGCTGAATTTAGTCCCTAAAATACAGTATCATGTGGAAGACTAGACAGATTATGCATCTAATAATAGTCCCCTGGAAAAGTAGACATTTTACTGTTTAGTGTTGTTGTAGTGATTGTAGGATATGAGTGAGCGAGTTCTGTGAGCTGGACTGAGGTTGACGTACCAGTCCCCACCACAGGGCGTCAGCATAGGTGTCGAAGTCCTGCGGTTTGGGCTGAACCGTGGGGTTCTCCTGGTTGGACACATCCACGGAAACATCGTCCTTCTCCACCAGGTAAACCAGGAATGAGGCCAGGATCAGAGACAGGAAGCCAATGTACCAGGCTGTGATCAGCTCCTGCACACATACAATCCTCTCTGTATTGATTATTGATACACTTGAAGTTACTCTCAGCTACTTTCATTGGGTTTAAGTTTGATTTAACTTACACTTTAATCCCTTCAGTGGTTCCTTCATTAACTGTCAGTATATTTTTTCCTTTGATGTACTTGTAACATTTCTTCCTTCAGTTACTGCAGCATTTTCTCTATTACAATTTTCATAAGTTAGAAATGGTACCATTGACTAATCTCATCATTGACTAATGTAACAATTAGTGAAATGATTAAAAAAATAGTTGTTTGGTTGATAAAAGGATTAATTAATTAATTAAATGTTGATGAGTGCTCCTCAAATCTAATGATTCAACCTAAAATATCTTTTTTTGTCCGGACCAACAGTCCACAACCCGAAGATCATCAGGTTACTATTATAGAAGAATAAAGAAACCAGAAAAATAATCAGAGAAGAGAAGGTGAAACCAGAGAATTTGGACATTTTCTTCTACCATGGGTTCCCACCTTGCTGTGTGCGTAGATGGCTGATCCCAGCAGCTTCCATGTACCCCCTCTCCGGTCCATGCGCAGCATGCGCAGGATCTGCAGAAAGCGCAGGCTGCGTAGCGACGTGGCCAGTACATTGCCCTGGTTCCTAACCGCCACCACTGGTACGGAGGCGATCAGCACAAAGATGTCTGGCAGGGATGAGACACACAGGGCACGTCAATGGTCGGAAGCATGGGCCCCAACACTATGATCAGCGGGTTTAATCAATCACCTAGGATGCACAGGGGCTTGCGGACAAACTTGAGCCGCCCCCTCCAGCCCTTGTAACGGCAGCAGCATCCTGCAGCCCACACCCTCAGAGCAAACTCCGCCCCGAAGATGAAGATGGCAAAAGTTTCCTGAGCAAAAACAAACTAAATATCAACACAAAGAAAATGCTAAACTTTCACTTTGCATGTTTTATATAAGCGGTCCTATATTTTTCATTTAGCCGCTCTTTCCTTCAGAAACTTTGACTAAACAAGCAATTGGTCAGTGTTTGGCAAGATGAGAAAGTCCAGTATTAAAATTCAATTTTAAGAAGCATCGGGTCTGATGAATTTTGTGTTCATGTTGGTCATCTTGTCATTTAAAAATCCTTTTGTCTTTTTTTTTTTTTTTTATAAAATCATGATTTTCTGTGATTTAAACAAAATGTCAAATGGAAATAGAATGATAAATTTATTTAATTTAATAATATTTAATCCACCTTGAATATAAAACTAGTTCATAGCATGTGTTTGTAATTTAAAAAAACATTTTAAAGAGAGTTAAACTATCTGTTACCAAGTTTACAGGAACACAGCACATGACAGTTTTGTCATTGTCCCTTATGTAACAAAGCCAATCTGAAAGATTGTGATATTGACTATGGTAAAAAAAACTGATAAATGTCAATTTTGAAGTTGTTAGTTTTAGTGAAATCTTACCAGTACAACCAGCCAGTGAGCAGAAACCTTCTCATGTTCCCTGAATGTCGTCAGTATGGCGAGAATCAAACATCCTAGAACAATTAAAAACCTGAAAACACACAAACACACAACACACACACACACACACACACACACACACACACACACACACACACACACACACACAGAACATGAAGCACAGAATCAGAAAACAGGTGGAAGACATATTCAGATCCTTTATTGCAGTAAAAAAGGATCAGCACAGCAAACAGTGGAAGTAGTGCAGTAGAAATACATAAAGTACATATTTTTAAAAGCGTGTTATTATACGAATTCATCAGGGAGTAACTGTCAGACTCACACAGGGTGTAAGTAGAACAGATAGTATTTACTCAAGCAACATGAAAAAGCAGTATAAGGGGTGTAAATGCTGTGTCAGTGATTGTCCACCAGAGAGAGCCACATCTCTACTGGTGACTTTACCCCAGCCAACAATCCCGAGCCAAGTTCGTCCTCTCTTCTGGAAAAATCTATTCCTTACATTAGTGCTACACTAAAAGCTCTTTCCTATGACACAGCAGAATAAATAACCCTGTTATAAATCTGCCATTTCCACAACAGCTGTCCTTCATAAAGATATACTCATCTGTAAAGCTGGTATATAAAAGGAGAAGATATAAAGAACAACCTTTAAATATCAGTCTTGTTGTCTGTGAGATTACTGCCATAAAAAGAAACACTGGCACATTCCTATTAGTTTATTATAAAGGAATAAGGGACTATTCTTCTCTATGTTCAGTTTTACAGGCTCCCCCTGTATGAGGAAAAGCTCTTTGATCCACTCCGGCTCTTTATTCCACACTAACATCTATATTTAGAAGCTGTAGAGCTGAAATTAATGGGACATGCTCAAACAAATGGCGGTTTAAATTGTTTCCCTGTATACCGGAGCACATCCGGGCCCCTATCATGCAGCTAACCTCCTTGTTATGATATATAACATGGAACCATGCTGGATAAACTCACCCATCTGCACAGCCGCGCGGCCACGATGGAAATTAACATTTAAACCAGTGCTGCGTGTCCACTACTGCTCGGCTTATTTTGGCCTTTTTCAGCTTATTCCTCAGCACCACCTCCATAAAGTTAAAGAGGACAGATGTCTTTCCAGCTTAGAATGAATGGTAAGCTATATTCTGGGCTGCGCATTGAATCTCTTTACATGATTTACAGATAAAAACACCTTACTCCTCATATATCAGCTCTATTTGCAGCTCCTCGGTTCAGCCGCTGTCTGAAAAAGGCTGTTACTGTATATCATCTGTCTCTTTAAGGCTCTTTTTCTATAAGTAGAAAATGTCAAAATTCTCTTGTTTCAGCTTCTCTCTCTGATTATTTTCTTGTTTCTTTATTCTTCTATAATAGTAAACTGATGATCTTTGGGTTGTGGACTGTCAGTCTAGACAAAAAATAATTTTTGAGCTGAATCTTCAGCTTTGGGAAATAGTGATCGACCTTTTTACACCATTTAACCAGTTTTGAGCAGACTGTATATAAATGGCTGAAAATCACAAAAAGCAGAACACATCCCATTTAAATCATCAGAAAACATAAGTTTATGACAGGGACAGGTTTACTCTTCAGATACTGGTTATTATGCACTAATGTACAAGAAGAGATTCAGAGTAAGAACCTGAAGACTTCTAACATGAGGCTAATTGAGGGATCCAGTTTTCCTTTTGTCTGTTTGTTCAAAACATTGAATTTATTTATTTTAAAGTAGGATGGAAAGTTCATCATCAACAGAGAGAAGGACAGAAAATAACTTATATTAATATTGTAATGGGGCGACACGGTGGTGCGGTGGGTAGCACTGTTGCCTCACAGCAAGAAGGTCGCAGGTTCAAGACCCGCCTTGGGGCCTGGGTCTGGGACCTTTCTGTGTGGAGTTTGCATGTTCTCCCCGTGTCTGCGTGGGTTTTCACCGGGTACTCCGGTTTCCTCCCACAATACAAAAAACATGCTCAGGTTAATTGGTAAACTCTAAATTGCCCATAGGTGTGAGTGTGAGAGTGAATGGTGTGTGAATGGTGTGTGTGCCCCACGATTGGCTGGCGACCATCTGGGGTGTATCCCTGCCTCTCGCCTTAACGCGCTGGGATAGGCTCCAGCAGACCCCTGCGACCCCGAAAGGGAATAAGCGGGATAGACAATGGATGGATGGATGGATAATATTGTAATGTTTATGTAAAATCATGATAATCTGCTACTTGTCATCATTGTAACAATAAATCACAGAGCTTCTCTGTGACCTTTTGGCCTTTTATCTCCCTCCTCCCAATGTCAACTTCCGGTTTCTTTATTGTGAATCATTCATGACCTGTTTTGTTTCCATTAGGCAGCATCAACATTTCTGAGAACTTCTGAAGTGCTGCACAACCACAACAGCATAAATATTTCACAGCCAAACAAAGAGAGAGTTTTATATAATCCACCTAAAGGAAGCGAAGGAAGAAGAGTTGAGTCTGAGCAGACGTCTGATGATGGTCGTGTGTGTTTGTGTCTGTACGTCATGCTATTTTCCTTTCAGCCAAATTAAATCACAGCATTTCTCCTCAAAGTTATCCAGAGGACAGAGATAATCCTGGAGCGAGCCAAGGAGGTCGATGTTAACTCGATATGATCCAACAGATACTGATCTGCAACACACTCAGCTTCCTATCTGGCTTCAAATAGTTTGTTCAATAAGACACACGGAGCGACGTCGATCCCATTAGACCTGACGCATCAGGAGTAGCTGGGCAGGAATCACAGGGAAAAAAACACCAGAAAATCCTAATTTTGAGGTTTTCAAACCTACATTCTGAACTTTCACTTGTTTATTGTGAGCGTCAAGCTCTAAACTTATAGAAACAGATAATGGACAGTGAAACATAAACCAGAGCGTGTCTGATTTATGTTTGAAAACTACAGAGAGGATTTTTTTGCTGATTCAGTCATGAATCTGCAGCTGTGAGCCCATTCATGTGTTAAAGAACTAGTGCAGTGACAATAGAAAGATTGTATTCCTATAGAAAAGTAAATAGAAGGATGAAGGTGTGCCACACACTGCTCTGATAACCACAGTATATGGAGTAAATGGTGAAAGGATAATAAATCTTTTTTTGTGTTTTCACATTGTTTTAATATTCACAACAACTTATTTATTCATCTGTCCATTCATTCATAAAATAATAGTGTCAGGAGGGTCTGTCTGTCTTGGAGTTACAGTCTAGTTTATAGAGAGAAGAAAAGCTGGCAGCAGGTGAAGTTTTCTTATAAAGTTTGTAGTTTTGTTGTTGGCTACAGCCACAGTAGCCTGTGTTAGTGAGGAATAAAGTAGCAGATAAACCAGGAATCTTTCTTTCACAATGTTGGAGCGTGATCAGAGCAGGAAGACAATGGAGGTTTGAATGGTAATAAAATAGTGGGATGTAATTGACATAGTGATACAAAGCTGTGATACTTGAGCAAAAGAGCTGCTGCAGGTTAGTGGTGGGATACGCAAGTGGATGGGTCTTTAACTTCTTTTTTGTAAAATATATCTTGTGGCATAAAGACAAAGAAATGCTTCAGCTAGGACTCAAAGACAGGTCTGCTGCTTATGAGGCAAGAACACTACCCTCTACAACGCCACAGAACAACAGTATTAATGATAATACTATAACAATGATCTTTTCATTCTCCATCTGAAGAATTTCACCAAGAAAGGTTACAAATACCCATCCAAAAGAAATCACAAAACCTATCCTGCCATGCACAAACCATATCTGAAAGTTGAAGTTCATCAAAAAAGATATGTGAGGTTGAGATAAGGTGATGACCCCTCCCCTTCTTACCTGCTTATAAGGGGGAACTGAATGGCAGAGGGAGAGTTTCCCCCGGACATGTTTGCGTGTGGGACTGCCTGTTTGGTCCACCTGGAGAAAGGTGGATTTTGCCTGCTAGCGTAAGCTTGTGCTGTTGTTGTGTGTTTTGTACCACCGTTAATAAACTGACTTTTTATGATAAAATTGAGCTCCACTGCCTTCTGTCTCCACTGCTTCTGGTTGCCCTGATTCTTTTTTGTTGGGGGGCCACGTCGGTCGCCCACATTCGGTGGCACCACCTGAGAAGTGGCGGAATTGTCAGCGGAGTGTCAACGGAATTGTCAGCGAAATGTTGCAGGGAGTATCGGCAGAATTGTCGGCGGAATGTTGGTGGGAGTGACGGCGGAATTATCGATGGAGTGTCGAAGGAATTGTCGATGGGAGTTTTCGACCGGAGTTGCCAAGTATTACTTTAATCACCAACTAATTTAATAATCTGTTAAGTTTATTTAGAGTAATTTCTCAGGAGAAAATGTGATCTCTGCAGCTGCTGTTCAATCTATGCCTGAAAGAGGCAAATGTTCAAATTTTCTAGTTCCAGATTAATCTGATTATTTGCTGGTCTTCTATAACTGTAAACTGATAATGTTTGCCATGTGATCTGTGGGTGACACTTAGTGATATTTTACCAATTTATAAACCAAACAAGTAATCAATTAATTATTTCAATAATAAATAAAATATTTTTTTGATTGAAGCCCTACTTTCATCCATGAAAAGCTTTTGAATCCTCTATTTGAGAAGTTGCAACCAGCAAATATTTGTTTTCTTGCTCAAAAATGACAAACAATTTTGAAAATAGCTGCAGGTTTGTCTGGTTTGCAGTGACTGAAACCCCTAAACTTTAAATGAAGTTTTTGGAGTATCCTCAGCTCTGGCTAGATGTTTTTTTTTTAGGTCTTTTAAAGGTCATGAGTGAGGACTGATGAGAGCAGCCACCTATACAGCCCGGCTCTCTCTCCATTAATCCACTCTGCGTCAGGCTCAGCCCTGCTGGGATCACCAGAGCTGATACCACCCCTGAGGATTCCCTAACAACCAATTTTCTGGCGAGATTCAATAAAGGGAGTGCAGACGATGCAATTCTAACAGTTAATTTGCTCGGTGATATGCAAACACTGGTGGGAAAGAACGGCGGCCGAGCGGCGTTAATGACTGCAGCCACAAGGATGAGAGGATGAGAGACTCCAAAGAACAGCTTCTCACTTGGCGGCATCCTGCTAAGAGAATCAGCGGATTAGGCCCCCACGCTTCCTGCAGACTGGGGTCAGAGGTCAGTTCCTTATCTCCCGCTTCAGTATCTCAGATACAGATACTTATTTTATTATTATATTACTATAGTATTTTCCTATTATTATTTGTTTATAATTACAATTATAATGAATTTATCATTAAATGATGACAACAAAGGGGCTAGTTTTGAGGTTTTTGATCAAATATCTTGACTTTAATCTTGAGAATTTTTGACTTTATGTAGGTTGTGATGTTGGGGTGACACAGTGTGTGGGTTCTCCAGGTTCTCCAGCTTCTTTACAGTATGAAAACATGATGAGTTTGATTGGACACTCTAAATTTCTCTAAAAAAGGTATAAGTGTTTGAGTGAAAGATGTGTGTGCTCCATGATAGGCTGCTACCTGTCTGGTGTGTATCTTGCCCCCCTCTCCTGTAATGTGCTGGGATTGGATTCAGCAGACCCCTGAGACCCTAATGAGGAATAAGCAGGTATAGAAAATGATTGACCGACTGGTTGTAATGTCACACCTTTATTCTTGAAAATAGATCTATTCAAATTGCATTCTTAAAAAATGTCTATTTATCAAAAATATGAATAATATTGAAAATATGAAAATATTTAGGATGATGCATGTTTTGATATATAATTCACTTGGGTGCTCTCAAAGCTGTCAGAGAAGTTAGGTGCTGAAATCCCTCAGGGAGAAGAAAAAGATAAAAATCCAGTTGCTGTGATTGCCCCGGAGCTCTAATTATAATGACTACATAATGAAATAGACATCACTTAAAAAATGCAAAAAAAACAGCAATGCAGGAGCTAAAGTTTTACTTGAACATCAATTTCCTATTATTCCCCAACCCCCCCACTCCTCTTTTTTTGATTCTGAGGTACCTCGCACTGGGTTTTACCTTTTATTGACGAGTTGACAGCTGGATTATTAATTCGGCCTGCAGTCTGTCACAAATCTGTATGAATTTTCCTTTAACATTACGTCTCCTGGGACTCCACTTGCCCCCTCCCCCACCCACCTGACAGGAGGTCAGATCTGCAGTGATCCTGATCATGTTTGGAGTGATGGGACCCCCACCCCCCACCCCGTGGGATGCCTAGGATGGGAAAAGGGTCCTGAGGCTATGATTTGAGATTTGCTGATGATGTAGAACATTTGACTAGAATATCTTGACCCCTGCATGTTTGTGTGTGTGTGTGTGTGTGTGTGTGTGTGTGTGTAGTAGGGGTTTCATTCACTACAGCTGACAACTGACTGCTTCAATGACATGAAAAAATAGTGATTCTTTGAGCTTCACACTAACACACTGTGTTTATGGGAGGCTTTTAACATCTGACATCATGTGGAATAGTTCATATTAATCAAGGTCAGATATCAGCCAATTTTCTTTTTTAACTCCAGATTCAGAGATTTTATTGTTTTTTATGTAAAAAAAATTTTTTAATGTAAAAATCAATTATTGATGTGTTTTTACTCACAAAACCTTGTAAAAATCTTGAAAGCATCATCTTTTAAGTTTATAAACTACTTAAACAGTTGCTAATTTCCACTTCCATTACATCCTTCATATGAATATGTCAATAATAACTTTTGAGGTTCCTCTGGGTTCTATTCTTGGTCTAATTAAATGTTTCAAATGCGTCACAACTGCTTGAAATTTTGTTTTTTTTAACCACAAGTTTTCAGGAAAAATAGTGTGTAATTACAACCTCTGTCACGTTATCTGCTTATAAATGAATTGTGGCCAACATAGTTAACAGCTGCTTATTTTCACAACCAACACTTACGGAGTGATGTGATTTTAGTCCAGTATTCTAACTGTTACACTGTTACAGACTAACTGCGAACTACACATAAAGTTGCATCCAGGCAGACAAACAAAGAGTTGAAACTCAGTATAAAGCGAGATTCCCTCTGATGGTGATTCATCACTACATAGTGCACACACACACACACACACACACACACACACACACACACACACACACACACACACACACACCCTGACAGGTAAACCAACAAACTGAAGCTCCAGAAAGCTGCATCGATTCCAGATGTGAGGGCTTGTTAGTGAGGCAGCAGCAGTTCTGGTCTGTTGGGGTCAGAAATGTTGCTGCTCTTCGTTCAGCTGCAAATACGAGGCGAGAGGCGGAGAAATGGAAACGGCAGCATGGATCAATCCCCACACCCGTTGCTCCTGTCTGTTATTGAGGCACGGGGATAACGGGCTAATCACGCCACCTGACAGGAAGTGGCGGCATCCCAACATCTCAGGTCAGAGCGTTCATGCACGTTACGCCAAGCTTTCAGAAAAACCCTGGAGAGCGGCTCAGAATGTTTCTGCAGGGGAACTGACACACTCTGTTGAGCTCATTTTCAAGAGTTAAGAACCAAATCTAAAATTCTGAGGGCTAATTATCTTAGATTTCCTGGAGATATAATTAGGGTCCTTCCAAAGAACATGAGGTTCAGTATCGCCTCACAACCCTGCTAGTAATAGAGAGAGGGACGAGTGGAAGACAAATATGTCTACTGCAGTCATTTCTGTATGAAGAGAAACAAGAGTGGTTACAACCAAGGCCAGAGATGGAAGGAATGTGAACATTCAAGATTAAAGATATGAAATAGGGATTAGACAAGTCAGTGGAGGAAAAAAGATATATGAAATAAGGAAAGAAGTAAAGACAGAAGAACGGAAATGTGTGTGAAAGGTAACAGGGAAGGACAAAAGTAGATAAAAGAAGGAAAAGACGAAGAGGAAAAGGGAAAGAAAGATGGACAGAGGCACTAATGAAGTTAAGAAGGAAGAAAGGAAGGAAAAAGAGACACATGTAGCAAATGACAGGAGGAAAGAAGGAAGAACAGAAGGAAATGAACAAGGAAGGAAGGAATGACCAGTGCCACAGATACAGAATGAAGAAGGAAAGAAGAATAAAAGTGCAGAAAGACAAAGAAGGGAAGGAAGGAAGGAAGGAAGGAAGGAAGGAAGGAAGGAAGGAAGGAAGGGACAGATGTAACAAATGACAGAAGGAAAGAGTAGAAGAAGGGACAGATGCCAGGAAGGAAGGAAGAAAAGGAAAAGATTAGAAGTTAAGGAAAGAAGAAAGTACTGAAGGGAATACGATAAGAAAAGAAAGAAGGATAGAAAGATAAGGTGTGAAAAGAAAAGTATGAAACAAAGAGGATGGGGTTTGTGAGAGAAAATCTTCAGTTTCTTCTCATTTCTGGCTTCATGGCTGATGTGTTCCTGATTCTTCATTCCTGATCCCTCATCAATCGCGTCGTCATCCCGACACTGCTCTCATCCATCAATTTCAGGGCGCATCGCGTTATTAACTGAGAAATTGATTTAAGATAGAAAATAGGGGTGCATGGGTGTCCCAGAGGGAGGACGCCAGGCTCCGGCCTGACCGACGCAGTGTCTTAATGAGCCAAGGTATTTGTTCACCAAGGTTAAAAACGCATCGACCCAGGTCCACCGCCATTAATTTTAACCTTGTCACCGTCCTCGGGGAACGAGTGGGACTCACAAACACACAAACAACCGAGTGTCTGTGATCCGTTGAAATAGAGTCGACTCCAACAAACAAACAGTCAGCAGCTGAAAAGAGAAAATCGAAATAGTGTCGAAGCCGGGTTTCTTCTTTGGGAAACACCAGGGTCTCTTTAGCATGCTATGTTCAGTAGTCCACAGCTTTTGAAAGGACACCGAACCTTTCTAGTCAGTGATCAGCTCTATCTGAGTGAAGGCAATTAGCTGACCAACAGCTGCAGGAGAAACCACCACTTGTCTCAACATCTGTCTGTTTTTCTGTCTCTGTCTGTCTCTCTGCCCCAAAAGTGTCCCACATGCACATTGAAAGGTCAATGGAAAAAAAGACTTTTTCTCCTTTCTTCTGTCTGATTTTGTGCAGAATAGTGATGTTTATAGTTTGTTGATGACATGTAGGCCTGATGAACATGACATGGCCATTCATAATAAAGTCGTATGTCAGAAGATCAGATACGTATCAATTAGGACAAGTTGCCTTGGTTAAAAAAAAAATCCTTCCCACAGACTTCCTACTGAGCTGCCTTTATACAGCACTCTGGGAACAGCCTATTCGTTCAGAAATTTCTTTCTGTGTCTTACCCTCTTGCTTGAGGGTGTCAATGATGGCCTTCTGGTAAGCAGTCAGGTCAGCAGTCTTATCCATGATTGCGGTTTTGAGTAATGAACCAGGCTGGAAGTTTTTAAAAGCTTCAGTAATCTTTTGCATGTGTTTAACTTGTTGATTCAGATTATTAGAATCAACAAGTTAACTCTCATTTACAGCACCTTTTCATGATATGCTAATTTTTTAAGATAGGAATTTGGGGTTTTCATGAGCTTTATGCAAAAATCATCAGTTTTAAAATAATAAAAGACATAAAACATTTCAATTGGTGTGTAATGAATCTAAAATATATGAAAGTTTATTTTTTATCATTAAATTATGGAAAAGAATGAACTTTATCACAATATGCTAATTTTTGGAGTAAAGACCAGTATAGTGATGAGTCCTCCTTGTTAGGTTCCTAGGCTTTGGACTCTGAGCACTGGACATTCATTGTACTGCAGGAGTGTTTTTTGTGTCTTTGTTTTTGCCTACTGGCAGGGGCCTCCTCCTAAGCACTCTAAGTAATCACCTATGTATTGTTGTCAGTTGTTGCTGTTTATTGCTCTGCCCTGTCTGCCATTCCCTCTGTTATGTCCCTGATCCTCTGACTCTGTTTCCTAGTCTGTAAGAATTTGCCTACGTTTGTGAGTAACCCTGACCTTGTTTCCGAGTCTCTGATAATTTGCCTGTATCTGTGAGTAACCAGGAGATTTTGGAACCCTGTCATCAATCTGTGGACTTTTTTTTGAAAACCTGTCGAGGTGTTTTTTTGTTCGGACTCAGTCTTCTGCCTTTTTTAATTTTTCTGAAAACCTGTTGAGGTGTTCTTTTTTTTGTTTGGACCCTGCAAGCCTACGTTTTTGAAATAAAAGAAAAATGAAGTTAAGCAGATCTGCACTTGAGTCTCGGTCTATGATTGAATGAAAAATGTCTTTTAGATCCCTTTGAATCACATTTCTGCTCAATCACATTCACCACCTGTCAATCAAGGCCAGTGGTCCTCTATGATAAAACCTAATGTCACTATTTAACTATTTAAAAAGTGAAATTTTGCCCTCTGAAATGTAGTGCAATTGTGCACTTAAACATGAACAAAATACCTAAAACTAAATCTCCTCAGGCAGGTTTTGGTGTCCCACAACCAAACCGGAGAAATGTCATCAGAAATAAATGCCATGTGCGGCTATAAGTGTATTATAGTTGTATTGAATCAGTAACAAGGATCAAAGTCTGAGGAAAATGTGCCCGCCTTGATGGATGGTCGAGGACTGAGCAGGAGCTCCATTCACTTCCAGGAACAACAGATTAGCAGCTGATGACCTGAATATCGACTTGTACGGCCTGCTGAAAAATTATAGCTCCTGTGTGGTCTCTGGGATTAGTTTACTCCTGATATAATATCCATGTAAACAAAAAAAATGTTAAAAAAAAGTAAAATATTGCCCTCTGAAGTGGGAAGCGGCAGCTCTTAGAGGAAACAATCAGACGTATAATAAAGAAAGACGGAGATGCTTGTACATTCAGTAGCAAACACAGACAGAAACAGTTTGGACGACACTAAAATTACCTGCATGAGGGAGGATGGAGTCATTTCTAAGAAGAAAATATCCAAAATCTCCGGTTTCAGCTTTTGATTGGAGCTAATGCAACTTTATTCTGCTGCTGCTGCTGCTTCAAGGGTAAGACCATTTTTTTTCAATTAAGCCCTTAATTTTACATCACAATTTTATGTTCTACTCACGCAAGGTGATATTTTTGCATTTGGAGATCTGCTGAAGATTTTGGGTCTGAAGATATCATATAATAGATTCCAATGGGCAAAGTGATGCAGACCAAAACATAAATTCGAATTTATTAATTATGGTACAGTAGCAATGGTAGCAAGGTAATAACTTGTAGGTGTGTCGTTTTTCAAAATATCCGGGTTTTTTCTGTTTTTAGTTTTTTTTACTATTTTTAGTAACTGTCATTCATTGGTCCTGCCTGCTCGCCAGCTTAGCTGGGAAGATGACTGCCATCACATCAGGTTATCTCTGCAAATGGAAGAAAATTCAGATTATGAGACTACAACTTTGAATGTGATCGATGTCCATATTGGCTGTCAATAAACAGCATGCTGCTGACATCACACACACATCACAGTCTGCCTTTACAAAAATCTATAGATAACTAAAAACAAGACAACCCGGATGTTTTTAAACATGACAAACACCTACAGGTTATCAGTGCTACTGTACCATAATAAATAAATTATAAACAACATATGTATTGGCCTGCATCACTTTGCCCATAGAAAGCCGTTTCATTATATTTTCAGACCCAAAATCTTCAGCAGCTCTCCAAATGCAAAAATAGAAACCATGGGTGAGTAGAACATAATGTTGTGATGTAGAATTAAGGGCCCAACTGAAATCCTTATCCTCTTATCTTATCTAGTCTAGTCTAATCCTTTAATGGAGTCATTTTTTAGGAAGAAAATGCCCCAAATCTCTGGTTTCAGCTCCTTCCTTCACAGCAGCATTCTTATAGATGGAGAATATGGTTTTGTTGGTGTCTGCAGTTTTCAGAAAGTATTTAATATTCAATTGTGATTTCTTACTACAGGGGAAAAAAATAGATACTTCCTATGATCCATTCCTCACTAGGGTCATGACGGTTTGCTGGAGCCAGTCCCAGGGTACTTCAGAATGGAAAGGTCCCAGACCAAGGACCTGAATCTGTGACCTTCTTGCTGTGAGGCAAGAGAGCTACCTACTGCTCTACCCTATTAACATTAACAGCATTAAAGATACAATAGAGTATTTGAGTTAGTCACCATAGCTTAGCTGTAGTAGAGTAGAGCTACAATAATCAGTCAATCAATTAATTAATTGCCATTTAAATTATTAAATATACTATACACTACAAATTGTTTGGATTCAAACATTAGTGCTGTTGACAATAAGAAAATCTCAAAAGAATTTTAGCTACAATTAACAGTGAGTGGGGAGAAAAATGGTGAATTATAAAATGAAGTTTGTGTAACACAAGTAGTATGAGTAAAGTATGAGGTCTCTCAGAGAACTCCGAGCTTCTCTGAGGTCAAAGGTCAATGTTCCATCTGACAGCAGATGTGCAGAAGATCCATTAAGTGTCTAGATTTCAGAAACTATCAGGGTGTTTCTATCTGCCAACTGCAGGTTCATCTGTTAACATTCTATTTTCTGGCAGGGGCCCCTGGAACACAAACCCATGCAGAGTTCATAAGCAGGATCCATGGACAGTCCTTCTATCTCACCACCAAGATTCACCAGAATCAATCTGATGGTTTCAAAATAAAATGAACATTTAATTGAAAGCAGCAGAGACACAATTAGCCCAATAATTTGTTGACTCAGGACTTTGGAAAACAAATATTCATCAGCTTCAAGTTTATGCTTTTGTGATGACCTCATTCTACAGCACAGTTATGAGCTGCTGTATCACTGCCCCCCCCAGCAAGATTGATGACATGCATTCTGCATCTCCATGGCAACAGCTGCTCGCTCCACTCTTGAGTTTCCCTGGCTCTGTGTCACCATGGCGACACCTGCTCATATCCCCACCTCCCCCCCAACTCCAGTCATTCTCATTAGGGATCACCAGTCATACCTTGTCTATGTGTGTGTTTCCATGGCGACATTCGGTGCCAGGCAAGTGGGTTCAAGCCAGTGTGTGCACGCTGCTCTGTGATTGGCCAGTTTTGGGAGCCGCAGGGTCTGTGGCTGCATCCTCAGAGGCTTGCAGCAGACGGAGAGTAAACACTGACGGTTGAAGTGTCTGCAGCAGTGTCTGCAGCTGCTCTGGGCATAGAAATGCAAATACAACACTCAGCCTCGGAGTCAATTCAGGACATATCTTCAAATGAGATAAATTGATGGACCTCCTCGATACAGGAAAAGTGACCTAAATAAAGTAATCTAAAAATACACATAAGAATGATAAGGAATTACACCTAGAGTAGTTAATCATGAATATTATGATTATTATAGCTCTGCAATCATATACACTACAGACTTCATGAGAAGAAGATCATTCATTTCTTTTACTGAGGTTGTATTGTAGTGGCAGTGGTGTCCACAACGTTAACACATGATTTTTTTCTTCCACTGATTCTATTTATTATGGTTGCAAAATTTCTGGTTTTGATCTGAGCAATACAAACATATTATTTACTTAATTATCATTATGTTATAAGGTTATAAATGGCTGAATCTGAAAAATCTTATTTTAAGAAGCATTCATCATGTCTCTCAAAATGTACATGTCTCATGTCGGTTGTGTTAAATTTTTAAAACTTTTTTTAAGAAAGTTAAACAATCTGGTTTTTACATCATATGACAGTTTTTGCGTTGTCTCATACATATTTGTCGATAATTATATCTTCTTTTACTAAAATGACATCTGATATCTGTTTATACAGCAGCAAACAAAATTACAAAAATAAACACATATCTGATGACTGTCAACAGTGTAGTGTTATAGATGCTTTAGTTAACCAATTTAATGTGATATGATATATGATTTATGTGATATGAAATTTACTTGAGTCTTGAGTCAAAGTTCAGTCTCTATCAGTCTCTTCATTTCTGTCGTGTTGTGTCACATGATGCTGACCTCTGCCCCCTCAATGACAGACACCATCCTCATTCGTGATTGGCTGTTAATCACTGGAACTTTTTTTTTTAATCAAAATATTTTATAGTTACAGCATAGATTAAACCTCCCCTCATAAAAACGTACAACGGAGATGTATGACCTGCACACAAAGATGTTTGCTACCTATTTGAACCCTTACTTCAGAAAAATTGCACTTTTTCACAATACAAATGTGCCTATCTATGTTTCTCTAAGGAAACAGAAATGTATATCCGCTGTGTGACAATGAACTTAAAGACACAGCAGGTGTGTTTTTCCTTCATGTTTTTGTGAAACCAGCAGCAACCCATCACAGACAACTCTTTCCTTCAGTTGAATTATGATTGTGATTTCAATTGTGCGTGGCAAATCAACTCCAAACTCACTGACTGCCAGTTCTCCGGTTCGTCTAAATGTTTGCAGCAGACAGGTCAGATCTGCAGTGAGTCACACTCTTTCTGAGTGTAATCGCACATAAACCAAGCCGCCTTTTCCCGCCGTGCTTAGATTTCAGCTGACAATTCCTTCGCTGCTGCTGCTGTCTCACTCACATCTATGACTCTACATCTAGTCTGTGAAGAAGCTATTTCTGCTGCTTTTAACAGTTTATGTCCCATGATAGCCACGTGCAGATATCACACTTGGCGAGCTCCAACATTGTGTGTGTGTGTTTCCTTTCAGTGTTTAGGAGGAATACTTTGGAAGGAAATATGTTGGAGTCTGGTTGAGAAATGAGCAACCGGAGAGCTTTATTTATGTTTTTAGCACAGAAAGGAGACGCGCCTGTCAGAGCTGTTATACCTGTGTAAAGTGACAGCAGTACTGCAGTAACGTTGCTTTAAATCAGATTTCACAATCAACACTCAAAAATATGTCTGTTGCCTGGAGCTCTTTCAAAGCTTGAAACTCTCCTGATTAAATCATCAAATAAAATCCATCCATAAAAAAAACAAATCAAGTTGTTAGCAGTTTTGTTTTGTTTGTTGATCATGTCTTTTTTATGTTTACTGGAACACCGAAGACTCTATATTATCTCCTTTATATAGCTTCCTCCTCTATATTATCTCCTACATACTGGTGACTCACACTCATTTCACTGCATAAGTGTTTGGTCGATTTTGTTTTTTAGTGACATTTGACTTTCACCGATGTAGAAATGTTTACAACATATGGCAACAACAACAACAACGAAGAACTAATTCACTAAACAAACATGACAGGGACATCAAATACAAGAACAAGACACTTATTATATTATTATTTGGCCTATATTGATTTTACAAGATGACAATGAGCTAATTAAAATTTAAAATGCATTGTAATTGTTCTTAATGTTAATCTGGTTCCAGCTTCTCAAATTCAATATTTGAAGAAATGTTGGTCTTGTTTTGTATTTTCCCACATTTCATGAGCTCAATTAATGTATAGAGTAAAAATTGCATTTTTTGCAGCCAACTGCTGATTGTTTATTCATCTTTTTACCTGAGAATCTGAGGTGAGGTGTAACAGGACGGATGATCCATCACAGCTGTCATGTTAAAGTGAAAATTACCTTTTTCTCTCTGTTTCATCCCTCAGAAAAAAATCTAAAAACCTCAAACCTTCAACCTCAAACTCTACACTCTCTTCTGTCCTTCAGTCTGAATCTATTGTTGGGTTTTAACTTTGTGAACAATTGATTCAAACATCGGTAACAAACAAAACCAGCAGAGCAGGTCAACAACGCCCCTGAGAGGGATCAAATTGATTTAAAAACAGTTTCTATGCAGGTCAGCATTAAGATGAAATCTACTTCCGGAATAGAGAACGTGTCAATAAAGCAGTGAACAGGACTCATTGGTTTCGGAGACAAACCCTGTAGACATTTAACTGTAAACTTGAGATGAGGATTTTGAATGAAGCTCGTGTGAGGACAGAGAGGACTTTTACCCTTTATTTATACAAATACAGCAATTTAAATCACATGCTTTAGTGGTAATATTTTATGCCATGTTGAAGAAAAAAATGCAATGCAAAGAGGTAATTATGATGTGTTATATTTCAGATTCAGACTCTCTTAATCATATCTCATGAATGCCTTATGTACTCAGCATAACATATATATTAATTAGTTATTTTTTATCCCTGCTCTCATGTAATTTTTTTTTTAAATAACACCTAAGATATAAAAAAAAAAAAAAAAAGTTGGTGGCATGTGTGTTTTTTTTTTTTTTTTTTTTTTACTTTTTAGAAGAGCTAAACTATCTGGTACCAAGTTTTTAGCATTAATATCACTATAATTTTTATGAAGAAAATGTACAAATCCTCTGATCCCAGTTACTCAGATCTGATTACAGTGGTTAACAGTGGTTGGCATTTTAAACCATTCTATAAACCAGATAACTAATCAATTGTTTAAATGCCAACCAAATGATGAAAATAGAATGTGTAAATCAAGTTGTATTATAAATATTAAACTAACACTGTTGATTGTATATGAAATGTCTCAAGAAAATCTGGAAATATACTGAGCTACAGATCAGAAATCAACTTGTATGTTACAGTTTGATGTCTTTAATTTCAGAAGTGTGGCCTGAGCAGGAACATCTCCACAGTGTCTGCAGAGATGCTGCCCCTAGCAGAAAGCTGCAGGAATCTTTACATTTAACAGTCTGAATTAATACTGTAACAAATAGCAGCATCACCTCCTCTCAACCTCCTCATCTCATTTTCCTTTACAGCTCAAGTGACATTTCCTCAGATGTTTCTGACATCACATCGCAGCCGAACATGACCAATAACCTGATCAGCGTCAAAGCAGATTAGAACAAATCAAATGTGGTGAAGCAGCAATATTCCATAAATGCATAGACGCATTTAACACTGCAGAAGAGGTGAGATTTGTGTGTTTGTTTTCATTATTTCTGGGTAATAAGGAACCAGTGAGTGAGTCCTCCAGACAATAATACAATACCTCCCAATCAGCTTTCAGTTTTTATGTCTGTAGCTGAATACATGATAACAAGCTGCTGGGTGAGTAAGATATCAGGTGGATTCAGTAGGTGGTTGCTAGGGTGATAATAGGTGGTTCTGATTGGATTTGTAGGTTGGTGCTGGGGTTTGTATGTTTAGGGAACATCAGCAATCTTGCTAGGGAGTATTAGGTGGCCATGGCGATTTCAGGTGTATTTATACCATCTTCAGCTTTAGATAATTAATACTTTTTACCCAAGTTGGGAGAAAAATGGGATAAAACCCCTAAAAGAAATATAAATACTTGCCTTTCTAGAAAAAAAACATATTAACAGAACTTCAGAAGGAGGGCATTGGGACAGAAGACTAATCAAAATAAAGAATAAAGTTTTGTACGAGAAACAATTTGAATAAAAGTTTCAATAACTGGAAAATAAAATTTCCACTTTTTGAAACAATTTCCAAAACAATAAAACATGAAATAATTACTGTACAATTCTGAAGTTTCCTTGAGCATTTCCATTTATTTTAAGTAGATAAGTTTACTGTGTACTGCTTCTTTTCCTGAAGTAAAAGAATATGCGTACTTCTACTCTGAGAGTATAATGGAAACATCTTATTAATTGTGTGTGGATCAGAGATTCAGAGACATCTGGAGTCAGCTGAGTTAGTTGGCTTGGCAACAGTTTGATTGACAGTTTGCTATGGACTCAGATTCACCAGCAACTGCAAAGGAACTCCTAATGCCCCAGGTAGGTCATAGTGAACACAGCGCTGAAATCTGTTGGACTAGTGACTAGTGTGACATTTCATCATTGCCTCTGGGTTTATCCCACTTCCTCAGCAGTGGTGTGGAGCAGCTGGAGGGAAACACACAGAGAATCTGATAAGAAAACACTGTTGGACATCTGATCTAGAACTTGCCTTTTATCTAAAATGTATTTATTTAAGTCAATTTTGAGTTCTTTTTCTAGTTTTGTTTTAATGTTTTAGACATACACAGACTGCTGAAGCCTCATGTAAGCTTCAGATCATCTACTAACGATGTAAGGATTTATATTCCTGCAATCCAACTCTATTGATCCAAACACTACTGTTCAAAAGTTTGAGGTCACTTTGAAATGGCCTTCGTTTTAAAAGAAAAGCACTCTTTATTCAATGAAGACAACATTAAATTAATCAGAAATATGCTCTATACATTGTTAACCCTCCATTGCATAATATATTACATGGTATAAAATTTTAAAATGTTTTTATTACTTAAAATGGCCAAAATAATATATATTAAAAAAAAAAAACATAAAAAAGAAAACATTGTAAACTGAGGCTCACGATAGTTTAATGCTATGTAAATGAGACTCTATTAAGTTTTATGCACTAGGAATTTCCTATATTTGCACATTGTTTCCATATGAAAACAAATATTTTTTTAACATGTTAGAAAAAATGTATAATATCAAAATGTAATAAATGTTAAAGAAATAAATATAGTAAGTAAGTAAGTAAATCAGTTTACTTACCCCAGATAGTGAATTAATTTATAAATAAATGACAACCTTTGATTGTGAGACAATGATGCTCACATGTCAAGTGTCCATGAGCATAAGGGACTGTAAAAAGAATATCATGGTCATGTGACCTTATAAAGTTCTTCAAAAATAAAAGTCCCCTTTTCATGCCTGTCTGTAAAAACATAAAAGTTATATCACAGCTTTTTAGAAAAATATAGATAATAGTAAAGTAATTGCTGCCATACAGCAACACTATGCAATAGAGCAGGGCTCAACAAATAAATTTGCCCAGGGGCCAGAATTTTACCGAACAATCACATGGGGGCTGGATCCTAAATGAAAATTAAAGAGAAATCTAATTTAAGCATAACATATTTCTTATGATGTTTTTGTTTAAATATTTTTCCCATTTCATTACAAAATTGAAGTCATTTCTATCCTTTATGAGTCAGGCTCCTATCACCTAGGTACACCATAGTCAACCACCAGGAATGACAGATATTTGCCTCGATCAGGTCAACTTTTTTTTTTTTTTATAGAGCTCCTGAAAAAAAAACTACCAAAGTGATAGGAAAAGACCTCATAACACAGGTAAAATGGCACTCTCAAAGGCCCTGAAATGAAACATTGATGTGGAAAATAGAACCTTCTATGATGACTGGACTAAAAAATAATTTATAATGTCAACCTTCCTTTCAATAGAGACTCTGGTGGGACTCAAACCCTCAACCTTTCAATTGCATCTCAAGCTTTTGCCTGTTTATCTAGAAGTCCAATGGGCTATCCTTTGCACCACAGAGCCCCTTCATAAGACTATACACTCTGAAAAATAAGGTAACAGCTTCTTAACAAAACTGATCACGTTTCATCAATGCTTCTAAATAGCACCCACAACCTTTGAATTTCATTTCAGGTGTCCAACTAGAAGTCCAATTTGCTATGTGTTACGCCATAGAGCCCCTTAAATAAACTATATTACGTTTGTTAAGCAGCCAGTATCCTGTGTTTTACAGTGTATTATCTTAATGAGGGGCTCTGGATGTGATTCAAAGGTTGTGGGTTTGAGTCCCACCAGAGTCAATACTTAGAAGCATTTCTGTAACACAAAGTGGCTGTTGCTTTAATTTCTAAATTGAAATTTGATTTACCCTCAGGCCACCAGTTGATGATCACTGCAACAGAGAGTTAATGCGGTAAAAGACTAATTTAGCTGCAAATATCTGTTTTTTAATGCAATATCTCCACAGGTGTATAGAGGCCCATTTCTCCAGTGTTGTAATGATACGTTGTGTTTGATAATTGCATTAGAAACTAAGGGATGATTAGAAAACCCTTGTGTAATTATGGTAGCACAGATGAAAACAGTTTAGCTGCTTAGATGGTGCATTCTATGACTAAAGCAAAGATTGAAGATGAAAAGTATTATTTCTAACCCTGTCAATATCTTGACTGTATTATCTATCCACTTTGCAACTCATGTGATAAATAAACCTGAGACTTGTCATGGAAAGCTCTAAATTGTCTGGGTGACCCAAAACTTTTGAATGGTAATATATATCAATCTAATAGTGATTTAAAAGGGAATAAATTGACGGTGTTGATACTAGGACATAACGTATTGGATTTAAGCACAACCCAAAAAGTTGTGAATCAAATCAAAGTCAAAATAAATCATTATTACCCATATTATAAAGTGTTAGAGATGCTTTAATTCCATTATAGAGTCTTGGCTGACCGAGTTTTCATTGGGTCACCATATTTTTTTTAAAAAGCTCTTATTTTGAAATGACCAACACAGGAAGTGCTGACGCTGTCTCGTAACTTGTCACTTTTACATTATGGAACCTGCAGTTATTAGATAGTTATTTACTAGGGCTGCAACTAACACTTATTCTGATAGTGAAATAATCTATTGATTTTTAATGCATTTTATCTCATTTTTGTATCAAACTTCAAGACATGATTGATATCAAGAAAACAATGTTGCTACCTTAGTATTTTATAGTAGAAGATCTTGCAAAGCTTCTTTGGACTTTTTTTGTCCACAACCCAAATACAAATACTTTACTATTATAGAAGACTGAAGATGAATGAACCTGCAGAAACATCAGATAGCACAGTCATCTCAAAATAATTTTGAGGAACATTGCAGTCAACTGCACTTTGTGTTATCTTATGTGGATGTTGGTTGGTTTTGTAAGTAACATGCCCAACGCTGCACAGACCAGACAACACCGAGCATGTGAATGTCTCATAAAGTAAAAGGAAAATGATCATAGCTGTTAGGCTGAACACAATAACACTTACAGCTTTCTGTTACTACTAAGCTGATCTCTGCAGACAGAGAGAACGACAGTAGCTTAGAGACAGACAGGTGGACAGACAGTGAGTACACAGTCAGACAGATCTTCATTCAGATTCCATTCTTCAAAACTCATAAAACAATCAACTTGTCGGCAGCACATTCTTATATGAGTCTGAGTGTCTATGATGATTTCTCGTGTCGCAGTGTTTTCTATAATCAGACACTAAAGTGTCAGTGGCATTTCTTTTTAGTCTTTTTTTTTGTACTTACAGCAAATTCTAATGAATTATTTTTTCCAGAGTAGAGATGTAATCTGTGTTAATGAGGAAGTGCAGCAGCTGAGTGTTCCTCTGCACACAGGACACATTTTAATTGGCTTCTCCAGCTCCAGCTGCAAGTGTTTCTGTTTATTTCTACCTCAACTTGTACTGTTTCTGCAGCTTCCGCAGGGATTTTTATCTACCCTGCTTGTCTCTCTGCTAACTACACATGTAGTAATATTTTATGTAAGAGTTAATCACAGGAGGTGGGTGTTAAAAATGCCCACTGAGGAGTCTATTATCACTCATACTTTGTTCAACAAAAAAAAGTAAAATAAAAGCATTCATAGAATTTTTCACAAAGTTCTGCACATAATAGCATATTTAAAACATTCTCTATGTATCTATTTGATATAATACAATTATAAATTGTTGTATGTTATTAAGCGTGTTATATCAAAGTATTGTTTTGTAGTTTTGACATTTCATTATCATGTCATGTATGAAATACAGGATAACTGTAAAACTATGCTTTTTTAATGGTAATGATGCACATGATTGAGCATCTGACTCAGCAGACCTTTAATAGAGACAACTTACAAATTGTAAACCAATATATCACATATTTTATGTATGTGCATAGTTTAAGATGTAATAATGCAAACTGCAAAAAGGCTTTGAAAGCAGCATAGTCAGACTGAGTTAAACCTGATTCCTCCGGGAATAGCTTTTCCAAAATGTTTGACCTCAATAGATAAAAATCCCAACGAGCCCAGGAGTGTCACTAAAAATAAGTCAACACCGTCTTATTCTGGGATCTGAAACAAAGCTTCAGACAAACGCTGCCACCTCGCATGATGAACCAAACCAAAACCCGGATCCAGCTTGAAAAGCTCAGCAGAAACTGGGAACCGTTGACACATGAGAGCGACTACAAACATCATCAATAATGCAGCATTCCAATCCTGACTCAGCACAATTCTGGAAACAAATTCAGAAGCTGCTAGACTCCTGCAGCTTTCAGAGGAAAATGCACATTAAAAAAGACTCATGAATAAATAAGGTAATGACAGGCGATAGGGCTGCCTCTGAAAAGCAGGAACATTCCTGAAATGTTGCTGTAAAATTTCCCCAGAGATGATGATGTTTCCTGTAGTTTCTTCAGTGTTTAGCTCTTTAAATTGTTTGTTTTCCTTATTACTGGTAGTTAGTAGTAAACTATTGCTTTTAACTGAAATCAGGATGGGACCATGTGACAAACAATCATCTGATACTGATGTATTTAATCAGTCAGCGATGAGTTGTCACTTCCTGCTGATGCTGCCCATTAATGTTTATATTAAACTGCAGCGTACAAATCTACTCTATATAAAGCTCAATCTACTATAATTCGAAATTTTTTTAACTTCCTAACAACAGCTATTTAACAAGATGTACTAGAAGTTCAAGTAAAGTTACTGACCTGGACCTGTGAAATAAAGGCAGCAGGAAGTATAATTTCTTGCTCCAAATTACATGAAGCATATAGTTGTAATAATGTAATTATTCAGGTAAAGTAATGAAAAGCTGCAAGAACACTTCCACAGATTTCATGCTTCACTTTTATGCTACTGAAATACCAAATGGAAGGTTCTTTTCTTCCACCGCTTCGCTTTTAGTTTCCATGGCAACAGAAACATGGAGAGACAGATAAAAAACTACCAAAGCACCTCCTACCATGCAGCCACACACAAGAAGTAGAGATGCGCATTATTGTTCTGATTCTCTTGTTTGTGTTGGTCAGTAATATTTAGTTTACCTTAGTTTGACTAGTTTGCTGTTTGTCTGTTTTTGCTGCAGGATGAGACTCAGCTTCTCTGTCAGAGATGATGAGCTGCAGCACATCTCAGTTCCACTAGAATATTATTTAGGCCCCATCATCAAAACCTCAGGACATGATTAAAATCAAGAAAATAACTTTGCCACCTTAGAATTTTAGTGTTAGACTATGTGTTTCACCAAAGGTTCTTTGGACTTCAAGAAACTGCAACAAGGTTTATTCACTTCTTTCAGATGTTTTATGGATGATTTACTGATTATTTGAGAAAATAATTAGCATATAATTAAAAAAGGGAAATAATTAGAAATAATAAGTATAATGAGGTTACATGTCATAACCAATTAAATCTGTTTTCCTGTTCACTGACTACTGTAGACTTATCTATTTATTTCCCTGCAGCACAAAAATTTGTCTTTCTTTCCTACTTACTGTACATTAGAAGGTAGAGTTACAAATAATGACAATTTTAATAGTTGATTAATCTATAATTGAAACAAATAATTGATAAGTTAAGATGGTGTAAAATGTTGAACGTTGAAGTTTTTTTGAATCCAGACCAACAGTGTACTGTTAAAGAAGACTAAAGAAATCAGACAATAATCAAAGAAGAGAAGGTGGAACCAGGAAATTGTATTCTTAACAATAAACTGATCAAATAGTTGGCAAATAATTTTATAATTGGCAACTAACCGATCAACGGAGTAGTCAGTGCAGCTCTTGCACTAAAATACTAATACTATTGTAGGTTCTAATGATGTTAATGTTAACATGGTAGAGCTGTGTGTAGACCTGTTGCTGTTGTTCATGTTTCATGTTCTCTCTGTGTCTGTGTGGGTTCTTTCTCACTTTTTCCCACAGTCCAAAAGCATGATGAGGTTATTTGGAGACACTAAATTACCAATAGGTGTGAGTGAATGGCACGTGGGCCCCACTGTAGACTGGTGACCTGTCTGGGTGTATCCTGCCTCTCATCTGAAGTATCCTAGTCAGATAAAATGGGTAAAAGAAACACACACTAAATTAGTCACAATTATAATATTGTGTTCTCACACACATTGCTGAAAAACCCTTCAACACACACACGCTGTGTGTGTGAAATCACATGTAATATGCACTCTCGCTAATCTGGACAATTATTCTAATTTTTGTTTTGTGCTTTTATTTGTTTGTTCATATTTTTTTTGGTTGATTTTCTGTCCTTTTGTGTTTGTATTTAATCAATAACATATAGAACAGGAGTGCAGTGGAGTTTTCAGAAAACATTTTTATAATTTTTTAAAAATTCTAAACATACAGAATTGAATCTGGTTAGATGATTGGTTTTGCTTCAATATTTTTATTAATTTGTTTTAGTCATTAACAGCTTTGTGGTATAACAACAAGAATGTGATTACAGAGTAATGTATTTTACTGAATTAAAACAAAAAAAAAACATTTAGCAATTATTATTTTTATTAATTGATTCCTATTTCAACAAGATGCTTTTGAATGCACCATCAAGTCACTACCTTAATAACAAATAGGCACTAGAGTTTTAAAGTGCAGATAGAGTGGCAGCAAGAACTGAAACATAGTTTTGGGGCAAGGTCCTAGGCCCAGTGTCGGGCTAGAGAGGGAACATTCCAATTATTGGATATTGAATTGATGTTTGGTTTTATTTGACCTTTTAATCAGAGAACAAGGTAGTGTCCAGTGAAAAAAAAAAAGGAAAATATAGCAAAAGCATCATACTCTGAAAAACTATAATATATCGTCAGTACTGTTTGAAAGCAATTCAGTTGTGTGTGTTTTTACCCTTGTACATAAATGTGTTATATTTTATATGTGTGTAAATACCAAATTCTCAATAATGTCCCTGATGACACCTCATCTGATTATCTTTGTTATACCCAGAAATAAACTATTACTACTAAAACTCTGTTTTATAAACAATTAAAAAAGTATCGGGATAATAAAGTGTTGTGAAACTTTCCCCATTAAAAAATCTACTTGAATACACCTGTATATTTACACAATGATTGGTTGTCTGTTTTGTATTTCCTCTGTTTTCTATTAATAATCGTTATTTAAAATTTTCACTGGTTTTATATGGATGACAACCCGCTTTTGTTTTTGTTTTGTTTTTTTAATTTTGACGATGTGTTGCTCTGAGGTTTTACTGAACTTTCTTCCTGTGCTGAAAATTAAATATATAAATATAAAAAAAAAATAAAAAACAGACAGATGTGATGAATAGATGCATGGATGCAAAAAAAAATTACAAATGCCACACATGACACACATATGTCAGAAAATGACGTTGAGAAGCTTATTAATTAAGTCTCTCGGCCCCCTCAGGGTGCTGCCAGTTAAGAAAGAGATTATATCTATGATTAAAAAAAACTGCAGGCAGTATAATCTGTGTGTGTTTTTTTTTGACTGTAAAACACAGAACACACACCCAGAGAGGACAGCAGCCTTTCTATCTGTGTGTTGTACGAGTTTTAATGCTGCAGCGTTACAGCCGATCCAGACACACAGGCAGCCCATATGAACGCACACATACTCAGTTTTTACCTGCTGCTGTGAGCTCGCTTGCTCTTATTGTTAAAACTGAAAATCCAGCAGCTTGCAAACAAAAAGCAAAATGTGCAGAATGAAGAAAACATCAGCAGGGACCTGAAAGAACAAATTAAACAGCAGGAGGAAACAAGGAGGAAGTGGAGGACACAGAGCTCTGAGGACGTCTTTCAACCTCAGATTCTGACTTTATAGCACCACCAAAAATTTAAGACCAGTTAAAAAAAAAATAAAAAATAAAAAGATGGTGTATTCAGTCTTAGTCATGGATAAACTGCAGCTTATAAATGTGAGGCCACAGTGTGGAGCAGCTGCAGCTGATACAAATAATGAGACACTGCGGGGTTATTATTATTATAATCCTTATTATTGATAGTGTTCACCTCCTAATTAATTTAATAATAATAAATTGTTAATAATATTGGTCAATAAACTATATGCTTTGTGAATAATTAAAAAAGAAGAGCAGTTATACTTTTATAAACACGTGATTACATTGATTAAAGTGATTGATGGCCAACATGATGATAAATACTGATTCATTCATTTTAGAATATCAACAAACCAGCATTATTCATCCTGTCAACGTAGCACATAGTGATTATTTCAATCAATATAGCAATATTTATTGATCCAACAAATATAGTTATGGCACACACACGCGCACACACACACACACACACACACACACACACACACACACACACACATAAATATATCTATAGATAGATGTAGTGAGGCGACAAATACTACTTTACACACACACTACTTTGCTTTGTTTTGATCATGCTGATGTTTTGGATACATCTTATTTATAAATCTTTATCAGAGGATGTAGAGTAGATTTGGATGTACGTGATTTATTTTTTATTTTTGTGGATGTCCCACACACTGCTCTGATAACCACAGTATGTGTATTGAATGATGAAATGATAAAAAAAAATCTTTTTTGTGTTTCTACATAATTTTAATATTCACAACAACTTATCCATCCATCCATCCATCCATCCACCCATCCATCCATCCATCCATAAAACATTATTATTGGGATTTCCTGAGGGTCTGTGAATGTGTCTTGGAGTTTTAGCGTAGTTTATAGAAAAAAGAAAAGATGGCAGCACATGAAGTTTTCTTTAGGAAGTTTGTAGTTTTGTGATTGGCAACGGCCACAATAGCCTGTGTTAGTGAGGAATAAAGTAGCAGATAAACCAGGAAACTTACTTTCACTACATTGGAGCACAATTGAAGCAGGAAGACACCAGAGCTTTGAATGGTGATAAAATATAAGATAAGATATTTTGACCCCCCGCTTGAAAAAAGGATAGAAATCTCCATCCAAAAAAATGCCCCCCCCCCCATTGTGCCATTAGCAAATTATATACAAAAAGAGATAGATATATATACATGTGCAGAAAACATCTATTCTGAGAGTCGATTAATCTATTGATTATAAAAAATTATAACTAATTTATAAAAAAAAACCTGAGTCTGACTCAATTTATCTTCTTTATCTTCTAATTTCTGACTTTTTATGTGAGAAGTTCAGCAATTCAAAAAATGAACCACTGGACCAATGTTAAAGTTATTGTGTGTTTAACAAACAATCACTCTGAGTAAATCGCCTTAGACCCAGGCCCAGCAGAACACGTTAAGTCATGTGACCCCTTCCTGCTGTGGTAATACTCTAATAGCAGCCCTGACACGTCCAGCAGAGACAGCAGCTTCAGGCTTTAACCCAGATGTTACACCATTAGAAACATTCTGCAGGTCCGAGACCACAGAGATTAAAGCTGTGATGTTACACTACCTCATTTCTTCATGTTCTTGTTTGGTTTGTATTAAAAAGAAGTGTTATAGTGTTAGGATTGTGCAGCAGGTTTTATCTCCTATTTAAAGCTGTTTCAGGCCAGTAACGGATCAGATGATCATTAACTGGGACATTAGTTTTCTGCCGTGTGAACCCGAGGGGAAAGTGTCAGCAGCTGCTACTTGCAGCTCAACACTTTTTGTCTTTCCCCCATTGAGATATCACCAAGCTGCTCCACAACCGACTGAGCAGAAAGATTAGGGTGTTAGAACAGGAAAGTAGCAATGTAAGAGCCTTTATGTACACAATGTAAAGCCCTTTGGAGCAAATCTGATTTGTGATTCTGGGCTATACAAATAAATTGAATTGAATTTATGTGCTATCACTGATAACACCGGAGCAGATGCAGGTGAGAGGGATACTGGTGACAAAGGGAAAAAAGAGAGAGAAAATGATACCAAAACTTGACAAGACAACGATCTCAAACTCCAGATAATTTTTAGTTGTTTTCTGTGGCCTGTCTCTTTTTACCTCAGAGACAATCCACTTGGTAAAATCTCAGACTTTTGTTTTCCCCGCAGCCCAAGTGTGGTTCTTTACTGTTTTGTCAGTCAATAATACTTGTTACTTAAGTCTGCAGTTAAGAGCATGTTGTACAGTTGCTACAGTCCTTATTAACAGTGAAGACTTTTTCCAGCAATTACAGTTTTTGATGCACAAATATAAAAAAATATGTAATAAAAACCTCCTATTTATTGCATTGCAGTCACTGTCACTGATGAAGAAACTAAATCTCTCTTGTAAATGCACACTGCAATGTCCAATTCTTGAATATTGAATCAATGCTCAGAATATTTGAAAAATTATGAAGTCAACATCATGGTAGAGGGACAGTCAATGACCAAAGTGGGTTACTTCCATCAGTAACACTTATGACCCACTGATGTACTTTTTAAAACAGTTGTGTTGTTGTGATCAGTTGTGATCAATATGTTTCTGTTATTCTATTTGATGTCATGTTCAGCTTTTCCAATTATAACATATGTGTGTACAAAAGTTGCAAAAGTGAGATCAATTTAAAATCTCCCAAAAAACGTAAGGACAAAACATACTAAAGAAGCACAGAGGTAATCATTATATTACATTAGATTAGAATCCATAGGATTAGATTATTTTTGATGCTGTCCTCTTTATTTTTACATTTATTTGGCTCAGGTGAAGGGCTGCTCTAATTCTTATAGTGTTTTTCCTGATCCTCCAGGGTCCTAATGTCCATATTCTTTGGTTTGCATCCTTGCACACAAGTAAAGAGTAATTCAATTTGTCCTTCAGTTGTACTGAAATTAAGAACAGGACTACGAACAGCTTCAATATGTAAAACAACTCTTTTCTTTAAACAGTTTTTAGGCAGGATGTGTCAGTTTTCAGATATGATGTGATGTCACATTAAATTACAGCCTGGAGCCTCTTTTTTGTCTTGTTTTAAAACTGCAGCTACTCTTCTGAGTTTAGATAAGTGTCACAAAGCTCCACCCTAACCCTCTAACCCCCACGCTGTAATTAAACAAGGTCTAATACTAATTACTCAGATTGGCTTGAATCACAGTACAGAAGAGGACTGCAGATCTTCCAGGGCACGGAGTGAATTGAATTTCTGCCACCAGCCTCTGGAGGTCATCGGAGGAACAGAAAAAGTTCACTGAATCCAGTTCAAGAATTTCTATAAAGGTGTCAATGGTTCTAGATGAAATGAATGGAGTCAGGTTTTTCAAGAAAGTAGATACAATGTATCTTCTTAATACATATTAACATTTTCTGGTGGTGCAGAGATAAAATTGCAAACATGTTTTTGGCCATTAATCTAATTTCAATGTAGTGCAAATTTTCTCCAGTGATGTTTAAGTCATTCATTCACCAAGTCTGTTTATGTTCACTTTGATCCACGCGACTGCTTCCCTCAGACAACAGTCAGTTGCCGGCTGAAATTCGGCAGAAAGAAAATAGTTCCTCCATAAAACCACTTTCAACTGGGATTATCTTGAGTAACTGGGTAAAGATTTTCTGGGAAGGAGACATTAATCCTGAGTTTTTCAAATGTCAAATGCACTTTTAGTGTCATAAGCCGAGCTTTGACAGTTACAGTGTACTCAACACATAAGGCAGACGTCTTTAAAACTCTGCAACTCACACCACAATAATCTAGCTAGATAAATATGTAAGAATGGATTCTTCATTTTGTGGTGGACTGTGCCTTTAACATCATTACTGAAATATTGCAGCATCTGCATATCCTGCAAGTGTTGCCCCTTTCTATTCATGTTGTAAGTAAGGAGTTTTATAAAAAACATGTCATTGATTTTGTCATTGATCGCTCACTTCATGTGAAAGTTAGGTTTGTGTGATGAAATCCAAAATGGCCAAATTCACAATATATTATCCAATTATATAATGGTAATGTATTTTATGTCCCATTTTTTCATAATATATATATATATATATGGAGATATATAATATAAATAATTATAAGTATATATAAATAAAATAATAAATAATTATAAGTATATAATTGTAATTTACATACAACAACTATTATAATAATCACTGATTATTTGGATAATTGATTTGAGATTTTAAGAAGTAGAAGAAGAATTTTCTGTTTCCATCATCTTAAATGTGATATATTCTGGTTTCTTTAGTCTTCTATAATAGTAAACTGATCTTCAGGTTGTGGACTGTTGGTCTGGGCAAGAAAAGACATAATAGGTTGAATCTTCTGCTTTAGGAAACAGTAATAAACATCATATTAGAAGCCAAACAACTAATGATTATCGTTTCAATAATCAATAGATTAGCCCACTATCAGAATAGGAAGAATAGAAATTAGTTGCAGCCCTACTGAGATTAGATTACTGCTACTCCACAAAGTTGTGTAATATCATATACCAGGTGCATGGTAGAGTTCGAAAAGCAATGAAGCTTAGACTTGCACAGAGTAAAAGAAAACAAATAAATATATAACAAATAAAAAAAGATGCAAGTGAAAAATATTGCAATATGGTGAGAAATATCGTGATATTTCAATATATCAAAATATGGCCCATGCTTAGTGAAAATACACTTGTATAGACAGAAAACAAAAAATTTGGATTAAAACTGAAACTCCTCCAGCTGGAGGACCTGATGCTGCTTCATATTTTGGGTAGTTAGTGTTTTTAGATGAGGTTGCCTAGCAACTGAGACTCTTTGTCATCATGTTGTAACACGCACAGACACACACACACACACACGGACACACAGCATACTGGTGTCGTCTCAGGAGGAGCGAAGGGTTCCAGTTTAGTGTTTTATGTATGAACGCCTTGCCATTTGTTGGTTGGTTGGTTTTCACCGTAGGAGAAACAACAAGCCATTAACACACACCAACAGCCCTGCTACTGTATGAAGCATCACTGGGAAACGCTGCAGAGACCGACCAACTTCAAACACAAACCGAGCAATCGGACCAGCCATAGAGAGGAAGACCAGCAGAGGGAAACAGCCACCCCTCCTCTGTTTGCCCATCGAGTGGGGTTACCTGGCAACAAGTCACATGGTTACCCTTGGTAACCAGTACAACTGGTCCAGATGCCAGAAGGGAGCTTATGGGAGGATAGATGGGCAGTGGAACAAGCAGATGGGGGTGAAAGGAGTCAAATCAGCATGGAAAAAAATCATTTCCTCTCCAGGCTAATAACTGTCTGCAAAAGATAAAACTGCTGCGCTGCTTATGATGCTGGACAAAATAAAAAACACCAAGCAACCTGATAACTTTCTGATGAAATTCAGCCTATAGTTCTTCTTTTGTTGCTTCTTGTAGTTGGGGGTTGGGGTGGGGGGTGTCTTATGGGGGTTGAGGGTTGTTTTATATAGTTAGTGGGTGTTTTACTCTATTTGGGGGTTATTTAATAGGGTTGGAAGGTTGTTTTTAAGGATTAGAGCGTTTTATTCCATCATCAGATGTTTTATAGACTTAGGGTTGTTTTATAGGATTAGGGGGATGTTTTGCCAGGTTGGGGTGATGTTTTACAGCATTAGGGGATTATTTTATAGGGTTAGGTTGCTCTACATCAGACTTACAGCTGTAGATATTAGCACTGAGTAGAAGATTTTAATATCGTTATTGTTTATTGGCAGTTAAAACCCACTCATGCACCTTCATTTTATATCTTACACAGGATTATATAATTTATTATCAATACCCTGGAAATATGAAAACCTTGTGACAATCACTTTACATGAACTGCATTATTCGTGAATCAATTTAACAGGAACACAATGAGCTGTTAAATATATTTTCAAAAATGTCTACATTTCCAAATATTTCAGCAGATTGGTAGCCGCCAGTGGTTACAGAGACAACAGCTGAAGAAGAAGATGGAGGAGCAGTAAAGTGCAGTGGGGGAGAGAGCCAGGATACCTCTGATGGCTCCTGACAGAAAATGATAAGACGAAGACGAGCAGACAGGAGTGGATGGAGTAGGAGAGATGAGGGAGAAGCCGCCAAGGAAATAAGATGGAAAACAAACAGAGGTGGGTAAGAGGATGGAAATGAAATTCTGCAGAGGAAAGGAAAACAGACACAAGCAATGGCTGGTGATTGAGAATATGACCTTTCACAAGAAAACACAAAGAGTTCGAAGCTGCTACAAAACACAAATGCAGATGGAAAAAAAAATAATGAATGCATGAAGAAGGAAATCAAATAAACATGAATGTACCAAATACATGTACATATAAAATGTTAAAATATTTAAAAGATTAATGAATAAAAAAAAATGTGACTAACTACTACAACTAATTATCTAACTAGATAGACAGTTCTGAGACGACTTGTATTGATTCAGCGCTATATTCTTTGGTTTTAGTTTGCGACACATTTTGCTTCATAGTAAATATTACAGTAAATATTGTAAAAAATTGTATATGCCTGTTTTTTTCTTGTTATTTTGAATATGGTCATGTCAATAAAGCAAATTTGAATCTGAAAAAAAATAAAGAAAAAGTGATAGGATGGACATAGTATCAAAGAGAGGAGTCCTGTGGTCAATTATTCAACAGCCTGCACGCTGAAAAATGTCAGCTCAGAACACAGACCCTTACATTGATACACATCTTATCAACTGTAGAACTTAAAGATCCCCTCCAGGCTTGTCTTAAAACATATGCACACATGTAAATCACTTTACTTGAGTGATAATGTTTTGTACTGTCCTTTTTTAAGTTGTCTCCCGAAAAGCCCATAATATCAGGGGTGTAGCCTCCCTCTTTGCCATCTGTTCTGCAGGTTCCATTATGTCAGTAAAAAAAAAGAAAAAAAAGACATCTACATGTCTCAGTGCCCAAATGTTTCCCAGATCTAATTATCCCTTAAATTATGCCTTGTGATGAGATTATTTTGTTTTCAAGACTTTTTCACTCACAGTGAATTTGGATTTTAACCTACCAAAATAAGAACGGCTGCGACTGACCTTTTTTTTCTTTGTATCAATTATGTTCTCTATTATAAATCTTTTTTTTCTGTAAAATAATGAAATAATAGTGAATGATGTGTCTGCTAATTTCCCAAAGTCATGTTATGTCAGACTAAAAGTCCAATGATATTCAGTTTGCCATCATGGAACTCTACAGAGAAATGTACCAGTTGGCGACAGATTTACTCAGTGTTGTGTGAACTTGTTTGGCAACACGGAGTTAAAGAGATTGAATATTCATTTATATGTCAAAGTTCCCCAATGAAGATTTAACAAACCTTCTATAAGGAGAAGTTCAATCATATCATAATATGTCAACTCAACCTCTTGGATCTAAATGCAAAAGGAACAAAGAAATAGTGAATCATACTCGTCAGAGACAGTAAAAAGTTATAGTCCTGCTTCTGAGTGCTGACCTTTACCTTTACAAATGTTGGAAAAATCCAACTTGTCACGTCAGCAATCCTCAGTCCCACTGCCACCGCCTCCTGCCGTGTCCTCCGCTGCCCTTCAGGCTCCACACGTGGACCAGCATCTCCACCTGAGATTTGGCTTTAATGTGAGTAAAATATGACTCTCCATATATATATATATATATATATATATATATATATATATATATATATATATATATATATATATATATATATATATAAATATATATATATATATATATATATATATATATATATATATATATATATATGGATATACCCTCTCATGCTGTGTCCCAACCCCGTGATGCTGCAGATCACCTTCCCAACGACGGCCTGAGGAAAAACCAGGTCACTCTGACAAAAAGACAAGAGTCTTTAACCTCTGCTGCTGAAGAGAAACAGCTGTTCTGTGGAAGAAAAACATCAAAGATGTGTGGAAGCAGGTTAGAAAGCCAACATCTTGGCTATGGAAGCGCGCCAAAAGCAGCCAGATCTTTACTGTACTTGCAATAAAACCCTTTTACATAGGGACATAAATTACCTGGTATCAGCTACTGTAAACTACAGTGGCCAAAGCAGCACTTCATTAAAAAGAACTTAACTTTAAACCTCAGTAAATCACAGACGACTCATGTCAGACCATATCAGATGCCAATTAGAAAAAAAAGCCTGGTCAGGTTTACTCCCTGTAAACCATAATTTCTTCTTACTGAAAAGACTTTTTAGAAACCAGGACATGTATTACAGGAAGTGAACAACCAATCAAAAATAAAGATTTCACCTCTCACAGTTTTTCTACAGGTTCACGTCCACACACACATTGCTGTGTTGACTCTGCAAACTTCTCTTTTCTCTCACACACCAGCAGCGCCTAATTATCTACCCTCCGCCAAAACAGACCGACTCCCAAAGAAAAACACAGAAAAACAGGGGCCCTTCTGCACTGCCCATGGGCCAAGGGCGTGATGAGGTGGCACTCAGCAGTAAGCATGACGGAGAGGAGAGAGAGCCAGGTCTCAGGACCAGCCTCGGAGGGGTTAGAAGCTCCATTATAGGGAGGAGAGGGGCCAGCGAGAGGTGGCCGGGGCAGAGAGGGCAAGAGAAATGGTTCCTGGTGCAAAATAAAAGCTTGAATAAATAATGAGAGTTGGTTCATGGCAGCTAAGTGCTGTCAGCTCACTGAAGCCCTGTCATCCTGGAGGAAACCTGTAATACGGAAGTAGAACAGACAGACCCTCTCCTCCGGCCGAGGGGAAGCCGTCATTATGGCGATGGATCACAGACAGTGTGTTTCTGTGTTTCTATGCTCCTTCTAATATATGATTGGCTGACTGAAAAGAAATGATCTGTCCTCACTGTAGAAGCTGTTATTTGGTTTTAGTCTTTGCTAGAAAAAACCTCCCTCCCACACTATATATGATATATCTATCTTTATCCCTCCTTTCTTTCAAAAACATAATACCTGGCGCCGCGCGAGTGGCAGCCTGTTACAGCAGCTCTCGCTCACCTGAGTTTTTCTTTTCTTTTTCATACCTTTTAACTTAATTTTTTCTTACTTTTTTCTCGAGCCAACCACATAAGGATACTTTTTTTCACCATGGAGTTCACTTTCTCCGTGTTTGTTGTGGCCGTTCTGCTGTTTTTTACACTTTTCGTGTCCGGGGACCCCTTGAGCAGCCATGGCTCTATTGTTTACAGTAGGGATCAGCTGTTGGCGCTCCGTAGCTCCGTAGTGTTGCCCGAGGAAAGACCCGATGTCCCCCGTGAGATAAGGAGAAGGAGACGGGGACGCCGTGCGGGGATTGAGCGCCGTGCCAGGAGGAGGAGATACCGACCCGTCCTCCCGTCCATTATTATGGGGAATGTACGATCTCTCCCCAATAAGATGGATGAGCTAGCAGCGCTAACCCGGCACCAGAGGGAATACCGGGAGAGCAGCATCATGGTGTTTACGGAGACATGGCTGAACACGCTGACTCCGGACACGGCGGCTACACTGGACGGATTTAATCTGGTGCGCGCGGACAGAGGAAAGGAAAGCGGTAAGAAGAAGGGAGGAGGACTGGCTGTGTATGTTAACGACAAATGGTGTACCCCCGGGCACATCACTGTCAAGGAGCCGCTCTGTAGTAAGGACATTGAACTGTTAGCTGTTAGCATGAGGCCGTATTATCTGCCGAGGGAATTTTCGCAAGTTATAGCGATAGCTGCGTATGTTCCCCCCTCTGCTAACGCAGACGAAGCTCGTGATGTCCTACACACTGTCACCAGCAGGCTGCAAACACAGCACCCCCAGGCCCTCCTCCTCATCTCTGGAGACTTCAACCATGCTTCTCCATCCTCCGCTCTGCCCACTTTCTCCCAGTACGTCACGTGTTGCACCAGAGACAATAAAACACTGGACTTATGTTATGCCAACACCAAGGAGGCATACACCTCATCACCCCTCCCCCCCCTGGGAAGATCTGACCACAACCTGGTGCATCTCCTGCCTGTGTACAACCCACTGGTACACAGGCAACCAGCTGTCTCCCGCACAGTGAAGAGATGGTCTGAGGATACTGAAAAGGCTCTGAAGGACTGTTTCGACACGACCGTGTGGGAGGAACTGTGTGATCCCCATGGGGAGGATATTGACAGCCTCACAGACTGCATAACGGACTATATCAATTTCTGTGTGGAAAACACTGTACCCACCAAGACCGTACGGTGTTTTTCCAACAATAAACCATGGATTAATGCCGACATAAAGGCTCTCCTAAAGGAGAAGAGGAGGGCCTTTAGGTCAGGTAACAAGGAGGAGCTGAAGACTGCGCAGAGAGAGCTAAGGCGGAAGATTAGAGAGGGGAAGAACATCTACAGGAGGAAGATGGAGGATCAGCTGCAGAGGAGCAACGTCAGTGGAGTCTGGAGAGGCCTGAAAACCATCTCAGGCCACAAAGAACCAAACTCCCAGACGGCAGGGGACCAACAGTGGGCGAATGACCTAAACCTATTTTTCAATAGGTTTGACCAGTCATCTGCCCCTCCCCCGGCCCAGCCTGCCCTGCTGCAGCCCCCCCTGACTTTACCTCCTGGACAATGCCCTCCCCTCCCCCCCGCTTCCACCTCCGCCTCTCAGCCCTGGCTAAGTTCACACCTACCAAGGACACTCCACACCATCAACCCAACCCCCTCCCCAACACACTCGGGCACACAGCCCCCCCTCTCCAGCCTGTCCCTCACAGCACTACAGGTGAGGAACAAGCTCAGGAGGATGAAGACGAGGAAGGCTGCAGGTCCAGATGGCATCAGTTCCAGGCTCCTGAAATCCTGTGCAGACGAGCTGAGCAGGATTGTAGGGCATATCTACAACTTGAGCCTGAAGCTGGGGAAGGTGCCACAACTGTGGAAAACATCCTGCGTGGTACCCATCCCCAAAATGCCACACCCCAAGGACCTCAGTGACTACAGGCCGGTGGCACTAACGTCCCACCTGATGAAGACACTGGAGCGCCTGGTCCTCGACCATCTCCGCCCCCTGGTGAGCCCACTGATGGATCCCCTCCAGTTTGCTTACCAGCCTGACATCGGGGTGGACGATGCCATCATCTTTCTCCTCCACCGTGCTCTTTCCCACCTGGAGAAGCCTGGAGGCACTGTGAGAATCATGTTCCTTGATTTCTCCAGTGCCTTCAATACGATTCAACCAGCACTCCTGGGGAACAAGCTGGAGAACACTGGGGTGGACCGTCACCTCACATCCTGGATTCTGGACTACCTCACCAACCGTCCACAGTATGTGAGGACACGGGACTGTGTATCCAACACAGTCGTCTGCAGTACGGGGGCCCCACAGGGAACGGTCCTGGCTCCGTTCCTCTTCACCCTCTACACTGCAGACTTCACCTACAAGTCACCAACCTGCCACCTGCAGAAGTTCTCCGATGACTCTGCCATCGTTGGCCTCATTGAGGATGATGACGACAGGGAATACAGAGAACTTACGCAGGATTTTGTCAACTGGTGCCAGCGGAACCATCTCCAGATCAACACGGGGAAAACCAAGGAACTGGTGGTGGACTTCCGTAGGCGGGTATGCAATCCCCCGGCACCAGTGAACATCCAGGGAATGGACATCGAGATGGTGACATCTTACAAGTACCTGGGTGTTCATCTGAACAAAAAATTGGACTGGACTGATAATACAACTGAGCTATACAAGAGGGGCCAGAGCAGGCTCTACCTGCTCAGGCGGTTGAGGTCTTTTGGAGTGCAGGGGACACTCCTTAAGACATTCTATGACTCAGTTGTGGCATCAGTCTTACATTATGGGGTGGTCTGCTGGGGAGGCAGCATAACAGCTGCAGACAGGAAGAGACTGAACAAGATCATCAGGAAGGCCAGCTCTGTCCTGGGGTGCTCCCTTGACCCAGTGGAGGTGGTGGGAGAGAAAAGGATGATAAGGAAGATATCATCAATGATGGAAAACCACCTCCACCCCATGCAGGACACACTGTCTGGACTGACGAGCTCCCTCAGCAACAGACTAATCCATCCCAAGTGTCTGAGGGAGCGATATAGGAAGTCCTTCCTTCCTACAGCTGTCAGACTGTACAACAAGTACAGCTCGCAGTAACCCCCCCCCCCAACAACAACAGAAAAAATGGACAGTGCAATACATTCTTAATTCATATTTATATATACCTGTATATACCAGTGCAATATTTTTTATTCATATTTATATATACCTGTATATATCTGTATATATTGTTTTTTAATTTAATTTTTTAATTTTTCTTTCCTTTTTAAATTTTTAAAAAACATTTTTGTAACTTTTTCTAACTGCTGCTGTAGCACCGTAAATTTCCCCACTGTGGGACAATAAAGGAGCTATCTTATCTTATCTTATCTTATCTTATCTTATCTTTCCTTCCATCCTTCCTCCCTCCCTCAATATATATTCGGGAGGGGCATTGGACACAAAAGTGTTATCATTGATATCGTTGATAATCGCTGCAGCAGGATTGTACTAAAAATGCAAATCTCTTATTAAAATACAAAGTGTTAAACTTGTGAAACAAGAAGTTACCCTGTGTAGTTTAGCTAGATGAAGGTCTCAGTCACAATTTATTAAATAGGGGCATTTCTATAAATGTCATTGGATCTTTTTTTAAGATATTTTATTTTCATGGACCCCATGCACAGCTCACACAGCTCATGTTTTGCACATGTATTTGCAAATATATTTTTTGTGCAGTCAGTGGTTTGATGCTCTTTTTTTGTTTTTTACTTTTTTGACCCAAATTTGTGCAAATATGGAGAATCTGCAGCTGTTATTTAATTCTCTGCTTCTCTGTACAGTCGCTATGATTCAGACTGAGGTGGCAGGTGAGTTTTTACATAAAAAAAAGTCTTAATGCTGTAGAAAAGCAAAAACAAAATGCCCACACACACACAGGAAGACAAAGTGATAAGTAGAGGAAGCTTTTAAAGTGAGTCTGGGAGCCACAGCCTGGTTAAATACCATCTGCTTCAAACCGCAGGCTGTCACTCTCCAAAATGGATCCCAGGGAGGAGAAGCTTAGAGTAAACAGTGTGTGTGTGTGTGTGTGTGTGTGTGTGTGTGTGTGTGTGTGTGTGTGTGTGTGTGTGTGTGTGTGTGTGTGTGTGTGTGTGTGTTTGTAACCCTAACCCTATGAAACAGAAACGAGGTGTATATATGTATCACTGTTTTCTGATTGGTTGTTTCATCTTTGCTCAAAGTGAACAATCTTGTTTTATTCCGACCAACAGTCCACAACCTAAAGACAGTTAATTTATATCAGGACAAAAGAAGACCAAAAACATTCACATTTAAAAACCTTAAATGGCATATTTATTCTTTTTTATTATTTTAATTTTTGTTTTTTGTGTTGATATGCAGGAAAAGTCTGGTGCAATAATGTTAAATAATAAACAATAACAATAAAATAAATCCTTGTACAATTGAATCTAAAAAAAAGGAAAGAAAAAAATAAAGTTTTAAACAAATAATATAGACAATATTCTTCCTAAATGATTTAAATTCTTAATTGATTATCAAAATAGTTGGCAACTACTTGAACAATCAGCTCTAACAGATACTCTGCCTTCATAATGCTTCATAGACTTCATAATGCAGATGTGTTTTAGTGTTTTAAATGTGATGATGAGGACTTTGTATGACTCAAGTCATAGAATTCTAAAGCCAGACAATTAATCATGTGACAGCACTAAGGGTTACATCTGAGTAGATGCTGGTTTGGGTTAACATAATCAGTGTTACGCTTACACAAACAGAAAACGCACTGCTTTGTCTCGCCTAACAATTTGCTAACTATTTTTTGTTTAAAAAAATACTTATCTATTTGTAAGTCATTTAAACAACACTTTTTACATTTGTTCCCTTTGTTAAAAGGTACATTTTCAACAAAAAAAATATTTTTTGTATACTTTTTTCTGAAGTGAAATACTAAGAACCCAAAGACCCTATAAGGGTTAAGGTGAGGCGATAATCACAGGAACAGAGCACAACACACACACACACACACACACACACACACACACACACACACACACATACACACACACACACACACACACACACACACACACACACATACACACACATGTTCTGCCATCACCAGAAATTACTCCTGTAATGTACTCACACACAAATTACTTTGTAAGAAAAACAGGTGCACAGGCTAATTAACTGCCAATTCATTGCTAACACAAACCGTGTCAAGCCACACACACACATGCAGACATGCAGTTAATCTTCTTCCTGGGCTGGTTGATCAGGCAGGAAGATGCTAATGTGGTTAGCGTGTGGAGTAGCACCGGTAAATCAGCGTCATGCTAATGTCCCGGAGCGATCCGGGTGGCGCTCCAATGGCCACGGCTCCTCTGGTTGTAGCAGCAGGTCGGACATTCTCGGCTAATGAGAGGCGAGGACTACGAGATGAGCCAGCCGTGGTTCAGAAAGCGGCCTGCTGCTCAGGGCTGATGATCTAATCCATGAAACAACGCTGTGATTTTAACTTCTATTTTTATGCCACGCAGCACAAAAGCGCCATAAAATATCCACAAGATCATTAGATTCTTCTCTCTTTGTTTGAGAGGAGATATAAAGCAACAGGAAGACCACATTTACACAGTAAAACAGAAGGTTTCAGCTTCTGTCACTATGGTTTTAAACTCATAGTTCATTTGGTTTGTTCCAGTTTGCACATGAACTCTCATGCACCATAGAGCTGGTTAGTTTAGAGTTGTTAACAGTTATTAATCAACAACTATTTTCGTAATCGATTTTAGTTATTTTTTAGGAAAAAAATCTTCAGTCTTCTACAATAGTAAAATGATAATCTTTGGGTTGTGGACTGTTGGCTCTGGATAAAAAAGACACTTTAGGTTCCCTTTTTTAGCTTTGGGAAACAGAAATCAACCTTTTACACAATTTACACTAACCAATTCATCGTTTCATTAATCAATAGATTAATAATTGACTACCAGAACAGTTGTTAACCAACATCAGTAATGCTCCTGTGCAACAAGTGCTTTAAAGGCTATAGAGGGTTGAAATGATTTTATTATCAAGGATTACATTGCAGACATTCTAAAAGAAACGTGGCAATCTTACACTACGATAATAATCGCGTCAGTTGTAGCTTTGCCACACAAGATGGTAAGTTAACTTGTTAAAAATCAAACAGTAGAGTACCTTACATGCTGAAATCAAACCTAAACTACTATTTTACGGTTTCTGACAATCTCAGGTGATGAAATGTTCCATCTGCAGTTGTGGAAAAGACCTGGCTGGGAATGGTTCTGTTCCGCACAGAACAAACATGGCCCTGACGAAACTCATGGTGAACATCCAGCAGAAAACCTGCCCCCTGACCCACTTCCTCCATACACACACCCTTAGACATGCAGTGTCTCATACACTTCAATTAAATATGGTTTGAGCGATTGATTTATTCATTTCAACTCAACAAGTTGTCTTGTTATACTGAAAGTTTTGTGATTTAGTGTTGAGAGATGTTCTCAAAATATGAATCACTTTAGTCCTCATTATACAATTAGGTAACCAACCATTATCCTCAAATTGGTTTATCAAAGTATTCTTCTAACCTGAATTCTCTGACGGCACTCTTACCCTTACTTTTATATATAGTTACAAGGGGGGAAACTAACCTCGGACCTATTATCTTTAAATCACTTTTTCCTCCCGAGACCACCTAAAATATAATACCCTTCACGTTAAATGGAAAACCTCGAAGAAGTATGAATTTACCAGAAATCAAACTCAGAAAGACGTCAATATATCAATATTATCGATGATTAGAGACTCTAATTTGCCCATAGGTATAAGTGTGTGAATGGTGTGTGTGCTCTATGATAGGCTGCTACCTGTCTGGGATGTATCCTGCCTCTCCCCTGTAATGTTCTGGGATCGGCTCCAGCAGACCCCTGTGAACCTAATGAGGAATAAGCAGATATAGAAAATGACTACCTGACTGTGTATATACAGATTTATTTAGAGTTCTTGATCTGCCAACTCAGCAACTATTACAACACTTTTCTTCTTCCCGCCCTTCCGGTTCTCAACCAATCACCATTTAGAACTTTGATTGACAGCTACAGTCACCAACAGTAAAACAGACATAAACAGGCACTGTCCTTTTTCCTCTAGCAATTTACCTTATTTTGCCTTAAGAAATGAAGGTCCTTCATTTAACCACTAAGGTTAAATGAAGGACCTTCATACATTGTCTTAATTTAGTCCATATGAATTAACTTGTTAATATCCTGTTTTCTTGTTGTAACACACAGACATTTATACTGGATTACAGTAATTACAGCTCTAACCCTCATTATAGAGATTTTATAGTGATGGACATCAGAGATAATAATATCCTCTGGAAGTATAAGCCCCACTGAATGATATCAAGCTGTGTTTACTGTCTTCACATTTCAGTTATAACTCTGTGAACAGAGATATTTCCAGACAGTAAATAATAATAATAATAATAATAATAATAATAATAATAATAATAGTGATGGATTTTCACTTCTCACTTATCCTGATGTGAACACTGCTTTCAGGTACTGTAAAAATAATTTCCGATCCAAGACGCTGCAACATTCACAAATCTGTTGAAAACACCCGTTTGGACGGTCGCAGGGCATTTCACAGTCATGTGCAGGAAGTAGAAGATGCTGGAGGACTGAGGTTCATGGTAAAAAAAAATCACTGACATGGCAGATTCATGCAAGAATGAAATTACAGACAGTAATGACTCCCTCCTTACAGGGTGTTAACACCACCCCACACAACTCCCACTGACTGAGAGCACACACAAACACACACACACACACACACACACACACACAGGTTAGATCAGACTCTGTACCGGTGGAGAAAGGGATTGTGGGGGGGGGGGTTCCCTTTACAAATGCCAGATCTGGTTACTCTAGCTCGTAAGATCATCCTCCTCAGGGTCTGACTGCTCCACCTGCCCCCATTGATTCCAGTCTGAGTGTGTGTGTGTGTGTGTGTGTGTGTGTGTGTGTGTGTGTGTGTGTGTGTGTGTGTGTGTGTGTGTGTGTGTGTGTGTGTGTGTTGTCTTCTATCCACGCTATCCATGTACTGTAGTGTGCAATTCACATATCAAATGAACCTGTTAACAGCATGATTCTCTGACCTTAAAACAAGTGGGGTTTTTTTCCTGCAGTTTCACTGTAAATTCACCTGAGCTGCAGATGACGCCCAACAGACACAAATCATGGGCCTGTCCCTGTGTTGAAGGTAACAAGTCCCTTAGAAAACTTCAGAACCGTATTGATTGTCAGAGGCTGGTTTACCCTTTGGTGAACTTAAAGTGATTTGTGAAATCACCTGCTTTAATAAAAACTTTTTATGTGTTGTGGCCATCTGCCTCATTCTCCCGTATATTCCTAAAACAACCTCTTCATTAAGGTGATTTGTTGAGGCTGCTCAGAGGGTTAGAGCCTGCATCTCACCTCATCCGTTGTGTGGTAATTACCAAACGCCATAAACTTCTCACTGAGGATCATAACTATAAAACTACAAGTAATGTTTCCCCTTTAATGAGACTGTGTGAGATCACTTATGACTTTGTTTCCCAGCATCCATCGCGTGTGTCATAAACCAGCTTCCCGAGATAAACGGCCCGAGAATTGTTGTTAACCACCTGCTAAACTGCAGCTGTTCCACCAAATCACTGTGACAGATCACAGGAAGCACATCCACCGGTCAGTTTCAGGAGCAACTAACCTGTATTTAAACTCTAGAAAAGGTTGCCAATTCTCTTTATTTGTTTTTTAATGTCTCACACCTGAACTTCACAGGATTCTGGGCCTCACACCTCAGGTGACCACCGAGGTGGGAGGAGCCTCTGGGCACCACACACAAACCACAGTTGTCTGGAGGAAGAGAGGAGATAAATAAATTATAAAGAGCTGTGGTTTCCATGAAGTGGGAAAAGATGAAGAGAGAGGAGCAGCATTGCTGATAAGGGCAGAGCGTCCCCCCGCCCCCCTGTGGGATCACCACGGATTTGTCACCGATTAAATGAGCAATAAACATGTGTGACGCAAACACAGAGCAGAAAAATCATCAAATTGGATCAGGTGATTAAATGAAGTGCTGAAGGTGAAATAAAAACGAGTGACGGAACAGAGGCAACCATAAAATACACAGTTTTTACATCTTGATAAAATCAGGTTATTTTTGGCATTTCTTTGATTTTCTGCAGTGAAGAGAAGTGAAGAGAATCCCACTGTCTTAAAAAACAAGTCTTACAATATTTGGTATGATGATGGAGGATCTGAACCACTATGAATTTGAGAATTCAATTATCAATTTATCTCAGGGGAAAAAGCTGCAATATGTAATAAGATAAAATATCTTCCTTTAATTCCTCAGACATGACTTTAAGGTCAAAATATAAAATAAATATACAATAAATATTTTGACTCATAAATTTTAATTAATTTATTAATTTATTTATTAGTGTGATAATGAAATACAAATTTTGCTCACAAAATAAATAAGTAAGTAAATTCCCCTAAAAAGTACCATTTTCATAAACTTGTTTTGTAGCACTTTGTGCAATCTACTTATTTTAGCAATCTATGTTTGTTGGGTGTGAAACAGGCTGTGCAGAATCTTTCTGCCGCAGCTCATCATCATGTCACTGACGACCATCAGGAAACCTCATTTCTGCAGAGATAAGTGCTTTTTGACAGCTGGTCATATAGTGTCCAGTCTTTACAGACGAGTCCCAGAAGAGCGGAATGGCGTTTCAACACATTTACAAAAAACACTGGATAATTACCTTCATCTATCCTGCAGCAACACATGGATTTAATGTAGAGATGCCTTTGAAAATCAACCGACATCCATCGTGTCTGAATAAATCAGCTACTTTCACAGACATAAAACACTTTTTTCACAGAAATTATTGATGTTTGGTCCATTAGTGTCTTTTTGTTTTACTTCAGCGATCATGTCATGAAATATATTAAGAGCATCAGACACAGATTTTTAATCTGTGTGACTTCCGTGTCCATCTTTTTAAACTCTGCCCCAGTCGATTCCTCCACGATCTAATGTTTCATCCGTTCATGAAGATGCCGCTAAACGACTCCTCCACCGGCACAACGGCCACACAAGATAAATGTCATTATGCTAAATGGCCACAACCACAGAGTCCATTAGGAAGCCTGAAGTTGGTCCACGGCTGGTAACAGAAACAGATGCTTTCACTCACTGGATGACAAATATAAAAGAAACCCTGCTTGGAAAAGCATTAATTCACATGAATTTATCCAATAAGCCACAACAAAAACAACCTTCAGCTTGTTAAACACATGGATGAAGACTAAATATCTACTAGTAGACACTCATTTATTATAATATTGTTTGTTTTCTTATGTTTCCTGTCACATCTGCATCATTTTTATTGTTGTTTTTTTGCTGTTGTAAATGTGTGGAATAAGTATTTAAACATATCTACAGTACACGCCTGCTTGAAGCTAAGATAGTCAACAAGGCATCTTAATCAATATGAGAATATGAGGTTCTCTATTGTCATATAGGTTTTCCATTTCCACGAGTTGAGCAAACAGGAGGAATGAAAGCAGGAAACATTACATCACATGTTATTCACTGAGACTGGTCAGCTGAGCAGGAGAGAAAGAGAACTCTGCTGCTGCTAAATCAGCTGCTACTAACACTGCTGCTGCAGAGTTACCTAACAATAGATAACTCTGCTGTATTAACACCGCTGCTGCTGCTAACAATGCTGCTGCTGCTGTTATTAACACTGCTGCTGCTAACAATGCTGCTGCTGCTAACAATGCTGTTGCTGCTGTTATTAATACTGCTGCTGCTGCTAACTCTGCTGCTGCTGCTAACCCTGCTGGTGCTGCTGCTAACAATGCTGTTGCTGCTATTATTAGCACTGCTGCTGCTAACACTGCTGCTGCTCACAGGACAACAGTGATGGTTAATGTAACAGATACATTTTTCATTTTACTTATTTTCAGACGTTTTAGTTTTTTCAACATCTTCTGTTCCAACTCTGGAGTGAAACCGCTGCTGTTTCCTGTTTTTAAAGTCAAAGTCAAAGTCAATTTTATTGTCAATTTCTTCACATGTACTTGACATACAAAGGAATCGAAATTTTGTTTCTCACTATCCTATGCGTTTACATGTACAACAACAGCTGGTCAGAGAAGATGTAACTTCAAAGCTGCCGTCTGACAGTCATCTGATGGTCAACTCAATTAAGTCTGTTTTCCTCACTGTTGACAACCACGCAACTCTTACGCTGCTAAACACACTTCTCCAGAATCAGTAATGAGAGCAGCTTCAGTTTCCAGCTGTTGGGTTTCATCAGGTCAATAACGACTCAACAACTCAACTCTCTATCTTATGTTACGGATCCTCAGCTACAGGTATTCCCACTGCATGCTCCAGGCCTGTTTGTTGTTTAATGAACTTCATTTGCACTGATTTACTCGTGTCATGGCAAAAAGCAGAAAGAGGAGGAGGAGAAGAGAGAAAAGATGATGTGAAGGAGTAAAGAAGCGGTGAGAGGCAGATGTGACATTAATCTTGTTGAGCCTGGATTGGGATAATTTGCTGAGGTTTGGATTACACACACAGTGCAGAAATAGATTCTTCCAGCTCAGCAACAATTACAGAACACTCAACGTGAATTTGTTTGTGTCTTTTGTTTGTGTGACAGCAGACAGATATTTCAGGAAATGACAGTGAAGAATATAAATGTTTAATGTAAAATACCTGTAACAGTGCAGAAACACTGTGTAATGTTTACTTTTATCCACAACTCTACAGTTTCAACAGGAAGTGTTGACCATATTTGGCGTTTTGGCGATATTTTCGTCTTTTTTATGCAAGTATTTTTTTTTTTTGCAAGTCAGAGGACTTTAATTAGATTCAGAGCATCTTCATTATATATAATTGTATTTGTGTATCGATAAATTGTAACATCGCTCTGTATTTTGTCCTGTCTTAATAGATCCTGTGTGTAATCAATGTTTGTGGTTGTTGACATGAGTCCTGCAGGTTTGGAGAAGATTTCATGAATCAGAAGCAGCAGTATCCACCTGCATTACATAACTTCACCCCATGGTTTTCTTTAAAAAACAACTCTGGAGAAGAAGTGAGCAGAGGGAGGCTGAGATGAAGGAGGCTACCCAAATATCAGACAGACAGAGAAGAGCGAGAGAGAGGAGTGGTGCATTGTGGGAAGCAGCGGTGCTGTCAGACCAGTCTGGATGCCAGGAGGAGGCCAGAGGTCGCCGCTGCCCTGCCACCAAAACTGCTGATGCCGAACGTCTCCTGTTTCCTCTCTCTCCCCGCACGCCTCTATCTATCCTTCTCTCGAGCTCTTCGTTTTCACACACGCTGCCTCAGCCTCCTGCCACAGATCTGGTTTCATACGTGCAGTCTCTCCACCACTGTTGTTATGGTTACTAACATTTTGGTATGAATGCTTTCAGTCCTCTGGATAGAACCTGACACTACTGCAAACTGAAATACCTTCACTCTCTGGTCAACTTGTTTCAGGGCAGAGTTCAACTTTAAGCAGCAGCTCTGAATGAGACTGAACCGATCCACAGTCACAAGTCACTGCTCCAACCAGCAGCAGCACATCGTCTGCCTGATTGATAGATATCGATTAGTCCCTGGCACAGAGTCCCCACTTTAACAGACACACACACGTGTTCGAGAAGGAAAGGCTCCGAACTCCCTGGAAATGTCTCATGTTTCTTTATAGTGCTGAAGTCTATATGAGAGTTTTATATTATAATTTGTGGCGAGAGAACCACTTACACACAATTATTTGCGTATTCTGTCCGTCACTGTCACACATACAAGAATCTGACCATAAAACCATTTATTTTTTACTGTACACGCTTTTACTTGAAGTCGATTTTAATTTGCATGTGTCTTAAATGTCCACAGCGGAGTGTGATGAAAACACTTGTTGTTATGTGGTGTGCTTTTTTTGTGCAGCGTGACAACATGACGTGTCTCTGGGTTTCTCTCTAGTTTCTTTATCTCAGCAGATCCAGATGTCCCAGCTCTGTAATCCTCTGCCCACTCTTCCTATACATGTGTCATGTTGTCGAGATGGCACCTATGCATCATAATCTGTGGGTGAAGAGTGAGCAGCACAAGCCTCCAAAAAACAGAACAACACACTCAACAAACTCAGCCACAGTTACAGTTAGTATAACATATAGTATATATATATATATATATATATATATATATATATATATATATATATATATATATATATATATATATATATTAAATTACCAGTATTACCGTTGTTTGTTTTAATATCATGTTACATGTGTTTTTTCTTATCTGTTTACATAAAAAGTATTACAATTATTTTTATAATTACAATGTATTTATTATATATTTATTATTTATCTCTATATACAGTATGTGTGTATTTGTATATATATATATATATATATATATATATATATATATATATATGCATATAATATTATTCAAATAATAAATAAAAGGTCACAGGTATCCTGCCTCTCACCTGTAATGTGCTAGGATTGGCTCTAGCAGACCCCTGGGACCCTAATGAGGTTAAAGGTTAAATGTAGACTATAACCAGCATTATTGGGATTATTCTGTGTGTTACATTTCGGTGACCGCTGATCTTTTAATTAATGTTTTGCAATTAAATTGGAACTCTGCAGCAGTTCACTAAATAATTCTGTTACCATGACATCACATATTAGAAACAGAATCTCTGGATCACATTGAGTTTTTTTCTTTTTTTTCATTTTCACTTCATGTGAGAGGATTTTCACACCAAAACCTGAGAGATTCATTCGACTGACAAAAAGGCCCGAGTTATCGCAACAAAGGAGTTCTCAGCGTCGCTCTAATACCAGCACATATGAAGCAGCCATATTGTAATTTACATGTCGAGTGTGTGTGTGTGTATGCAAAGACACACGCATGTTGACAGTTGAAGACACGAGACATGCAACAAGCTGCAGGATGAGTCAGTTTGGTTTCAGGCTCTTGTGACCAGGACGTGTTACCTCACTTGTCTCTGATCCCAGTTAAAAATCCCAGAGGAAAACACACTTTCTACAAACATGTAAATGTGATAACAGGTAAAATTAATGTCTGGTGTTTGTCATCTCAACTTTTACACATCAGATGACCATCTGGCAAAGGGACGACTTCAACTCAGTGTGTACCTTTATTACCGAACAGCAAGGTGGATTAACACGTGAATATGCTGCTGTGTCACACTAGTCTACAAAGGGTTTCAGACCCTGAGCTAAAACTTGCAGAATGCAACCACCAGGACCAATAAAAAAAATAAATGTCTTATGAGATCACTGCAGCTAAATGCTTCAACATCCCCAGCAGCAAGTCTGCAGCCAACTGAACCACACACACACACACACAACTTAATATTTAAAACACCTGCATATTAAGTATAGACATATAGATTACAGCCAGTAAAGAAGTTGAAAATAATTCTAATATCATTTCCAGGGAAAGTAGAGAAGAGAAATATTTTAAGATCTTAGGCTAAAATCAGTTTTCAAATGTAAACTCAATATTCCAGAAAATACAAAACCCACAATTACCCTTAGCCAATCTTCTTAAAAAAAGAAAATCCCAACATTCTTGAGTGCAAAATGTAATTGATGAATGATTGATAGATTGTTGATTGACTTGACCAATACTGGATTCCTGAGGCAAGAACTATAATCAGTTATATATTAGTATAATATTTTACAGAAATACATGAAAAACCATGCTCTGTTTAAAAAGTATCCAATAAAATGCACAATTATTAGAGGGTGAGCGAGAAGGTGCGTTAAGAGCCACTAGCAGCTGCTGAAACACTACACCATCCTGCTTTAACCAATTCATGTTTAAGCAGTTCTACAGCTGACAACCAAGGTTCATGAGAATCACCCCAGCATGTTTGGTGATCCTGTTCACAAACAAACAAACAAACTGGAAACAAAACACCTCCTTCTGTTTATGAATAAAAACTGCTGTCTGGTAATCTCATATCTTCCCTCTGTGATTATAGCAGAGGAACTGCTGAGCAGCTAAAATGTTTCACTGTTTGTAAAAACAGGGACAGTGCGGGTGAATTTAGAGATGTGAGGTTGTCACAACAAACAGATTTTCTTCCTGTTCATATCAACAGACTCTAAAATCTAAATTTATCAGACAGGAGATAAAATATTTGGAAGCAAAAGCAATGACATGACACTATTAATTTCTGCTATCATCACACAGACAGACACACACACACACACACACACACAGACACACACACACATACACAGACACACACACACAAAGCAGTTAATCAGATAAAGAGTGAGACCATTAACTACCTAAAGTTCCATTAAATTTCACCTTGATTCATTACTGAAAAACAGTATATTAAATTTTTACAGTTGTCAAAAAATAAAACTGCAATTCTAATGTTACAAAAATAATGTAATGTTGCTTCATGACTTGAGATGACAACGTGAAGTTTCAGATTTAATGATTTGCAGGTAGAAAAAAAAACATCAAAGCTACACTGACACACACATGCACACACACATTCTATTACTATATATATATATATATATATATATATATATATATATATATATATATATATATATATATATATATATATATATATATATATATATATATATATATATATATAGTTGTTTTGACCTCAGTGCTTTATCTGGAGAATATGTTAATTAATGTTATAGTTCATGTTATAGTTGTAGTTAAATTGGATTCTTTTACCTATTTAAAACCTTAAGAACAAGCAAAAACATCTTCAAGTCTTTAGACATGAAGCAGCTTGACGGAGGCTACATCTACAATAAAGATACAATGAAAGCATGAATGATAGCTGAATGATGTTTGGAAAAAAGAGAGAGAGCAAGACTTAAGCAGAGAAAGTGAGACAGAGACAGACTGAGGCAGTGAGGCAGTTTCTTCACTTTGATAAAATTCTCAATAGGTAAAACCTGCTTTTAATGACAGAACTAATGTTTGTAAAATATAAAGGAGCAAAAACCATGGAATAAACCAGAGAAGAACAATTATAAGAAACTCACAAGGTGATTATGGTTGAGTTCATTTAAATCCATGTGTTAACGTTCTTTATACAGATTTAAAAAGGCTGCATGGAAGCTATACTACACACACACACACACACACACACATTGCACAGCTGCACTTAGACGTTTTCTGAGGCGTTTGAGGCATTTGTAGAACCCAAAAAAAACATAAAACTACAACATCCTCCACTGTAAAATCTTATTGCGTGCGTAGATTGAAAAAGCCAATTTATCGATGTAGAGAAAACGTTTCACACTATAATTTGTTGACTAGACGTAATAATGTAATTACACTGCGTATTATTTAAACATCCCTGCGCTGCTGATTTAAAGCGGTTTAAACAGCTGTGATTGACTTTTTTTTGGACATAATCTCATCAGAACTTGTCAAAACCTGATGGATTCAGTTGCTTGTGTCTGAAGGAGCCAAGAAGCAGCAGGACGCAGCGGGTCCGAGGTTAAACCGCTTGAATCAAACGAGCTCCTCAGCTCCTTTAACGAACCTACTAATCTGGATCTGTGTGTTTTTCCCTACTCACACGAACGCGTGGTACAGCAGCGCCCAGCCCCGCGGTCTCTCCAGCGCGTCGTACAGCAGGTTCTGGATCTTCCTCCTGCGGGCGTTATTCCTCTTGGCGGGCCGGGTGTAGTTCAGGGGGGTCTTGGCCAGGAGCCCGATGCCGATGCGCTGAGAAGCCCGTTTACAGTCTTCCCGGCCCGAAGCCACCAGCAGCAGGGCTCCATCCTTATCCTGGTCCGGCAGCTCCGCGCCGCCGGGCGGCTTCTTCTGCTCCTCAGAGCCGCTAGCGACGGTCCTGGAGCGGAGCCCCATGGTCAGTGGTGGATGCCCGGGGTGGGCAGCATGCCATGATCCGCCTCCTGTGCTTCAACCGCGGGTCATTTAAGGATGTGGAGGCCGGCGTGAAGCGAGGTGCTCGGCGGCGTGAGTCTGGACCGGAGGAAAAGGAAGAGAGATGGAAAGAGGTAGAGGTTTTTTTTTGTTAAAAATTCTGCATCTGGTGCGTTTCTTAAAGCAGAAACGCGACATGAGATGAAGATTTGTGCGTGGAAAGAACGCAGGAACCACCCAACCGACCATTAAACACACAGCTGCTGAATATCAGACACGGATAAGCTCCAAGTCACTGGAACTCAGAGATAGAGCGATACCCCTTTTTTTTCCTTCTCTTTATCAATATTTGGCGTGAAACGCGGCGATAGACGAGAGCTGAGCATCATATAAGCAATTAATCAATTAAAATCGCGCAACAATTGCCACTTACCAAACACGTACACTCCTTAAAATAGACGCACACCAGACAAAGACCTGGCATTACGCTGCATCCACACACACAAACACACGCACACACACCCATGCGGAGGGAACCTGCCGTCCATCCAGCCGCACCAAGCCTACCAGCAGCAGCGGGACATGGCTCCGGTGTCCGCGGCTTCCAGCCTCCATCCACCTGCACGAGAAGCGGCTAAGGCGGCGGCGGGAGGCACGGGAGGAGGGGGAGGAAGAAGAGGAGGAGGAGGACGAAGAGGAGGGTGGAGACGAAGGATGGAGCAGAGATGCTGCGTGAAGGAGGTCGATACTAAACTGAAGCGAAACATAGAAGAGAAACAGAGAGAGGGAGAGAGAGAGCAGGGGCGTAAACAGGTAAACAGGAAAGAAGGGCTTGATATATTTACTGCCTCCCCAGTCACTAATATGCCTCTATTAGGGACTAATTACTAGTAATTGTGTGTGCTTTTTTTCTATAACCTGGCTTATGTCAGGTTTCATTTCCCTTTAGGACCCTTTTATTTATTTATTTATTTATTTATTTATTTATTTATTTATTTATTTGTTTATTTGTTTGTTTGTTTGTTTATTTGTTTATTTATTTGTTTGTTTGTTTGTTTGTTTTAGCTATATTCTTGTGTTCTGCAGATTAATCTTTACCTGTCCAGGCAGAGAACAGAGGTGATGATGGCGAAGTCCTAGTTTGAGGTGTCTATGGTTGTAGTTCCATAATGGTGGCAGAGAGAGATGCAGCAAAGCCATTCTGTTTGTTTTGGAATATTAGGAAGATGCTTAATATTCAGAAGTTAAAGCTGCAGCCATATTCTTCAGATGATAAAAACATATATCTTTGCTACATTCTTGATATATGGAGAAAAATTTAGCTCAAATTTCAAAATAACACCTAGATTATGGACACATAGGAAAGTTTAAGACCTCTTAATTTTGGTGAAAGTTTCTATCTCTATATCTCTATCTTCAGAACCTCTGTTTTGTCCTGGGTGAGCTGTAGGAAATTCACTGCCATCCATGACCTAATGTCTAAAATGCGATTTAGAAGGGAATCAATCGGCCCTGTGTTACATGCGACATGACATGACAATGTACAGCTGTGTGTCATCAGCATCAGCACCGTGCCTCCTGATGACGGAGTTGCTTGCAGGTCTTTACGGGCCTCTCCACTGCAGTCTGTATCTTGGCAGAATCAGAGTGAACCTGCCCCCTCTCGATGATGACTCCCAGAAATGAAACTGACTGCATGTGGAACTCACAGGGAAACTCAAGAAGTCACAGCTAAGGCTGTGGCAAAAACAACTTTGAAAGTGCTGTGTAAATTGGAAAGACAGACTCAACCGAGTGTACTTGCATCAACTAGGGCAAAACTCTCCATTGTTTCCTTAGGTAAAATAGTGGCTTTGATGTGTAAAAAGTTATGTTCTGTGGTAATAAACTGGATCTGATGCCCTCAATCTTACTTCTGAAGTGGTTGGCAATGTCCTTGCAGGGGACCCCTGATGTAGTCATAAAAGCTTTAATAAAACTGGTGTTAGTTAAAAGCTTGGAAGTTAGGAAGATGAGTTTTTGATTATTTTTATTTCTGTGATGACTTCTGAAAAGTATGAAGTTCTTGTCTGTTCAACTCCAATATTGTAGATCTTGAGTGGAGAAGAAGATGCTTGTGAATAGACAGATGGAGGCTGACGTTCAAACAATCTGTTAATATGCAAGAGTCATGTGTACAAGTAGGGACAATACATACAGACACGCACACACACACACATGCACAGAGACAGATCACAGTATGTATACGCCTCCATGCACTGGCTTCCTGCGAAATAAAGACTATAATTCAAAATCCTCCCCCTTGCCTACAAAGCTTAATGGTCAGGCTCCATCCTATCCTTAAGGATCTTCTAGTTCCATATTACCCATCAAGAACATTACACTCCCAAAATGCAGCTTATTGGAGGTTCCCAGAATTCCTAAAATTAAAATGGGAGGCAGAGCCTTCAACTACTAGGCTCCTCTCCTGTGGAATCATCTTCCTGTTTATTACAGGGGGCAGACAGCCTTCCTATATTTATTTAATTGGTTAAACATTTTCCTTTAGGGAGAAGCTTATAGTTAGGAATGGCCCTGGCTGGCCTAGAACATTGCTATGCTGCTTTAGGTCTAGACTGTCTCATTAGGTACTTTGAACCTCTTTCTTTCTTTCTTTCTTTCTTTCTTTCTTTCTTTCTTTCTTTCTTTCTTTCTTTCTTTCTTTCTTTCTTTCTTTCTTTCTTTCTTTCTTTCTTCTGCAATACTCATGACCCATGGATGTACTTCTAAATCTTTGTGTTCCTGAAGTCCTGCCCTGTGTTTTTTTTATATTTTCTCATTATCAGAACATGCTGCAGTGCAGCCAAACCTTTGGTTGTTGGAGGCTCTGTTGCTGTCTCCTGGTCCACCTGAAAGCTGCAAAAGATCCTGTCACATAATATATACACCACAATTTAATATATTGTTGTTGTTTTATTTAATATTATATATGATATAATATTTAATATTATATATGATATAATATTTCCATCCATCCATCCATTGTCTATCCCGCTTATTCCCTTTCGGGGTCGCAGGGGTCTGCTGGAGCCTATCCCAGCGCGTTAAGGCGAGAGGCAGGGATACACCCCAGATGGTCGCCAGCCAATCGTGGGGCACACACACCATTCACACACCATTCACTCTCACACTCACACCTATGGGCAATTTAGAGTTTACCAATTAACCTGAGCATGTTTTTTGTATTGTGGGAGGAAACCGGAGTACCCGGTGAAAACCCACGCAGACACGGGGAGAACATGCAAACTCCACACAGAAAGGCCCCAGACCCAGGCCCAAGGAGGTCTTGAACCTGCGACCTTCTTGCTGTGAGGCAACAGTGCTACCCACCGCACCACCGTGTCGCCCCATATGATATAATATTTAATATATATATATATATATATATATATATATATATATATATATATATATATATATATATATATATATATATATATATATATATATATATATATATATATATATATATATATATATATATATATATATATATATATATATATATAATATAATCCAACTTTTCCTTTTCAAATATATTGTTTCCATCCTGTTCACATTGTCTACTGAAGCCTGTCCTGATCCTCCTCTGTTTCTCTTCATGAGGGTTCTTCCTCTTTTTTCAGTTTAAAGTGTTTTAGAGACTTCAACACTTCAGGTTGAAGTCTGAATTCAAATAAAGCCCCTCCTGTATTTTGAAGACAGAACATGATGGAGTGATGGGAGAGTAACAAGTAAAACTGTAAAAAGTAAGATTTTTTTTCCTTTATCTGCAATAAAAGTGATACCGGAACTCTATGAACCAGCTGCTGCAGCTCAAATAAATATTTACATCACAGGATATTAAATAGATTGACGCAGTGGAAACACCCTGTTCTGTAACTGAGGAACAGAACTAACAGTAAAAGTCTGAAACATATGAGTCTTTAAAGGGCTGCAGGGATCATTACCCTCAAACATCTGCACTAAAATCTAAAAGGTTCCTTCTCTGAGGAGCAGGACTGAGGTCAATACAGATTACAGTAATCTGCATAGAAACTAAGAATATTTATTGCACACACATTTTCTACAAGCTTGTGGCAATACTTAACTAAATCCTGACTTAGTTGTTTATTTGGAAAATGTAGTTCTTACATACAAATATAATTTACATTTTAAAACATCTGCAGCTAGGGTAAGTCAATCTTTTAAGTCACAAGCTTAAAACATTCAAGGACAAGTTTACAATATATATGCACATACAGTGGTGTGAAAATTTCTTGCTGGTGTGATTTCTTACTTTTACTCTTACTTAAATGTTTCAGAGCATCAAACAAAAACAAATATTATTCAAAGATTATTCTGCCAGGTCCTCATGAGATGCTCTGAGCTTCTTTTTCCTCTTCTATCTGTAATACTAATGACCCACTATTCTACTTCTAAATCTGCTGTGTTCCCGGAATCCTCCCCTTTGTTTTCACATTCACAGAGCATGCTGCAGTGCAGCCACTGAGGGATCTACGGATGTTTGAGGGTCTGATGCTGTCCTGGTTCACCTGGAAGCTGTGATATATCCTGTGGCCTCATCCTCCACTTACACCAAAATTCATAAAATTTCTGTTATTCTGTTTGATGTAATATCCAATTTTCCCTGTATTGTTTCCACCTGCACACATCATCGATTGCACGCCTGTCCATCCTGGAAGAGGGACTAATATTAATACATATATATTTATTTTGTATGTATATTTAGTATAAGTACATAAAGCAAACTCACTCACTCTCTCTCTCTTACAGACACAGACCCTGAGCCTAACAGGATTTACCCAGGAGACCACAGAGCAATCTTAAAATAGATTGATTGCACGTCTGGGTCACCTTTAGTATTCCTTCTTAACCGTTGGCGGCCGTTGGATTTGACTAATTATCTGGATGAAAAACGGCAAGTCTTTAATTGAAAAAGCAATAATGTGACTGTCGGCTGCAGCAGTTCTAGGACATTGATGGGAATCAGGGACTTCCTAAGTTTAAAATCCAGTTTTATCTCTGTTATGGATGACACAGTAAATCCATAAAAAAGATCCATGTCGCACACACAATTATCATGAAAAGATACTACCACAGGACACTAAATCAAACATTGTTTAAAGACAGTTTTTTTGATCCAGATGCATAAAAAATAAGACAAAAAAAGACAAAATTGTCACAAAAAATATATATTAAGATATAAAAAGATCAACTTATGACATAAAAAGACTAGACTGATTTATGAGCTAAAAGGAGTGTGAAATGAAAAGACAAAATTATGACACAAAATATTAATCTTAGTTTTTCTGCAGAGCAGCAGGATCTTTGTCAGAGTTCCATCTGGTGAATAATTGAAGTTGTTACAGGCATCTTGTGTTATCCGTATGATGTGATTCTCCAGCACACATGATTTATTCATCCACGTCATCCAACTTTCATTAAAATACAAGGTTAAAAGACACAAAGACATCTGGAAATGGCACCTGGATGGCAGAAGAAGGTCAACAGGGAGAAATGAAGAAAAGGACATTTTGAAAAAAGCCACACTTAAAAACAATTCTTTACAGAATAGATAAACGATTTGTTTTTTATTGGATTTCAAATATTATTCAGGAGATTCATTAGTTAGAGTTAAAGGGATATTGCATTATATAGGAAAAGATGCTGATTTTAGTAATTCGAAGTAGGACAGCAGAACTGTAGTAAGAAACTGGTTCATCTTTCTATGCAGGTTCTTCGATTTCTGACAAACTCCAGCTGCTCCGAAGCTCGAGTAAAAGAGACAAGCAGAAAACAGCAAGCGCAGATGTCAGCACGTTATTTCAGTGAAGCTTCAGACCAGTGGCGTCCTGATCTGTGAAGACTGAATGGACTGTAAATCAGGTTCTTTATATATATTTCAATATATGAATCAAATCAAATCACGTCTTTTTAAAACTGCTCATTTAATAAAAAAAAATACCTTATTGTTCTTTTACATATAGTAGATGTAACATGTCATTTTACACACACACACACACACACACACACACACACACACACACACACACACACACACACATATATATATATATATATATATATATATATATATATATATATATATATATATATATATATATATATACAGTGGGGAAAATAAGTATTTGAACACCCTGCTATTTTGCTATTTCTCCCACTTAGAAATCATGGAGGGGTCTGAAATTTTCATCGTAGGTGCATGTCCACTGTGAGAGAGATAAACTAAAAAGGAAAATCCAGAAATCACAATGCATGATTTTTTAACAATTTATTTGTGTGATATAGCGGCAAATAAGTATTTGAACACCTGTGTGTCATCTAGAATTCTGACCCTGAAGGACCTGTTAGTCCGCCCATTAGAAGTCCACCTGCACTCCATGTATCATCCTTAATCAGATGCACCTGTTTGAAGTCGTTAGCTGCATAAAGACACCTGTCCTCCCCATACAATCAGCAAGACTTTAACTTGTAACATGGCGAAGACCAAAGAGCTGTCCAACGACACAAGAGAGAAAATTGTACACCTCCACAAGGCTGGAAAGGGCTACGGAGCAATTGCCAAGCAGCTTGGTGAAAAAAGGTCCACTGTTGGAGCAATCATTAGAAAATGGAAGAAGCTAAACGTGACGGTCCATCTCAATCGGAGTGGAGCTCCATGCAAGATATCACCTCGTGGGGTCTCAATGATTCTAAGAAAGGTGAGGAATCAGCCCGGAACTACACGACAGGAGTTGGTCAATGACCTGAAAAGAAGTGGGACCAACGTTTCCAAGGTTACTGTAGGTAATACACTAAGACGTCATGATTTGAAATCATGCATGGCACGAAAGGTTCCCCTGCTTAAATCAGCACATGTCAAGGCCCGTCTTAAGTTTACATATGACCATTTGGATGATACAGAGGAGTCATGGGAGAAAGTTTTGTGGTCAGATGAGACCAAAATAGAACTTTTTGGTCATAATTCCACTAAGCGTGTTTGGAGGAAGAAGAATGAAGAGTACAATCCGAAGAACACCATCCCTACTGTGAAGCATGGGGGTGGTAGCATCATGCTTTGGGGGTGTTTTTCTGCACATGGGACAGGACGAGTGCACTGCATTAAAGAGAGGATGACTGGGGCCGTGTATTGTGAGATTTTGGGGAACAACCTCCTTCCCTCAGTCAGAGCATTGAAGATGGGTCGTGGCTAGGTCTTCCAACACGACAAGACCCAAAGCACACAGCCAGGAAAACCAAGGACTGGCTCCGTAAGAAGCATATCAAGGTTCTAGCATGGCCCAGCCAGTCTCCAGACCTGAACAAAATCGAAAATCTTTGGAGGGAGCTCAAACTCAGTGTTTCTCAGTGACAGCCCAGAAACCTGACTGATCTAGAGAAGATCTTTGTGGAGGAGTGGGCCAGGATCCCTCCTGCAGTATGTGCAAACCTGGTGAAAAACTACAGGAAACATTTGACCTCTGTAATAGCAAACAAAGGCTACTGTACCGGGCGACACGGTGGTGCGGTGGGTAGCACTGTTGCCTCACAGCAAGAAGGTCGCAGGTTCAAGACCGCCTTGGGCCTGGGTCTGGGGCCTTTCTGTGTGGAGTTTGCATGTTCTCCCCGTGTCTGCGTGGGTTTTCACCGGGTACTCCGGTTTCCTCCCACAATACAAAAAACATGCTCAGGTTAATTGGTAAACTCTAAATTGCCCATAGGTGTGAGTGTGAGAGTGAATGGTGTGTGAATGGTGTGTGTGCCCCACGATTGGCTGGCGACCATCTGGGGTGTATCCCTGCCTCTCGCCTTAACGCGCTGGGATAGGCTCCAGCAGACCCCTGCGACCCCGAAAGGGAATAAGCGGGATAGACAATGGATGGATGGATGGGCTACTGTACCAAATATTAACATTCATTTTCTCAGGTGTTCAAATACTTATTTGCCGCTATATCACTCACACCTCTGTTTTTAAGTCTCCACCTTCACATCAAATGTCCGAGTTAATGTTTGATAAAAGAAAATCAGCTCTTAGCTGTGTTTTTCTAGCACCAAAATACATCTATGACATGTTAGAGCCATACGAGCCTTCTAGGACCCTGAGAACCTCAGGGACTGGTCTCCTGCAGGTGCCCAGAGTCAGGACTAAACATGGTGAAGCTACATTCCAGTTTTCTGCAGCTAAAATCTGGAACAGTCTTTCAGAGAATGTGAGACAGGCCTCAACGCTGACAATGTTTAAGACCAGGCTGAAAACAGTTCTGTTTAACCGTGCATATGAAAACTGAAAGTATCTTATCTACACTCTTCACTCTTTTTTAAAATTAATTATGAATTCTATGTTTTATGATTTTCCTTTTGTTATTTTATGTATGTTTTGCTCTCCTTTTGTGATTCTGTGTAACTGTAAAGCACTTTGAATTGCCCTGTGTATGAATTGTGCTCTACAAATAAACTTGCCTTGCCTTGCCTTGCCTTTTTCGTGACCTTTCGACCCCACAACAATGCAATACAAAACCAGCAACTCCTAATGCACAAATATTATTATTATTTTTTTTGTGATGCATCAATAGAAATCAATCAATCTCTCCAACCTCACTATTATGTATTTTTGCATGGGATCCATCATAGAGCTAATGTTTTCTGACTTTTTTTCAAGAACATTCGTGAATCTTTAAAAACTCTCCTATCAGTCAATAACCAATGTTATGCAATGTTGTAGTATGAAGAAAGAAATTCATGTGATATCAGAGATAATAAAAGGTTCTGAGCAGCAGCTGTGAAAGCACCAGCGACACGTGGATGTGTCTATGTCCTGGATTCATCACAGTAGCAGCAGCAGGACTCCGAGTTTCACCGTGATGACCTGCTTCACTGTGATAGGTCACTTGTGATTAATGCCGAGGTAGGAGATTGATATGTTTATTTTAGCATTTATGCTGAATGGTTGTTTCTGGTGAACTGTGGGTGTCAGTTCAGCAGCAGCTTTATCTTCAAGGAGCCAACAGCTGGACTCATTTTTCATGCAGCCGGAGACACGAGCAGCTTGATTCATGGTGGCTTTAAGTCAGCAGTGTCTCCAGAGGATGAACACAGGAAGGAAACGTGTGTGTGTGTGTGTGTGTGTGTGTGTGTCTGTTTGTGTGTGTGAGACAATGCAAGCTATAAGATTGGCTATACCAGAGTGCGGAACAACGTCCACTAGCGGTTAGCAGACAGACAAAACAGTTGGAACTCAGGGAGGCACAGACAAGGCTGTGACAAGAGTATCAAACCACTGCAAACCCACCAAGACCATGCCATCCCTTTAAACATTGAGCCCAAACAAGCAGAGACTAATCACAAATGCCACCAAGAGGCCCATGATCACTCTGGAAGCACACTTTAAAAATCTGGCTTTTATGGAAGAGAAAGCCATTTCTCAAAAAAATTCCTGACAGGTCCTGTTTAAAGTTTGCAATAATTCATGAGACATGTTGAGGACGGTTTGACATGTTTGCCCTGAAAGTAACACTCCACACCCTGAACTCTGCACACATCATCTCCACTCTCAAACTGGTGGTAGCAGGGTCATGGTCTGGAAATTGTTTTCTTCAGCAGGGACAGGTAAGATGGTAAAATTGATGGCAGGACTGTGATGATACAGGACTGTTTTGAAAGAAAACCTGCTGTCTGCAAAAGGCCTAAGACTGTGGGATGGAAGTTTACCTTCCAACAAGTCAATTATCCTAAACGTAAAGCAAAATCTACAATGGAATGATTAAAAACGATAAATTAATCCCAATTTGATATCTGCATGTTTGAAGCCTGAAATGTGACAAAAAGTCAAAAGGTTCACGGGGGCAAATGCTTCTGCAAGGCACTGTACATGGCCCCTTCATTCTTTTTCAGATGCATCAATCATCCTAGTTTGATGTTTTCCCTGAGGAGTGTTGGAGTCCATCTCCTACTGGAACGGAGTCTGACTTACTACTGGCAATTTGGGTGAAGTTCTCACATTGGGTGAACATGGATCACCTATGTCAGTGGGTCCGGAACCCTGGAGTGGTAGTAGTGGTAGGGAGTCCAACTTCTCAAGGTAACTAGTTCCAAAGCCCACACTGTACTTCAAGATGAGCCGGAATATATATAGCTGGTACCTCCCCAGGCTCCTTTCTGCCAGAGAGGTAAGGTTCATTGTCCCCAAATCTCTATCCGCGCGCACAAACACACACACACACACACACACACACACACACACACACACACAGTGACCTCTACACATACACACACACACACACACACACATTCTGTTTCAGTGTTGTAGCACACTACAACACTGAAACAGAATAAAGTTGATGGTGAACAAGCAGCAGGAAGCTGAATAGAATCAGTGTTATTTGGATTGTTGATAGTGGCTGCATGAAAAGAAATCAACAATGATGAGACTGATATGAACACAACTTGTGACATCTCAACTAGTTTTGAAACCAATTCTGGATGAATATTTAGTTTATATGAGTGTTATGAGGAAACGTGAAACAGAGAATAAACAAAACCAACAACAGTTACTTTTACATTCAATACCTAAAAACTTAAAAATAAAAAAAATATTCTTGAAACCTAGTACTATAAATATCAGAGACTTTTACTTAAGTATTGTTCTAATAGCTGATTTTAAGTTATATTTTTTTAAGAATTACTCCTTAGTGATGTGTTCAAGTGCATTGCATACCGCTGGTTTTCTTTATCACATGATCACTGAGGTTAAAATACTTCCATCAGTTTCCTGTTTTTGGTATTTGATGATGAGAGTTATATCATGTTTCTGTTCACTTTGTGTGTTGTTAGTGCAGTACCTCCATCATCACACAGATCTGTCCTTGGTTGCAGCACAGGACGCCAAATCCTCAGATACAGAGCGATGGGGGGGAGGCTCTGAGGAGAATTTTAAATAATTCATCCCAGAGATGAAACGAGGGAGGAAGTCCAGAGAGGAAAGAAAAAAAAAAAGGCCACTCAGGAAACAAAATGTCTTAGGATTTACTTCATGAACTCTCATCTTATCCCTTTGATTCTGTTTCATACGTCAGCAGGGATCCAATCTTCTCAAGATAAATTCCCCCTCCTCGCAGGAAATTTCCACCTCCTGCCAAATGTCGCTGCAGTGTAATTAAAGCGAACTGCAGCCACGCCAGGTTTCAGGCACCCTGGGCCACGCAGGCAGGAAAACCTCCCATCAGCCCCTGGGGCAGAGCTGCATGTGCAGGAAACACAGAGCAGCATCCTATTTATTGTGCGGACAGGTTTGCTAACACCGTCACAATTCATAGGTCAGAGGTCACACAGACAAGGTCTGGCTCACTCATTTATATTAAAATGTAAAAGCAAACGCATCTTATTTTGATTGCAGAACTTATTAGATTATTGTTCTGCCTGAACTTATCATTTCCATACAGATGTGACTCAAACTGGGTTACAACCAACCAGCAGCAGAGATATGATGACATGAACTGAAATGGTTGAATAGCACATGAAGCTTTTCCAGCTGATAAAAAGCTGCTCTGATAACAAATTGTGCGCTGTAGTCATTTTTCATGAGCACCTGTGTTATCTGCACAGACGCACAACAGACCAGGAAGATAATTCATCATTAATTAATGGGGCAGAGCAGAAGTCTGTGCTGACAGACTGATCAGCTACTACAATCTCATAGAACGATGATGTGATGATGAAGAATGATATGATGCACGCAGTATAAATATTTTATACATTATATAGACATTAAAGAACAGTGATGCTGTCAGGAGGAAAAATGGTCGAAGCCAGACGATTGTCTGAAGCTGCTGCAGCTGTAACGCATCGCTCGGCTGCTCAAGGAGGACAAGAAGATGGGAGCCGTGACCTCTGAGCTTTTCGGGTGACAACTCAGAGGAAAGTAAAGAGCAGGGATTTCCAGGAGAGATGAACAACCCCTCCTCCTCTTCCTCTGTATACAAGAGGAGCCACAGCCACCAAAGTCTGGCAGAGTATCACAGTGAGAGTGTTGAGGAGGTCAGTCGGGACCAGAGAAAACACACAACAGTTCTTTTGTTTTGCTCTCTGCAGTGTGAAAAACAGACTACTGCTAAAAGCACCAAAAACAAGGGCTTTTTTCACTGAGGCCTGTTTAGTTTTGGGTATCAAGGGGTCATAAAACTGACTAAAATGACAGAAATCTGAAGCAGGTTCGGCTTTATTCAAATGTTTGTCCAAGTCGTCCAACAGAATCATGCTTGCTGTGGAGGAGGTTATTCTTACAACAACACACAGCTGCAAATGTTTACAGATGTGTCTCATGTGCAAGAACATGAATACTGGGAATTACTGTCAGAACTTTTAGTGTTTTGTGTGTGTCAGAAATGACTTTGATTTTTCATTTTAATAGGCATCAGGATGGGAAAAAAAATGTGACAGCAAATTTCACAAAGTTATATAAAGGTCTGTAAAAGAACCATATTTCTAATAGTTTTACAGTGATTCTGCCAGCAGCAACATAAAGTCGTAATGGAGATATTATTCTTTTACCAGAACAATAAAGCTGTCAGCAGCATGTCCTTGTAGGATTATAAGGTTAAACAGCTCATGAACAGGACTCATTTCTCTTATATAAGGGGGGGAACGTCAGGATCGTCCACAAACACCTCGGAGCAGCTGCTGGTTGCCCTGGTGATTCCAGATGTTTCCAGTGGGCCTTCTCCTTCTCCTCGGTTCTGCAATGGTATAATGTTGAGGTCCACAGCTTTGTGGCTGCTGGGGTCCACTTCCAGCCTCTCAGGAACACTATTTTTCCTGTAGAGTGAAAGAATCTTAGACCATAAACTGTAACTTCACCACTAGATGCAACCAGATAAACACACACTGTACCTTTAAGGATATAAAAAGAACATCTGGACACATGTAGACAGAAGGGAAAACTGAACCTTACCTGTCTATTTGTGTTAGTATTTGTGTAATAGCCAAACAATAACTAGACAGTTTGAGCCATTAGTGTGAATTACCTGTAGCCTGAAACGTCATAGCTGTTGCCATGGTAACCTGCATTCTAACCTAACCTACCTAAAGCAGATACCTGAAGATGAAATCCTGAAAGAAGCTCATGATGGGAACTTGGGATAAGATTAACTAACTTGTTTTATGTTTCTAATATGAAGCTTTTCTAATAATAAAAAATATTCATGCATTGTGGATTGGCTGTTTAGAGCAGACGTACATATTGTAGCTTTAAATTAATTCAGCCTTGTTCTGTCATCAGTTTGTCTCCCTTTGCTGCTGAATAGCCAATTTAACAGAAATACTTAATGACTTTAAAAGTCATTTGTTTCTCAGCATGTGTTCGAATTGAAGAAGACTGCAGGGGGACACAACTTCTCTGTGTATGCATGTGTGTTCAGTGTGTCTTCGGTGTGCATGTGTTCAGTGTGGTTGTGTGTGTGTGTGTGATCAGTGTTTGTTCAGTGTGTGATCGGTGTGTGTGTTCTGTCTGTATGTTTTGTGTGATAATGATTTATTAGAATAATTTGCAGCTCACTCATTTAACTGGTCTTAACTCAATCACTGGTTCCACATCACCTAAAGAGATTCTAAAAGATCTACACTATAAAAGTCTAAAAGTCTAAAAACACATGTCCCATGTTTCACAGATACACACAAGCAAATACACATGGCCAGTATATAGAAACCGAGCCTACCAACAAGTTGTCAGCACTTTGAAGTTGTCATGTCACAACTATACACTCATAATACAGTCCTCATTCACAGCTATTCACATTGGTCAATCAGAGGAGACTCATTAAAATAAAATCACAAATATGTCTTACATGTTAGTTACACCATAACTTCCCAATTAAATGACCTTTAATACATGAATGAGGGGTATTTAAAATACTACTATTAATAATTTATTATTATTTTTACTGCAATATTAAGGTAGAACTTCACCTTTGACCTTTTCGCTGTAATCTACTGCTCTGTGGATGAGCCTTTCTTGTAATACTGATTATGATAAAGTCAGTGGACACCAAAGGTGAAATAATATTAATGAAATATGCTGAGTTTCCAGGAAGAGTGACACAATTATACTTTAATCTGCAGCAGCAGTAACAACAGCCGCGTCTTCATTATGTTCATTCTGCTGCTTGTTTATTGAAAGGGGAATAAAGCTGCCACAGGAAAACAGTCTAATGTATATTAAACCTGCTGCTGCTCTGTCACATCTTCCTTCACTGCAGCAAATTCATTCTAAAAAAGAAAATCACCAGCAGAGAATCTGGAAATTTAACTGACATCTGGTTCCTGCAGATAGAAAAAGAATCTATTTTAGATTATATATTTAATAAAACTGACAGCAGCACTGATGATTAAAAACATATTTATTTCATTGAATTAATTGTTTAATTATATTTTGTTTATAATGTTGAGTTGTATTTGATATTAATCAAATAACATTCCGTCAGGGAACATCTTCTGTAAATTAGAGCTGCTTCTATCAAGTCAGTTAACATCAAGATTCATAAAGTAAATGAAAATAGTACAAAAAACTATAATAGAAAAGTGATATGTCTGTCACCATTTCCCAGAACCCATAGGTATGTCATGAGACATTTTGTATTGAAATAAATCGAATTGAATTAAAATATTGATCATACCTCTTCCCCAGGCCACAGAGCTTCAATTATATCCAAAGAGCCATAATTATGTCGTCATCAAAAGTCCATTAACAACATTCTTGGTATTTTGTATTTTCAGAAAATAAACCAAAAGATGTTGTTTCTCCACAATTTAAATTAAAATTGAATCGAATAGCATTTTCTATAAGGGAGGAAAACAAAATAATTGGTTGGAGAGGTAAAAAATCTTACTTTTTAATCCTTAAAAATCCTAATGGTGATAAGCATTATTATTTCTAAATGTTCTGAATTAATGTGGAATTTAATAAATAAAAAAAACATCTAGTCTTGTTTGTTTTCAATATGAACTCATTAATTTTTTTCTAAAAAATATATATACATATATATATATATATATATATTTTTCCATTGTTATCTTTTTGGGTCAGTTTTAGAACCAGGGTAAAGATTGTAGTAGTTTAACTGCTTTTATCAAACATCTCTGCTAAATTAAAAATATGTTATTAAATAGTGTTTGGATTTAAATATATTTCTGTTCTGTTCAGTTTACATAAAATTTTATGATTTTACATTTAAATATCCATTATTACAAGCTTCTGAAGAAAAATAGTGATAAAGTGCTTAATTTCATTTTGAACATTTTGGATGAAATAGTATATTTGCACATCACCCTAAACACACCATCCCTGCCTTACTTCAGCAGGGACAGGGAAGATGTTAAAATTGCTGAAAGATGATGGAGCCAAATACAGGGACAATTTGAAGGAAAACCTGTTGGAGTCTTTAAAAGACCTTTCAATAGGACAATGATCCTAAATATAAAGCCAAATCTAGAATGGAATGGTTCAAAACGAAACATATCCAGGTATTAGAAAGACAAGTCAAAGTCCAGACCTGAATCCAATTGGGGATCTGTGGAAAGTTCAGAAAACTGCTGTTCACATTCTTTATCTAACCTTAATGAGCTCAATCTGTTTTGCAAGGAAGAATGGGCAACAATTTCAATGATATTCTGTCAGTGATCTGTCAGAAAAATTCTGCACAACCAACTCCCAACTCTTCCTTTTATATTTAAAAAAAGTTTAAAATATCCAAATAGTATATTTTTTAATTGATTAAGTGCCCTAAAAATAAGTTTTGATTTTTGAGTCACTTCATCCACAACAAACTTTTATTTCTGGTTCCAACAACCTTGTGGCTGCAGCAGCTGAAGCTGCAGGAAGCTGACAATGCTTTCGTCTGGACCAGAAGCTGCTGGAGGTCATCGCTCTCAGTTAATGAGTTGTAATCGGCAGCTGTAACAACATCAGTGCCTTCTGCTCAGTGTCTGTAGAGGATTAAGTTTTGAGTGGAGGTGCTGCTGTGATGTCACAACTCGGATCTTAATCCCATTTGCTCACATCATGGTAAGATCCAGGCTAAACCAATCACAGGGCTCAGAGAACGCTGAGGGTCATGTTTGGATTGATGAGAAAAAAACCCTCAACAAGAAACTTCCTGCTGAACACTTCTAATGGGAGGTGGCAGGAAAATGTAAATATTATATCATTATTATGTCATATTGTCCAACAACTCCCTCTCTGGTTTTAACAGACTTCAATGGAGCCTGAATCCAGTCTTGAATCTATTGAGGCTCAGACTGCTTGTTGTACTGTTGCCTTCAAAAGTTTAAACTAACTATTTCAACAAAAAACTTTTGTTGACTAAAGCTCATTTATGCATCATCTCGGTGTCCATTATGACAACATTAATGCAATTAGATGGAAAACAGCAGAGTAATGATCATGGAAGGTTCCTTGTACTAAAGATGTAGGGAAGAAGTGGAATGAATATTCAGAATGATGATGAGGTGGAGTAAATGAAGGAGGAGGTAAGATTTACGACTTGAATCCTGGTCTAAGTTTAGCCCTCACACTCATCTTGATAATGGGCAGGTAAACTTAATCGTCAGCACTTCATCCTGCGAGATGGATGGACTCATTAGTCATGAGCTGCTCCCTGGTTAGAAAGTCCAAGATGTGTCCCTGTGATAGGTCACCCAAGGCTAAGGCCGCTGGTCATTATATCTCACAGGTAATGAGGCCTGTGGGTGGTCAACAGACAAGTGGAGCCTCTGTTCAGAAACTTGTTCAGAGGATCTTATAATGAGAGACAGATAACTGCAACGCTGCAATATTGATAAAGTCATTTGCTGTGAATTTTTGGTGGATGCAGAAGTCAGTAGTCAGACAAATAACATAGCGGCATTGCAAGTAAAGATAATCAAATCAGTCATCACTGTGTCAGTTCCTCCGGTTTCAAGACTCCACTGCAGAGGTTGTGACGTCCTTATCTTTTCTGTCTTTACTAACGGAATCAAACTCAACAGAAAACCTTCTGAGATCTGGAAACATGATGACATCACCACAAGCAGAAAAAATGGGATAAGAAAAAAGGAACCAAGGTAAATGATTATGAAGACCGAGCCCACTTCCTGTTACAACTACTTTAATTACTGTAGCTGTTTTCTGAGCAGTGGATCAAAACTGTCTGATCATGTTTTTTGACCTGTCAACATTCTTCCAATCAATCCGATCAATCCAGTTTTCACATAGTTCCTAACAATAGGAAACAAAATGTATAAATGCTGCTTTAATAAATACTATATGTGCAGAACATGAAAACATACAATAAGTTAGATTCCTCCACATCTTACCTCAAACTCTGTACAAGCTGGCCCTTATGGAAAAGTGTAAAAAACAAATTTATTCCTCAAAGAAATCCAAAAATTCCTTTAGCAAAACTCTAAATGTTACGTTTGGCATAAAAGTAACACTGCACATCACTCTAAACACACCATCCCTGCTTTACTTCAGCAGGGACAGGGAAGATGTTAAAATTGCTGAAAGATGATGGAGCCAAATACAGGGACAATTTGAAAGAAAACCTGTTGTCAAAGTCCAGACCTGAATCCAATTTGGGATCTGTGGAAAGTTCAGAAAACTGCTGTTCACATTCTTTATCTAACCTTAATGAGCTCAATCTGTTTTGCAAGGAAGAATGGGCAACAATTTCAATGATATTGTGTCAGTGATCTGTCGGAAAAATTCTGCACAACCAACTCCCAACTCTTCCTTTTATATTTAAAAAAAGTTTAAAATATCATATTAATTTCATTCCTCTTCATTTAATGGTGTCCCACTTGCTCTTGATTCTTCACAAAAGTTCTAATTTTATATATTTGTGTTTGGAGCCTTAAATGTAGCAATATATATATCTATATATATCTATATATATCTATACATATCTATATATATCTATATATATTTTGTTTATATATATTTATATTTATATTTATACACAATTCTAACGTAAATCACCTGAAACTCACAAAAGTAACAATAAATAAAAATGAATTGAAAATTAAATAATCAAAATCAGCCATTACTTTTGAATTGTTGATTAACATATTTATTAAAAAAAAAAAACTAATGAAACAGGCCTGGACAAAAATGATGGTACCTCTATAAAAGGTTGAAAGCTATTTGACCAGAGTGACATGAATAACTCAGGTGTGTCCTTTAATTGACATCACAGGTGTTTCCAAAGTCATAATCAGTCAGTCTGCCTGTTTAAAGGGAGACAAGTAGTCACTCTGCTGTTTGGTGAAAAGGTGTGTACCACACTGAACATGGACAACAGAAAGCGAAGAAGAGAATTGTCTCAGGACATCCGAAAAAAAATTATAGATAAACATCTTAAAGCTAAAGGCTATAAGACCATCTCTAAACAGCTTGAAGTTCCTGTGACCACAGTGGCTCATATTAGTCAGAGGTTCAAGACCCACGAGACAGTAGCCAACCTCCCTGGACGTGGCCGCAAGAGGAAAATTGATGACAAATTGAAGAGACGGATCGTTCGAATTGTATCCAAAGAGCCCAGAACAACCTCCAAAGAAATTAAAGGTGAACTCCAAGGCCAATCAACTCTATGTTCATAGACTCAAAAACCAAGCATACGAAGAAAAGAACACCGTCCTTATGGTGAAACATGGAGGAGGCTCAGTAATGTTTTTTGCTGCTTTGCTGCATCTGGAACAGGGTGTCTTGAATGTGTGCAAGGTAAAATGAAATGTGAAGACTATCAAGGCTTTCTGGAGAGAAATGTGCTGCCTAGTGTCGGAAAGCTTGGTCTCAGTCGCAGGTTATGGGTCTTTCAAGAGGACAACGATCCACAACACACAGCCAAAAACACCCACTGAGAGACACAGAATGGCCGAGAGAAAAGTGTTGGACTATTCTAAAGTGGCCTTCCATGAGCCCAGATCTCAATCCCATTGAACATCTGTGGAAGGAGCTGAAACATGCCATTTGGAGAAGACACCCATCAAACCTGAGACAACTGGAGCAGTTTGCTCATGAGGAGTGGGCCAAAATACCTGTTGACAGCTGCAGAACGCTCATTGACAAATACAGAAATCATTTAATTGCAGTGATTGCCTCAAAAGGTTGTGTAATTTATGGGTACCATCATTTGTGTCCAGCCCTATTTCATTAGTTTTTTGTTTTTTTTTAATAATCATGTTAATCAATTCAAAAGTAATGGCTGATTTTGATTATTTAATTTTTTATTTATTGTTACTTTTGTAAGTTTCAAGTGATTTCAGTGAGAATTGTGGGTTTTTCCTTCTTTAACTGAGGGGTACCAACAATTTTGTCTGTGTGTGTGTATATATTTTATATAATTCTTTCAGTCCTTCCTGTTGTTGATTTTGAAGTATGTGCAATAATCCACTGGAACTGGTCTCTGGGGCCTGCAGGAACTGACTGGGATATAAGCATATACAGATTTGGCCGCTGACATTCACACCTCTGACTTTTCCAAACCTTTTGCAAACTGTGTTTTTAAAGAATGTTTTCAGGACACATTTCACCCGTCGTGCTTCCTGAAACACAGTCACAGCCTTCAGAAGTTTCCCTCCATGCTGCAGGCTAAATATAGCATTTTGAGGAAGCTCAGGGTCAGAAGTCACCTGTAATCATGTCCGAGCGGCACAGTGAGCCAGCACTCACAAGCGCTGCTCACCTGTCACCTTGATGTGGTGCAGCAGCAGCAGTTTAGCATTTTTATGGGATGTTTAATTTAAAGGAGCAGGATTGTGCTGTTTGATGGGGCCGCCTGAAGGACGAGAAGTGGACACGTCCATAAAACAGTAATGATGATAGCGCAGTGATGAGTACAGCTTCAGGCAAGAACATGAAAACAGAGCTCAGCCAAACAGCCCGATGTGCTCATCAGGAGGTGAAGAGTGACCCGACACTAACCTGCACTGAGCATCGTCTTCATTAACTGCAGAGGAAGATCTCACAGCTACAGCGTGACTCAAAACATCTGACCTTATGTTAAAGTGGGAAAAGCTGTGAGCCGATTTCAGTGTTTAAGTGGAGGACAGGGTTCCCACACCTTTTTCATGAACAAATTCAAGCACTTTTCAAGCACCTTCAAGCACCAGTTTTTCACTTTTCAAGTACCTTTAAATAGGTAGCCTACTCGTTGTGTTTGCCATGATGGTCATGAGAAGCGCAGCAGCGCCACTGTATGGCATAATAGTATGGGTTTAATTAGCATTATTTCATATGGTGGTAGATTGAATGTTTGGATTTTTAACTAATTGTGAATTGGCTTGTATTCTCAGCTTGTGAACAGTGCATTGTGTCACTACCATAGCGCAATAACAGTGACAAATGCCTGAAGGGGCTAAAATATTGTATGTATCAGCAGACGAGTTATTTATTTTCACTGCATGTAAAGGTATCGGATCAAGCGCGTAGCCGCTTAGGAAACATTTTTGTTTTCTCTTGGTTTATTGAGATAGACATCACAAAAAATTCAAGCATTTTCAAGCACTTCACAAAAAATCCAAGCATTTTCACAACCTTGAAAACACTGAATTGAAATTTAAGCATTTTTCAAGGAATTCAAGCACCCGTGGGAACCCTGGGAGGAGTTTTTTGAGTTTAAAAATCCTCTCCTGACATGTTTTAAAATACACACATGTAATAATTAGGGATGCACCGATGTGAAAATTTCGGCCGATATCGATATCCGATATACATATCGGCAGTCACTGCCGATACCGATATTTGCCGATATCGATATATGTAGAGAAAAAAAGTTTTCTGTAGTGTCACAAATTTAGTACAGACCAGAAAAAACACTGTATATTTTTGAAAAGCACAACAGTGCTCTTTATTTAAAGGAAGGCTCACTGTAAAACTCTGTCATGTGGTTAGAGGAAGTACGGCGGAGCGGACCCGATGGAGCTCCGCGAAGGCGGAGACGTCGGCGATGAGAAGGCGGCAGGACGGTGTCCGACACCCCGGAGCAAGCGGGCTCCTCCGTCACATCGCATCGCCCGAAAAGACAAAAAAAATGCGCGGAACGTTGCTCCGGGGTTTCGGACGCCGTCCTGCCGCCTTCTCGTCGGTGGCCGCGGTGGAGGCGGAGGAGGCCGCTGTCTTTTCAGGCGATGCGATGTGACGGAGGAGCCCGCTAGGACCAGCTAGCTTAGCACGTCGCCGAGAGACACGCAGACAGTGACCCAACTAACTGTAGCGGTTTAACTCGGCCAATTGTTGACATATCGGCCAGAATTTGTTGATATCCGACCGATACCGTAACGTTAAAAAACGTGACATATCGGCCGATATATATCGGTTGGCCGATATATCGTGCATCACTAGTAATAATAATCTAATATTAATTCTTCAACAAATAATCCTTATCCATAATAATCCATAAATCCTAAAATTCTGACTTCTTCTTAAGAAACAACTTTGGAGAACAAGTGGTTATAAACTTTTGATACCAAACAAATACCAACAAACTGAGAAGGATGAAGAAAGAAGCTTGAAAGCTCCAGAGAAGCAAGGGAAGTTTTCCGACTATTATTGTCAGGAATCAATCTCTGTAACTGAAAACATGAAATTCTCGGGATCAGCTGATGTTGGCGTGGGATACAGGTCACGTTCAAGTATAGAAACAAATCCTGATCCAAAGAAAGTAGCAGAAAGCAGCAGCTGCTGCTTGTTGAGCCTGAAGCTACAAATCAAATACAGACTTGTTCTCTCCCTCTCTCTCTCTCCACCCCTGTGTGATACTGCAGCTCAGGTGAAGGTTATCTGCTGATACGCAGCCTCTAGCAGTCCAAGTTCTGTCATTAACACAGCTAATAAAAAAAATCATTCACATTGCTTAATATACAACAGACCAGTTTAATTGGGTGCCCAGGGGGATGATAAGCTGCTTTACAATATGTACATGCATAATATCCAAATCAAGGCCAAACAAACACCAAGTCCAGCACCAAGTAAGACCAATACTTGCCTGTGATGAACTGACTGAGCCTCTGCTGTAAAAGCCTACAGTACAAAGTACAGTGTGTCAGATTTAGCAGAAACTGTCATAATATTAATCTAATCTTTTTTAATTATAATATAATCAAACTGTGCTGCTGAGAGACGGGGCCCTTATAATACTATCTATCGTAACAGCTGCTCGCGAGTACCCTATAGGATTTTGCCATGGAGGTGAGGAGATGCAGCGCTGGAGTGTTTGTGTCAAAAATTAAAAAAAAAAAAAAAAAAAAGAGAGATCAATTTGAATGAAGTAGCTGGTCATTCACAGGATTTGTGACATTCAGATTTTTCTACTTTTATGATAGTGCCTAGGAAAAAGTGTTTTTTGGGACTAATGACAGACACCATAGTAATTTTTATAGATGCTGACTGTTTGTTTGGGATAAGATTTAGTGTTTTTGATGTTCGTTTTCCTCCCTGTCAGCACATTATAAGGACATGTATAAGGAGCTTCACAGCTGTAGTGAACAAAGTGAATATCCTTACCTTTTATCATCCTTGGGGAGGCTGCTGAGTCTACTTAGGCATTTACTTGGTGGACGTGGGACCATTGCTGTCACTTTAATTTCACTTTTGGCCTTAAAGGAAACATCAGAGAATGAAAAAACATATTTACTGCCCGCAAACATTTGGCAGTAAATATAAACATGTTTATTTCTGAGTTTTTACTAGCACCCTCAAGGATGCTTCAGAGGCCGTACGGAGGATAATGACAGCAGCTCGACAGTAAGCACCTATCTCTTTTTATAGACACGAGGCAAGGCGGGATTACTGGTACAGAACATTTCAACAACATAATTTCAAAGTGCTTCAAATAAAACTATAAATTTTAAAAAGTGCAGGAGAAACAGTTATTAAAGAGCAAAGAGAATATGAAATAAAAATAAGATAAAATACAATAGGACAAGTGATAGAACGTCATCAAAGAAGAGTTCCTTCATTAATAATCAAATTGACTGAAGAAACAATCACAGAAAAGTGCTAACAGTTGTTTTAACATCTCGTGACTCTTATCTATAACGCACAATTACTTCTGTGCGGTGGTATGATGTGGGTGTAGTTTGATTTAGAGAAAATAGTTACTACATGAAACTGTACATCGCAAGGTCTGTGATTATATTACTTCAAAACAATCTCATTTAAATCAATTATTTTACAGGTAAGAAGACAAATATATATTTCTGACTTATATACATATATTTGTATTCTAACAACCACTAAATTCATATTAATGAGCCTCTTCATTTTACAGAAGTCTGGGAGCTGGTTTAAAAGCACACTTTTTGAATACAGGCTGTGTGTATTAGTTTCAGTTTAGTTTAGTTAGCTTTTTTCAGAAAAAAAAGCTTCACCTAAATAAACTGAATAGTAGAATGGCATAACTGTCATTTGGTGTTTTTTGTTTTTGTTTTTTTTAATTCAAAAACACATGCTACTAATTTAATATTATTGTATATTGTAGGTGGATTACATATTTAAAATTTCTTTTCTGGTCAAAAAACTCCCACAGAATCATGGGAAACTTTAAAATGACAGGAAACCAACATTACCTTTCTCATTTTGCCAACTATTATTTATCGCTGACTCTAATATAATATTCAAAAATCATTGTACATATATTAAAATTAAATAAAATTAAAATGTAAAATTACAACAAAGAAAACCCAATAAAAGGTATTAAAAATTAAATGTATATGTATTTATCTGTGGATTTAGATTTTTGAAACGTGGGACAGTGTTTATTGAACAAACATAAATTAACCCTTTATTGCATAGCATTGGCATATGGCAATGCTGTAATATATAAACCAGGTTCTATCGTTTAGTTGTAAAATGAAGTCTTTTACTTTGAAGGAATAAAAAAATGTATGACCAGTAAATATTGTTTTCACTTCATTTCACATGGACTCACAAACTTTTTTTTTTTCTTTTCACAAACGTTTTTCTGCATTCTGGACCAAAATCAGAAAGAGCCCTAACAAAATGTGTATGGTGATGCCATATGCTAACACTATGCAATAAAGGACTAACATTGACCTTCAAAATTAAAAAAAAAAAAAGCTCCAGCTGACTGCCCTGCACCGGCACCTTGGCTCAGCTGTGTAGGTGCAGCATAGAGGCTGTATGAGTGTACGTACTCTGGGCATGGTGAGGACCAGGTGTCCAGTGGTTTGGGACCTCTGTGCTGTCGAGCTGTCCGGCTTCACTTCAGCAGGCAGAACCAGCTGAAATATCTGCAGAGTAAATTATTCATAACTTTTTAATTAGCAAGATTAATGCTCTGATCTGGCACCAACACTATCTCAGTGAGTCAAATGACTTTAATCATTAGTGAGGCCTTTTTATAGGTCCACTTTCCAGAAAAGACATGGGAGAGGGGACCAGAATAGCTCTGGCTTAGAACAGGGGCCTAAATCATCATAATAAAATAACATGAAGGATCCATGTGAAGGAAAATGAGCACAGAATGATCATTGTCAAGCAAAGTAAAGTGAAGTAAACTTTTGAAATCTTGCATAAAAGAACAGGTCTTGTGGTGTAGACTATCTACACATTGTAAAAGAGGAGGAAGAACCAGTCACCTACGAGAGGAAGATGTAAAGATCTTCGGAATTTTATTCAGTCGGCCAAATATAACAATTTAATGTCAGTGAGTTTTGATCATGTTTATTGTGTCAGGAGAAATAGAAAAAAAAACACCTTACATGACTAAAACTTTGTTTTTGCTATATTTTAATATTATGGAATAATACATTTTTCTAATGCAGAGTAAAAAAAATAACTCAAGAAGTACTTGAGTATTTCAATAGATGCTACTCTATATTTTAGTACACATTATAGGCAAATATTGCACTTTCTACTCTTTTATGTGAATTTAATTTACAACAGTCTATTAAATTGTCTCTTTTCTTTGTTAAATTGGCATTTTGGGTGAAAGCTACCAAATAACATGATGCAGTACTTTTACTTAATAAATAATAATATTGGTTTAATGTTGTTTTATTGGTTTAATAAAGTAAACCAATAAAACATACTCATGTATTCAGTAAAAAAAAAATTGGTAGTATAATATACTATAATAATATAATACAGACTGTATAATGAGTAGAGCTGCAAAATTAATCGATTAGTTGCAAACTATTACATTAATCACCAACTATTTTGATAATCAATTAATGGATTTGAGCCTTTTTTAAGAAGAAAATATCCAAATTCTCAGATTTCAGCATCTTAAATTCTTATTTTCTCATTTCTTTCATTTTGAGTAGTAGTAAACTGATGATCTTTGGCCTGGACAAAAAAAGACATTTTAGGCTGAATCTTCACCTTTAGGGAACAGTGAGCGACATTATACACAATTTTAAGAAACAAACAACTGATCAAATAATTATTTTGATAATCAAGTGATTAATCAACTATCAAAATAGCTGTTAGTAGCCTTTATTTTATTTACTTTTAGTCAGTAAGTCATTTTCCATACATGCTTATTAAATAAAGTAAACTGTGTTAGAGAAAAAAAGGACACTGTTTATGTCTGTGTGTTTCTGTTGGTGACTGTAGGCTGTCAATCAAAGTCCTAAATGGTGATTGGTTGAGAAGCGGAAGGTCGGGAAAAAAAAAGTGTGGTAATGAGGGAAGCAGAGCGGAAAAGGACATTAAGGTAAGCACAGTTGCAGACAGGGTTTTGAAAGATTTTCTTTGATTGTTCTGGCTGGTGTTTCAGTTAAACAGGTGACCATGTCAAGCGGTTACTTTCAGCTGAACAGTTGCTTGTAGTGTTGGCAGCTGTAGAAAACATGAACAGATCAAGAACTCCTGAAATATATATATATATATATATATATATATATATATATATATATATATATAGAGAGAGAGAGAGAGAGAGAGAGAGAGAGAGAGTCAGTCATTTTCTATACCAGCTTAATCCTCATTAGGGAATATGAACCTGTGACTTTCTTGCTATGAGGCAACAGCTATACCCCCATTTATACCACCAATGCTGATGCATCCTTGCATTGATGGAAACAGGAACAGAGAAAAGAAAGAAGTGATTTACACAGCTTGCAGGGGACAGCTCCTGAACATTCCTGTGCTTCCTTAAATGAATTCATATTAAAAAGGGAACAATAAAATCTGAGTTGATGTATCACAGCGTAAATCAACCAACAGGTCCCTCTGGCTGACTGTGAGAAGGTGATGACCCCTCCCCTTCTCACCTGTTTATAAGGGGGGAACTGACTAACAGAGAGGGAGTTTCCCCCCGGACATGTTCGGGTGCAGAACGCGACGCGAGGAGCTGCCTGTTTGGATCACCTGGTGCAAGGTGGACTTTGCCTGCTGACGTGAGCGTTTTGGGTCCTCTTTTTGTATCGCTGACAATGTTTTAACTGAGTTCCGCTGCCTCCTGTCTCCGCTTCTTTTCTGGTTGCCCTGATCCCTTTTGTGGGGAGACCGCGTCGGTCGGGCATATTTGGTGGCAGTGGTGGGATCTGTGGCGCCGCCTGAGAAGCTGGAGAGAGGAGGTGGAACTCGCGGAGCGTGACGGGGATACCGAGAGGATCGGTGGCGGTGTCAGCGAGGGTGTCGGTGAGCGTGTCGGCGAGCGTGCCACCGAGCGAGCCAGCGGAGACGGCTAGCGAGGGGCTAGCGGGGACGGCTAGCGAGGTGCTAGCGGGGACGGCTAGCGATGTGCTAGCGGGGACGGCTAGCGAGGTGCTAGCGGAAGTGCTAGCGGAGACGGCTAGCGGAAGTGCTAGCTGAAACGGCTAGCGGAAGTGCCCGGCGGAAGTGCCTGGCGGAGACGGTCGGCAAAGGACCCAACGGAGACGGTTAGCAAAGGAGCCAGCGGAGGCAGTCGGCGTAGGAGCCGGCGAGACGGTCGGCGAGGGAGCCGGCGGAGACGGCTAGCGGAGACAGTCAGCGAAGGAGCTGGCGGAGACGGCTAGCGGAGACGGCTAGCGGAGACGGCTAGCGGAGACGGTCAGCGAAGGAGCTGGTGGAGACGGCTAGCGGAGACGGTCGGCGTAGGAGCCGGCGGAGACGGTCGACGAAGGAGCCGGCTAAGACAGCTAGCGGAGACAGTCAGCGAAGGAGCTGGCGGAAGTGGTAGCGGAAGTGGTAGCGGAAGTGGTAGCGGAAGTGCTAGCGGAAGTGCTAGCGGAAGTGCTAGCGGGGCTACGACCGGAAATGGAGTGTGGTCGAGCGAGCCCCGAGGCAGACACACCACGGTCGCAGACTTCTGTCTCGCCACCCCGTTGGCGAGACTGCAGAAGGGGAGGGAAGTGTGAGAAGGTGATGACCCCTCCCCTTCTCACCTGTTTATAAGGGGGGAACTGACTAACAGAGAGGGAGTTTCCCCCCCGACATGTTTGGGTGCAGGACGCGACGCGAGGCGTGTGGAGCTGCCTGTTTGGTCCACCTGGTGCGAGGTGGACTTTGCCTGCTGACGTGAGCGTTTTGGGTCCTCTTTTTGTATCGCTGACAATAAATGTTTTAACTGAGTTCCGCTGCCTCCTGTCTCCGCTTCTTTTCTGGTTGCCCTGATCCCTTTTGTGGGGAGACCGCGTCGGTCGCTCACACTGACCCATGGTTTATAAACAAGATATATTCAACAAATTCCCCAAAAATACATTTAGCCCTCTGGAGAACTTGGAAGCTGCACAGGGTCTGTAATCTGTTTTCTGGAAGGTGAAAATTGGAACAGAAACAAAGAAACAAAAATGACAGGTGGTCAATTTATATGTAGGGAAACAGCTGTCTAATCAAACTCAAAGGTCACTGGGGCCTGTATGTGGAAGATTAAAATCCTCAAAGCTTTTTCTTGCTGCAGCTGAGGGATCAAATGATGGACTGGTCACCCAGGGTAACACTGTGGTCACAACGACACGCTGAGCCCCATTTACTATAAACCATGCCGATAAAATGAACAACTGACACGGAAGAAATACTGCTGACACTCACTCTTCCACTTCTGCCAGATAGCTCATCTGATTAACGCTGTATATTCTATTTAACAGCTGTGCTGGGCTGATCAGTTTAGGGAGCATGGAGAGCGTCACGTGGCTTCAAAGCAGCAGGTGAGACAAACTCTCCATTAACTTTTTAGGACGTCATCAAAGTTAGGTTCAGGCTCGATGAGTCAGCAGGTTCCGACTGCCTTTATTTCCTCAAATCAGACTCTGTCATCCATCACACTCCTCTCTGCTTTTGACTCAGCGACCAGCAGCACGCCAGTGTATTACAGAGGACATCAATCATTTACAACAGTGACAGATCAACATGTTTTTACAGAAGAAACTTTGAAGGTAACAGGAGAAGTCAACCTTTGTCAAAACATACTAATTTTCTTGGCAGAGAAAAATGAAACTGACCTGTGGCTCCAGTTATTGTTATCAAACAACCTTATTGTTGTAATTTTTTGTAATCTTTTTTTGTCTGTTTTCATTATACTTTAAAACACAATAAAAAATTTGGGCTTTTTGAATCAGAAAGCATTCATTCTACATATTTCTACTGCATGATCAAAAAAGTTCCTGAGCAAGAATCTGATCTATAAACTCAAGAAGGTGATGAAGATTTAAGACCGAAGTTTCAAAGAGTCTCTCCTGCTGCCCTTTAAATTGTGAATGAATGATTGTGACCTTTGGAAAGTTCAGTGTGTTCAGTGTTTGAGAAATAGATTTGATGTGATCATTAAAACCAGTAGTACCTTTCCTTTGATGCTCACTCTGATGTACGTCGGCTGAACATCTGTTTCTATCAGAGATGTGTCCATATGTCTGTGAACATACAGAAGATCAGGTGAGTTCATATAGACCGTGCCCCCCCATATGAGTATGAAGTGTAGATAAGGAGTGTAGCAGACACTCAAGTGACCCCATGCAAACATATTTACCAGGGATGAGAAGACAGGCGGAGAGCGACGGAGATAAAGAGACGAACAAAGGTCTCCCAAAAGCTAAGACGAGCAAATATGATGAAGCATATGTAGCACTTGGCTTCACTGTGGAAGAACGGTGTGTTACTGTGTCTAAAATGTTGGCAGCGGACAGCATGAAGACAAAGAACTTAAAGACATTACACCCCAATCAGGCTGTTACAGTTAATAAAGCTATTCTTTGCTGTAAGTTGGTTCATATCTGTTTCTTTTTTATTCTCTTAAACATTAATAAGGATACAGTGTTATGCAGAGGTGTACTTATAACAATCTTATAGACAAATTATACTATTTAGAGTCGCATGGGGGGGGCACAAGATGTTTTTTTCTTCCATAGGGGGGGTGCGACAGAAAATAAATGAGAAGCACTGATATAGGGGTACAGTGCTCTCACCCTTTCTGTTTAGTCTGTACACCTCAGACTTCACCTACAACTCTGACAACTGCCACCTACAGAAGTTCTCAGATGATACAGCCATCATCGGGTGTGTATCAGATGGGAACGACCAGGAGTACAGGGGGGTCATCAATGACTTTGTCAGCTGGTGTGAGATCAACGCTCTCCAAATCAACGCCAGCAAGACAAAGGAGATGGTTGTGGACTTCAGGAGGAAGTCCCCCCCCACCACACCGGTGAGCATCCAGGGAAAAGACATTGAGACAGTGGTCTCTTACAAATACCTGGGTGTTCACCTGAACAATAAACTGGACTGGACCACAAACACTGATGTCCTGTACAAGAAGGGCCAGAGTCGACTTCACCTGCTGAGGAGACTAAGGTCCTTTGGTGTGTGCAGGACTCTGTTGAACCCCTTCTACGACTCCGTCATAGCATCTGCCCTGTTCTACGCAGTAGTCTGCTGGGGGGGGCGGATGCTCAGACGGGGACAGAAGGAAAATCGACAAACTGGTACGGAAGTCTAGCTCTATACTGGGATGTCCTCTGGAGTCGGTGGTGGTGGTGGGAGAGAGGAGGATGTTGGCAAAGCTGACATCCATCATGGACAACCCCCATCACCCTCTGCATGGGGTAGTGGGTGCGCTTAGCTGCTCCTTCAGCCAGAGACTTAAACACCCTCGCTGCATGAAGGAGCGCTTTCGCAGATCATTCATCCCGACAGCAATAAGACTTTATAACAACACATACAAATAACCCTCACTGTAGTCACTCTGTCACTTTTTCACTGGTCACTTTTTTTATCTTCACAAACACCCCGCACCTTAAGTGTGCATTAGCTATGTATGTGTACATGTGGGTATGTGCGTGGATATGTATGTCTATATATATATATGCAAATATGTGTGTATGTGTATGTATGTAGGTATGTACGTGCATGTATGTATGTATATATGCCTTGCTTATGCATACTTTTTTTCTTACTATTTATTAGCATTTTCTCTCCATTCTATGTCGATAATGCATACTGTGTATGCGGATCAACAAATTCTGCGAATTTGTACATTGTGTTGTGTGTTTTTTTTATTTTTATTTTTTATAGTTTTTTTATCTTCTTCAACTTTATTTTTCTTTTTCTTTATCTGTAACGCTGCAGTAACACACAAATTTCCCCGTTGTGGGATCAATAAAGTTTTATTTTATCTTATCTTATCTTATAGACATAGGTACTGTAGCTAACAGATGCTACAGCTAACAGGTGCGACAGCTAAGAGGCAGTGCAGCTAACTGCTACTACATCTAATCACTACTACTCATCAGACAACAGCTAATACTAAAGATAATGGTTACTACAGCTATGAGAAGTGCTACAGATAACAAATATTAAGGCTAACAGGTGCTACAGCTAATAGTTATTACAGATACCAGGCACTACAGCTAACAGGCTACACAGTTAACAGGAAATACAATGAAACAGGAAATACAGGTTACAGTTGCTACATGTAGCAGACACTAGAGATAAAAGGTATTACACATAACAGCTAACAGGCTAACTACATTGAACATGCACTACAGGTAGTAAGTACAACAGATAACAGGTACTACAATAGCAGGCACAACAGTGAACACGGTCTACAGTGAACAAGTACTATGGTAAGAGGCACTACAGGTAACAGGTACTAAATGTAACAGGCACTACAGCTAACAGGTGTCACAGGTAACAGGCAATACAGTGACAAGCACTACAGTCAACAGGTACTAGGGTAACAGGTACCACATGTAACAAGCACTACAGTGAACAGGCACTTCAGCTAACAGATACTACAGATAACAGGCACTACAAGCACTATAGTGAACAGGTACTACGGTGAACAGGTGCTACAGCTAACAGCTACTACACATAACAGCTACAACAGCTAACAGACATTACATTAACAGTCACTACAGTGAACAGGTACTACAGCTAACAGGTACTAGGCAAAGCAAGGCAAGGCAAGTTTATTTGTAGAGCACAATTCATACACAGGGCAATTCAAAGTGCTTTACAGTTACACAAAATCACAAAAGGAGAGCGAAACATACATAAAATCAATCAAATCATCATAAAATCAATGTTTAACAGCTCGTTTAGAGAGACCAGTGAGCAGGCCATTGCAGTAGTCTAACCTGCTGGAGACAAATGCATGGATCAGTCTCTCCAAGTCTGGTTTAGACACTATATTTTTGATTTTGGCAATGTTTTTTAGATGGTAAAAGGCTGTTGATATTGTTGACTTTATGTGGCTGTGAAAGTTCAGGTCTGAGTCCATTAGCACCCCTAGATTTCTAACCTGTGTTTTTGGTTTTAGAGAACGAGACTGAAGGTGACTGATTACACGTTCTCTTTGCTTCAGTGGCCCAAAGACGATTATTTCAGTTTTTTCTGAGTTGGAGAAAGTTGTTTTGCATCCACACAGTGATTTGTTCAATACAGCGACAGAGTGAATCCACAGGCCCATGTTCACCTGCTGTCAGAGACACATAGATCTGAGTGTCGTCTGCATAGTTGTGGTAAGACACATTGTTGCTGCGTATTAGTTGGCCTAACGGAAGCATGTACAAATTGAACAGGAGGGGCCCCAGGATCGAGCCCTGGGGAACACCACAGGTCACAGACATTTTGTCTGAAATGCAATTGCCAATTTCAAAGTAAGTTCTGTCCTCAAGATACGACTCAACCCAGTTTAGAGCAGGACCAGAGATTCCCAGCCAGTTCTCCAACCTCTGTAAAAGAATATCATGGTCCACAGTGTCAAAGGCAGCGCTCAGGTCCAGCAGAACTAAGACTGAGACTCTGCCTGCATCTGTGTTCAGGCGGATGTCATTTATCACCTTGATCAGAGCTGTCTCAGTGCTATGGTGAGGTCGAAAACCAGACTGGAAAGTATCAAAAGCGTTGTGAGATAGGAGAAAGTCACTTAGCTGCTGATAAACAACTTTTTCGAGGACTTTACCTAAGAATGGCAGGTTTGATATGGGACGGTAGTTGTTTAAAACTGTGGCATCAAGACTGTTCTTCTTTAGGAGAGGCTTAATAACCGCGGTTTTCAGGGCTTTTGGAAATGTTCCTGTCTCCAATGAGATGTTAACTAGATTACTAACTTCTACTAATAAGCTGTTCAACACAGACTTTAGAAATCCAGTGGGTAACTCATCAAGGCAGCATGTGGATGAACTCAGACCTGAGATGATCTCTTCGACTGTTCTGTTAGTAACAGGAGTGAAATGTGTCAGCTCGAGGTGTTTAGGTGGATGAAGGGTTATTATCTGTGTGGTGGAAATAATTGCATTCTTAATACTCTGAACTTTATCACTAAAGAATTTCGCAAACTCATTGCACTTTGATGTAGAAATTAGTTCTAAGGGCAGTGAAACTGGAGGGTTTGTTAATCTGTTTACTGTAGCAAACAGAACTCGAGCGTTACCATTGCAGTTGGTGATGATTTCAGAGAAATATCTCTCCCTTGATTTTTTCAAAGTCTGGTTAAACATGCATAACTTATTTTTATAGATCTCTAGATCAACCTGGAGTTTTGATTTGCGCCATTTCCGTTTGGCTCCCCGGCACTCTCTCTTTTGTGCCCTGACTGAGTCATCATTTCTCCATGGTGCCTTTTGCCTGTTTTTAACCTCTCTAACCTTGAAAGGGGCAACGGTGTCCAAGACATTCAAAACACTCGATGTATAGGAGTTCCACAGATCATCAACATTAGAACCAGTGGTATTTTCAAAAGCAATCATCAACATCACATGCTGAGTTAGACCAAACATTTCAAGGACAGCATTGAGTTCTTTAGCTTGTCTGTCGCTGGCTACATCCACATGTACATTTAAATCACCTGTTACAACAAAATGGTCAAATTCAGAGCACAAAACTGAAAGTAGTTCTGAAAAATCATCAATAAAACAATTCTGAGGTGGCTTGTAGATAGTGACATAAACTATGGACGCTTGTTTTAGCTCCATTTTGACAGACACATACTCAAATGAAGAAAACAACCCAAATGACAATTTGTGGGTGACTATAGTCTCCCTGAAAATGCTACAAACGCCCCCACCTCTTTGGTTTTGTCGTGTTTCAAACTCAAAGGTATAGTGAGGTGGAGTAGACTCAATCAGGACTGCGTTACCTGTACTATTATCAAGCCACGTCTCGGTTAAGAACATAAAATCAAGATCATTAGAAGAAATAAAATTATTAATTAAGAAAGATTTGTTATTTAAAGATCTGACATTGACTACAGCATGTTTGAGACTGATCTGAGTTTCCTGGGCTGGGTTGGGCTTCTTACATGGAATATGGATAAGATTTCTCTGCTCAGACACTCTGACTGTTTCTCTCTGTTTGAGTCTACGTGATGTGACAGTACAGATTGGTTTTGCAGAGATCACTTCCTCCCTGGACCTCCAGTTGGGTTTAAAGTGAGTGGTAGCAACGCAGAGGCCCTTTACATCCTAGACAGCAGCAGTGACGCTGTTGGAGATAACAGCTTGGGCCGGTGGTGGAGGCCGAGCTGGGGGGGCTCTGCTTCTTGGAGCAGGCTTAGGAGCGGGAGGAGCATGATACTTCTTTGGGGATTTAAACCTTGATCTAAGGTTAAACCCTTATCTAACCATGTCTGGAGTAAGAGGAACTATATTAGTGCCTGATTTGATCAAGCTTTCATAATGATTTGGAAATCTCAAAGGTGTCGATGGAGATGGAAACGAAAATGAAGGGTCACTACAGGGTGTAGATGTAACAGGTGGGGACTGTGGTGAGGGCGAAGGTAAAGGTGATGTAGTCTCTGCTCCAGCTAAACCCTTAGCAGGCGATGCACATGTTGTTGAGTCCTTTGCCGGAGATAAAGATGTTACTGTAGCAGCAGCTGCAGCAGTTGACTCCTTTGCCGGAGATGCAGATGTTTCTGTGGCAGTAGCTGCAGCGCCTGAGTCCACTTCCGGAGAGGCAGGTGTTGTTGTTGCAACGGCTGCAGTGGCTGAGTCCTTTGTCGGAGATGCTGGTGCTGTAGCTGAAGCAGTTGATTCCTTTACCATGGATGCAGATTTTGTTGTTGCTGGTGCTGTTTTAGTCAAACTTTTTGCTGGGTCCTTGGGTGAGGCAGAGGGAGCTCTTTTCTTCCTCCTCTTTTCTCTCAGTGGCCGCACAGAGGCCTGATTCTGCTCAGGCCTGCTCTGACGCCTCAGAGCGTGGAGGAGGTTCTCCGTCAGAACCCTCACTCCACCTCCATTCAGGTGCGGGCCTTTTCCTCTGAAAAGGTCACCTCGAAGCCAAAACAGGTTAAAGTTGTCAATAAAATGCAATCCTCTGGACTCACAGATGTTGGATAGCCATGTGTTCAGCTGAAGCAACCGGCTGAACTTGTTTACCTTCCTCTCGATGGTTGGGAGAGGTCCACTAATAAACGTGGGTAATGTCACTATATCCAAACTTTCAAAGAGTGTGATGAAATCTTTTTTTAAGATTTCAGACTGTCCATTTCTGATGTCCACTGCACCCACGTGCAAGATCAGCTGTTTCACACCTTGATGCTTAGCTAGTTCCTCTGGTAGTGCCTCTGTGATGTCAGAAACTGTGGCACTCGGATAGCTGCTTGTTATCATTTTCCCCATGTTTATGTTAGATATGGCTCCATCTCCTAGCAGCAAAGTGTCCTTGTCGCTTGACACAGTTTTTCGGTCCTGGTGCTGCTCTGTCCTGAGTCTCTCATTGTTAGACTCAGTCCCATTTGTATCTGACAGTGGTAAAAATCTGTTTGTTAATTTAATTCCAGGTGATGTTATGGCATCGATACCGTCGTTTTGGTTTAGGACCAAGACGATTATAGTCAAGTCTTGGAAAAGACACGGTATCATTTAACTTTAAGTTGTGAGTAGCAGTCTTTTCACCCCTTCCTTTCGTAGTAAAAGTCTTACCACTGCAGTTCACTGGGAGTGTATCATGAAGTCCTTTCTCAGCTTCCAGGGCAAAAATACGTTCCTGTAGCACACAAATTTCTTGCTCGTATATCTGACAGTTTTCACAGGGAGAGGTTGTTTGAGTTACTCCTTCGGTCATGTTGAGAAACTCGTAGTCGCTGACTCGTCAGATACGTTGTAAAAAGGCGTTAAAATGATTAAAAAGTCTTGGTTTCCTTAAAAGAAGCAGACAAAATCGTATCCAAGACTTGTGGAAAAAGATAAAAAGATTAAAAGACAAAAAAGCATAAGCAGCAGGAGGAAGCAAAGAAGCGTCTACACTCTTCGGAAGCAGGAAGTCAAGCCTCTACAGTCAACGGGTACTACACTGAACATGTACTAAAACTAACAGGTTCTAGGGTAACAGGTACTACAGTCAACGGGTACTACACTGAACATGTACTAAAGCTAACGGGTTCTAGGGTAACAGGTACTACAGATAACAGGTGCAAGAGCTAACAGCCACAGTAACAGTGGGAAACAGTGGTGTTTAGCAACTAAGTGCTGGTTATTGTAATTTCAGTCCACTACAGAGTGAATATTATTCTTTCTCCTCCTCTACATGTATCTTAGTTCCTTCAGATTCAGATTTGACTTTGCAAATATGAGAAGCTTCTTGACGTTACAATAAGCAGAGTGTCGTTGACTCACATTTTACATGTCTATGATTGTTAACAGCTACAACAAATAAAGATTTACCTCTAAACTTCTCACATGGTTTATTTCAATAAATCATCAAATGACGCAATATTTCACTAACAATTTAGGATTAGAGAAAAAAAATAGATTAGTGAATCAGAAATATGTTCTTGTCTAACTATCTCATGACTATCTCATGATTCCTAGGTTGGTAACCACTAGAATAAACTACTTGACTGTATATGTAGTAGTTAAACTAGCTGTATATGAAGTAGTTAAACTACCTGTGTACACACGTTTTCAACCTCTATAAAAGGTTGAAAGCTATTTGACCAGAGTGACATGATTAACTCAGGTGTGCCCTTTACTTGTCATCACAGGTGTTTCCAAAGTCATAATCAGTCAGCCTGCCTATTTAAAGGGAGACAAGTAGTCTCTCTGCTGTTTGGTAAAAACGTGTGCACCACACTGAACATGGACAACAGAAAGCAAAGGAGAGAATTGTCTCAGGACATCCAAAAAAAATTATAGACAAACATCTTAAAGCTAAAGGCTATAAGACCATCTCTAAACAGCTTGAAGTTCCTGTGACAACAGTGGCTCATATTATTCAGAAGTTCAAGACCCACGGGACAGTAGCCAAACTCCCTGGACGTGGCTGCAAGAGGAAAATTGATGACAAATTGAAGAGACGGATTGTTCGAATTGTATCCAAAGAGCCCAGAACAACCTCCAAAGAAATTAAAGGTGAACTCCAAGGCCAAGGTACATCAGTGTCAGATCACACCATTCGTTGTTGTTTGAGTCAAAGTAGACTTCATGGGAGACGACCAAGGAGGACACCACTGGTGAAAAAAATCATAAAACTTTGACTTTGACTTTGACTTTGATAAAAAAACGAGACTGGAATCTGCAAAAATGTATGTTGACAAGCCACAAAGCTTCTGGGAGAATGTCCTTTGGACAGATGAGACCAAACTGGAGCTTTTTGGTAAGGCACATCAACTTTATGTTCATAGACCCAAAAACCAAGCATACGAAGAAACGAACAATGTCCCTACGGTGAAACATGGAGGAGGCTCAGTAATTTTTCGGGGCTGCTTTGCTGCATCTGGCACAGGGTGTCTTGAATGTGTGCAAGGTAAAATAAAATCTGAAGACTATCAAGGCATTCTGGAGAGAAATGTGCTGCCTAGTGTCAGAAAGCTTGGTCTCAGTTGCAGGTCATGGGTCTTCCAACAGGACAACGATTCAAAACACACAGCCCAAAAATGGCTGAGAGAAAAGCGTTGGACTATTCTAAAGTGGCCTTCCATGAGCCCAGATCTCAATCCCATTGAACATCTGTGTAAGGAGCTGAAAGATGCCATTTGGAGAAGACACCCATCAACCTGAGACAACTGGAGCAGTTTGTTGAGTGAGCCAAAATACCTGTTGACAGCTGCAGAACGCTCATTGACAAATACAGAAATCGTTTAATTGCAGTGATTGCCTCAAAAGGTTGTGCAACAAAATATTAAGTTATGGGTACCATCATTTTTGTCCAGCCCTATTTCATTAGTTTTTTTTTATTTTTTTTTTTAAAATAATTATGTTAATCAACAAGGGCGACACGGTGGTGCGGTGGGTAGCACTGTTGCCTCACAGCAAGAAGGTCGCAGGTTCAAGACCGCCTTGGGCCTGGGTCTGGGGCCTTTCTGTGTGGAGTTTGCATGTTCTCCCCGTGTCTGCGTGGGTTTTCACCGGGTACTCCGGTTTCCTCCCACAATACAAAAAACATGCTCAGGTTAATTGGTAAAACTCTAAATTGCCCATAGGTGTGAGTGTGAGAGTGAATGGTGTGTGAATGGTGTGTGTGCCCCACGATTGGCTGGCGACCATCTGGGGTGTATCCCTGCCTCTCGCCTTAACGCGCTGGGATAGGCTCCAGCAGACCCCTGCGACCCCGAAAGGGAATAAGCGGGATAGACAATGGATGGATGGATGGATGTTAATCAACAATTCAAAAGTAATGGCTGATTTTGATTATTTAATTTTCAATAATTTTTTTTATTTATTGTTACTTTTGTAAGTTTCAAGTGAGTTTAGTGAGAATTGTGGGTTTTTCCTTCTTTAACTGAGGGGTACCAACAATTTTGTCCACGTGTGTATATGTACAGTATGTAAGTAGATAAATGAGTTAATTGTATACAGGTAGGCAAACCAGTTAACTATATAAAGTACCTAAGTTAAATGTAGATAAAATAGTGAAACTAGCTAGGAATTTTACTTGGAGTATTTTACCTTTGATGTATCAGCACTTAAATGAAGTAAAAGATCTAAGTACTAAACAGTATAACAATGCCACATTGTGTGGCTGAGTGTTTCCTACCTGTAAACTGACAGGTCTAAGACTATGCTGTTTTTCTCATCATCTTCACTTAGACAGAAGTCGATCCTGGAAAGACAGAAGAAAAAATTTATAGTACATGTTCAATTTAGAAAGAAAAGTGAACTGATTTTTATTTTTATGATAGTGTCCACTGTTGGTACATTTCTTCCACAGAAACAATATAAACATAAACAATATGTAAATATCTAGCCAACAGATATTCAGGAAAAAAAACATTATGCATTTTTGTGTATTAATAATGTCAAAACAGGTCATTTAAAGTGAGAAAATATGAGAAGAAGGCAGCAACAATGAATAACATATAAATATTTTTTATTATATTTACATTATTGTAACTAAGAGTTGTTGTATGAGGTATGTGTCAAACTGTAAATATATAATATAAGAATGTGATTGAATTAATGAATAATTGAGAAACAAATGGGAAATGAAGGAAGTATAAATAAATAAAAACAATACATTAATATATATTAACAATAAATGAATTATAATAATTAACAATGTATTATTTAATTCTGTCAAATATATAATAATAATAATCCATCCATCCATTGTCTATCCCGCTTATTCCCTTTCGGGGTCGCAGGGGTCTGCTGGAGCCTATCCCAGCGCGTTAAGGCGAGAGGCAGGGATACACCCCAGATGGTCGCCAGCCAATCGTGGGGCACACACACCATTCACACACCATTCACACACACACTCACACCTATGGGCAATTTAGAGTTTACCAATTAACCTGAGCATGTTTTTTGTATTGTGGGAGGAAGCCGGAGTACCCGGTGAAAACCCACGCAGACACGGGGAGAACATGCAAACTCCACACAGAAAGGCCCCAGACCCAGGCCCAAGGCGGTCTTGAACCTGCGACCTTCTTGCTGTGAGGCAACAGTGCTACCCACCGCACCACCGTGTCGCCCCATAATAATAATAATAATAATTATAATTATTATTATTTTTATTATTATAAATGTAGTAGGGTGATATAGTCCAAAAACATGCTGAGGTTTATTAGAGACTCTATCTAATTGCGTGTGAGTTTGTGAGTGAATGGTTTGGTTACTGCTGACCTGTCTGGGGTGTATCCTGCCTCTCACCTGTAATGTCCTGGAGTTGACTATAGCAGACACCCCATGACCCTTATGGGGAATAGGCTGCTATAAAAAATGAGTGAGTGAATATTGTAGTGGGGAAACATTAAATAGAAAAAAATATAAAAATAAAATAAAAAACATAAAAAATAACTTTATGTATAATAAAAATTTTGTCTGTGTAATAGGTATTTTGGCTGCTGTCAGTGGTGCAGTGAACCTCACTGGCTGCCTGTTCGCTGCTGGAACGTTATTCAGCAGCGATAATTCATAGATTACAAATGAAATCAGACATGTGTTGGAGCCTCGACCCTGTGGCCTTATTCTAGATATAAACCTCAGCCTGTTGTTGGCAGCCCTGTTGTTGTTGGGGCAGTTTGAGCGGACATTGATGAAAATGCAGCATAGCTATTAAGACCTGTGAGGGTGAAACGTGACAGCAGGCAGCAACCTGATTCTTTTATTAACTGCTCAACTGAGTGATTTTTTGTTGTTGTTGTTTTTGTTGGGTTTTTTTTCAGGGCCGTCTGAGCATTTAATCACACCACCGTGCACTATAACTGCAGTGCCTGTACTGTGCTGAAATATTCAATCACTGAAAAATAGTAAAAGGCCTGCATTTATATAGCACTTTTCTAGTCTTTTTGACCACTCTACACTACAAGTATCCATTCACCCATTCACACACTCTGATGGCGATACACAAGCTGCCCGCACATCAGAAAACTACACATTCACACAGGCAAATCGGGGTTTAGTATCTTGCCCAAGGAACAATATGCAACTTTGAGGAGCTGGAATCAAACCACCAATTTTCTGACTGGTGGATGACTGCTCTACCTCTGAGCTACAGCCGCCCCATTGAAAAAATTAGTGGCACAACCACCTTGAGCTGCAACTAATGACAATTCTGATAGTCAGTGGATCTATCAGTTATTAAACAAACAATAACTATTATACATAACTATAAAATGGTGAAAAATGTCGATCAGTGTTTGCCGAAGCTGAAGTTTCAACCAAAACATCATTATTTACTATTATAGAAGACTAAGGAAAAAATAAACAACAAACATCATCAATTTACTATTATAGAAGACTAAGGAAAAAATAAATAATGGTGAAACCAATTCATTTTTACAATTTTTGCTTGTATTTCAGTTATTTGATTATCAAATGTTCAATATTAATCATAAACTGTTATATCGGTTAATTGTTGCAGCTCGACAGCAAAGAATATTAAAATTAAAAATATCTGCTCAGCAGAACTTTCTTAAGTGAAATCAACTCATAGGTAACAGAATCAAGTTATACAGCCATTGAAGCTGTAAAATAAACATTAATCATTTACATTGCTTTATATAATATTTTCAAGATGACTTGGGGTGGGACTGTGGACCCTGAAGGTAGTGGACGTCCTGCTTTATCTGCTGAGTCACTGCCAACATAAAAATAGTTCCTCATGAATACTGTTGAGAGCCAACTCTGTGGATCATCACTGTACAGGTTCTTAAATTTTACTTCTCAGTGCTGAGAGCAGCACAAACTAAACTCCAGTCACATGTTAGAGTGTCAGCAAAAGCTTCAAGACTGGGAGCGAATGGCATATTTGACCCTTTAATCGCATAAACTGTGTTGATTTGTGTCTCAGTTCCTACTTTGGCTCGTTGACATTCATCACTCGTCCATCAGCCGTTATCAGAGTCCTCGGAGCCTTTGGCTGCTTCTCTGTCTTCCTGCAGGAGAACAGCAGAGCATCAGGGGGATTGTGTGTATGTGTGTGTGTGTGGTTGTGTGTGTGTGTGTGTGTGTGTGTGTGTGTGTGTGTGTCTGTGTGTGTGTGTTTGTGTGTGAATGACAGATGACAGTACAGTGTTATAGGGTCTGAGGTCAAGGAGAGAACCACCCGCCATCAGGAGCATCCATAAATATCACCAGGGCTGCAACTAATGATTATTTGCATGAGGAATCATTTTCTTTATTTAGTTCATTGATTAATCAATTAGTTGTTTGGATCAGAAACTGCCAGAAAAAAATGTTGATCATCTACAAAAATCTACAAAAATCAAAGACATTGACTTTACTGTCACTAAGGATTAAAGAAAGCAGAATATATTCATATTTAGTGGACTGACAATGGATCTGAGAATTTATTATTTTTTTCATTAAAAAAATGACTCATTGGCTAATATAGATAAGACTGTACACCCACACATTCTACAATTAAATTTTGAGATTTAGGAGATGTTTTTATCCTCAGTGATTTAGAAGCGAGGTGAGAGAATCCAGTGTTAGAGGTGATATCTTTTATGGGAATTTACTCCTGTGTAGCAGTTTGTGTGTTTTCTCCTGCTCTAAGTTTACAGTACAACACCCCGTCCATTAGCCACGTGAAACAGGCCGTGACAGCAGTGAGGCAGGAAAAACACACATACAGCCAGGGCTGGGTGAGTGTTAGCGCTCTGCAGAGGGTCGGACCGTCAAGGCTGCTACAGCCGTATATCAGCCGGGACGAAGAGGCGTGTGACAGCGCGTTTAAACAGCCTTCAAGCTGCTGAACATGGAGTTCACGTCTTTGTGAGTACAGCAGCAGCAGAGACCTGATAATAATGGTTATCTCTATCTGTACAGGAGCTCCTGTCAGTCAGATCAACCTTAGCTTTCAGATATAGTTTGGCATGGTACAATGATGTCGATCCTTAATTTTTTTGGATAGATATTTGTATTCTTTGTTGTGAAATTGTTTATATGGATAATCAAAACAACATTATTATTATTATTGTTATCACATACATCCATATGTGAGCTGATAGTAGTTTAGGGGGTAGTGTTCTTGTCTCCTAAGCAGCAGACCTGGGTTTGAGTCCTTACCAAAGCATCTATGTCACAAAGTATATTTAAAAAAAAAAAGTAAAATCCCATAAACTAACATTTCACACCTTATGTTCATGATGATGATACCACCATTTTTGTTACCCTTCCAACCTCCAGCAGCTAAACCAGTTTTCTGGTTTATCTGCTTCTTTCTCACTAACACAGGCTACTGCGGTTGTGGCCTATGACAACTTCATAAGGAAAATGCATATGCTGCCATCTTTTCTTCCATATATAGATGGATAGATAGATAGATAGATAGATAGATAGATAGATAGATAGATAGATAGATAGATAGATAGATAGATAGATAGATAGATAGATAGATAGATAGATAGATAGATAGATAGATAGATAGATAGATTGTTCATGAATTTGGATGTAAAAAAATTGTTTATATATGTGTATATATATATATATATATATATATATATATATATATATATATATATATATATATATATATATCACAACGAGCAAAATCTGTTTTGAAATAACTAAATTCATTATATCGGAGGCAGTACGTGATGCAGAGTTGCCATCTTGTGGTTGTCTTTTACAGTGATTGCATATACAGTGAAGAAAACAAGTATTTGACCTTGACAAGTCAACAGTCCGAGTGATGGAGATCCTCATCTTCTCTCTCACCCTGAATCATCACAACAAAGCACACACACACACACACACACACACACACACACACAAAATTTCTTAAATACTGTTGCATAACATTTAAAATCAACCATCATGCAAGGTTGAAAAGGACTTTGTGATGAACAGGAATAATGATCTACACGCATAATAAGAACAAAAGAAGATGTCGCTATTTCTAGGAGCTTGGTGGCATCTGCTGATGATTTAATGATGTTAACATGTCATAACATTTGTAATGACGCAACACTTCTTGAACGAGAAGCCGAAGATTTTGCGGAATTTCTATCCTGCTGCTTTAAGGTGCTGCAGGGATTTTCAAAGATTTTCATACAGTATAAATTTTTTATTGGCATTCATTCATGTAAGTGCATTGAAGGACAGGTTCATATTTCTTTTTAAATGTGTCTTAAAACACAAGCCAAATGTAAGTAAATATTGCCATATTTACAGTGGCAGATATTTACAGGAAGGACCCTATTTGTGCTTCCTCAGTTTTTCTGTGGTGGGTTTTTTGATGTACAGTGAAGAAAACAAGTATTTGAACTGCTATTTTGCTATTTCTCCCACTTAGAAATCATGGAGGGGTCTGAAATTTTCATCGTAGGTGCATGTCCACTTTGAGAGAGATAAACTAAAAAGAAAAATCCAGGAAATCACAATGCATGATTTTTTAACGGTTTATTTGTGTTTCATTTGTGTTTTTATTTGTGTTTCATCCTTATCATCCTTAATCAGATGCACAGAAGTCGTTAGCTGCATAAAGACACCTGTCCACCCCATACAATCAGCAAGACTTTAACTTGTAACATGGCAAAGACCAAAGAGAGAAAATTGTACACCTCCACAAGGCTGGAAAGGGCTACGGAGCAATTGCCAAGCAGCTTGGTGAAAAAAGGTCCACTGTTGGAGCAATCATTAGAAAATGGAAGAAGATATCACCTCGTGGGGTCTCAATGATTCTAAGAAAGGTGAGGAATCAGCCCGGAACTACACGACAGGAGTTGGTCAATGACCTGAAGAAACCTGGGACCAACGTTTCCAAGGTTACTGTAGGTAATACACTAAGACGTCATGATTTGAAATCATGCATGGCACGAAAGGTTCCCCTGCTTAAATCAGCACATGTCAAGGTGTTTGGAGGAAGAAGAATGAAGAGTACAATCCGAAGAACACCATCCCTACTGTGAAGCATGGGGGTGGTAGCATCATGCTTTGGGGGTGTTTTTCTGCACATGGGACAGGACGAGTGCACTGCATTAAAGAGAGGATGACTGGGGCCGTGTATTGTGAGATTTTGGGGAACAACCTCCTTCCCTCAGTCAGAGCATTGAAGATGGGTCGTGGCTGGGTCTTCCAACACGACAAGACCCAAAGCACACAGCCAGGAAAACCAAGGACTGGCTCCGTAAGAAGCATATCAAGGTTCTAGCATGGCCCAGCCAGTCTCCAGACCTGAACAAAATCGAAAATCTTTGGAGGGAGCTCAAACTCAGTGTTTCTCAGTGACAGCCCAGAAACCTGACTGATCTAGAGAAGATCTGTGTAGGAGTGGGCCAGGATCCCTCCTGCAGTATGTGCAAACCTGGTGCAAAAACTACAGGAAACGTTTGACCTCTGTAATAGCAAACAAAGGCTACTGTACCAAATATTAACATTCATTTTCTCAGGTGTTCAAATACTTGTTTGCCGCTATATCACACAAATAAACCGTTAAAAAATCATGCATTGTGATTTCCTGGATTTTTCTTTTTAGTTTATCTCTCTCAAAGTGGACATGCACCTACGATGAAAATTTCAGACCCCTCCATGATTTCTAAGTGGGAGAAATAGCAAAATAGCAGTTCAAATACTTTTTTTCTTCACTGTACATCAAAAAACCCACCACAGAAAAACTGAGGAAAAAAAAGGGTCCTTCCTGTAAATATCTGCCACTGTAAATATGGCAATATTTACTTACATTTGGCTTGTGTTTTAAGACACATTTAAAAAGAAATGTGAACCTGTCCTTTAATCCACTTACATGAATGAATGCCAATAAAAATTTTATACTGTATGAAAATCTTTGAAAATCCCTGCAGCACCTTAAGGCAGCAGGATAGAAACTCCGCAAAATCTTCGGCTTCTCGTTCAAGAAGTGTTGCGTCATTACAAATGTTATGACATGTTAACATCATTAAATCATCAGCAGATGCCACCAAGCTCCTAGAAATAGCGACTTCTTCTTCTGTTCTTATTATGCGTGTAGATCATTATTCCTGTTCATCACAAAGTCCTTTACAACCTTGCATGATGGTTGATTTTAAATGTTATGCAACAGTATTTAAGAATTGTGTGTGTGTGTGTGTGTGTGTGTGTGTGTGTGTGTGTGTGTGTGTGTGTGTGTGTGTGTGTGTGTGTGTGTGAGTGTGTGTGTGTGTGTGTGTGTGTGTGTGTGTGTGCTTTGTTGTGATGATTCAGGGTGAGAGAGAAGATGAGGATCTCCATCACTCGGACTGTTGACTTGTCAAGGTCAACTGTATCTCTCTGTGCCATAAAATTCTGTAGCTTCTTCTTCTTTTTTTTCCTCAGGGTGTGACGGAGCATCTATCAAACTGCTGAGTCATTGAGAAATCTGTGCTGTCAGCTCCACTGCTGCTTTCTGAAGAGTCCAGAGCTGAGGACAATGGGTTTGGACAGTTTTCAATTAGCCACCATCAAGTCAGAATGAGTCCAGCAGAAACAGGTTTGTTTGGTGGTGGATTTTCTTCATTTACTACATGCTGATGTTTTTTTTTTTCCTTTGGTTGGTTGCAAAATGGGCGACACGGTGGTGCGGTGGGTAGCACTGTTGCCTCACAGCAAGAAGGTCGCAGGTTCAAGACCGCCTTGGGCCTGGGTCTGGGGCCTTTCTGTGTGGAGTTTGCATGTTCTCCCCGTGTCTGCGTGGGTTTTCACCGGGTACTCCGGTTTCCTCCCACAATACAAAAAACATGCTCAGGTTAATTGGTAAACTCTAAATTGCCCATAGGTGTGAGTGTGAGAGTGAATGGTGTGTGAATGGTGTGTGTGCCCCACGATTGGCTGGCGACCATCTGGGGTGTATCCCTGCCTCTCGCCTTAACGCGCTGGGATAGGCTCCAGCAGACCCCTGCGACCCCGAAAGGGAATAAGCGGGATAGACAATGGATGGATGGATGGATGGTTGCAAAATGATCATTCTCAGGATTTGCTCTGCCACTTTTTGATGTTTAAACATGCATACAGCTAGATGTTAATCAAAGCAATAAAAAGGAGAAAGTTGATGATGTTATTTAGTAGTGTTGGGATCATGGGAGTCATTGTTTTCATTGCTCTGCTCTCCAGTTAGGGTGAACAGAAGTTTGCCTAAGTAATCTGATCTCACTGATCTCAAAGCTAATTTTAGTGTTTTCAATTAGAGCTTATCGTATTGTTGTGCTGAGCAATATATCAAAGAACTGAGTTTAAACCATAAGAGGTTATCTTCTGGGCAGTGAATGTTAGCTGTTTAGTTTATTATTTCACCTACTTGTTTTTTTCCCACTTTTTTGTTTTATTGTTCGTTTCTGTTTTAGTTGTTTAACCTGTTCTTGTTTCAATCATTTATTTTACATATACGTTTGTTTAACCTGCCAGGCTTGTCGTACATTTATTTCCCCGGTTAGAGTTGAGTTTCATTGTGTATTTTCACATGTTTTGTACAGATCGCTGTGTTCGCTATATTGTTATTTTGGTTAATACGATCAGCTGACTTGAGCATAGCGCAGCTTTCTTTTTTTGCCTTTATCCCACAAACACTCACACATACAATTTTATTAACACATATCAACACACGATACTCTGCGCACGTTTCCTGTGCTTTATTTGTTTTCAGTTGTTTGTCATGGTAAAGGCTCCATCTTTTCCCCACACACCAACCTTATTTAATCTCGAGTTGTCTCGGCGTAACCGCCGTCTCACGATTGCACACTCACACATTTGCACACGAACACGGACACTGGTTGACAGAGATGAATTCTCCCCTTCATTGTACACTATAGGAATATCAATATTCCAATGAATATTGGTGTTCCTAAGTGAAGACTGATACACGAGATTGTTTTAAAATTGGTTATTGGTCCGGATTTTTCCGCTGGTGCCCAGATCATAATTAATTTAAATTAACAATTATGTTTAATAACAACTTGATAATCATCATTGATGATTATAAATTAATGCTAATAACCAAATTTAATTTTAACCCTTAAATTTAACCCTCCCTAATTCATAACAGTATTTATCTGAAGATTTACAGATTTTTAAGATTTTTAAGATTTACTATTTTGATCCATGAGACATTTGATAATATCAACTACAATGCAGAATGATTAATCTGGTAATATCATGTGGCAATGAATCTATGAATTTATTTATGAAAATGATTGTGAGTGGCTGTCATTTCTGAGAGGATCCACATAGAATAATTTTCTGCCTTTTTGAAAAGAAACTTTTTTTTTTAATTTTTTGTTTTAGTGGAAGGGAATAAAATGTCAAGAGATATTAGAATTATTAAAATAGGCCTTTCCAGTTCCAAATTCTCAACTGATACTACTGGACTTTACAGCCTAATTTTTATGGATAATGGATTGCAAATATAATGAAAAATGAGAAAATGTGGGTTATATAATTTTGCATAACAAGCTGATTGACAATCAGTTTGAAAACCTGGCACACTATTACTAAAAGAGGATCTGTTTTGATAAAAAAAAAAAAAAAAAAAAAAACCTGACTGTGACTCAACCCAAAATCACAAATCACAGAAATGCCTAAATGGGCTCCACACTTCACACAACAGCAACACAACATCCCCTGTGCTTAGACCCTCACATCTTACAAGGAAAAACTCTCTAAAAAAAACTTTAACAGGGAAAATCATCAGAGATGAGTCAATGATCTTCAACATGTGGAGGATTGTCTGTAACAGAGTAAAACAGATATATAGACTATCCAATATTCCTGCTATTTCTCACATCTCTTCATTTAAAAATCAACAATAATTATTATTTTTTTTTTTATCTCATAGACAATGAACTGTTTATCAGTCTGTCAGACAGTCAGTTTGCCTCCATATGTCTGTGTTTCTAGGTTGAATCTGCTGCTTCTTCTCAGAGGAACAGAGAGGGCATTAAACTCAGCAGTGTCTTCTTGCTGACCTTATCCCAGGATCCACCTCAGGAGCAGGAAATTCATCTTTCCTGACACCGTCATGACAGCACGACTGCATGCATCAAGTCAGTGCGCACTGACAGCCGTACACAGGGACACGATAAAACGGCAACACCACATCACCCTGATGTTGTGCTCCAGCAGCACGAAGGCCCAGGATGCTGCTGTAATATGGATTAGAGAGCTGAGGGAGGCGTCTCAGCCATCACACATTTTATTCATCAGGAGTCTCAACAGGAGTGTAATAAAAGCTCTTCCCTAAGATAAGCAGTCAGGTTAGACCTGAATAAGACTGAATCAAAGAGTGTGGTTCTTAGACTCAGGCTCATCCAGGTATAACCTGACTTCTTATCTTCAGGAAGAGCTGCTGTGGAGACTCCTGTTAAATAAAATATCATGAAAGGGGATGAAGGATGATTCTCTGCACACATGGATTGATAAGGAGATTCTGACAATGTGTGTAAACACAAAAGGAGATATTCGTTAAATTGATTATTTGATTCTCATGAAAATTTCAATGTCATATAGCCTCTCAAATGTGATGATTTGATTCATTTCTCCACCATGCATGTTAGCAAACTGAAAAATGTTTTTTGAATCTTTGGTACAATGACCTTGAGGCACAAATCACAATAACATTTTAAGAAATACAACAATATTTTATGAAATTATTTTGTGCCTTTCAAGTAGTATTTTTTCTTATTTAGTCACATATAGATGAAGTTTCTTGCAAAATATTGATTATCAGAGTAGCACAACATCCTTATCATATTGTGAGTTATTCTATGATTCCCTTCATTAGTTCAGGTAACGTATGTGGAGAGATTTTCTCATTCATTATTTTTGTTTAATGTGTGTAATGTGTGATATGTGCTGTTGAGGACTGTCACTAGGGGCAAGTACAACAAGTGACTGAATACCAGACTACAGTACAACAACAAGGAAGCAGCACACATATTCCCTGGCTTCTCTCCCCTGCAGCAGCCTCTTGATTCAATGATGGAATTCTGTAGTGAAGGATCAGAGCACCGTCTCCCACTCCCAGACTGGCCCCTGGACAAAGCTTGGACTGACCCTGAATCTCAGAGGAGATGGATGAGTGTAGGAGGTTTATTGTATTCATTATTCTGAAGCTGCATTACATGTCAGGTATATTTGGCTGGTCTTTAATCACAGTTACAGGTCACAAAAGCCAGATCACGGCAGAACAGAGAACTGGAACTGGAACTCAAACAACAGCGTACAAATCAATACTGAGACCGACAAATTCCACAACTCTTAATTCTAGGTGGTGCTTTCAAATTTCAAATGTGTTAAACAGGCTCAGATGATAAGATGTAGGGTGTCTGATTAACCAGCAACATAGAGAAATATCTGCTACTTAGTTGTTTTTTGTTTAAGCAATGTGTAATAAATAATCATCAAGTTCTCCAGGGAAGACTCCAAAGACAGAAAACTTCCTTTTCTGGATTGTGAAGTCCTTGCCGAAAAGAAGACGGGGGGGTCTCAACACAGAGGTTTACAGGACACCCACACACCGACCAATATTTACTCTTTGGCTCTCACCACCCACTGGGCACTTAGAAATTGTGGTTACCCCAACTGGGCATTCACCAAAACAGATAGAAGGCAGAAGGAAACCAAAGCACAGACTGACAAAAAGCAACACAACAGAAGGAAACGTGTAGTAGTACCATAAGTATCTGGTCTCTCTGAAAAATTGAGAAGAATCTTCAGCAAACACAACATCCCTGTTTATTTCAAGCCTGGCAACACCCTCAGACAGAGACTGGTCCACCCCAAGGACAAAACTCCAAGACAAAACCTCAACAATGTGGTTTATGCTGTACAATGCAGTGGAGAGTGCCTGGATTTATACGGGTCCTTCTAAAAAAATTTGCATTTTGTGATAAAGTTTATTATTTTATGTAATATACTAATAAACATTAGACTTTCATATATTTTAGATTCATTACACACAACTGAAGTAGTTCAGCACCCATTTACACCTGTGCACGGTGGCTCTGGATGCTTCTACTCCAGACTCAGTCCACTGCTTCCACAGGCCCCCAAAGTCTGGAATCGGCCCTTCTCCACAATCTTCCTCAGGGTCCGGTCACCTCTTCTTGTTGTGCAGTGTTTTCTACCACACTTTCTCCTTCTCACAGACTTCCCACTGAGGTGCCTTGATACAGCTTTGTCCAGGGGCTAGGAACAGCCTATTCGTTCAGAAATTTCTTTCTGTGTCTTACTCTCTTGCTTGAGGGTGTCAATGATGGCCTTCTGAACAGCAGTCAGGTCAGCAGTCTTACCCATGATTGTGGTTTTGAGTAATGAACCAGGCTGGGAGTTTTTAAAAGCCTCAGGAATCTTTTGCAGGTGTTTAGAGTTAACTCGTTGATTCAGATGATTAAGGCTCATACCTTGTTTAGAACACCTTTTCATGATATGCCAATTTTTTGAGATAGGAATTTGGGGTTTTCATGAGCTGTATGCCAAAATCCTCCGCATTAACACAATAAAAGACCTGAAACAATTCAGTTGGTGTGTAATGAATCTAAAATATATGAAAGTCATGGACGTACACATCTTAGACAAGGAGGACAGGTGGTTTGAGAGGGGAGTGAAGGAGGCCATCTATGTCCATTTAGAAAGACCAACTTTGAACAGAGGAGGTGGGTTACGTCATAATCTATCTGCTACATACCTTCCTGCCTTGAGATCTCATCCCAGGAAGTTTAACTGCTCTTCACCATCAGAGCAGGACTCATTCTACAGATCATGTGACCACAACAACTCTCATTCAACTTCGCACCTTGAAGTGTGACTAATACGACCATTGTTATGAAAGTGTTGTTTACAGTTTCACCTGGTGATCCAGAGATATAGCTCCTGGTTTCTAGCATCAACCAGAACTGAAGAAGCCTTTTGGATACAAGGTGAAACGTCTTCAAGGTACAAGGAAAAGTCCAGTTGCTAACAAGTAACTCCTTTGACACTACAATGACCTGGATGAGTGAGAATCTACACAGACAATAAATAATCATGTTAATCAGAAAGCAAAACATTAGCAAATATAACACTGAAATATCAGCTCTTAATAACTTTTTTGTCTGTTTTTGTCTACATGTTTCTACAAGAGCACGAAAAGACAAACTGAATATTGGCTCTAGAGACGACTTTTCATGTTTTTTCAAAGCCACTTATTACATATATACTTGTCTCTCTCCTGAATGTACGAATCTTAAAATTAGAGCTTTCTTTTTGCTTACATTGTCAAATTGAAAGAAAGTGATGAGATTCTGAGATCAATAACAATACATATCTTTTGTTTTGAATAAATTAAACTACTACTATAGAATTGTTACCATTTTCATGTTTCTTTTCATTTTCATTTAAAAGATGAAATCTTACATTTCCGTCTATGTATTAGTAAATGACTGCAGACTAAAAACCAATATAATCAGAGGCAAGACTATTTCTGTGGAAGTCCTGAGATATCCTGAGGTCAACCTGTCAGTCCTTTGGTTTCACTGAGTGAAACCTCCAAACTGTTAACTGGGAGAACTGTAGCAGAGAGAAGGGGTGAGTGAGAGGAGGGGGAGCAGGAAATGTTTAATACACACACACACACACACACAGACACATACACAAACAATTAACACCCTGGCACCAGGACCACCTTATGGATGAGTTCTAATTAGCAGGATAGCATGAAAAATAATTAGAGTTTGACAAATAGTTTTCTTACTTACCACCAACATACCTGAACCATACTGGGGTTTGAAATGTCTGTTTTGCATGTGATATTTTGCCCACTTGAACTTTTTGGTGTAAAAAAAAAAAGTGTAATATTATTCCGCCCCTTTACTGTCAGTACAGCCAACTCAGTCCAGAAGTTCCCTGATGATTGGCCTAAATGACTGATGATAATTAGAATCCACCTGTGTGTAATCATGTCTCAGTAAAACCTGCACTGTGATAGTCTCAGAGGTTTAAAGTGCAAACAGCATCATGAAGACCAAGGAACACACCAGACAGGTCTGAAATACTGTTGTGTAGAAGTTTAAGGCAGGATTAGGATATAAAAAGATTTCACAAGCTTTAACCATCCCACTAAGCACTGTTCAAGTGATCATCTTGAAATGGAAAGAGTATCAGACCACTGCAAACCTACCAAGACCCAACTGTCCCTCTAAACCACATATGTCAAAGTCAAGGCCCGCGGGCCACATCCGGCCCGCGAGAGGGTTTTTTCTGGCCCCCAGGATTATATACATTTATTATTAGAACTGGTCCGCAGGCAACTGCACGCCAGCAGCATCCAGGTACTTTATGCGCACTAACGCACTACATTTCCCACAATTCAACGGTGGCGCTCCGAGCAGGAGGCCAATTCCTTTCATCATTCATCAGCGGGCATTAGCGTCACTTCAAAAGTTTCAGATAGCCTACCCTTAAAAAATGGCAAAACGGAAGGTGGACACTGCGAACCGGACTTTTAAAACAGGGTGGGAATCGGAGTACATGTTCACGGAGGTAGCTGGAGAACCTGTGTGTCTTTGTGTGGAGAAAGTGTGGCGGTGATAAAAGAGAATCTGAGACGGCAGCATGAGACAAGACAGAAGAGATCGTTAAATTAGCCGGGACATTGATGAACTTGTTCAAAAGAAGAGACACCACCAAGTATCAGCCACAGCTTCAAAAAAGTGAACATTACTGTGCAACGTATTCAGAGTTTTTTACTCAGTTAAAGTTTAGAAGTGAACTACTTGTTTTCACACCACATGTGACTTTTCCTTTTCCTCATGTTTATAGCTTTTTGCACTTTATTATTGTATTTCAATCCAATTTGTTGTGAACATATTTAAATTAAGTGAATTATAGAAAATTGCTGATATTATGTATTTATTTGAAGTAAATTTAGGCCATTTTTGCTATATCCCTGAGAAGTAATACTGATGTTGCCCTGAATAATACTGCTTCATTCATTTATTGTTCATGTTTTGGGCATTTTTACACAAAGCTTTTGTCTCTGTTGAAAATTAAAATTTACTAACAGAGCCATAAGAAATTATTTATTTATTTGATCACATAGTAATTATTAATATGTTATAGGTATTATTTTTAGGGTTTCAGTCTGTTTAATGGGGATCACTAGTCTATATGCGGTCATTTTATAATTTTTTTTTTCAATGAACGTTCAATAAGTCCGGCCCTTGGCTTGTTCCTAAATTTTTCATTTAGCCCCCATGTCCATTCGACTTTGACACCCCTGCTCTAAACCTTCATCAAAGAGAAACTGATCAGATGCAGCCAAGAGGCCCATGTTCAATCTGGATGAACTGCAGAGATTCACAGCTGAGGTGGAGAAATCTGTCCAGAAGACAACTATTAGTGACACACTGTACAAATCTGGCTTTTATGGAAGAGTGACAAGAAGAAACCCATTTCTCGAGAAATCCATAAAAAGTTCTGTTTGAAGTTTGCCATAAGCCACCTTGGGGACAAGAGAATGTGCTTTGGTCAGAAAATGAACTTTCTGGGCAAATTGCATGTTTGGCCTAAAAGTACCACTGCACATCACTCTGAACACACCATCCTCACTGTCAAACATGTAGGTGGCATCACCATAGACCGAGGCTGCTTTTCCTCAACAGGGACAAGGAAAATGGTTTAAATGAATAGAAGATGTTGGAGCCACATACATGGCCATTTAGGAAGAAAACATGCTCAAGTAGGGCGACACGGTGGTGCGGTGGGTAGCACTGTTGCCTCACAGCAAGAAGGTCGCAGGTTCAAGACCGCCTTGGGCCTGGGTCTGGGGCCTTTCTGTGTGGAGTTTGCATGTTCTCCCCGTGTCTGCGTGGGTTTTCACCGGGTACTCCGGTTTCCTCCCACAATACAAAAAACATGCTCAGGTTAATTGGTAAACTCTAAATTGCCCATAGGTGTGAGTGTGAGAGTGAATGGTGTGTGAATGGTGTGTGTGCCCCACGATTGGCTGGCGACCATCTGGGGTGTATCCCTGCCTCTCGCCTTAACGCGCTGGGATAGGCTCCAGCAGACCCCTGCGACCCCGAAAGGGAATAAGCGGGATAGACAATGGATGGATGGATGGACATGCTCAAGTCTGTAAAAGACCTGAGACCGGGACAGGGGTTTACCTTCCAACAAGACAATTAAATAAAAACTAAAATATAAAGCTAAATCTACAGCTGATTGGTTCAAAATGAAGCATATCCAGGTGTTAGAAAGACAAGTCAAAGTCCAGACCTGAATCCAATTAAGAATCTGTGGAAAGATCAGAAAACTGCTGTTCACAAACACTCTTTACACTCTTTACCTGACAGACAGATTGACAGAAACTATTAAAACCTGTCAGTCTGTACTGCTGACATCATGAAGACTTTGGGCACAAGTTTGTTTAGAAGAGAGAACTTTCTTGTACAGCAGAAGCCACCGTGCCCACGCATAATCCTCCTCCTTCAATTTATTGTATCGAGAATGAACTCTGAATCAAATCATGAACCTCCTGTAAAATTAATTAAATCATTAGTTTGATGGCATTTTTCCAGGATGCACTTCGTGAAGTGTTTTTAATATTTTTGTTTTGTGAATTAGGGCCCTTAAAAATGACCATAAAATAAACCACTACCGCTCTAAAAACAGAATAAATTTCACACTGAACATTACAGCTGCCAAGAAGGGAGGATTCATCCTGGCTGTTTTAGTAGACTGCAGTGGTGGCATCTAGGTTTAGCTACTAACTGGAAATAAGACTTTCTCTGTCAGCTTTGTTGAGGATGTGCTAAGAATCAACATGACAACAAATTACACAGTAGTTTTGAAGCTTTCATGGTGTCCCCAACGTCGAAACACAAACATGTCAGCAATTGTTACGCCCCCAAACACTTCTGTTGAAAATGCTCCGTTTTCAACAGAAGTGTTGAAAACTCCGTTTATGACATACTCATACTGTCATGAGTATGTCAAGTGTCATCTTCAACTTCATGTTCAGGTCTTATGAAAATCAAGTGTATTTTAAAGGATATTTCTGGTGAGTTTCTGTGTGTGTGCATAAAAAAGCTGAAATATATTCTTCCTCTGTGCTAAAAATCACAACCTCATGACTTTTACAAATCACAACCTCATGACACCTTTAGTACGAAGTCAGGAGGTTGTGATTTACAGCACACAAGCTAGTGAAGCTGTAAACAGAACCAATTCTGATTGATCTTATTCAATCTGAGGTTACAGAGAGGTTGTTAACATTTGAACTTTTAAGGGCCTTTAAATCCAGTATTTCAAGATAAATAAAAGTAAAGTTCCTCTTCTGGTCTCACTTCAATTCCATTTATTTGTATAGCCCAGAATCACAAATCACAGATTTGCCCCAATGGGCTTTGCAGTTTGTACAAAAGCAACACAACATCCCCTGTCCTTAGACCCTCACATCGTACAAGGTAAAACTCCCTAAAAAACCCTTTAAGGGGGGAAAAAAAACAGAAGAACCCTCAGGAAGAGTAACAGGGGAGGGATCCCTCTTCCAGGAAGGAAAGGCGTGCAGTAGATGTATACCTGCACACTACTACTGCAGTAGTAGTGTGCAGGTGGAAACATTACAGCATACTGTGGAGTATGACAGCCTCCTGTTCATCAACACACCTAAACACACCATCATTAAATCATCCAGGATTATTGGCAGCCTCCAGCTCACTTGCTGATTTATTAGCCATAATCACATCAATAAAATCTTCTTTGATCTCGATGAACCTGCTCACGGCAACACCGCTGCATCATTCCGGTTATAAAACAGTGAGTTTCTCTGACACCTGCTCGTTAACCCAAGAGGTAAATGTGCGGTGGAGCCGTGAGGACAAAACCTCATCTGTCCCTTAGCCTCATATTTATGTCTGACTTTGCCGTTTCCATCCTAGTCATACTGAAAAACAAACGACTCTGACCTGAGCTATGTGGTCATGATAGTGATTGATTGACTAATTGATCTGTTCCCATTGCTGCTGGTTGAGAAAACAGAATGTTACACTGAAATTACCTGTCGCCTCATTACATTTCTGTCGATATAAAGAACAAATGGTAACACTGAACTCATGTACTGTACATCATGCAATGAAGCTTCTAGCTTTGACTCAACAGTTTGTCCCTCTGTTAATCAAACACTGCCTGCCCAGCTGCTGTCAAACATGAACAACTGCTGTCAATCAAACGACACTGACACACCCCTTCAGGTGCTGTCTATCAAAGAGAGACACCAACACACCCCCAGAGTTGGCAGAGAAAAAAAACTAGCTTTGTTTCATAAGACAAAAGTAGAACAAAAATCTAAACATTGAGTTCAAAGACTTGTTCTATGCCAGTGGTTCTCAAATACAGGGGCGCATTTGACCTTGGGGAACATCCTTTTTTATTTTTTTTTATTTTTATTTTTTTCAATTTCCTAGAAATAAAGTGCAACTTCACCTCCACTATATTAGGGGGCAGTGTGTGCAGAGAGGGTACATGAAGTGTAGACACAAAGTGTGGCAGACCCTCAAGTGACACCATGAACACATATTTAATAGGGATGAGAAGACAGGCGGAGAGAGACGGAGATAAAGAGACAAATGAAAGTCTTCCAAAGTCTCCTAAGACGAGGAAATATGACAAAGCGTATTTAGCACTTGGCTTCACTGAAAGACCGGTGTGTTACTGTGTCTAAAATGTTGGCAGCGGACAGCATGAAGACAAAGAAATTAAAGACATTACACCTCAATCACACTGATATTTTGCAGTATCATATGGTTTGACATGGTCAGTCAAAAACTGTTAATAGTTTAATTAAGGTTTTAATTTTATTTTTGAATTTCAGATGCACTTCAGCATCTTTTCTGTTACAGTTAATAAAGCTATTCTTTGTTGTAAGTTGGACCATATTTCTTTCTTTTTTTATTCTCTTATACATTAATAAGGGTACAATGTTATACAGAGGTGTACAATTTCATACACAAATGATATTATTTATAGTTGTGCGGGGAGGCGCGAGATGTTTTCTCCTTCAATGAGGGGGCGTGACAGAAAATAATTGAGATGCACTGTTCTGTGCTAACAAAAGGCTCATTTCTCTTCTGTGTTAATGAGGATTTCTCCTTGGTAAAGAACAGGTGAGGCATCAAGATGTTGATTAAAAAGTATAAGAAGAATATAAAAAAGTATAATTGTATTATTATATAATATGTACAAATAAAAAAGCCACAGATTATTATTATTTCACACCTTTAGTGTTTTCCAAAATCTTAGCATTACAGCAAACTGTCCTCAAAACAGCAGGAGGTTGCCAGGATCTTCAGCTGAGAGCTGAAACCAGCTGCTTTGTTCTGTGCCATTTCAACGGAAAGTGAACCTACCTGCTGACTGTTAGTCAGTGACACACAGTGGTGAAAACAGAGAACTACATCTCTACATCACTCGGTACCATGTCCAGGACAACCTGATTTAAACCTGAATATGTGTCTCATATTGTTTGGTATCTACTTGTTGTGTGTTTATTATTACTCATTTGCATGACTCTTCTTACTTCTCCTTGGCCCTTCTCTTCTCCTCGATGTGGCGGTAAGCCTCCAGACGGGATTCGGGGCTGAATGAACACGGCGTGTGCCAGAACTCTCTCTCCAGGCGTTCTTCATCTGCATCCATGTTCTCCTCCTGGTTCTCCTTATTTTCCTCCAGACCTGGACTACAGCACAGAAGACACTTTTAACTACAGGTAGATACTATTGCTTCAGTTAAAGCTGTCCTTCTAATGTCAGTGTAGTTTCATTTTATTTAATTAAAAAAAGCATCTGTTTGTAAATTTTTACCTTTTTACATTTCAGAGGGACAAATGTTTTTGTAGCTCACTGTCTTTTAACTAGTGACAGAATAGTCTGTTTCCTGGCTATTTGGGGGATTTGATGTCTAATAAATTGAGTTTCTCTACTCCTTGATTATGGAAACTATTTTTCTCATTTATATGACAGTCCAGATATGTAAATGGGTCATGTAGTGCATGTAAATTTAAACATGTGGTACAAGGGCCAGAACCAGCCTCTAAAGATTCCGATCCAGCCCACTGGATGAGTCTACAAAGTGAAAAAATGGACCTGTTCCTATTTCACAGAAATGTGGAATTGGTGAGAATCTTTTAGGGCTGAAGGCATAATATATTTACAGTTTTGGTTCATAAAACAGGAGATAACTTCACCTGCTGCTTTAAAAACTAAATATTGTCCAGTGACTAGAATTGAAAATGCAAAAGTAGATTAAAATGCAAATCAGGCTGACTGAATACAGAACAAGTGAAACATCATGCTGTTGAAATTGATTTTTTCCAAACACAGCTTTTATGTAAAGAAAATGTGAAGTAACATTTTCAGTCTAAATTTTTTGTTTGATCAAATGCTGTTGGAGTCAACAGGAAGTCATTGTGTGTTTCCTCACACTGTGTTGTTGATGTCAGTGTGCCAGCGTTTGTTGAATCCCAGTTTCCCCTCCTTGACTCCTCCTTCCTTGTATCCTCCCTCCTCTCCTGCCGTCTTCCTTTGTGCCTCCTCTTTCTCCTTATCTCTCCTCTTCAGGTATTCCTGCTCCTGCTGCCGGACTTGCCTCCTCACCTCCTCCAAGCCCTGAAGGGCTCGAATCCTCTCTGACCGGCTGATCTCCGTCCCATCCATCCACTGAGGACAGAAACAAACCTTTAATTTTGCTGACAACTAACTGCTATTTATTTATTGTTGTATTTCTGTCTTAGAATTGTTATTTTTTAGATGTTTGGAAGATTAGCAGTTTTTTTTTCACCTTGATCTGAGACAGACAGGCCACCACGTACTGTCTGTAGCCCTGAAACTCAGTGCAAGGGTTCCCCACCAGAAACAGCTCCCTGAGGTGGATGTTGTGCTTCAGAGACTCAATGCTGCTAAGCTGACCAACAAAGTTCACGGTCAGATCCAGCTTCTGGAGGCTCTCGCAACCTACCGACACATAGAAACAATGCTGACACCACAGCTGACTATTTTAAACATTGCTCTTGGCCAGATGGTTCTGCAGTATTCACCAAATTCACTTCAACTAAAACCATTTTCTAACTTTTGGAAAATAGCTCTTCTCACGCTTACTGACCTTCAAGGTTTTCAATGACCTCAATGTTGTTCAAGGCCAAATTCAAATACACCAGCTTCTTAAGGTGACCCAGGTTCTCTAAAGAGGGGAGGAGCATACTTCTGTTAAAATTATTATGTATGTCCTGACATTGTATAGTGTAATTCTAACTCAATACACCACCCTCAGTATTGCCATGTAGCAAAAATTACTTTATCTTCACTTTTCTAAAAAGTTGTGAATTATTAGATTAGATTATTTTGAAGGACAAACAATTTATGCATTCACATGACTAGTCTCTTTTGCTCATGGAAATTTTACATGTGAGCATCATTGTCTCAAAATTGAGGTTTGTCTTTTGTTAACAGTTTTAGAGAATTTTTTCACCAAATAAAAAAACAAACTCATTATCTGGGGTAAGTAACCATTATTATTATTATTTTTTATTTAATTCCATTTTGATGATTCCATTTTTCCTTAATATGCTAAAATCGATTTGTTGGCCACAATATGGAAAATTCCTGGTGCATACAATCCAGTGGAGTTCCATTGACATACATAGCATAGTTTAGAACTTTTTCGTACACAGCATATTTTCAATATATCTAATATTTAGGCCATTTTAAGTAATAAAACATTTAAAACATGTTTTACCATGTCAAAGTAATATTGCATTAGAGGGTTTCATATGTTTCACCTATGCTGGGAATGAGGTTGTTTTGCAGGTAGAGGATCTTCAGGTCCCTGCACCACCTGTCGATGTGCTCGATCCTCTCAATGTCCTGCTGATGCAGAGAAAGTTCCTCCAGGGAGAAGATCTCACCCTCGTTGTGCTCGGACCGCCGGCGAACCAGGTCCTCTGTGACTGGACAGACACATAAAACAAAGATAATAAATAATAACTATAAATAAGGAAATACTATTTCTTTATCCACTTCTGTTGTCTCACATCACTTTATGACCAAATTGTAAAAAAAAATCTATGTATATAACTATTTCACATACAATACATGTGTGGGATGTGTGTACTGTGTTGTAGAAAAACAACAGTCAGAGCCTAAATGAATATGTTAACATGTTTCTCCTGCTGTAATCATTTATTCCTGATCAGAAGAGCTTAATGACAATTACAATGTAAGCGATGGTGGACAAAATCCCTAGTTTCTGTACAAACATGCTTTTAATAGCTGATATTAATAAAGGCTTTAGCCCGTAAAGGTTCTCAGTCAACCAGATCATGTTTATCTTGTTCTAGAGAAAAGAATTTGGACTTCTAACTAAGAAGTCCATTTTCTGTTCTATACAACTCTACAACATAAGGAAACAAGAAAATATTGTCTGAGAAAACACAAAAAGAAACTTTGATGCTAAAGCAATTTTGAATCTTCAAAGCACTGAAGCTCCAGAATATTCACATCTAATTTTAAATGACCGGTGGACACACAAGGCATTTTGTCTTCATCACTGACGGAAAACTTTTCCTGTTAATGTAGACACCTGACTGTTAAATGAATCCAGATTTATGCAGCAGAATTCTCAGACACAATCCTCAGATCCATGTCTAAAATATCTCCACTGCCAGCAGCTAAGACAATGAAATACTGTTTACACACTGATGCTTCTAAGAATAATAAAATATTTTATTAAACTTATTTAATATACATGATAGAGGAGGATTTTTTCAAAATAAAAGATTTTTTTCTTGTAATATTTTAATAAGTAAAGTAAATACTTCTGTTCTTAACCTTAACTAGGATTTATATTCAGAATTTGAACTGAAAATGAACTATTTGAATATTGATATTGAGTATTGGACATATATTTGATAGATTCAAAGACAAAACTCAACTTGTAATAGATATCAGATTAGTTTTAGTTTTTTTTTTTTTTTAATCAAAACAAATTGTTTAGTTTTTTTTTTAATTTGTGACGTCTTCATAATCATCTAGGGCATATACCACAAGTAAGTACTAAAAAGAATACGTAATACACACCAAGTTAAATGAGTTTGAACCTGTCGAAGGTGTCGATTATCAAACCAATTCAACCGAAGTCACTGACGTATTGTTAAATGAGTGAGCACCTTTAAAAGCCAAATATACAAACTCTCCTACATCTACCGAATGTATACTATAGGTGTGTTTGTAATGTTTCTATTTGCACGTTAAAGTCTTATCATTTTCAGATAGCGTCATGTTCTCTTTTTATTTATGTTTTGTTCTGTTTATTTATTTGAATGTGTTCCGTCGACTTCAATAAATGGTCTTATAGTGTTTCTTCCACCACTGTTAATAAACTCACCTAACACATGAGACCTGTAAGCAATATTACATTAATAGCCGCTAGCACTAAATTAGCTCAATTTAGCGAACAGTTAACTTAGCAGCCAGCGTGTTAACTGTTGGATCATTTAAAGAGTTAAACATAACGTAAAAAAATAATATTAATAAAATAGGGCTGTAGTGATTATCACTATTACCAAACATATATAAATCTGTTTGTGTTTGTGAGTTAAATTGAGTTTAAATTTATGTTTTGTAACTTACTGTAAACCATCGTCCTCTTTGTTTTCAGGCGTTGCTGTGGAAACCAAACTGATGCTGCTTTCAAGTGCTGTGGGAAAGTACTAGATCTACAAAGCTGACTGAAATAGAAAATGTTAACGTTTATTTCTGTATATACCTACTGTGATTTAGAAACCTAATGCCTAATAACCTCTGACTACATCAAGTCATACTATTTATATTATATTATATACTTCTACAACTATATATTATATTTCAAATTATTTATCTTTTTTTTTTCAAAATTAAAAACAAATTGTTTAGCAATAACCTCTGCACTTCATTTGGTTTAAAACACATTGGTGATGAACTGCAACAGTAAAACACCATGATGTATTCCTCCAGGCAATTTTATTTTACCTTTTTTTTTTTGTCTTAAAACATTTTCTTTACTAAAACTACAGACACACAATTAAGAAGGGTTAACCTCCATTGTTGTAGGATGAAGTTACCTCTTTGGTCACGCATCACTTTTCACATTTCACCTTTGACCTGCTATGAGGTTTCACTGCAGGAATCTAAAAAAAAAAATCACTAAGACCTTGGCAACTTCAAGAGAGATTTAAATATGTAATAACAGTAACAGCTGTTAAATGACTTTTTTCTGTTATTTCATACACAGATTCATTTATCTACACAGTTTAACCCAAACTGATACAATGCACATTGTACAACATATAATACATTTTGTCATTGATTATTATCAAAACAATTATGGTTTGTATTTTACATTTCTTTAAGAATTCAAGAGTGATGACAACAAATCTATGATAAAGGAAATTCTGCTGTTTTCTCTGTTTAAGATGCTGAGGTGGAAAAAAAAATTCCATTCAAACAAAGAATTTTATATTTTTATCTGAAAAACTGTCAGCAAAGGTTAAAAATATGTCATAAGCAGTAAAATTTGAATAAATTTAAGATCTGGACAGAAAAATAAACAACCTTAACTTTTTTTGTTGACAATCCCAGATTTCTGTGCAGCAACAAGATCCTAAAATAATAATAAAAAATTACATTATATTATGTCAGACACATGATGTCTGAAATTCCTTCTGTCTATTTGACTTTACAGAACTCAGCTTTGACTCTGCTTAACCAATAAAGGTGAAGTCCAGCATAAAGCGGCTGAGTGAATGTGGTCTGGACTCTGTGGAGCAGAGTCAAGGTCTCAGAGACACTGTAGAAGGAGAGAAGACCTGCTCTGTGATCCAGGAACACTCCAACTCTGGAGGAAACAGGACCTGAGACGGGAGTTGAGATGTTGTTGAACCAAAATTCATAGCCATCAATTTCACATTGTAAAGCCCAAGACTTGTCATTGCGTCCAAATCTGCATTCATCCAACTCTCCAGCTCTGCTGATGTTCTTGTAGGCAACTGCTATACGAACTCCTCTTCCGCTCCACTCCACCTCCCAATAACAACGCCCAGTCAGACTCTGTCTGCTCAGAACCTGATGCCAGTAAGTGAATCTGTCTGGATGACTGAGATAAAACAGTTGTTGTCTCATTTGTTCAACTTTTTTGTTCCCCTCAGATAACAACAGCCATGAGTTTGCTGTGTTTGGATCCAGTGAGAGATTATGGGAATATTTTAAAAAGTCAGCCCTAGTCTTGGGCTCCAGTTGTGAATTTAGGAGTTTAGTCAGAGAGCTTTTTGTGGATTTGCCCTTGAGGACATCCTGTAGTTTATCTCTGAGCTCTGAAACAGCTGCTGTAACGTCCTCAAAGTTTCTCAGAGGAAGGGTCTGGATGCTGGATGAGTCTGTAGCTTCACTGAGTTGTGACAGTGAGGAGTAGCTGTTTAGAAACTGGTTGTGATCCTCTGTGTGTGAGAGCAGCTCCAGTTCAGCATCTTTCCTCTTCAGCTCTCTGATCTCCTGCTGCAGCTTCTCCTGAACATCTTTAACTCTACCCACTTCCGTTTCCTGCTGGGATCTGATCTGCTGCTTCACGTCACAGCTTATTTTCTGGAGGAGACAGATCATCTGAGTGAAGATCTTGTCACTGTCTTTTACTGCTTTATCAGCAGAGTGACTGATGGTCTCCAGCTCCTGTTGAAGCAGCTTCACATCTTTCTCTCTGTCCTGGATCCTCTGCTGGATGTTCTGTCGACTCCCCTCTAGCTCTTTCTGTCTCTCTGTCCTTTCTGCTGCAGCTGAGACTTTGTCATGGCCTTTATGTTCCTCCATAGAGCAGAGATAACAGATACTCTGCTGATCAGTACGGCAGAACATCTTCATCACCTCATCATGACGACAGCAGATGTTCTCCTGTAGCTTCTTTGAGGGATCCACCAGCTTGTGTCTTTTAAATCTGGGTAATTCATAATGAAACTGGAGGTGATTCTCACAAAAAGAGATCAGACACTGCAGACAAGTCTTTAGAGCTTTTTTCTTCCTCCCAGTACAAACATCACAGGACACATCTTCAGCTCCAGCATAGCAGAGATCATCAGCAGCAGCTTGGAGTCCAGTCTTCTTCAGCTGCTCCACTAAAGCTGCTAACAGGATGTTTTTCACCAGGACAGGCCTCTGTGTGAAGCTCTGTCTGCACTGAGGACAGGGGTAGATCTTTTTTTTATCTTCCCCATCCCAGAATCCTTTAATACAGTCCCTGCAGTAGCTGTGTCCACAGGGAATAGTCACCGGATCCTTCAGCAGATCCAGGCAGATCGAACAAGAGAAGTTTTCTTGGTCCAGCTGAACTCCTTTCTGCTCCATTTCAGTAATGACTGTCTGAGTTTCACTTCCTCAAAAATGAAAGTATGAATGTTTGGGCTCTGATCTGAACAACATGTATTTCTCCAGTGAATGGAGGCTCTTGTACTGTTACACAGTGGTTAAATCCATCTTCAAATTATAGATCAGTAGGGGAGGGAACCAGGAAATATGTGGCAGAGTAGAGCTTGTTGTATATGAGAGCAGGGGGAGAGGGAGGGGTTACCGAGGGATGATTTATTCCAGAAAGAGGAGCAGATATAAAGAGATACTGTGCTTTAAACTTTGACAGAACTGAGCCTATTTCTCGTTTAAACACTGCTAACATCTGCTTCCTGCTGCCAAAGTGTTTGCAGGTACTGAGATGAGCCCTTAGTTTCAAAAAAATACAGTTATCCTTATATTCAGTTTTATTCACTTTTTTTTTAATTATTATTTACAGTAAATGAAATACACTTGATAAAACAGGAAACTGAATAACTGATGCAGAAATTACTTAGGAAAGTTTCCTTGTAATATGCATATTTGTAAATCAATCATTTGCAGAGATTTGTAAAGAAAACCTGTTGCTCTTGCAAATTATATAAAAGTTCAAACAGATGTTACGTTTTGTTTTCATGGTAAGCATCCATACATTATATCAGGGTAATTTGCAAGCTTTTTATTTTAATTACTGACTATAAAAATTCCTTAACATACAGAAAATACACAGTAATATTGAAGTTGCATTTAGATCACATGAGAAATATGGGAGAAAAGAGTTTGCAGTTTACAAGTATTATTTACATCGGCTTTCAGGTTGTAAATCCAATTTTGAATTTTGAAATTTGATACTACAGGCTGATTTAAACATGTACATATATCTGGACAGTAAAGTCTGTTCAATGACTAGTTCAAATATTTCATGTACAGATTCACTTCATCTACACAAATGGTTTGTTTGATCTAGAATTTCAGAATGCCCACGAACACAATACGTCATTGATAATTATTCCTATAATTATACTTTGTGTTTTATATTTCTTTCTGAATTCACAAAGTAATAGGAACAAAACAATGGTGACGAACAAAAAAATGAGAATTAAGAATTATGTCACAGAATCTAACACATAACATCTGAAATGACTTTTGTCTATTTAAGTTTACACAATTCTGCTGTTTCTCTGTTTAAGAAACAAAGGTGAAGTCCAGCATAGAGCGGCTGAGTGAATGTGGTCTGGACTCTGTGGAGTAGAGTCATGGTCTCAGAGACACTGTAGAAGGATAGAAGACCTGCTCTGTGATCCAGGAACACTCCAACTCTGGAGGAAACAGGACCTGAGACGGGAGTTGAGATGTTGTTGAACCAGAAGTCGTAACCGTTGATGTCACATTGTAAAGCCCAAGACTTGTTGTTGCGCCCAAATCTACATTCATCCGAGTCTCCTGCTCTGTTGATGTTCTTGTAGGCGACAGCCAGACGGACTCCTTCACCCCTCCACTCCACCTCCCAGTAACAACATCCAGTCAGGCTCTCTCTGCTCAGGATCTGACGCCAATAAGTGAATCTTTCTGGATGACTGGGATAAAATAGTTGTTGTCTCATTTGTTCTACCTTTCTGTTCCCCTCAGATAATAACACATATGTGTTTGCTGTGTTCGGATCCAACTTCATTTCAAATGAATACTGTAGGAATTCAGCTCTGGTCTTGGGCTCCGATTGAAAATTCAACAATAAATTGTCTGCTTCACTTACTGCAAATAAGATTTTTGTGGATTTGCCCCTCAGGACATCTTGTAGTTGATCTCTGAGCTCTGAGACAGCTGCTGTTATGTCCTCAAAGTGTTTCAGAGGACAAGTATCAATGCTGGATGGGTCTGTAGCTTCACTGAGTTGTGACAGTGAGGAGTAGCTGTTTAGAAACTGGTTGTGATCCTCTGTGTGTGAGAGCAGCTCCAGTTCAGCATCTTTCCTCTTCAGCTCTCTGATCTCCTGCTGCAGCTTCTCCTGAACATCTTTAACTCTACCCACTTCCGTTTCCTGCTGGGATCTGATCTGCTGCTTCACATCACAGCTTCTTTTCCTGATGACACAGATCATCTCGGTGAAGATCTTGTCACTGTCTTTTACTGCTTTATCAGCAGAGTGACTGATGGTCTCCAGCTCCTGTTGAAGCAGCTTCACATCTTTCTCTCTGTCCTGGATCCTCTGCTGGATGTTCTGTCGACTCCCCTCTAGCTCTTTCTGCCTCCCTTTCCTTTCTGCTGCAACTGAGACTGTGTCATGGCCTTTATGTTCCTCCATAGAGCAGAGATAACAGATACTCTGCTGATCAGTACGACAGAACATCTTCATCACCTCATCATGACGATAGCAGATATTCTCCTGCAGATTCTTAGAGGGATCCACCAGCTTGTGTTTTTTATATCTGGGTGATTCATAATGTAACTGGAGGTGATTCTCACAGTATGAAGCTGGACAAGTGAGACAAGATTTAAGGGCTTTCTTTTTCCTCCAAGTACAAACATCGCAATACACATCTTCAGCTCCAGCATAGCAGAGACCAGCAGCAGCAGCTCGAAGTTCACTCTTCTTCAGCTGCTCCATCAAAGCTGCTAACATGGTGTTTTTCACCAGGAGAGGCCTCTCCGTGAAGGCATATCTGCACTGGGGACAGGTAAAGATTTGATCTTCTCCATCCCAATGTGTTTTGATACAGCTCACACAGTAGCTATGTCCACAAGGAATAGTCACCGGTTCCTTTAGTAGATCCAAACAAATCACGCAGGAAAAGGTCTTTCGGTCCAGCTGCACTCCTTGCTTCTCCATTTCAGTACAGCTGATTTGCTCCTTAGGAATGAAACAAAATTAGGCTCTGAACTGAATAAAATGTGTTTTTGAGGTGAATCGAGGCTATTCTACCTATCACATGTTGGTTACAACCATATCCAGACTGTGGATGTGAAAGGGAGGGAATGAGTGAGTGGAATAGGGGAGGAAACATGTGGGCAGAAAGGAGCTGACTCATTCCAGGAAGAATGAGATTTAAAGGGATACTGCCTGTTCAGCCTTTTACACAGTGGAGCTTATTTTCTCAGATAAAACACAGCTCATCCTCTCCTTCCTGCTGCCAAAGTGTTTTGAAGGATCACTCTGCAGGATCTGAAATACTGTAAGTCCCCAATTTAAAAATTACTGATATCCTGATATTCAGCTTTTTTATTATAATAATTCAAATACAATAGATATAGAGTTGAAGAGAATCAAGAATTCAGACAGTTAAGCAATGTAATAATATCTAATGAAATAATCTTGTTATTTCTAGGAGTGTAATATTTGATATTTATTCATCCCAAACAACAATGGCTTCTCAGTCAGAGCCCCAGTCTGCCACCATGACAAACTGCTTCTGACATTTTCTAATTTCAACCCTGACAAATACCTTGTTCTAAAGAAAAGACACCTAAACAAAGATTTTCAAAAAACAGGAATTTAAAACTACCAAACCTTGTTTAAATTTAAACTGAAAATTTAAACAAGTCAAAACAAAATCACTGGAGTGAACAACCACTCTGTTTTAAGTTTCCAGAAACACAGAATGTGATGTTATTATTCTTGTGCGGGCACATGCAATGGTGGACTTAACGGTGAGTGGTTGGAGTAAAACTGGAATGAATATATGAGTATGCATCATCAGTAGTGTTCCAGTGGGTCATGGGGTGTTTCGGCCTTACACACTATACACCACATGTGTCAAACTCAGGTCCTGGAGGGCCAAGTGGGTACAGGTTTTTGTTCCAACCAGGCAGTAACACACCGACCCTCCAGGACCTGAGTTTGACATCCCTGCTATACACCATTTCCAGTGGCGGCCAGCTGCAGGGTGATCAGACCTGAGCTTGCGAAGAGCAAGGCTCTTCAATACTTGCACCTTGCTGCCTCTTCCTGCCACCGAACTTCCTCCACCACCATCTTCCTTCATGCCTGTGCAGCGGCACTTCTCCAGGCAGGGCGGCTGGCTGTTAGCCCAAGACCTCCCCTATCTTGCTGGACATTTCCCACAATGTCAGTATGTCTGAGAGCTGCTGTTGCCTACTTCGCTCCTCTTGCTGGTATCCATTTTCATCCGGTAGCCAAAGTTTCATTTTCCCTAATCGCTGGATCCTTGGATTCATTCAGGTTCATGTGCAGTTGTGTTTTGGCACACTTGAACTTCTCCATGAGGCTGCTAAGGGGCAACTTGAGGGCACTGTTTCCATAGAGCGCTATGGTTGTGAGGCAGCGCGGAAGTCCAAGCCACTTCTTGATGTAGACCATGACTTTTCTCTCCAGCTTCTCTACCGTTGAGACAGGGACCTCATAGATAGCCTGGGGCCACAACACCCGGGAAGTAGTTCAAACTGGAAGCACCAGGACTTCAGCTTGTCCGGTAGCTGGGTATTGTCAATAGTCGTAATAATGTAACAATCTAAGTTTCACTATGAATAAAATCGATGTAATTGTCATAACATACTATTATGGAAGAGTATTAGGGCCACAGGTATTGTTGTTTTTATCCTAGGAAAAAAAGTCAAAATACAATTGATTATTTTTGCTGTCTGAGACAGCAGATGAGGAGATATTTGACTATATTAATTTGATATATTTTGATGGTAAAGTTTCCTGGACGTCTCTCTAAACATGACACCTTGAACACACACACACACACACACACACACACACACACACACACACACACACACACACACAACCATTTAGTTTAGATTGTTTGTGTGTTTTTACTTTTATGTTATTTTTTTATTTTGTGAATAAATCCTTTTGAGTATTACATGCTGCCTCTTTAATATTGTACAATGATGAATTATGACAATCTTTTCTTTAGAACTCTCAATCCTCTAATAAGGTGATCCTGGTTTATATGAATAACTTAATTGTTAAATAGCCAATGTCATCTGAACAATTTAAATGGTAAATGGCCTGCATTTATATAGCGCCTTTCTAGTCTTTCTTGACCACTCAAAGCGCTTTACACTACACTGTCCATTCACCCATTCACACCACATTCATACACCGACGGCACATGCCATTTAGTACAAGACACTACATTTTATCGGTGCCACAGGCACAACAGCCATCATTGTGAATGAACACAATGATTCTCTTACAGGAAGTAAAAATTCAGAATTTTATTATTTTTCTTTTCAATGATTAAAAAACGTTTTCAGTTGTGAGAACAAACTAGTCTAAGAACTGAAAAACAAATGGGGAAATAAAGTATTCATCTCAGAATTTCAACTTTGTTCAAAAATAGCTTTTATAATTTTCTTTTCAGTTCAGAGAAAGAAACCTTTTTCTAAAAGTAATGAAAAATGAATCCTTTAAGATAGGGGTAGAAACCCTGGTCTGAGAGCTGCTGTGGATGCAGGTTTTTGTTCCAACCAGGCAGTAACACACCTGATTCTACTACTGAATGTACTCATCAAGGTCTCTACTGTGAGGTGTGTTACAGCCTGGTTGGATCAAAAACCAGTAGCCGCAATTGCTCTATCGGACCAGAGTTCCCTACTCCTGCTTCAAAATTCCTCTTCCGCATATTTCTAATTATGAAGTTTACGAGTTGCACTCGAAGGCAGCATCCGGCCACTAGCTGTGAACTTTTATTTTGATAGTAGCATAACGGAAGTGACCGACGACACGTTCAGGGGAGACAACAAACAACAACGGCCCCCAGCAACAGGCTCCTCCGTTAACCGCAGGCGGACGGTCCCAACGCGGTACTTAATGCGGCCCCAACGCGGTATTTAAAGTGGTCCTTGACGCGGTCCCACGGTTCGCGCGGAACTCAGCGGTCGCGGCGCTCTTCTCCCGGAGATCACCTGGTCCCGTGGATGTGTGACCGACTCTGATTTCGGTGATTTCGCCTTCACGTCCCGCTCAACGATGACGAGTTACCGGGCGTTTCACTCCCAGCTGACGTCCATCATGGAGGCTCTGGCCAACTCCGCCGTGGCGGAGATCTGTGAGCTGGTGGACGACAGCTACGCGGTGCTGCAGCTGGAGATCAGCCGCAGCCATCAGGAGAACGACGCGCTGCGGCGGAAGCTGGAGCTCATCGAGAGCATCATCGCCCGGGGACACCACCGGGGCGCCGGGGCCACGCACGACTACGGCGGCCAGGGGGAGACCGGCGGCGGCAGGGAGCTGCTGGCGGACTTCCCTGCCGGTGGGTTCCGGGGCCTTTTCCCCCCACTTCTCCAGCTCAGTCAGTGTCGCAATTCGCAACACCTTTAGATTCATTATGTTTATATGGGTAAACATTTAATGTATTGGACATCAAGCAGTGATGGGAAGTAACTAAATACAAGTACATTGTCGAGGTACTTGAGTATTTCTATTTGACGCTATAGTACTTTATACTTACACCAAATATCAGAGGGGGATGAGACTTTGTAACTCTACTATATTTATCTGATAGATTATATGCAGATAATGAGAAGTTTGATGCTCACTACTGTTTTTGTCCTGTTGTTGCAGCTTTGTGGCAAAAAATGTTAATGAAAATACAGCTGCAAAATCATCATACATCAGTATTTTTTCTGCATTATTTTCCAACTTCTTTCCTGCTCAAAACTACCAAACATTCAATCACGTTTAAGGTTTAACTTGTTAAATTCCAGTTTATCCATTTTGAAATAGATTGTTTTCCATATAATAAATGGTAGGACAATGAGGCTTTGGTGGTGTTAAGAGCCTTAAATATCTCAAAGATTAACAAAAAAATTATAATGCATTTTTTTCTGTATTATGTAGTTCCAGATACACTGATGTGAGTGTGCAGGCTTTTGTTCTCCCCACAAGATACACCCTCTGGATGCCTTCATGGCTAAAAGTGCCTCATTGACTACCTTTATAACCACATTTTTAAATGTCAATACCATTAAAGTATAAAAGCAGTCAGTCAGTCATTTTCTAGTCCTGCTTATTGCTACCTAGGGTCACCGGGGTCTGATGATGTTAAAATATTCCAGATTGGTAGTCAATGAGGTACTTTTAGCTATTATGGTGTTCAGAGGGAAAATTGGCCTGGGGGGGTGCTTTGAACAAAATTCTGCACCCACACCAGCCAAATGAAATATCCAAATTTCTTATTACCATGCGTCGATGCATTATCCCAAATGTAACGTTTAGTGGAGGAGGTGGTTATGGTGTGTTTTGTTTTTCAGGGGGTATTTTACAGCAAACAAAGACATGTCATGTTAAATCCTGTTGGCATTTTGATTTGTTTCTAGAACGTACCTTGCCGACCGGAGTTGTGCAGCCGAGAGCTCTGAGTCTTAAAAGGAGTGCAAAGGTTCCTGTGCTGGAGCCGGTTACCCCTGTGACTTCTGTGACCAAAGAGGTGAGAGGACTGAGAAAAAACTAATACTTCTTAAAAAATTACAGTTAGTGACCCTTTTCGCTTTAAGAAGCTCACTATAACACAACATTTAAATGATGACCATAAAGGTTTTTTATCATTAAGGTTTGAATGAACTACAAAACCATTTGAAACTTAATCTGTGAGCTGTCAGTAATGTTTTGGTTGAAAATAAATCTATTTAAATCACAACTTTTGTCATTTTCGTCTCTCAGGATGATTTGTCAGCTGCTGCAGAGGAGGCCACAGATGTGGTTTTGATAAAGGAGGAAAGGTCAGGAGACGCAGTGAAAGCTACCAACGCCACAGATGAGCTGTTGCTTAACGAGGACGGTAAGAGAGAAACCACCGGACACATGGAAGTCACTTTATTTACTGTATGAATATATATGGCACACACCAACTAGTACTCCGCCTCTCATCCTCCAATCATATCTGTATACACATTTATTATTGTTGATTTTTAGTTTTTTGTTATTATCAATTAGCTATTAATCAATTAATTATTATTCTTATTTTCACAATTGAAGGAACTGATGGGAACACATTTCATTGTGATCATGCTATTTTCTTTTATAAATGACAAACGAGTATTCTATTTAAACAAATCACTTTTTCAGAAATAAAAAAAATACCATCACCACTTACAAATGTATATTCTGGTTTTTAAATGTGGCACTGATTACAGAATAACTGATGTTGTATTTATTTTGTTTTGTGTGTATGTAGGAACAGAAGTGCAGCAACCATTAGAAGCAGACGACAGTGAAGAAGGACGCTCTGGGATCGTGATTTTCAGCTCCTCGGCTGATGTGAGGGTTGGTTGGGAGCACAGCAGCGAAGCACTAGAGCGAGTTGAGCTTCGACAGTCCCACAGTGCAGCGGGGTCTCCAGGCCCAGCAGGAGGTGCTGAGGACCACTCTTCAGACATTGTGTTTGATTTTGTCTCCAAGTCGGACTGCGAAACCACAAGAAAACCGTTCCTCCCCAGGTTGGCGGGAAGCCCCGCCTCCCTTCGGGGAACCTCCAACCCAAAAACAGGAGTGTCTCTGTCTGGCCCCCTCCCCTATGACGCAGAGCTGGATCGGTGCTCCTCGTGGGCCAATCAGGGGCTGCCAGGCATGGTGCCCGCTGTTCACCGCCAGTACCTTAAGCCTGACCACCGGTTGACGCTGCCGGACAAAGTGTCCGACTTAAACGCTGTGGGCTTCCCATTGGCGTTGGGCCTTCCCACGTCCCGGCTCGAGCCTCTGGACGCCAGCAGGCATTGCAGGGACAGGCGCTTTGCCTGCACCTACTGCGGCAAGTTCTTCTCGTCGTCTCGGAGCCTGGAGACACACGTGCGCGTCCACACCGGCGAGCGGCCGTTCAGCTGCTCCCAGTGTGGGAAGCGCTTCACACAGTCGGGCCACCTGAAGACGCACCAGAGCGTCCACACAGGGGAGCGGCCGTTCGCCTGTGAGCACTGTGGCAAGAGGTTCGCCGGGAAGCAGAACCTGAGGATACATCAGCAGAAGCATCATCCAGCTGAACAGAATGCCTCCCCTGTCTAACCAATCACCTCACGCGCTCACGTCCTGAGACGGGACACAACCTTCCTGCTGTTACCGATCTGTAACTCTGCTCAATAGAAACTTGACTGAGCAGAAAGGAAACTGTGACTTGATCCAAATTAATTCTTACCTCAAACCGAATGCCGGTCTTTTTTTGAATCTGCGTCTATACTTTAGGATAAGGCACCAACTGACCGGCCGATCTTATCCTGTAGCGAGACGACACCTGTAAGAAGCATGTTAATGTTCATTAGTTGGTGTATATCTGAATGTCTCCGTAATGTCTTTGACATTTCTGATAATTTATCATATACAAGGCCCAATATTTGTTGGTTGCATTTTCTGCCTCTATTTTATTTCTTCATTAGTTGAATAAATTTGAGTTTTGGACATTGAAGACATCATATTGGAAATAAGCTCAACGATGATGAGTTACCGGGCTTTTCATTACCAGCTGTTTGACTATTCATTTGTACTTGGTTGATCAACAGGAAATTTGCTATTTTGTTATTTATTAAATTTGAGTTATTTTTAAAAATTTAAATGCAAAGGTTCTCTGATTCCAGTTTGTTCCTAAATGTGAATATTTTCAGGTTTCTTTAGTCCTGTGTGACAGCAAACTGAATATTTTTGTGTTGTGAACAAGATATTTGAGGTTGAAAATAAACCAAACTATTCAACAAGACATCTGTGATTAGATTTATTTGATTTATCCACAACTATATATATATATATATATGGCCTTTATGGAAGAATGGTAAGAAGCCATTTCTCCAGAAAACCTATAAAAACACAGCATGACTGCACAGTATTTTAAATGTAGATTATTTCCCAGCCTCTCACATTTAAATGTATTATGATAGATTTTATAATCGTCAGTATGACTGTCCACAGCAAGAAAAACATGTTTCCACCATCATTTGAGGACTTGGAAACACTTGGAAACACTGGAAAAATTATGAGACTGATATAAGGCCAGTTTATTATCAGCAGTGAGCTGCTGTTGTTTCCCTCCATTTCCCTTTTTCACACTCTAAACAATAGCTGCACAAATAAATGCTGTTCACCATTCACAAAGTAGAAAAGCAGCTTTTCACCATGTACACAATGGAGTGCATTCACCACACACACAGACACATGCCTGCTGGCTACAGAAAATACAGTAGAAATGTCTAATATCACTACTTTAAAATAAAATGCTGACATTACAGATTGCACTGCTTTTTATACTCTAATATCAGACATTAAAATTGTGGTTATAATGGTAGTCAATGAGGCACTTTTGGCAACAAAGGCTTTTCATCATGTACACAATAGAGTACACATGCTGACTGCATTCACAGCCAACTCAGTAATACAATACAATACAGAATATTGACTTCCAATGTTTTTTTTTTGTTTTTTTATAAAAATAAATGATGAGAATGTATTGTGTCATAGAGAAAGTGTGGCTGGAGAGAAAAAATATGCTAAAATCACAAATTAATCCAATAAATATCAAATATAGACTCCATAACTTTTCATAAAAAGGATTTTACAGCATTTGTTTCATGTAATGTAACCTTAATTGTGTTCAAAATTTACATCATCAAAACGGATTTAACCAAAATGAAAGTATATAGAGAGAAATAGATTCATATGAAAGCCTATTTCCACCACTGCACAAAAAACCTCATGACTTGATATCTCAATATTTTTATTTACTATCTCAAAATAAGGGGGCAAAATTTATTAGGTAAAAGTTTTTAAAAAATGTGTCTATAGAGACTGAAGCCAGGTTCAAAGTCCAAAAGGGAAATATGTGTTATTTAAGGGGATATGTTTTTTCCCTGTTATTTCTGACTTGTGCTAGGAAGTAATAATTTGGCAGAGTACCATTCTCTCAAGGCAGAACTTTGAATGTTGTTTTTTTCTAACTGAACACATAAAATGTTAAAAATGTTTTCATATATATATATATATATATATATATATATATATATATATATATATATATATATATATATATATATATATATATATATATATATATATATATATATATATATATATATATATATATATATATTTATATTTATATATTTATATATATATATATATATATTTATATATTCTAACAAAGAAAGAACAAATTTCTTCAACTACAAAAAATTATCTCCACCTATCCTAATCACCAACAAAATACCGGGCCTTTATTGTGAAGGTAAGCAGCAGCGTAGCACCGGAACTCCGGGTCAGCAGGGAAACTCCTCTTTGTGTCCAGGCTCGAATCGTAACTTCGCGGTGTACCGTCCCCGCTGAGCTCTGCGGTCCCGTCAGGAGGATACTTAGTTCGGCCCGGAGTCACGCGGAGCGGCGGGATGTCGCTTTTATCCAGCAAGGCGCTCCAGGAGCAGCTGGCCGTCATCATGGGAGCTCTGACCAAAGCCGCGGTGGTGGAGATCTGCGAGGTGGTGGACGAGGGCTACGCGGTGTTGCAGATGGAGATCAGCCGCAGCCACAAGGAGAACGAGGACCTGCGGAAGAAGCTGCACCTCATCGAGTCTATCGTGGTCCGGGGCAGCCTCGGGGGGAAGAAGGCTGCGGTTGAACCCCCGCAGCAGCAGCTGGGAGATGATGGAGGAGACGCCGCCGCTGCTGCGGGAGGGGACGGAGCGGCGATGCGGGAAGAGGTACAGGTTGTTTTTTCAATTAAGTCTATTTTATCTAGTTTAGTTAGCTAGCTAGCTGTTATTAGATTTTTTTTCATTATTGTAATACTTTAAAAATATCTAATTTTAGTCTAGCTTTTATCTCTATTTACATACTTCTACTCTTATCGATTGCATTTGTTTTATTCTATTTAACTGCTTTTGGAACAGATAATTTTTTATAGCTTTTTGGTAAAGAAAATAGGTACTACAGCATACTGAATGGGAGGAAAATTATGTTTTGTTTATATTTAGCGAATATTTTAGTGATTGAAGGCGTCCCGTTTCCATGTAAGGTGTAATAATAAAGACAATGAAAGTATGAATTACTACAGCAAACAAAAATCCAATGAAAACAATTAAATTTTTATTTATTCCCAGCAACAGTCTACACTGTCTTCATGGAAACAATAACCATCTTGTAGCCTTGTATTATTTATCTTTTATAAAATATATACACACACATGGACAAAATTGTTGGTACCCCTCAGTTAAAGAAGGAAACCACACTGAACATGGACAACAGAAAGCGAAGGAGAGAATTGTCCCAGGACATCTGCTGAACAGCTTGCAGTTCCTGTGACAACAGTGGCTCATATTATTCAGAAGTTCAAGACCCACGGGACAGTAACCAACCTCCCTGGACGTGGCCGCAAGAGGAAAATTGATGACAAATTGAAGAGACGGATTGTTCGAATTGTATCCAAAGAGCCCAGAACAAGCTCCAAAGAAATTAAAGGTGAACTCCAAGGCCAAAGTACATCAGTGTCAGATCACACCATTCATTGTTGTTTGAGCCAAAGTAGACTTCATGGGAGACGACCAAGGAGGACACCACTGCGGCAAAAAAAATCATAAAAAAGCGAGACTGGAATTTGCAAAAATGCATGTTGACAAGCCACAAAGCTTCTGGGAGAATGTCCTTTGGACAGATGAGACCAAACTGGAGCTTTTTGGTAAGGCACATCAACTCTATTTCATAGACCCAAAAACCAAGCATACGAAGAAAAGAACACTGTCCCTACGGTGAAACATGGAGGAGGCTCAGTAATGTTTTGGGGCTGCTTTGCTGCATCTGGCACAGGGTGTCTTGAATGTGTGCAAGGTAAAATGAAATCTGAAGACTATCAAGGCATTCTGGAGAGAAATGTGCTGCCTAGTGTCAGAAAGCTTGGTCTCAGTCGCAGGTCATGGGTCTGCCAAAGGGACAACGATCAAAAACACCCAATAATGGCTGAGAGAAAAGTGTTGGACTATTCTAAAGTGGCCTATTAATTAAGTCACACAATGAGCAGTCCTGATTAAGGAAATGAAATGTAGTTTGTAATATTGATTATTTTATTGAGTAAAAAATGCAGCTTAATTTTGAAATGAAAAAGCCTTTCTGCTAATGCAGTTTAATTTTCAAATTTGACCTTTCAAATTAGATTTTTGCTTTTGAAAATGTCATTTTCTTTTTAATTTCAATTTAATTTTTAAGAATGAGCAGTCTTGAAAAAAATGAAAACGCAGTCCTGAAAATTGATTATTCATTACAAAATGCAGCTCCAATTGAAAAATATAACAGGATTTCTCTTAATGCATTTAAATTTGTATTATGAGTCAGATTTGCTAAGATGTGTCCTTAATATTTGTTTAGTATTAAAGCCCTTGGCTGCATCAACTTCATTAGATCTGATCGCGAAGCAATATCATGTATTAAACACCTGACTTTCATGTTTGCTGATGTAATTGTTTAAATTTGTACAACAATCATCAAATGTGACATCAGTGTTTTTTTACCTTCTCTTCTAGCTTCCAGATGTGGTGTTGATCAAAGACGAGGACTCTGACAGTAATGACACCTTCGAGGAAGGTGAGTGTTTCCTATGAGGTGACTGACATAATCAAAAATAAATAATTAAGTGATTTAATAATCACAGAATTAATCTAAAAAATACTTATATTTTTTACATTACCCATTTTAGTTATACACACATGGACAAAATTGTTGGTACCCCTCAGTTAACGAAGGAAAAACCCACAATTCTCACTGAAATCACTTAAAACTTACAAAAGTAACAATAAATAAAAATGTATTGAAAATTAAATCATCAAAATCAGCCATCACCTTTGAATTGTTGATTACTATATATATTATATATTGAGCCAAAGTAGACTTCATGGGAGACGACCAAGGAGGACACCACTGCTGAAAAAAAAAAAATCATAAAAAAGCGAGACTGGAATTTGTAAAAATGCATGTTGACAAGCCACAAAGCTTCTGGGAGAATGTCCTTTGGAAATATGAGACCAAACTGGAGCTTTTTGGTAAGGCACATCAACTCTATGTTCATAGACTCAAAAACCAAGCATACGAAGAAACGAACAATGTCCCTACGGTGAAACATGGAGGAGGCTCAGTAATGTTTTTGGGGTTGCTTTGCTGCATCTGGCACAGGGTGTCTTGAATGTGTGCAAAGTAAAATAAAATCTGAAGACTATCAAGGAATTCTGGAGAGAAATGTGCTGCCTAGTGTCAGTAAGCTTGGTCTCAGTCGCAGGTCATGGGTCTTCCAACAGGACATGATCCAATGATCCAAAACACACGGCGAAAAACACCCAAGAATGGCTAAAAAAAAACGGTTGGACTACTCTAAAGTGGCCTTCCATGAGCCCAGATCTGAATCCCATTGAACATCTGTGGAAGGAGCTGAAACATGCCATTTGGAGAAGACACCCATCAAACCTGAGACAACTGGAGCAGTTTGCTCATGAGGAGTGGGCCAAAATACCTGTTGACAGCTGCAGAACGCTCATTGACAAATACAGAAATCATTTCATTGCAGTGATTGCCTCAAAAGGATGTGCAACAAAATATGAAGTTATGGGTAACTTAATTTTTTGTCCAGCCCTTTTCCATCAGTTTTTTTTTTAAATAATTATGTTAATCAACAATTCAAAAGTAATAGCTGATTTTGATTATTTCATTTTCCATCCATCCATCCATTGTCTATCCCGCTTATTCCCTTTCGGGGTCGCAGGGGTCTGCTGGAGCCTATCCCAGCGCACTTTATGGGCGAGAGGCAGGGGGATACACCCCAGATGGTCGCCAGCCAATCGTGGGGCATTCATTTTCCAATAAATTTATATTAATGGTTACTTTTGTATTTCAAGTGAGTTCAGTGAGAATTGTGGGTTTTTTGCTTTTATTGCCAGTTTTGTCCACGTGTGTATATGAACTGAATTTATTTATTTATTTCTGTATTTTCTCTTTTGACCCCACATTTCATCTTCTGTTCTGGTTCCCCCTCGGACTGTCACTGTGGGTGTGTTGGATTTTTTTAAATCAATAACTTTGACAGAGTGCACAACTCTTTTTATAAATCCAGATATTTTGAAACTTTTCTTGGTGAGTTTCTGAGATGAACTCCGGATTTTGTTGATTTTAATTTTACTTTTAGAATACAACTCACAGGAAATTTTAGAACCTGCTGCCTATACTAGAATGTATTCAGCCTCCTCTCATCATGCAGTCTGAGAGCCTGTGTATCTACAGTGTCTTTATTTACCTAATGAGATGGAAATACATAGAGAAATTTCAAGGAAATACAGAAATAAATGTGTTTTGGGAAATAATTGGAGGGGGTGAATGCTAAGAGAAAAAAACACATATATAGATATGATTTAACATGTCATCTATTGATTTATATTCTTATTATGACAATTTCAGTCCTTTTATAGCAGTTACTGTAACTGTAAAGATATTTTTCAGCAATGTATTTCATGTTTTCTTTCAGGGGACAAAACCCCTGCTGAAAGAGCTCCGTCTGCATCCAGAGAGAGTGCCGCGTCCTCCCCAACAAGCAGCCGTGGCGTGAAGCGGACGTGGCCAGGAAGTGATGACGCCGAGCGGAAGTTGTCCTCCGAGCTGGCCATGAAAAGCTCGACGCCCAAACAGCTGCAGAGGAAGAACATGTCCTTCTATGACGTGGAGGCCCTGCACAGCAAGCCTGGCTGCTCCAGGCAGGACAGCGATGTGGAGGCCAGCGAGCTGGTCTGCTCCTACTCCTCACAGATGGACCCCGATGTCCACCTGGTCCAGCAGGAGTGCCCGCTGGCCACGCCCATGTCGGGAGCCAGCAGACAGGTTTACTACACCAACAACGGCCTGATAGACCCTCAGCCGCCGGCGGACGCCTCAGAACTGGAGCTCACCTCAGCATGGAGTAAACAGTCCAAAAGCCACATGGTATTGTCTCATTTTCACCAAAACATGGACACCGACACTTTCGGCCTGAAGCTGATCAGTGTCTCGGGCTCCACGCCCACGGACTGCCAGCTGTCGGAAAGTAGCAACTCGGCGTTCGAGTACGACGAGGCCGATATGATGAGCTTCGGCGCATACAGGGACCAGCCGGGCCTGCTGCAGCGCTCCGGTGGCGCTGGCAAGGGGAGGCGCTTCGTATGCGCCGTCTGCAACAAGACCTACGCCACGTCACAGAACCTGGAGGTCCACATGCGCATCCACACGGGGGAGAGGCCGTTCTGCTGCAGCCAGTGTGGCAAGACGTTCACGCAGTCGGCACACCTCAAGTCACACATGAGCATTCACACCAAAGAGCGGCCGTACACCTGCCTGCGCTGCTCCAGGAGCTTCATCGTCAAATACAGCCTCACCTTACACATGAAGAAATGTCATCCTGACACTGTCAGCCTCTAGCATTTATTCCCACTCGTCTTGTCCTATGGAAAACATGTGAAAAAATGTAATGTATTATATTATTTCATTTTTAATCAAGTCCTATTTCTGATTAAAAAAATGTAACTGTTTGTTATTTTTACACTGATAGCTGCTGGGGGGCATTGTAAGCCTGGGTACCAGCATCTGCTGCACCATACCACTGATGATTAAAAATATAAACATTAATGGTAACAAACTGGGCTATAAAGACAACTGAGAAAGGCTAAACACAAATGCCCCCCCCAAAAAAAAATCATATTCTGCAGATTACAAACTGCAAATAGTGAAACATGCAGCCGCAAATGGTGACCGAGCATCAGAAAGACGTTTGTGTGTGAGGAACTTGGGATTGGCAGGAAGCGGGGTTACTCTTACTGCAATGAAGAAAGCAAACAAAGCTAATCACAGGCTACAAGCTAGATGGATCCAGTCTCTGCTCTCATGTAGCTGCCAAGGAGATGAATATACATAGGTGAATCATAAGTTGTATTCATTCTTACTATAACTTGCCTTTCAAGATCAAAGGTCTGTTCCTGCTGTCAAATTTTGTAAAATTAATATAATAAAATTTCCCTCCAAAAATGCAACATAGTCCACTGTGTATGTACATTATGTATGTTTTTTTTCTTCTTCATTATGCTTTTGTTTTGCTTTTGCGACTTATACACCAGAGTGAGTTGTAGTCTGGAAAATATGATACAGACCATAAGCAGAAATCACAGGAGATGTGACCCCCTAAAAATCTTTGTAAACACAAAAAAAATGATTATTAAGTATCAATAAATGGTAAATAAATGAACAACAAAAGTGCTGCTAAATGTAATACAATGTGTTTCTTAATTGTTGAAAAATTGACCCCCCTCCCTCCTTCCTTAAAGTGGTTTGGTCCAGATGTTTTCCAGTGAGTGGGGCTAATGTCTACTGTCAAAATTTCACAGTCCAATTTTAAGTAGCTGCATGGAAGGAACCAATCAAACTAATTTAGAAGCCAGTAAGTCATTGACAGTATCACACCACTTGTTTAATAACAAGGTCAAATGATGTAAGTTTTCGTACTTTTTCCCTCAATAATTCCCTTCTTGTTTGTCTTACCTCCTCCTTACCTTTTAATAACATTGTATAAAACAAATGAACATGTTTGAGGCTATAACCTGCATGTAAAATGCAAAAGGAGACAGAGAGAGAGAGAGAAGACGGGGTTTGATTATTAGTCAATCTTGTCCCCTCCAGAATTGATTCTCTGAGAATTTACTGTTTATTGTCCCCCCCACCAATGAAATTGGATTTTCCCCAGTGGCACTGACTCATCTTGACTCATCTCTACTCACCTGTTTTTGTTTTCCATTAGGTACCAAGTACTACTTTTATTGCCAGTTCTGATGATGAAAATAACCTGGAGCAAGTACCAGAAACACAGCAGGTCATTTCTTTGAGTCACTGCCCTTTAAGCACTAACTTATCTCTCTGCCTCACTTATGCTTCAAAATGACTTGAAGTATTACACAAGAGGAAAAGTGCACATTTGTCAGGAAAATTAGAAATTCATTCTCAGCTTTCGTCTTAACAACTGATGCCTGTCTCTCCTCATTCAATCAAGATTCCTCTTAAAACCCGTTCGCAAATCTGATGAGACCAACTATACCACTTTGTGACAGGCAAAAAAATCGACATGGCCACAAAATAATTGAAAGTACATTGATGTCCGCACAAAGTCTAGAATGTAGAACAAGGGTTGAAAAATGAAACCAGTGTGGAAGTAACAAAAACTGCACTCAAACAACTACTTGATGTCTGAGAAATGAGTTAATAACTGTTTACATTTTATTATGGATATTAATTATGTTATGATTAAGGAATTGCTGTTTTGAGGTCGGTTAATGTTCTCAGTCATCTACTGTAAGTCGTCTTTTTTTAATTTGAAAAGGTGAAATGTCTTCAAACTAAGAAATCCAGTTGCTTTTCTCTACAACTCTACAAAAGTTATGGCTTTGAGTGACAGGCAGTTCAGCACTTTACACTTTCCAAAAGATTTTCCCACCAGAGACATTTCTGGCTACAAAATTCATAATAGTGACTTCCAAACACAAGTCCACAAAGCAACGTGTGACATTATGGTTGCGTCCATTATTAATGACAAAAATTACATCATTACATCACATTCAGTCAAAGTATACAGATTAAATCCAATGAAAGCTCCAATATTGATTGTTGTGTAAGATGTTGTATAAGTCACATACATATGGTTACATTTATGGTTAATAAAAGGTTTGTTTTGGATCATTCAGTAACTTTGAAAAAAAAAACAGATTTGTGAGTAAGAAATTTAAAAGCTATTTTCAAAGTAGACGCAGGAGTTCTGTTTTTTTTTATATTTATATAAAAACATAAAAAGTACTTCCTGCTACTCTATAACTATCTGATTTACATTGTGTATACTGTTACAAGTTATAACAGATATGTTATAACAGATGTAAGAAATACAAAATTTTAAGAGCTGCCATTGTTGTGATTTCAGTTTTTAATTTTAAAGGTTTTAACCTGTTAACCTAAAGTCATAAGTTATTGATCTTGTTACAAGAAAGAGAAAATTCTATGAGGAAAATCAATCCCATTTGAATGAAAGTATCTATAACATTAGGAGATAGTTGTCTCATGTTACCTGATGTTTGCTCAGTTGAAAATTTCGCTTTTATCTCTATGTCCTTTCCATAAGTCACAATTATGCGACAGATACGTTGAATTAAAGATGCAACTATTCAAAATATAACTAGGCTAGTCAGAAAGACGTTGATGATATCAACAAAGGTAATCAAAGGTAGCTTAAATGTCTAAAAAAGGCTCGCCACGCTACACTGACTGTACCAATAGTAAACATGACTGTACAACATTCCGTTAACAGGGGCGGGCCTGCTAAATTTGCGCATGCGCACTCCATGTTGGAGCTGCTGATTCTCTCCCCCCCTTGCATCACTTCCTGGTTTGTGTGTCGTGTTTACATCATGAACACATCCCCGGCTTACACCCGGTGAGGCCGCAGACACACCGAGTGGACGCGGGCCCTAAATATCTGCTATAGCTTCTCTTCCACGCACCCGCACGGCGGCGGAGGGAGCACGACATGTCGCCCGCCACCGCATTCCACACGCAGCTCGCGTCCATCATGGAGGTGCTGGCCAACACGGCGGTAGCGGAGATCTGCGAGCTGGTGGACGGCGGCTACGCCGTGCTGCAGCTGGAGATCAGCCGCAGCCGCAAGGAGAACGAGTCGCTGCGGAGGAAGCTGCGGCTCATGGAGCTGCGGGCCGCCCGGGTCACAGCCATGCAAGCCGCGGCTACGGCCGCCGGCCGCGCCGCGCTACTGCGCGTCAGAGCCTCGCCGCACGCGCATCACCCCGGTAACGAGCCACGGAGGAGGACGCCGAACGGTACGGGTGGCCGGTAGTGTTACATTTTTGCTTCAGTCCTCTTGTAGAGAATAAGCTGAAAATCATGTTTACACCACTCCTATCAAACAATGTGAATTCAGGCAATGAAAATCTGCAAAAACCTTTTCTTTCTTTCTTTCTTAATATTTTCGCACAAAAAATTCACAACTACAACTAATTGATTCTTTAAGTCTCAAACATGTCTGTGCGCAGATTTTTTTGACACAAAGTACCTCAGTGATTGTGGACTATTTGATAATGGATGAATCTATCAGATCAGCTTTATTGGCCACGTACACTTACATATACAAGGAATTTGACTCCGGCAGATGTTATCTCTCTATACACATAACATAATACAATAGAATAAACAAGTATGTGTACATGTATTGCACAGTTGGGGCAACAATATACATACAGGCACCTAAGAAAGGCAACCATGTACAAGTAGGCACATGGTGTCACAGTTGGATAAACAACTGGTATGTCAATATATCAATATGACATCAAGTTCCTAGGCAAGTCTTTTGTTGTGTCATGTGCCAAAGAAGCACTGGGAGGGAGGGGAATGCAAGGGCTTAACAGTAAACATATACACATATGTGCATGTATGTATTTAAGTATGCATGTGTAGTTCAGCTGTTCAGTATGGTGATGGCAGTGGGGAAGAAGCTGTTTTTGTTTCTGGTAGTTTTGGTGCGCAGGGATCTGTAGCGTCTACCAGAGGGAAGCAGGTCGAAGAGGGTGTATGCAGGGTGATATGTTCTCTGCCCTCTTCCTGGTCCTCCCAGTGTACAAGTCCTGGAGGGAGGGCAAGGGGGCACCAATGGACGAGCAGAGGATGGATTCTACGAAAGCTGTGTAGAAGGTCACCAACAGTTCTTGTGGTAGGCCATGCTTCCGCTGCTGGCATAGGAAGTACATCCTCTGCTGAGCCTTTTTGAGGATGGCGTTGATGTTGGACTCCCACTTCAGATCCTGAGAGATGATGGATCCCCCTTGAAAGAGTCCACATTCGATCCTGGGCTGTGGGATATTGTGAGGGGATGCAGCGGTGAGGGGAGGAAACTGATTTGCAGGGGGGAGAGTTTCTCCTGGACATGTTTGTGGGTGACGCACGGGAAACGGCTGTGTGGGACTGGCAGTTTTGATCCACCTGCCGAGAGGTGGACCATCGTGCTAGTGTAAACTTGTGCTGTTGTTGTTTTTTATGTACCACCATTAATAAACCGCCGTGTTTTGACTAAAACTGACTTCCGCTGCCTCCTTTCTCCACTTTTGCTGGTTGCCCTGATCCCTTTTTGTTGGGAGGCCACTCTGGACGCTCACACTGCACCAGAGCGCCTCGTTGGAGGTGCAGTCATTTGTGTAGAGAGAGAAGAGCAGTGGTGAGAGGACACAGCCTTAGGAGCACCAGTGCTGATAGTCTGTGTACTGAATGTGACACCTCCAAGCCGCACATGCTGGCTCTGTCTGTCAGGAAGCTGGAGATCCACTGACAAAGGCAGGAGACACAGTTTGCTGGTAGAGTTTGGTGGCGAGGATATCTGGAATAATGGTGTTGAAAGCTTAGCTGAAGTCCACAAACAGAATCCTGGTGTAGGCCCCTGGTTGGTCAAGGTGTTGCAGGACGAAGTGCAGTCCCATATTCACTGCATCGTCCACTGACCTGGGAGCCTGTGATCTTTTTGAGGTGGGACAACACAAAGGCGTTTGAAGGACTTCATGAAAACTGAGGCTACAGGTCTGTAGTCATTTAGTCCAGAGATGGAGGGTCTCTTGGGGATTGGGATGATGGTAGAGCTTTTGAAGCATGAGGGAACTTCGATTAGCTCCAGTGATCTGTTGAAGATCTGAGTAAAAATTGGTGTCAGCTAGATGGCACAGGCCCTGAGACAGGCGGGTGCTACTCCATCTGGACCTGGAGCCTTACGGACATTTTGCCTCTCAAAGAGGCAGCGGACGTCCTCTTCACAAATGAGAAGTGTGGATTGGGGGGCAGGTGGTGGATTGGGGAGGATGAAGCCAGGTGGGTGATGGGGTCTGCATTTGATCTGGTGGGGGGAGGAGTGTGAATGCCTCCTTCCAGGTGGGTGATTGGGTCTGCCGTTGATCTGGAAGGGGGAGGGGTGTGAATGCGTCATCTCATATCTGCAGTAGAAGGCGTTGAGGTCATCAGCAAGTCCATTGCTGGCCTCAGCAGTGGGGAGTGGTCTTTTGTAATTTGTGATGTCCTGAAGCCCTCTTCATAGTGCAGTGGAGTCGTTGGCTGAAAACTGGCTTTTCAGCTTTTCACAGTAGCTCCTTTTAGCTACTCCGATCTCTTTTGTGAGTGAGTTTCTTAGTGACTTAAAGAGATGCTTATCTCCATTTCTGTAGGCCTCCTCTTTGAGGTGACAGTATCTGTCAATTCATCCAGGTCAGCTGTGCCTCCTCGAAGACACTCCAGTCTGTAGTTCTTCCTTTGCCTCCTCCCTGCACTTCTTTGTTGACCTGATTACAGGTTTAGCTGTTTTTAACTTTTGCTTGTAGGTAGGAATAAGATGAACCAATGGTCTGAGCAGCCTAGTGGCAGAGACTGAGTGGTATGCATTCTTCAGAGAAGTGTAGCCGTGATCCAATATGTTATTGTCCCTGGTAGGGCAGTTGATGTGTTGGTTAAAATCCCCTACAATGATAAGCAGTAAGTCTGGATAAGTTTGTTCTGATGAGTTAACCTGGTCAGCGAGAGTTTGCAGTTAGCCTGAGGTGGGATGTGAACACTGGCTAGAATGAATGAGAACTCCCGCGGTGAGTAGAAGGGTTTACAGTTCAAAAAAAGTGATTTGAGGTTTTGTGCAGCAGTTTTTGCTAAGAACCGTAACCTCTGTGCACAAACCTTCTTTCATGCAGGAGCATATACCTCCACCCTTCGTCTTTCCTGATAGCTCTTTCTTGCGAGATGCAAGCCGAACCCTGGAAGATGCAATCCATTGTCTGTAATGAGTTTACTGAGCCATCTTTCAGTGAAGCAGAGGGCAGCAGAGCGGGCGAGGTTTATCTTATTCAGAAGAAGCAGCTCATCTATTTTGTTGTGTAGGGAATGCACGTTTGCCAAGTGCATGGCTGGAATTGGTGTACGGAATCCGCGATGGCGGAGTTTCACCAGCGCCTTGGCCCGTTTCCCATGTCTGCGCTTCTTTCTCCCATAGACAGCAGCTGCTCCTCCAATCAAAAGTTCCAATGAACTTCCTGAATCGACAAAGTTAGGTAAACTGTTTTGTTGTAGTTGATTGCCAATTGAAAATAGTTCCTCTCTGCTGTGTGTAATCCGGTTTGCATGACTGGATCGAACGAAAATAAACAAAAACAACACAAACACGCGAGAGTGATGCACCGAGGCTGCCATCTGCGGTGCCATCTATACTGTACGGGTATTTATTATTAAAAAGATTAATTGATTCGTAGGTTGGTTCATACAATAGTGTTAAATGTTGATCACAGTTCTAAAGCTAAAGATTCAACCTAAAATTTTGGTCCATACCAACAAAGATCATCAGTTTGAATATGAGAAGCTGGAACCAGAGAATTTGGACACTTTCTTTGTCTCCTCCAGACGCGGCGGTGCTGTCCAGAGCGTCTCACCAGGAGACCACCCGGTGCAGAGATCTGGACCCATCCTCAGACACTGGACATGAAGCTGACCAGCAGACAGTGAGTGTGAGACAACAGTCTCACATGTTTCCTCCACAGTCTCACATGTTTCCTCCATGTCCCTGCTCTGTCTGATTCCCTCTCTCTGCTCTAACAGCAGCCTGCTGCAGGTCAATCTACTGACCTGATGGTGGCGGTAATCAAAGTGGAGGATGACGACGAGTCCTGGTCCCAGTCGACACAGGACAGTGAGTAAACAGAGCTGCACTATAATATAGAATATAACAAGCTTTTACAATCCAGCATAAGTTAAATAATGAAACCAGGGGTTTCACCCTTTCAAGTCTTTGACATTTTACAAACAGCAGACAGAGCGTAGTTCTACTCACATTTTACATGTCTATGATTGTTAACAGCTACAACAAATGCAGATTTAACCTCTAAACTACTCACACAGCTCATTTTAATAAAATATTATTTATATATTTCACCAAAAATCTTCAAATATCAGAGAAGAAACAGAATAATGAATCAGAACATTGTTATTTTCCATTATTCATCTGAAAACCCCTCACATATATCTGCTGACCCTTTGGAGGGTGAAATAATAAATCAAACACAATATTTTGATAATCAATAATTGTTTTTAATCACTTAAGTCTAAATTCTCTGATCCCAGCTTCTCAAATGTGAATATTTCCTACCTTTGTTTATTCCTCTGCTAGTACGAACTCACTATCTTTAAGTTGATTAAAATTATTAACAGAAAATAAACAAGACTAGGGTTTTGAGAAACATTTTTCCACTTTCCTGACAATTTATAGAATTAAATAACTGATTAACCAAGAACATGATCAAATCTATAAATAATTTGTCCTCACTGAACCAGATAATTATGATTGATGATTGGTGATGTGATTTTTTTTTTATTAAAAAAAGTAAAACAAACATTGACAATCTGCCTTTCTTTTATTCTAGAAGATTTCTGTCATGTTATCGAAGCCCAACAGACGGAGGGGGTAACCCAGCCCCTGCTGACCAAACAGGAAGTAGCAGAGGACAGTGGTGTGCCTCTGTCCTGGTCGGCCGGCGACGTCTGCTCCAACCCTGGTGAGCCGGCGGGTTACGACTGTCTGTATGAGCAGCGTGGCTCCCAGAACCCCATGAGCGAGGACCCTGGCTGCTCATATGTGTTGAACCCAGGCGATCGTGTCCCCGCCGCGCCCAACTTGGGCGGTGGCTTCCCATTCGCCATCAGTGAGGGGACCCTGTCCGTAGCGGAGCACCAGCAGCCCAGTGGCTTCCAGCACGGCCAGCAGAGGGCGCCGCTACCCACAGACGAGCCACAGCCTCCTGCAGGCAAAGGCCCAGTGGAGGGACAGCGTGCCTATGTGAGAAGGGACAAATGGAGGCGCCAGGACGGCGTCGGCGGCAAGGCGTATGTCTGCAACTACTGCGGAAAGACCCTGGCCTGCCTGAAGAACCTGAAGACGCACATGAGGGTCCACACGGGCGAGAAGCCATTCGTCTGCACACTCTGCGGCAAGTGCTTCTCCGACTCTAGCAACCTGAAGCGCCACCAGAGCGTCCACACGGGGGAGAAGCGCTACAGCTGCCTCCACTGTGGGAAGCGCTTCGCCCAGTCGGGCTCCCTGAAGGTCCACATGACTGTGCACACGGACTGCAAGCAGTTCCGCTGCTCATACTGTGGCAAGACCTTCATCTCCGGCAGCCACCTGCGGCGCCACGTCACTGTCCACGCAGCAGAGAAACGCTTCACTCCGCTCCTGCAGTGACGGCGGGGGTCAGGGGTCACATCCTACAGGAGCCACTAATACACACTGTGATTAAAACGTTTCAGTTGGAGTGAACTTTTCAGTGTTTGATAAACTAAACAAGGAATGATAATTGGCTGATTAATCAAACATTTAACAATCCTTTGTATTTACAACAGTCACAAAAATCTCTGAAGATGGTACCAGGTTGAGTTCTGTCATTTTTTCTGTCAATTTTTTATGGGTTCATCTACTGCAAAATTTTCATCCAACCACCAAGTTTCACATAAAAAAAAGTGTGACACCTTTTGTGGCTCCAGTTGAATCAGAAATGAACACAGCTATAAATACACTGTCAGATTCTGAAAAGTTTCTAAAGTTTCTGCAGTGAGAATTTATTTTTTATATAATTTGCATAAGCTGCTCAACATTTTCAGAAGAATAAAAATCTCACGTTTTGTTAGAGCTACAGGGTTTTTCTTTTTTTTGTTTTAGTCTGAGTTCATCGTCTGTATGTGTTTGTTGGCAGATTAAAGGTAATGTCTGCAACTTCAACTCCTGTATGTTCACTATTAATCAGTTCAGTTTAATGACCCGCGAGGCCAGGCAACATTTTGTGACAGTATCATAAGGTGTTTATAAGGATTTTTTTTTTTAATTATCACCTAATTTTCTAAAAATAAAGGCAGCCAGAATCTGACAGCATGATGTTACCCCTGTATCAGTTACTTCTTTGGTCACATTTTTGGATGTTTTTTTTAATATTATTTCAGCAGTTCAATGAAAACATCAACCATGGATCAGCAAGATCTTAATTATGGAATCTATCCATACAAAAATGTTGTGCGTTATAGAACCTTCTGTTGACATTTTAAAAAGCTTTGATATCTTGACTTTAAATGCACATTTACCTTTTTTCAGACATGTCATCCATCACAGCACTACAGAAAATGATGTTTTTTCTTAAAGGTATTTTGTGGGTACTGCAAACACTACCTTACAAAATAATATACAGCATATTAGTCATTAGTAGAGCAATTCACACACTTTTTATGACGCTTTGTTGTCCATTTTCATCATATCCATAATGCAAAAATAAAAGCTCAAAACATTTCATATTTTTGTCTTACATTTATCTCAGTGAGTGTAAATAAAATATTATTATGTAATTTACAATTTTAAAATGTAATCAATGTTTTTTTTTGTTTAGTTTTTAGTGTAAATGTTACATTCATATCACTGGAATCATCCTTTATATATTAAGTGGTACTAGTGAAGTAATCCTAATGACAAGGAAGGAGTTTATGGACCAAACTGAGTGGATTTTTTAAACTCGTAGAGGAGTAGAAAATACCTTTATATGGGAATGAAACCTAACCATCACTATTAGATCCTGTAAGATCATTAAGCGCAAACAGAGTTTCTGCTGTGATCTTGAGTCTTTTTTTGTTTCTTGTAATGTGATAAATAGTATATAAGCTAACAGAATGCTTTAAGAAAAATTAACACACACAATACTTTAGAACAACGTAAATAACGTCCGAATTTGATACTTAATGAGTTCTCAACAATTCAAAGCATGTTAAGTCTGTCAGACAAAACATAACTTAGCTTCCATGGTTTGACTTCTGACCTCAGTATCAATACCAAGACAAAGGTGTGAGACAGTAAATGGAATCATTTGTTTTCATTAATATCCTGATATCAGTCTCTCAGATGATGTATTTCTTAAATTAAATGTTAAAAGTTTCTTTCAACTGCTGCTCCTAAAACTGATTTTCATTTTTTCTTCACAGAAAAAAGCAGATGTCTTTACAACAGAGTTTAATGAATTATAAACATTACATTTCACTTCTGAAACAAACACCAAAAATATTTGATGATATACAAAAACATTGTCAAAAAAACAAAGTGCCATAGATCTCCTGATCTAGCCATTTATTCAATTTACAGATTCAAACCGTGATCAACACTGTAAGAAAAGGATGATTCTTTATCTATATTGTTCATTTTGGAAGAAAATATCACTTTGACTCTTGTGTGGCTTGGTTTATTTATATATAAGGTTTATTTGTTTTATATAGTTTAAATAACTAACTTCTGGTAACATTAATACAGTACAGTGGAATGAAAAAAATGAACAGATATAGGTGCAGACACAAGCAGAGTATCACATTTCCACCTTTGGGAACAAGTGCAGTCAATGATCATAATAAACTAAATGTACATCATCATAAACACAGGTACAGTAGCTACATTTAACGAGGTCTTTTCCTCGAGAGAAATTCTAATTTCTTTGTTTCTTGCAGTAAATTCAGTATTTTATGACACATTGTAAAAGCTTATTGGAAAAAAAATAAAACATGACAAACTTGGACAGGTTGACACAGAGGATCACCTGATGAATGGAGGTAAAACATTTTGTCTCCAGCTCATCAAACCAAAACAAGGAGCTAAAAGAGGCTAAAAGCTGCTGTTGACACTATGAGACACATGCAGTCATAATATAAAACATATTATTGATCATTGCAGTTTTAAATGCAAACTAAAAACTCATGCAAAGCAGTATTACACATATTAGTAATACAGATTAATTTGTACTCATTGATAAGGTATCGGTTTCCTGAATTGTCCCATTTCTACAAATTTGGTACTTTGTGATCTGAAATTAATTAGACTCCTGAAATTTAACATTTGACACTTGAATGTAGAAATGCAACTTAAAAGTCAGAATGTCTTAGTTCAGTTTCTGTCATGAAACTGACGATCCTGAACATAGAGAATTAGAGAGATTTCTCTGCTTCTAAGACACATGTATTACCAATATTAGTACAGACTAATACACATTGACAGTCCAGAGGCAGAGGGGAGCACAGCTCCTCTCTCCCTCTGTCACGTTTCAATAAGGCTTGGCATAGTTTGAGGCCCAAATATGATTGAATCTTTACAGACTTTATAAAGTAGAAACCTTATAAAGTCAACAGTACTTTTTCTTCACTCGTTTGCCAGCTGCAGCTTCTTCCTTGACATCTTTTCCTGATCAGAACTGTTTTCCATCTAAAGAATCACAATCACTAAGTTATCATTACTAACAGTTTCTATTCATATGACATTTTTAGAGCTGAGAGAGATTGAATGCAGGAAGAAATCTTTCTTACATAATACATTAAAGATCATTTGAACATGAAACATATTATTTAATAATAAAATGTAAAGATCCACACCCTGATTTTGTTGCAGAACTTCAAATCCTCAAAATGTCCCTTTCTGCTTCAAAACTCAATACTCAAAGTTTCACATTTGAGTTTTTTTTCATTTACTGGAACTATTGCTCCCACAGAAAATATGATCCCCATTTAAAGAGCAAGGAAGTTTGAATCCTCCCACAGTTTGTTTGCAGTTTGCCTTGAAAGTGACCAGTACAACAGTCCAAGGCTGTTTATCACAAACAAGACACTTCGCTGGTTTGTGTGTTTGGGAGCTGCTGGCAGGATCATGAAGGCACTTTTAGATGATTTTATTACAAAATGTTTCTGCCTTAATAATCGTTTGTTAAGTTTATTATTTGATACGGTTAAAGCTGCACTGAAGATTATCAAGCAAAATCTTGGAATCCTGAGTCTTCAAACTGTTTCGTGTTTCCAGCCTTTGACTTTACAAAAAAATTAAATCTCTAAAATAAAGTTAAATGAAGTAGAAAATTATTAATGAGTACTAACTGGCAGTGACAAGATCACTTACATCTCAGTAACAAGAAATTATTTTTATAGTTAATTTTTATGTGTTATTTGTGTGACTACATGTTTTATTAGTACAAGCACTTATTCATCATATGTATTTGTCATTTCTCTGTTTCTGTACTTTTTAGATATTGTATCCTTTATAATATATTTTTGATTTATCTCAGTCAGTAATTATATTATATTAGAATTTCATTTTATAAATTGTACTGGTTGCCGTTTCATATTCATAAAACATTTTTAAAAAATCTATATCATAAAATCTGAAATTATATCTTATAGCAGAAAATCTAATCATCCAGGAAATCAGAATTCACATTTTCACAATAACACCGAACCCTATGCATTTACTGCTAAGTGGATTCTTCACATCTTGATAATGATTTTGAGTTTTTTTAATTTTGGCTTTTACATTCAAACTTAATAAAACTTTTCATTCAGTTTCCTCAGAAAAAAATGGCACTTTCATCTCATTCAGTAACAAATTTCAGGTAGATCAACAAGAAGTTTGTGTTTTTTGTTCATTTTGTTTTAAGAAAACATATTTTAATACACTGTTTTTCTTCAACTTCTCAATCTGAATTTGTTAAACATTTGGTCAATTTGGCCAGCTCAGAGAACCCAGGTTCAAACATGAAATACAAACAGTACTTCATAAACACATCAGGTTATATTAGAACACTGTTATATTTTATATGATTGTTGATCTTTTATAGCTGCTAAACTAGTCACCTTGTTACTGAGCTCCTTCAGCATTATAAGGAACACACCGCCTGCTTCTGTGTATACATGCCAGGAAAATCCAAACACTATCAATCATCATGAAAAAAATCCACACTTGTGTTCAAGTGTTGCTATGGAAACTCATTATAAAAGCTTCTCATCAGGGCCAAGATGTGATGTGATGCTGATTTTCCCAGCAGGCTAAATATTAAAAAACGTTTACAGTTATGAAACAGACGCTGCTGCTGTAAATGTTTTCCAGAGCTCAGTGTTACTCTCAATAGTCCTTTTAATGCAATTTATATGCAAACATTGCATATAAGTTGCATTAATACAAATGCAAAAATGTCAAATATTTCTACTGAAGCTGTTCCCCTCAGACGTTTTCCTCCTAATCCTATTTCACTCGTTTCTTGATGTGATGTCCTGAAAAAAGCAGAAGGATCATTTTTTAGTTACAGCTCCAGGTTCATGGCTGAAAATCTGCTGGATTTCAGACTCACCTCTGTTTTCGCTCTCCTCCACTCGCCCATTGGACCCGACTTTGTCACGACTAAAGAAGAAAGATCAGAGAAAAACACTGTCTGAATTTCACAATGAAGTTCCACACTGGTTTTACAGCTTCATGTTAGCTTAAAAACAGCTATTTTATTCCCTAAATGTCATCTTATCAGGGTGTAAAAGTCTCTAAAATAAGCATCAGTCGCTGTTAATTAGAAGCTAGTAGAAAATAAAGTTTTAATTGAGTATAAATATAATTAAACATTTGATTAAATTCATATTTAATTTGGAAAACAAATAAAATAACACATTTTTATTCTACTTGATTTTTATTACAATAAAAATGTACCAATAAGTCTGATTCTTTTTTAAAACTGTAAAACGTCCAATGAATTGTAAAAACTGTGTTTTTGTGTGTAAAATACACAAAAGATGAGTATTCACTTTTCTTCTGCAAGCAATTGAAAAAAATATTTCCACATGCTTCTTTTTTTATTACAATTATTATTAGATTAATATCATGAAAATGAAAATGATTGTGAACATTGTGATCCTGTAAGTAACGCCAGTTAACTAAAGTTGTAATGTTAAAAAAAAATCTATTATCTTATATTTGTATTTATTTTCGATGTGTGTATGATGCAGGAACCCTTTGCCATATCAGAGAATATTTTATCCACAGATTTCTGAATGGTGAATTCACATATGAGTCTATGAGATACTTACACATAAATGTTGTGATCATCATGAAAACCGTCAATGCAACAGTGGTGCTCCATAACAGACACCTGAAGATTAAAGATGTCAAGAAAACAAACGTTAAAGGTCAAATATTTAGGATTCATGACTCGAAGTTCACATCTCTCACACATCACCACTTTTATCTTAAATTAAATCTGTTTTTATTGTTAAACCTTAAGCTACTTAACCTTAATAATGGTATGAACACATGACCTCTGCTCTGACCCTGATCATCCGGCTCCTTTTTCATTTCAGAAACAATGTATAGACTTTGTTGCTTGTGTTTAGGTCCTTAAATGAATCTGTGCCTCAGTACAGGTGAGACTGTATTAAAGTGAATGGGGAAAAACCCCAAAGTCACTTCCACAAGAGGTTAGTTTCTGAATGGCTAATTACAGTGTTTATGTTTATTAATATGTTATTATTATTTATTATATATATTTGTTTTGTTTGATAACTGCACATAATAACACAATTGAACTGGGATTGGAACTGTAATAAAATCTCTAAAATGATTTATTCATTTCTAATATAAACTAAAATCTGATAATTACAACTATACAAAATGAAGGAATTCAAAAAAATTGTCAACAACGATACATCTTGAGATTTTACAGATGACAGTGCTTTGCAGAAGAAGACTTTTACCCCAAGTACAGAGCCGTGACAATGAAGACGGTTAAGACGAAAAGCAGAAGTGTCTTCATGGTGAAACCTGAAACATGAAGACAAACACAACACATGAAAAAATAAATTCAGATACTTTCTTTGATTTCTGAGTCTGAACCAGGATAATCAATCAAGAAAGAAAGAAAAAAAAAATCAACCTTTTAAAGTTTTTCATTTTTGATGTAGTAGTAGTGGTGGTGGTAGTAGTAGTAGTGCTAGTAGTATTAGTAGTAGTAATAATAGACGTCATATTAGCCTACAGCCAAATTGTTTCATCAGGCAGTAGCGTAGCATTACTTTAGGCCTGTTTATCTTGTGCACAACAAAGATTTTCACATAGATTGAAACAAAACCAAACCAAAGAGAAGCCTAACTTCCCCTAAAAGGTAAAAAAAAAAAATAAGTGATCAAATATGTACTAGTCTGTCTATTTTTTATTGATTAAAATGTGTGAGAACGGGTTCAACTTTAGAATCAGTTCATTTTTACAGGCACTGACGCGACCTTCTTCTCATTCAGCCATCAGAGTCAGAGTCAGAGTCATTAAACTCTGACTTGAATGGGAAAGCCGAGAGTGGGTTGTTCCTTTGCAGTCAAACTACATGCTTATTGGCTCATTTTGGGTTTTGTCTATAGGGAGTGAGTTGATAGGATGAGACTGTCTCAATTTGACTGTTCAAATTCTGTTTCAAATTCCATTCCATTATTTCTACCTGTGTGTTCAGGTGAGCTCTGGCAGCAGTAGCTGTTGGCGTAGAATGGTGAGGGAGGCGGGACTTCTGACAGGCCACCCAAGGATTGCGTGAACATGGCCTTTGATTGACTGATCTCAGAGCAGATCTCCTCCTGGATGAGCATTTTCAGGGGTGGGTCCACTTTGCCAGGAGGGGCTGGGACCTCAGTGTGGTCTCAAAGAGAAAAAAACAATTTATTTTAACTATTTATTTGTATCTATCTTTATTTATTTATTTTTTTTACTATTTTTATTATTATTTGTTCATTCATTAAATTGATTAATTCATGACTCACCGTATGTGAAGGTGCGGCTGTCGTCCAGCTCACTGCTGTTGAGTCTGGACCAGGTGGACTCGTCCAGCAGGGGAGAGTAGCCTTCCTGGCAGGTCTGGTCTGGCTCCTGCTCCTGGTTCTGGTCCATCCCGAAGACGCCTCTGAAGACTTTTTCATCCAGCCAGGACTGGCAGGTCTCCGTCATGTCACTCAGTAGCCGAGCCAGAGAGCCGCGAGGACGGCGCCGGCGCCTGAAAACCCTGAGAACCACAGGAGGGTTAGCTCCTGTTAATACTTTAAGATTACATCTGTCCTTTAAAGGACTAGATCACAGTTTTTTATTTTTTTTATTTTTAGGCTACAAACATGGAAATGCTTCTGTCTTCAAGTGTCATTCAAAGGGTCATTAATGATGAAAAATGTTCATAGTAAGTTTTATCCAAAGGTCTGAAGGTTCATCAGGTACGTGAGAGAACAAAGAAACTTTTCTCATGTTAGTTGATGAGCGTGTCAATAACACATGGGTTGCCTAGCAGCCACGACAGGTGACATCACACTCTGGCTCCAGAGCAGCGCAAGTCAGACGAGAAGAATTTACAAGCTTTAAAAGCTGCACAACACATGCTACAGAGAAAGATCTTGGTGCTATAGAGAGAGCTGATTGAAGAATATTGTGTGTGTGTGTGTGTGTCCGTGTGTTGCTGTTGCAGCCACGACAACATGTGTGTTTGCTGACGTGTATTCACGTGTATTCACATCAGCAACAGCTGATATTTGTTCTTTTTGATTTTGAAGTCCAGTTTATAGACATCTGCCCTTTCAAATTGAACTGATACAACATTTCTCACTCTCTGAGGAATTAAACACAAAAATGATGAGAACATTTTGTAAGTCCAAACCTCTAGCAACTAATCTGTTTTTTCTCTCTAATTGAAGCTGTATTGCCACCAAACCTGCCCCAAAGTCATAAAAATCTTCAACCAAGTTACATCTGGTAAAACATTTGATATTTCATGGTCATTGCTTAATGTATTTCTAGACTGAGAAATTCAAAAGATTGAGCCCCTCGCCCACTATTGGCATTGACAGTTAAAATTTACTGCACACGTCCAACGTGCCAAGACGCTTCAAAAAGTCTTCCTGACTAACAGGAAGTTGGCCATCTTGAATCAAATGATTTTATGATTTTTCAAAATTTTCACACATCATATTTGAAGGAACTCTGAATCATCTCCAGTCGTTAGAGATGAAAAGGGATTGAAAGTCCTTTTCTATGATAGTCCTGGTTACTGTGAAGTCACTGCGAATTTCTACATGTCTCCATGAAATAGGAAGTTGCTATAACTTCAGCGGACTTTGTCCAATCTGCAGCAAACATCTACTGCCTTGTCTGTAACTGTGACACCTACACAACCAGATTGGACTCCACCCCTTGATGAGACAAGGATGGAGCCCCTCTCACCTGACCAGGTTCTCCCTGTAGGACACACTGATTTTGCAGGGCGTCAGCGACACGTTGCCGTCGTCGTCCCAGGAGAAGCTGTCCTCTGTGACGTCATAGTAGCCGTTGGTGAGGAGGCGGGGTGAGCGCCGGCAGCTGCAGGGATCACGGCCACCAGTGGATGAGTAGCATACGTATGAGGAGTCGGGAGAAAGAAGAGACAAGTCGAGCCTGCGAGAGACACAAATGGGACAGAAACTTCAGATCAGCCACAGTTACTCTAACAGGCAAGGGAAGAATGACTGAAAATTTGGTAAAAAATAAGTAAAATATCATTGGATCACATAAAATGGGCAAGAAATTGCTGAAATTGCTTCCATACCAAAAAATATATAATTTATTTTTCAGCTTTTAGCTATTTTTTGTCAAATACCCAATATTAAGAAATTATCATATATCCATGATCTACTTATTATTTTCTCAATAAATCAATTATTTTGTCTATAAAGTATCACAAAATATGTATGCTTGAAATGAACAATCAATTAGAGAAATAGATCTTACAATATTTATTTTAAAGGGTCATAATGTAAAATGTTTATTTTATTCTTACATTTAATCTTGTGAAAATAAGGACAGAATATAATATTAACACCTTTCCAAAAAGTAAAACTGAAACAGTAATGGTGTTGAAGTGTTCTACTGTTGTATTTGCTTATGTTGAACTCTTCATACATCTTGAATAAACAACATTGGTTTAATTTGCATCTCTCTGCAGCAGATTGCACGGTTCAGCTAGGTGAATGTGAAATTCATTATCATGAGGAACTGATGCATCTTGTCTCTTTCTGAAACAACTGGCTACAGATGTTTTCATGTTTCCATGAGACAGGCAAAGCAACAGCAATTCAGACTTCATGAGATGCAAACAAACTGTCACTGTAGCAGCAGAACATTCATTCCTTCGTGAAAATGACATTACAGTTCTTACCTCTGACAGGAGTCACGACCTCTCAGGCGACGTTTTATAGGTGAACCTGAACAACACAAATCACAATCTCTTTCACTGTTCATATTGAATTGGAACTTAAACTTATGATTATATACCATGCTATTAATAATGTGATAAACATCAGATCATTGAATACAAAAATGCTTCCTGGAGGTCAATATTCAACCTGTATTTTTTAATAATTCACACAAAATAACAGTTGTGAAAATATGACCAAAAAATCTGTATACTACTCATCAAAATTATTTTAAAAAAATGGGCAAAGACTCAAACAGAAAAACATATTACAATATACATCAAACTAAAAGAAGCTTAAGGATCCCTTTAAAAATGTATGTGATTCATTTTGTTTGGGTTTCAGTATTACATATAATTAAATATAATTTTAGAGGTGTACATTTTACTTTGTAAAAACTTTGTAAAAACTTCCAATGAAGGAGCATTCACATGTCCTGTGTTGTTCTGTAAAGCCGACATCACTCTGAGCACTTTCTAAATAAAGACTTTATCACTGTGATAAAAAACAGAGCAGCTTCCTGAGGACCTGGACCTGGTTCCTCTGCTACTGTACACTGTAGGCACACAGGAAATGTTTTCAAGATGTTTTAAGCAACACATGTTAGCAACGTAAAGTAGAGAAATGAGAAGTTCAAACTGTTTTGGAGTCTAAATAAACTCAGTAAATAAACTGTCTGCATCACCTCCACAGTTAGGAATCGAAAAGTCAATAACAGCATCAACAATCAATATCTTGGCATCAGTACACCTGACACTGAGGTGACGCTTTTCTCGACACACAAATTTGTGGATTCATAAACATTTTTTGCTCAGATCAACATGTTAGTTAATAAACTAACCAGCAGAAAACTACCATCATGTGTCACGAAGACAAAAATAAATAGGTAAAGAAATAGGCAGTTTGGAGGCAGTTCTCTTTCTTTATTCAAGAGTACGGCTCAGATGGCTCTTTGCCTTCAGAGGAATAATTTCTCATACAGATTTCCAGTTTAAAATTTTTCTCCTTGACTCATCTGTTCTCTGATTTCTGTCCTGTCAAAATCCCTTAACCAATAAAATGCCAGCTTTCGTGTTACACTACACTACAATAATCCATGTCTCCTATGCGGCAAGTTCATTTAGTACAAATATCAAATAACAATAAATAGCCCTGGATGTTGTAAGAAGTGTAAGAGTTGAGCAGAAACTAATCTAAAGGTAAGAAAGTCGTCTCTCCCAAGTAAAGGGAAGGAAACTAATCCATGAAATATTCACTGTCATTATATTTCACGGTAAAGGTTTCTACTTGTTTTGTGATGAGATGCAGGTGAAGCGGAGTCAATTGTTGCTCACGTACTTGTTACAGCTCCGGAGAAGAACAGAGACATGTTGTCTGTGGCTCAGTGTGGATCCGTGGATCTGTGAAAGACATCAGAGTCAGAATCTGTTTCATGACACCTGCACAGGCCTAAACTGACACATAACAGGCGAACAGACAGAACACCAGTGAGGCGTCAGTTTTATCGCTCAAACTCTGCTGAAATCAATACAACTCAAGATCATTATCTTTTATAAACAACAGGGAGACAATTAACTGAATTTCCTAGATTCTGTCTAAAAGTTATTCACTTATCTAAAACTTTTTATTAGGGCTGAAAGATTATTTGCATTTTTAATAATATCTTGATGGTATGGTGCTATATGACAGCTGTATGATGCTCTATGGCAGCTGTATTGTGTATAATGACAGCTGTATGGTGCTACATGACAGCTGTATGGTGCTATAATGACAGCTGTATCGTGGTATAATGACAGCTGTATCGTGGTATAATGACAGCTGTATGGTACTATATGATAGGTGTATGGTGCTATAATGACAGCTGTATGGTGCTGTAATGACAGCCTTATAGTGCTGTAATGACAGCCTTATAGTGCTATAATGACAGCTGTATGGTGCTGTAATGAATGCCTTATAGTGCTGTAATGACAGCCTTATGGTGCTATATTGACAGCTGTATGGTGCTATAATGACAGCTGTATGGTGCTATATTGACAGCTGTATGGTGCTATAATAGCAGCTGTATGGTGCTATAATAGCAGCTGTATGGTGCTATAATAGCAGCTGTATGGTGCTATAATGACAACTGTATGGTGTAATATGACAGCTGTATGGTACTATAATGACAGCTGTATCGTGGTATAATGACAGCTGTATAGTACTATATAACAGGTGTATGGTGCTATAATGACAGCTGTATGGTGCTGTAATGACAGCTGTATGGTGCTGTAATGACAGCCTTATAGTGCTATGATAACAGCTGTATGGTGCTATATTGACAGCTGTATGGTGCTATAATGACAGCTGTATGGTGCTATAATAGCAGCTGTATGGTGGTATAATGACAACTGTATGGTACTATAATGACAGCTGTATCGTGGTATAATGACAGCTGTATGGTACTATATGACAGGTGTATGGTGCTATAATGACAACTGTATGGTGCTATAATGACAGCTGTATGGTGCTATAATGACAGCTGTATGGTGCTAAAATAGCAGCTGTATGGTGGTATAATGACAACTGTATGGTGCTATAATGACAGCTGTATGGTGCTATAATGACAGCTGTATGGTGCTAAAATAGCAGCTGTATGGTGGTATAATGACAACTGTATGGTGTTATATGACAACTGTATGGTGCTATAATGACAGCTGTATAGTGCTAAATGACATCTGTATGGTTCCATAATAGCAGCTGTATCGTGGTATAATGACAACTGTTTGGTGTTATATGCGACAGCTGTATGGTGCTATATGACATCTGTATGGTGCTACATGACAACTGCATAGTGCTATAATTACAGCTGTATTGTGCTATAGTGATAGCTGTATGGTGCAGTAATGACAGCTGTATGGTGCAGTAATGACAGCTGTATGGTGCTACATGACAGCTGTATGGTGCTTTATGACAGCTGTATGGTGCTATAATGAAAGCTGTATGGTGCTATATGGTGCTTTTGGGTGTAATTAATTTGCATTGAACTGTTAGAATCAGAAATTAAGGACCTTTATTGCCAAATTTGTCTTCACATAAACACACATGACAATAATGATATTAAAGACAAAAGCAAATTAGATATATATGGCACAATGCAAATGTGGTGTTACAAATCACACAAAATCCATCCATCCATCCATTTTCTATCCCGCTTATTCCTTTTCAGGGTCGCAGGGGTCTGCTGGAGCCTATCCCAGCGCATTTTATGGCGAGAGGCAGGGATACACCCCAGATGGTCGCCAGCCAATCGTGGGGCACACACACCATTCACACACCATTCACACACACACTCACACCTATGGGCAATTTAGATTTGCCAATTAACCTGAGCATGTTTTGTATTGTGGGAGGAAACCGGAGTACCCGGTGAAAACCCACGCAGACACGGGGAGAACATGCAAACTCCACACAGAAAGGTCCCAGACCCAGGCCCCAAGGCGGTCTTGAACCTGCGACCTTCTTGCTGTGAGGCAACAGTGCACACAAAATCATGATTTTTTAAATGAAAATGATACAAATAACCAACAGGAAACCAACATGAACACAAAATGTACATTCTGAAAGACCTGATGAATGCTCCTTAAACTGGATTTCAATAGGTTATAGATATTTATATATGAATATATAAATATTTATTTTGGACAAACACATAATACTTAGATTTGGATCCAAACTCAAGACTTGTTGACAAAAAGAAAAAAATTGAAAAAATATATATAACAGAGCAGTTTGATTGTTTAAATGCACAAAAATGGAAGTGGAATGTTTCTACCTGACTTCAGCTCTTCAGAAACCGTTGCCTCTGCTCATTAGTAACTTTTTTGCACAGACTGATCGGAGGAATCTTCTACTTGAGTTTGAGATTAACTAAACTAACACTCTACTTACACCTACTAATATCTACTGTAACAGCATCTGTACTGAAACGTACCTTTAAACTGGTTCCTGCTCTGTTCTTGTTGTTTCTTGTTGCTGTTGCTCTCTCACATCCTGCAGCAGCAGCTTGTGAAAAAATGCAGAAGAATGACAAAAGAAAAACAGAGTCAGGGCTGTGACTCTGAGCACATGTTTCCTGTTAACCCTGTCTCTGCTGGAAGGAAACTCAAAGGGAACAGAGATTCACACAACTCACACTCAGAGTCACATGTTTTCTCTTCCACTGACTTCATGCGCAACTACAGAACCAGATGACTGTGAAACATCAGGCTGAGACACATGAAACGTTTACTCATGTTCAGAGCTGATCGATTAAAAGCTAATCCATCACATAATACTTTTGATAATCAAATCTAAAAGGCAAAAAGAAAATAAACACAATGAAATATTAAGGATTTTAAATGAGTAAAACAAAGAAAGGATAACTATTGTACGGCAACCAATTAATTAGCAGATTGACACTAATTAATCAACTTATTTACTCACTTTTTAAACAGAAATTCCAAATATGAGAAGATGGCATCACTATAGAATAAAATAATATTAATTTAATTTAAATGATCAAATAAAATAAACAAAAATTTTGAAAGTTTAAATTTTAAGAGTTAAACTGAAACTGTTACAACCTAAACATGAGATGCTAAACAACATAAACACACTAGAACTAGAAAGAATAGAAAGTCTGCAGTTACTTGTGAGAGCAGCAGAAAACAGTAATCTGAATTTTGTTTTAGTTTTCCATCATCAAATCTGTGAGTCAGTTTACAAAAGAAACTTTAAATCCTTCCAATGGAATAAAAATTCTCTGTATTATTATTATTATCGTGTCAGTGAGCAACTCACAGATCTTCAAGAATCTTGTTCTGTTGAACAAGACAAACGGCAGCGTGAAAGATGCACTGTGCTGAACAGAGACTCTGTGTTGATGTGTGTGTGTGTGTGTGTGTGGGAGGAGGCGGGAGTGGGGGGTTTCCTCTTCCCATCATTCTCTGTTCCAACTGAAATATGCTCCGTGCCATTTTAAACAACAACAACGGCGGCAACCCTTCACAAAATGTCTGACAGAACACGTTTTTTTATATTGTATGTATTTTTGTAATATGTCTAATATTTAGATAATTTTAAGTAATAAAAACATTCAAAAACATTTTACCATGTCAAAGTAATATTTCATGCAATAAGGTTGATACAAAAAAATGAATTTCAAGAATTAAATGTTTGATATATGCCTGACATTTCAAGATTAAAGGAGCCTATTTTTCCATTATCCTAGTTTAATATCTTACTTTATATATATATATATATATAATACTTTTGATAATCAAGCCTAAAAGGCAACAAGAAAATAAACACAATGAAATATTAAGGATTTTAAATGAGTAAAACAAAAAAGGATAACTATTGTACGGCAACCAATTAATCAATTAGCAGATTGTTGCAGATTGTTGTGTTTTAATTGAGAAATAAGCCTAATTGCGTAAAATGCTATACATACAGTATCTCTTTAAATCGGCTACTCTCTGCCCACATGTTCCCTGGTTCCTCCCATCAGAGCCACAGCTGGACTGGGTGTAACCAACATGTGATAAAGCACAAGAGCTGTCAGTGTCACACACTCAGCAAGTTCAACTCAGTTGTTGCAGAAATGTCACAGGAAGGAGATCAAATGGATCAAGAAAGTTTCTCCTGTGTGATCTGCCTGGATTTGCTGAAGGATCCAGTGACTATTCCTTGTGGACACAGCTACTGCAGAAGCTGCATCAATGAGCACTGGGATGAAGAAGCTTATCAAAGGATCTACAGCTGTCCTCAGTGCAGACAGGGCTTTAGGCAGAGGCCTGTCCTGGGGAAAAACATCCTGTTATCAGCTTTAGTGGAGCAGCTGAAGAAGACTGGACTACAAGCTGCTGCTGCTGCTGCTGATCTCTGCTATGCTGGAGCTGAAGATGTGTCCTGTGATGTTTGTACTGGGAGGAAGAAAAAAGCTCTTAAGACTTGTCTGCAGTGTCTGATCTCTTTTTGTGAGAATCACCTCCAGTTTCATTATGAATTACCCAGATTTAAAAGACACAAGCTGGTGGATCCCTCCAAAAAGCTGCAGGAGAACATTTGCTGTCGTCACGATGAGGTGATGAAGATGTTCTGTCGTACTGATCAGCAGAGTATCTGTTATCTCTGCTCTATGGAGGAACATAAAGGCCATGACACAGTCTCAGCTGTAGCAGAAAGGAAAGGGAGGCAGAAAGAGCTAGAGGGGAGTCGACAGAACATCCAGCAGAGGATCCAGGACAGAGAGAAAGATGTGAAGCTGCTTCAACAGGAGCTGGAGACCATCAGTCACTCTGCTGATAAAGCAGTAAAAAACAGTGAGAAGGTCTTCACTGAGATGATCTGTGTCATCAGGAAAATAAGCTGTGACCTGAAGCAGCAGATCAAATCCCAGCAGGAAACGGAAGTGGGTAGAGTTAAAGATGTTCAGGAGAAGCTGCAGCAGGAGATCAGAGAGCTGAAGAGGAAAGATGCTGAACTGGAGCTGCTCTCACACACAGAGGATCACAACCAGTTTCTAAACAGCTACTCCTCACTGTCACAACTCAGTGAAGCTACAGACTCATCCAGCATCCAGTCCATCCAGACTCTGAGACACTTTGAGGATGTAACAGCAGCTGTTTCAGAGCTCAGAGATCAACTACAGGACCTCCTGAGGGACAAATCCACAAAAATCTTGCTGGCAGTATGTGAAGTGGATGTTTTACTGTCAAATTTACAATCAGAGCCCAAGACCAGAGCTGACTTCTTACATTATTCACGTGATCTCTCACTGGATCCTAACACAGCTCACACAGAGCTGTTGTTAACTGAGGGGAACAGAAAAGCAGAAAGATCAAGACAACAACAGCCTTATTTATGCCACCCAGACAGATTCACTGGATGGCGTCAGGTCCTGAGCACACAGAGTCTGACTGGACGTTGCTACTGGGAGGTGGAATGGAGGGGAGAAGGAGTTTGTGGAGCAGTCGCCAACAAGAACATCAGCAGAGCAGGAGACTCGGATGAATGTGGATTTGGATTCAATGATGAATCTTGGGCTCTGTATTGTGACACTTACAGTTATAATTATTGGTTCAACAACATCTCAACTCCCGTCTCAGGTCCTGTTTCCTCCAGAGTTGGGGTGTTCCTGGATCACAGAGCAGGTCTTCTATCCTTCTACAGTGTCTCTGAGACCATGACTCTACTCCACAGAGTCCAGACCACATTCACGCAGCCGCTTTATGCTGGACTTCACCTTTACTGTAATTCTGGAGACACAGCTGAGTTCTGTAAACTCAAGTAGACAAAAGTGATTTTCTGTGTCTGATTCTGTGAAGTAAGTTTTTTGTTGCTGTAGTTTCTAAGAGCTTGTGTTTTTATCAACTACTTAAGCTGAAAAAAACTTCACTTTTTTCTAAATTTTAGTTTCATGCTTGTAGTTACACCTTGCAACTCTTGTGGTTTAATTTAACCTAAAATGACCAAAGTCAAAGTATTCCGCTTCTGCAGAGCATCAACTTCTAAACTATAACAATAACTTCATAACTAGAGATTCATCATATTATACATAAACCATCAAAAAACTGTAAAAAAAAAAAAAAAAAAAAAAAAAAAAAGATGCACATTGTAATATTTAGCCAGCCACTAGTATATTTTTTGAAAATCTCTTTACTATAATGTATAACAAAGAAAAACTGAAAATCCTTCCTGGACCGTTTCATGGAATGGCATTACTTAATTACATTATATATATATATATATATATATATATATATATATATATATATATATATATATATATATATATATATATATATATATATATATATGTATTAGTGAGTAGAATTACTCTTGTTTTATTTATTTATTAATGTGTATCTGTTTTTCCCAGCATGCCTTGCTGCTCTCGGCTCTGATGGAGCTGCTGATGTTGGAGGAAAACACGTAGCAGGAAGCACAATGTTGGATTAAACCATTTCACAGCATCAGAGGAGAACCACTGCAGCTCCGAACCACATTCAACTGCTGAGGACTTGAATGAAATAAATTCAGTAACTTAAAACATCTAAAATCTCATTTGTTTGTTTTCTTAATCATTTTAGCTGAATCTGCAAATGAAGACAAAGAAATGTGAAGTGAACTCACCGCTTATATTTTCCTTCAGGTTTCTCGAGCAAAAGTGAAAAAAGTAGTTTTCCCGCTGAAAGCTTCAGCTCTCGGTTGTAATCAGTTTTTACTTATTTTTTCTGGACTGACTGATGTCTGCAGCTCGGAGCTCGCAGTTGTCACTGAGCCCCCGGAAAAGCCGCCTCCTGTCCTGTCAAACGTAAAACACAGATTCCAGCTGGGGGTTTCAAAGTAAAAGCACGGCGAAAAACAAAATGCGTTGTCTAAATTAGAGGTTAGAATAATAAAAAACGTACTAATATTAATTAAACACACACAATAATATTGACTTTTTATGTCTATCTTTCGGTCTACCTTGTGTTTGTCCGTAGTTTAGGATTGTCTCGTCTTGAGCACCTGCATTTTAATGTTGTTGTACATGTAAAACGCATAGGATAGTGAAAAACGCAATTTCGAATCCTTTGTATGTCAAGTAGATGTGAAGAAATTGGCAAAAAATTTGACTTTGACTTTGTTTCAGGATTTGACCACTGTAAAGACTGCTGGACTGAACCTTGCACTGAATATATACACCCAGTTTTAGGGCAAGCAATCCATTTAAAGTGTTATCGTAAACTTAAATACTAAACACAAGATTTATCATAACACATTCTATGTTAAATGTGTAAAATGTCCTCAATAAAAAACAGTTTGACAGATTTAATGAATGGAATCACACTTCGCCCAAGATCTCCCTGTAGTGGTTTAATGAATCGTAGAAAATAACCAAAAACATTTATACAAATAATGTACTTAGTACAATGTACTCAGGTATAAATAGGAGCTCAATACGTATTCCACTACTACATTTGTGGGTTTTGTGACATGTGCAAAGAACATAACGTTATTCAAACTGTAAATTTTAAAACAATTCTATTAGTGACATCTAGAGGCAAATTTGTTGAAATTAAATAAAATGAGTGATTATTTACTCTCAACAAATTCAGACTTGTAAACACAGAAATGATTAATAGTATACAAATTTATTTTATATTCATATACACTGACAAGAATAGTATACATAAAAAATGAGTGAAGAAAAACTATTTACATTCTGGACAAGGAGCCAAAATAACTGGTAATATTAATGTTTTGTGAATTGTTGGATCCCGAAGCACGAAAATGTAAAGAACGAACCTTGTGTGTTTAAAAAAACATTAACCGATTTAAACTTTAGGAAAAGGGCCCAGTGGCGGGTTCAGGGATGTTGGTGGCATGCATATCCCGCGTCATGTTGCACTTCTCCTTGAGTTTTGCCTGAAGCAGTGTGTGTGTGACGACGCCTATCCTGACGTCCATCTGGATGATCTCCTGCTTCAGCTTTGTCAGACTCTGCTTGATCTTCACCACTGGAGCTGAAAGGACGAACACAGCTCATGTTTTATGTTACCGTTAGCAAACATTCATTAGAACTACAACTAATACTTTCATTACAGAAATAAAAATGTGTGGTTTGTAAGCAAGTAAATGTATGAATGCATTCATTATCTCTTAAACATAACCTCAAAAGAACAAGAAAAGGCTTGAAATGGTTAATATATTCATGAGTTTTACTATCTGAATTTTTTTTATTTGAGATGCACCTGCACACACACACACACACACACACACACACGCACACACACACACGCCCAAGTGTGTCAGAATAATAATGAGCTCCTCAGTCTAACCTCCATCAGACATGCTGCTGCCTTTCTCCTCCATCTCCTGCTTCACCTTCTCCAGCTCTTCACTGATCTGAAACAAGCACACACACACGCACGTACCATTGTTTTCAATGGGTGGCCAACTAACAGCTCAGAGACATAATTTGCCGATGATTCTTTACCAGACAGATGAGCTGTTAAATGTATTAATAATAAAAGAGTAAATGATGAGTTCAGTGCCACTCAATGACGTGAAAGGGAGACAGAAAATGATATTTTTGACCCTGAACACCCTTAAAAACACCACATTTCCAAAAATCACAGCAAATGTTTTTTATGAAATGTTGTTTGTAGTTATGATGCAAAATGACAATCAAGTGGAAATCAAGCAGATCTTTGTTCAAACAAATGTGACTAAAAAGGATTTTCCTGAACGATGATACGTTCACTTACCTCTGCCAGCACTCTGGTCCTCTCAGTCACTCCTCCACTGGCCTGCTGGTATTGCTCCTTAGCCTGTGTGATATAGGAAAAAAAACAACATCATTGTCGTCATCAGGTTTCTGCTCTTTTACAAGTTCATCATCACACACGCACATGCACACGCGCACACACACACACAATACTGCACTCTGAGAAGAAAAAGTTGTCTAGGTTTTTATATCCCACAGATTTGACCCATGCATCACACTTTACTTTGGATTCAAGTTGGTGAAACATCCTACGACTATTACTTAAATACATATACAAAACGCTTCTGACTGTTTTAACCATTGATCACTGCTCAGCAGTTTCTAGCAGAGTCATTAATGCTTCTTTAATCTAACAAAAGTCCAGCGTGTCACTGAGGAGACCAGGTCTCAGCACGGAAACTGCTTGCTAACCCTGATTGGTCATTTTATTCAGACCTACAAATACCTACATATTTTTAGTGATATTTAATGTTTAATGTGTTATTTCAGACAACATTATGTAAAGGACAATGGATCATTACCATGAAAAGAGCCTGGACAAGAAGCTGATTGGTCTATTACACAACAAATTTTTGTGCTCTACAAATATTATTGAAATGATTAATCATTTGTTTGGTTCATCAAATGGTGTAAAATATTATTCTGTGTTTCTTAAAGCTGAAGAGAAGCTGGAACCAGATAATTTGGACATCTTAACAATGACTGAAAATAATTATATTATTAACAATCAATTATCAAAATAGTTGACGATTAAGTTGCAGATAGGTATGCCTGGTCTGTTCTTCAAAAACAAAACTTGTAGAATGCTGTAACTGACCAATCAGAATTGAGTATGCAACACAGTTGTGTAATAAAATTAAAAAACAAAACAAAACAAAACAAAAAAACGCTAATTGCTTTACCTATTCTAAATTGTAAAATACATTTTTTTTGTTTCAGGATTTTGTTTCAAATGTAACTTGTTAACTTGGACATTAGCTTTTTGCTCTATCAAATTTATTACTTTCAAAATTAGCATTCGATCAAAGATAAACTTGAGATTGAGGATGCTTAGGACTCACCTCACTGAGTTTGGCCTGGGCGCTGCGATAATCCTGGATCAGAAGCTCCAGCTGGTTGTTGATGTATTTCTCTCTGCTGCTCACCTTCTCCAGCGTTTTCCCAATGTCCTCCTGTAGTTTGTCCAAGTAGCTCTGCACAGACGGCACATTGTCATCATAGTCATGGCCAAGCATGTTTTTTTATAGGCTGGTCCTAACCCTGGTCCTAGAGAGCCACAGTGGCTGCAGGTTTTTGTTCCAACCAAGCAGTAACAAACCTGATTCCACTAATAAACAATTATTGAGTTATTGCTGAAGACCTACACTAGTAGAATCTGTTGTGTTTCTACATGGTTGGAACAAAAACCTGCAGCCACTGTGGCTCTCTAGGACCAGGGTTCCCTACCCCTGCCTCAGAGCATCAACACGTTGATAGTTTCCTACTGGGTCAAATATCAGAGGAAGAAACAACTGCATGAGACCAGCAAGTGAAGCCAGACACACAGGTTAGTAAACACACCTTAGCCTCTTTGAGTGAAGACTTGATGCCGTCTCTGTGTTGATGCATTTGGTCCACGTGGATCCTCCAATCCTGCAAAGCAACAGTCACAGACCAGCAAAAAACAATAAATAGACACACACACAGGTGTGAAAAGTGATTTGCCCTTCCTGATTTCTTAGATCACAATTACTTTATTTCTCAATTATTCCTGAATCTCATAGATCTTAGAAAGAAATCACTTAAACAGGACCTGGCTGACAAAGTGTAGTAGACCAAACCAAAAGATCTTTAAAAGCTAGACATATATATTTAATGTGGGTTTCTAAACATTAAATCTACTCTGAAAAGAAATGGCAGTAATATTTGTAATAAGCAATAGTGGTAATGGTAGTGTGTCTTTATGACATCATACTTCTTACTCCAATTGTCACTAGGACCTTGGAAATGAAAAATCTGCTTGTTGCAGGAGTATTCTTCCCGGCAGCTTCACCCACAGAAGCTAATGTTGCACCTGCTACCTGCGCCGACTTTAAATGAGAGTTGACTTTCTGTTCAATAAAGGAGCTCTTTGGGTGAATAGAAATGCGGAGCAGGGACCCGGTGTGCTTTGATTGTTAAAACAGCAGCGCTTTTAAAACTGGTTTAGTGCTTGAGCTATAGAATCCAAATCACGTAGTGTGGGAGGTTAGTAAGGTCAAATGTGTTATTGAGTCACAGTGAGAGATCAGAATGAGGGTCAGAGTCTCACAAGGAGTAACATGAACCCCTGTAGAAACAGCGACAGCCAACAGCAGCCAGAAGGTGAACATCACCCTGTATTTTGCGATGTCACTACAGGACTGAACCTACAGTAATGAACCAAAATCTCACTCTATGTTGACTTGAAGGATCTGGAATCTGAACTAGTAGCTTTAGATCATCAGGTCATTTGTGTTTTTAAAACGGGTCTTGACTATACTGTAACTTACTGCAGAAGTTTCACAATAAAAGCGGTCATCATCCTACTGAAATTCACATCAAACCTCTGATAACTCAATATTTTTATTTTACATTAACTTGGCTTTTCAAGCCTCAAATAGACGCTCAGATTTAAATTTAAATCATGAAATGGAGGAACAGCAGAATCTGCCATAAAGGTCGACTGTGTGAACACTTCTTACTGAAGCTGCTAAACTTTACTATCTGACACACTGTCGCCCGCTGTGACCTTTTCTCTGCTTCACAAGGAAAAAACAAGTCTATGACTGAGGGTGGTTTAGATTAGAAAACATGAGCTCTGGTCCAGAGGTAAAGTTGGTACCTTGTTGTCTGTTCTGATTGTGACTTTGAGCTGCGGCAGGACTCTCTCCACCTCCAGGTTCCACTCAGACGGGTCTACTGTAGACTCCAGAATCTCGTCTGGTTTGGATGACAACTCCGTTTCCTGCAAAGACCAGAAGACATATGCTTACATAGTGCTTAACAATCACTTTGGGCTTTAGGAATTAGTGGAATTGGTGGATGACTTAATGTTTATTATAAATTACTTTCCTTAATTAATCTAGTTCTTGTTTATAAAATGTGACAATATAGGCATCATAATCTTCTTTTGACGGTAATTTTAATGATCAAACTACTTATTACAGGAACTCCTCAAATCCTGAATTTTTTAGGGCTGCAAATTATGATTATTCTGATCAAAATGATTTACCAAGTAGTTGTTTGGTCTAGAAAGTGTCAGATCAGAAAGCTGTGGATTGACTTTGTCTCAATTCAATGATATAAAGTTCACCGTCGCAGATGACTAAAGATACCTCAGGATTTTTTTTGTTCTTATGAGTCTAAATTATGAATAACCCAAATATCAAACTAGTTGCAGATGAATTTCCTGTTGTAGCTCTGTATGTGTCACTGATCTCACTGTGTGAGTGGTCTGTATTTTCAGCGTCTCCAGGTCCATCACATTCTCTTCTTCATCAGCAGGATCCTGCCACACACACACACACACACACACACACACACACAAACACACACACACACATATTTTAATCCTCAGAGTGTGCATATTATCAAAACTCCAGAAGTAAACAAAGTCAAGTAAAGTTTTTGTTCAGTTCATAACCTTGTGTGAAACAATTTCACTTTTTTTTTTTTTTACCCTGAACAGATAATCTTTTACTTACATTAACCTTCACGATCATATTAAGATTTTATTTTTAATGTTTTCATAAACTGAACCTTGATTCACACAAAGAATCTGTCTCTGTAGAGTTTGTAGTCGACAGTGGTATAAAATTTACCACCAAATTGACTTGATGAAAAGCTCAGATTCTTTTATCCAGCTGGAAGAGCAAGAAGACACGTGTGAACACCTACTATCATCTCCTCCTCTACTTTGCTGAGTGTGAGCTCAGCATCATCCTCGATCACAGACTCTTCTTCTGTGGTTTCTGTTGGGTAGGTTGGTCTGTAGGAGAGAAACAAGAAGTCAAAGTGTGGCTCTTCCAAAAACCTATTGTTCAACAGTGTAAAAATGATAACACATGGATAAATGGGACATGAAATGAAAAGATGTTACTGAAGGATTGAAAATGGCTATTTAAGGCTATTTGATAGTCCATAGATTAATCTATCAATTATTCAATCAATTAGTTCTTCAGTTCATAAAATGAACTTTCACAAAGCTAAAGATTAAACCTAAAATGTAATTTTTGTCCAGAGCAACAGGCCACAAAACAAAGATCATCAGTTTACTATTATAGAAGACAGGAAACATTCAAATTTGAGAAGCTGGAACCAGAACATTGGACATGTTTCCCCTCAAAATTGACTTAAACGATTAATCTATCAAAGTAGTCATCTATCTACATAGGTTTTCAACACTTTTCTTCTTTTTAAAACAGATATAATTAAAGAAAGACTTCTTGAACTTTTATATGAAATTGAAACTATTAAATCAAGCTGTTTTAGTGCTACACAATCATTGCTATACGTTTTGCAAACAACTAGATGTCACTGTTTTCTTTTTCCATATTTCACACTTTAAAACCCTAAAGCTTAGAATCTGTTTATGAGTTTATGCATACAGACTTCTTACAGCCTTTTGTGATCAGCAAATTAAAGACCAAAAGTATTCCCCCCCGTTTTATTTTTCTTGTCTTGATTTACGTCCTGAGGACTGTGGATTAGCCTTGGTGATGTCATGTTTTTTTTCCCAGGTAAAACATGTCTAATTCTGTGCATTTGTCTAAATAAATAAACAAACAAGTGTGGAAAACAGTGAGTTTACCTTCTGAAGGAGAAGCCCCGCCTCTTCAGAGCTTCCTCAGCCAGTTGGTCCAACACAAAGCAGACAAACTCACCCGAGCCCGACTTCAGTTTGGAGGGTGGGAAGTCCACCTTCACACCCTGAGACACAGAGAGGGCCATTTACACATGTTCACTACCCGCTCACTTCTTACAGCAGTCAGCAAAAAACATTTTCAAGAAAAAACTAAACATTTTCTAATTTGGTTTGTAAAGATTAAAGATTTTCGGTTTTCTTTCTCATATATTCTTTAGTTGACCGAGTTGTAGAGAATGAGTAGCAGTTTTCTGCGACTGCATCGACTAAATTATTAATTGCAAAACTTTCAGCATATTAATTGATAATATGCCTGCAAAATAAAGACTTTTATGACCTCATCAATTTAGTAAGAATGGAATATTAGATCATTTTGCTGTAGATGCAATTTTCTGTATAGTTACATTCTATACTATAAACAATAACTGGTCCACTAGTCTGTACTTTAATTTTACTTCCTATTTATTCCTCATTGCAGCCTTAATGTCAAACAGAACATCACTTACAAACGCCCTGAGCTCAGCGAGGATGTTGGACACGGTGGCATTGGGTTCGTCGCGCTCCTGCGGTTCAGTGAACGGCCTCCCGGCAGCATTGATGAGCCACGCTGCAATGACAGTGAACATGTAGAACTGCTCGCCAGGGTTGGAAATCAGATACGGACTGGAGACGAAATAATGTCTGACGAAGGAAGCACATAGGAAGTCATCAGGAACACATTTCCTCCTTACAGGATTCACATTATTCTCTGAGACCAGCTTCTATACCAACAGCGTTTATATTTAGACTTGTTAAATCTGGACTTGGTTACCAAGGAAACACATTTTCATATTTGTGAAACCTTTATTCTATTTGTAAAAATGTATACGTCTCACCATGTAAAACTCTTGTTTTTCACTTGAAAACAAAAGGAACACACATTCACATAATATCGATATTGAGGATATTTTCTAATCTGTCTACTGTGGTTTCTGGTTAAATCACCCTTTTTCTGTATTCATAAGCAAAAAGGTTTCACAAATCTGAAAAGTGGTTTTAAACAGAATCAAAGCTTTATTTTGACATCTAACACATAATTATCTTGTTTTAATTATAATTTCCATGGACATCACAAAAACAACTAGTTGTACAGACATGTTCAAAATAATAGCATTGTGTTAAAAATCTGAGTAAAGCCAAAATCCTTCTAACCATTTTTATTTTGATGCATTTGGACCACTGCATTTTGTATCCTAAATCAAAATTTTAGAAAAATTTGTAAAATCTTACTTATTTGAAAATCAAGAACAATGAATGTTAGGCTGTTCAAATAAATAGCAATTTCTGCATTTTTCTTTACAAACTCAACTATTTACTATATGAACTGAAAAATCTTCAAGATTTAGCATTCCTGTGACTTATTAAATGAATATTTAGTTGTATAATCATGGTTTCTGAGAACTGCTCCACATCTGTGTTGTGAGTCCTATGAAGAGGTATTTCAGCCCTTAGCCCTGTTTACTGGTGTGGTGTTTTTGGGGTCATTATTTTGTTAAAACACACATTTCAAAAACATTTCCACTTTTGCATGAGGCAAAATGTATTTTGATATAGGAAAACTGATCCATGATCCCTTGTCTTCATGCTAAAGAGGAAAAAAATGCAGAAACACTGACAGACCTAGAGAAAAATGGAGAAATATTTGAAAAATTAAAAAAAAAATGAAATTGTAAAGAAAACACAGACCCTGCTATTTCTTCTTAAATTAATTTAAAAATTGACACATTTTCCTCATATTTTGATTTAGTATATATAATACAGTGTTCCCAATTCAGCAGAAAAAGAATTATTCCAAGGATTTGGGCTTTTACTCACATTTTTGAACACTGATATTATTTTGAACACAACTATATGTTTGTTTGTAGTGAAAGCTAGTGTACAACACTTGCACACTGTAGGCTTTTTAGAAAAAGGATAAAAGTTAATGTAGGAGAAAATATTAGAGACATAAGAAAAAGAAAATAAATCCACAGATTTTATTGGTTACTTGTGTGCATTACATTTGTTCATTCTTATATCATTTTTAACTATTTTATGCATGTATTTCTTTCACTGACAGTGAGCCTATAAGAGTAATATTAATAATGCAGAATAAGAAATTGATTTCAGGATCTTACCAATGACTAATAATTAATAGTGCACAGCTTAGCAATATATAAATTACATAAAAATAAATGCAGAGATACAGATTTTACTTACGAGCTACAACTAACTTGACATGACTTCATATGCTGATTATTTCCTCAGTTATTCCTGGTGATTGGAAGATATTTACCTAAGTATCTTAAGTCCCACATTCCAAATTGTACTTAAGTAAAAGTACAACAGCAGCATCATCAAACTATACTTACAATAGCAAAAGGGAAAGACTAGACAATTTCAGGATTATATTGGTCTTCAATTATTGATGCATTATTGTGATTATTACTTTAATGTTGCAGCTCTTCAAAAGTTTGAGAGCACACATTTTCCCATTTTTATTAAAATGTAAGCAGTTTAAGTCGTATCAGTTCAACTTTATAGAATTCATTAGACCCATATAGATACTTGACTGTATATATATAACAGGAGACAGTGTAGAAATGTTTCAAACCACTCAATCCACAGAAAAACACACACAGCCTGTAATCAGAAACTGTGCCTTAAAACAAGCAGTAATGACTTATGGGAAGTTGTCATTTCACAACTGTGTAGTCACCCCCTCCTTTACGACCATTCAAATAAGCTCATCAGAGGAAAGAAGATCGAAAAAAGAATCCGTAACTACATTGAGATGATCTTATTCAAATGTATCTTGTTAGGGATGTCAAAATATCAAAAAAAGAAGAGGAATGTGTTTAATATGGGACCTTTCACCTGGACAAAAATAAGATAATTAACCAACAAACAATAGAGATATCAAATTTTAAAAAATTTGAAAAATTAAAGTGTTCTAAAACGTTCAACCAGTACTGTGCATGTATATTGTGCTTGTGTGTGTATGTGTGACTTACTTTAAAGTTGTAATAAAGAAAGTGTAAAGTCTAAATCTAGAAACTAGCAATACAGCTGTGATATTTGTATCATAATTTACTGTAAATTTGTGTCTGTCAAATAGATGTAGCAGAGTTTAAAAGGTACATGTAAATATTCAAGTAAAGTACAATTATTTCTACTGAAGGACGGTACCTGAGTGATGTTATTTCTCACCTGGACAGATTCTTCATGTTGTGTTTGGCCAAAACTTCTTCTTCATAATTCAACACCTTCATCTTCTCGAGCAGACACTCCATCACTACAAACATGTGGTGGGCTGCCCCGGGTCCGCGGGCCTCCTCTTCCCCTCTTCTGCCATCATCCGCCATCATGTTTTTCTAAGCAACTAGAACTAATAGCAGCGTTTAAATAATAAGAATAAAAGGTCAGGACACATCAGCGCCCGCTGTCACTCACGGGTGTTTGGCTTCCCCGTTGTTAGGCAACCGGGAGCTAATGCTAAACTAGGCTAAACTAGGTAGCTTAGCGTTCGCTGCTACCGAAAACATGTTTTCAAATGTTTCTTCGTATTAACGGACTAAGAGTATTTATCCGTTTGCGAAATATAAATAGGTCAAGAAGGTAAAACACACGCCTAATAAAAAGCATTAGGTCATTACATGTTCTGAAATAGCTAGCTGTCCTGCTAGCTTAACTCACCTAGCGTCAAGCTAACCGCAAACATTATTCAAACTTCCTCTGTGATCGTAACAATAAAAGTCTTCGGTTAAGGTTTTCCGGTCTGACCTTTCAGAATAAACGATAATAATAATAATAATAATAATAATAATAATAATAATGATTGGTGCACCGTTCATACTAAAGAGTTAACAGAATCCGTGTGCAAAGGAAGAAAAAACTGAGATTAAAAAAAAATCCTTTTAAAGATAATTTTAGTGGGAACACTTTTGAAAGGAGACTATATAAAGATTAACCGATACAAATACTCTAAATTTCAAGACAGCTGTAAGGCCATAACGCATGACTAGTGTTCTAATTGATTAATCTGTTGAGTGTGATTACTATTTACTGTAGCAATTTCTTGTTATTGCTACAATCCCAATTTGCTGCTGCTGTCATAGTGGAATAAAGACAATAACCAGAAGCTGGAATCATAGAATTTTGACATTTTACAAAAAAAAATAAATACAATTGGTAGTGGAAGCCAATTAAATAAGCTCTAGACAACTCTGACATTTTTTGCATTGATAGTTGAGCATAGTGTAAACTGTATTGTCACCTATAAAAGAGTAATTTTGAACTGTGATATTAATACTTTTACTTGAGTAAAGGGGCCGATGATACATATATTAATGGTTTTAAGACATTGAAAAAGTCTTTTGTGTTTCATTTTGAATGTTGTTGGATGATATAGAGATGGTCACACTGAGAGAATTCCAGATTCTCAAGCTCTCAAGTTATGGTAAATGTTCCTATATTTCTTTCATCTTCTCCATACTTTATATATTCAATATGTTCAACCTTTACACAACCTTGTGACATTATCTAGAGGAGCATGATACACACTGCTTCTACCTGCATACATGCACACTGTGTGTGTGTATGTGATGGTAAATAATACATGTTTCCACCCCCCTGTGGTGCAGCAGGCAGTGTGCAGGGAGGGGGGAGTTTGTTTAAACCGCATGTTCCTCCCTCCCTGTCTGTGAGCTCCCCAGTGGCTGAGCTTGATTGACAGGCCTGCTGACTGCCTTCGGCATTGCTGATGACGCTCTGAGAGTCACATTCACCACGATACCGCCAGATGAGAAATGTCATTGCACAACAAAGAAAATGCAAATGTAGGAGAAATGACAAATAGGAATGTGTTCTTGGTGCGTAATTTTCACAATGTGGGACAGTTCAGGCTGAAAGGTGGGACACTCAGTGTGAGACTGAAAGATGAAAAATCACCTTAAAGGTCACATATTGTAAGTTTATTTAGAAGCTGCGTGCAGAGCTTATATTACAAAGCACATCATACATACAGTATCTCCTGAGTGATTTGTGCTATTGTGGTCACATTAAACATCTTCCCTTCCAAGCTGGAACTGCAATACTTTGATGTTGCTTTGAATTAGTGTAACATATATTTGCAAATGTGCCATTGTTCAAACCGGAATATTGGCAAACTTGTCTTTAGACAAGTAAAAAAAATCATATACAATGCTTTTCTTTGTCTCCTCCTGCCACTTCTTTTACAGACCAAACCCAGATCTGATCATCGTCACAGCAGCTGCAGAAAAGAAGGCTTGGCTTCACGTGTGATTGCAGGCTCGGGGCAGCCAGATGTCCTGTCAGCCGGCAGCTTGGCCCCCTTTTCTTCTTTTCTCTGGCCTGCCAGCGTTCAATAAAGCAGTAGTTGGCAGCAGAGGTGGACACGGCTGAACCTGAGGGCCTAATGTGCGGAGGCTGCTGGGAGCTTCCCCTGAGGCCAGCAGAAACATTATCAAACCGCTGGGCAGGGATAGATGATATTTCACTGCTCTGTAGTATTAAATATTTTGTGATTATGTAAAGCTGTAAGATCACAACACTTTTTTTTCTGTAATTTTTTTTTTTTTTTAATGTATATAATTATATCAGTTCAGTCACATAATCTTGTTGTGTATCTTTTTCTTCCATTTTGTTCTCTGCTATGAAAAAAAGCATTTTGATGACTCGCAAGTAGTGGCACTGAGAAAGAATAGTTTAGTAGTTAATAGTTTGGCAGTTGTGGTGTTATTAATTTTTTTTCCTTCTATTTCTTCTCTGCTGTGTCTCATTCTTTAAAATCATTGTTTTCTCAGAATGTATTGGAAAGAAATGGCTGCATCAGTGTGTTTTTCCTTCTTTGTCCAGTCTTCAGTTTATGTAGTTGATGAGTCAGCTGTGTTGTGCTGCAGCAGTTTGACAGCTGTGCTTTTTAATAGGCTGTAAGATAGAACTAGAGTTAGAGCATCTTTAAAGACATATATCCCAGTGAAATGAAATATCTGAGGGCTGCATGTTGTACTACACAGTCCACACACACAGGCGTTGTGGCGTAGATTGACGGTCTAACAAATAACACATCAACAATTCACATAATGACTCATTAATAAAAGAGATAATGCCAAAATTGCTACATGGTGTAACCCTAAACACTTGGTAACATATACTGTTAAATACTTGCAGGGGCATTTATTTGCAACTATCACTTAACAGACCAGGTGTTCTTTTGATGCCAGGCAACAGGCAATCAATAATTAAATAATAGGCAAAAATCATGCTCAGCAAACTCGAAAAATTGTAATAAATGAATTATGCTACAACCCGTGATGTGGTTGCGGTAGATGCATGGGGTGCGGCAGGGTGTGAGGGCTGGAGTGTGCAGTAGCGTGGGGATGGGAGCAGGCAGTGCTGGCTTGGGGGAGTAGCAGGTGTGCCAGCTGTGCAGCAGTGGCTTTTTTAAAAAAATTGTATTACACTCTGCGTTTATTTGGAACCGACGGTTATTATCGAAAATAGACCCCTGAAACTAGAGTTAAAAGTGGGCCCAGGGATTAAATGAAACCCTGCTATTATTTGGTATTTTATGGTATTTTAACTTGATCTTCTTGAAAAGGTTTTAAAAAGTTTTTAAAAAAGGTATTATTCCTTTTCAGTTTTTCAGTTACACCATTTGACATTCAGTTTAATAAAAATCACATAAAAATGTGCTTTTTGTGAATATATATAAAAAAAAAAAATTACCTTCTCACCCTTCCACGGGTGGTCTCATCCACTTTCCAAGCTCGGGTCCTCTACCAGAGGCCAGGGAGCTTGAGGGTTCTCCGCAGTATCCTTGCTGTTCCAAGGACTGCGCTCTTCTGAACTGAGATGTCTGATGTTTTTCCAGGGATCTGTTGTAGCCACTCCTCCAGTTTGGGGGTCACTGCCCCGAGTGCTCCGATCACCACGGGCACCACTGTCGCCTTCACCTTCCAAGCCTTCTCCAGCTCTTCTCTGAGCCCTTGATACTTTTCCAGTTTCTCGTGCTCCTTTTTCCTGATGTTGCCATCACTTGGTATTGCCACATCCACCACCACGGCTTTCCTCTGCTCTTTATCCACCACCACAATGTCTGGTTGATTTGCCATTACCATTTTATCAGTCTGGATCTGGAAGTCCCACAGGATCTTAGCTTGGTCATTCTCCACCACCTTTGGAGGTGTTTCCCACTTTGACCTTGGGGTTGCCAGCCCATACTCCGCACAGATGTTCCTGTACACTATTCCAGCCACTTGGTTATGGCGTTCCATGTATGCTTTACCTGCCAGCATCTTACATCCTGCAGTTATGTGCTGGATTGTCTCAGGGGCCTCCTTGCACAACCTACACCTTGGGTCCTGTCTGGTGTGGTAGATCTGGGCCTCTATTGCTCTGGTGCTCAGGGCCTGTTCCTGTGCAGCCAGGATGAGTGCCTCCGTGCTGTCCTTCAGTCCAGCCCTTTCGAGCCACTGGTAGGATTTCTTGATATCAGCCACTTCAGTTATGTTCCGGTGGTACATCCCGTGTAGGGGCTTGTCCTCCCATGATGGTCCCTCCTCCAGCACCTCATCCTCTGTTCTCCATTGTCTGAGACATTCACTGAGCACGTCATCTGTTGGGGCCTTGTCCTTGATGTACTTGAGGATCTTGGATGTTTCGTCCTGGATAGTGGCTCTCACGCTGACTAATCCTCGGCCTCCTTCCTTACGGCTAGCGTACAGTCTCAGGGTGCTGGATTTGGGGTGGAACCCTCCATGCACGGTGAGGAGCTTTCGTGTCTTAACATCTGTGGTCTGTATCTCTTCCTTTGGCCACCTTATTATTCCTGCAGGATATCTGATCACTGGCAGGGCGTAGCTGTTTATTGCCTGGGTCTTGTTCTTACCATTGAGCTGGCTCCTTAGGACTTGCCTTACCCTTTGGAGGTATTTGGCTGTTGCCGCTTTCCTTGTTACCGCTTCAAGGTTGCCATTTGCCTGTGGTATCCCCAGGTACTTGTAACTGTCCCCAATGTCTGCTATTGTTCCTTCTGGGAGTGAGACCCCTTCTGTGTGGACTACCTTCCCTCTCTTTGTCACCATCCTACTACACTTCTCCAGCCCGAATGACATCCCAATGTCTGTGCTGTAGATCCTGGTGGTGTGGATCAGTGAGTCGATGTCTCGCTCGCTCTTGGCGTACAGCTTGATGTCATCCATGTAGAAGAGGTGACTTATGGTTGCCCCATTTCTGAGTCGGTATCCGTAGCCAGTCTTGTTGATTATTTGGCTGAGGGGGTTCAGACCTATGCAGAACAGCAGTGGGGACAGAGCGTCTCCTTGGTATATGCCACATTTGATGGAGACTTGTGCAAGTGGCTTCCCATTGGCTTCAAGGGTGGTCTTCCACAACCTCATCGAGTTGGCAATGAAGGCCCTTAGAGTTCTGTTGACATTGTACAGCTCCAGGCATTCAGTGATCCATGTGTGTGGCATTGAGTCATAGGCTTTCTGGTAATCAATCCAGGCTGTGCACAGGTTGGTGTGTCGGGCTCTGCAGTCTTGGGCGACTGTTCTGTCAACCAGGAGTTGGTGTTTGGCTCCTCTGGTACCTTTGCCAATGCCCTTCTGTGCTTCGCTCATGTATTGATCCATATATATATATATATATATATATATATATATATATATATATATATATATATATATATATATATATATATATATATATATATATATATATATATATATATAGCTTAACATTAGCCAAGCTACATGCATAGTTTAATGCACATCTGCAGCCAATAGAAAGCTGTGTTTCCCATTTGTTTGTCTTGTCAATCTCTGTGAGTGGTCCAGTCAGTTCCCTGTGTGAACCTAGTTCTGTTTTGTTTGTCTGTTCCTTTAGATATCTCCTTTTCTGAGTTCTACCTTAAGTCTGTTCCTAACAGGGTGTTGGTCCAGGAGACTTTTTGTTGTGCATGTGGAGCAAATTTTAACTGCCAATCTGTCAAACAATGTCAATCTGGGGCAAGGTCATTGTTTTCATGTCCAGGAAACTACAGAAACATTTAGCCATGACCGTTAATACAAACCATTATATATAAATGGTAAATGGCCTGCACTTATATAGCACTTTTTTAGTCATTTCGACCACTCAAAGCGCTTCACTACAAGTAGCCATTCACCCACTCTGATGGCGGTGGCAATACACAAAGCCGCCCGCACATTAGTAAAATACACATTCACACACTGACGACACATGCCATCGGGGGCAAAATGGGGTTAAGTATCTTGCCCAAGGATACAACAATATGTAACTCAGAGGAGCGAGGAATCGAACCACTAATTTTCTGAACCATCCAAGTCACGCAGCATTTCAGTAGTGAAGGGAGTGTTGGCTGACCTGCAGTTCTTCATCAGGGACAACCCAATTCCCGCTGTGTCAGAGCAACCAGTCAAAAGCCTAGGAAGGCGCTACGACGCAAGCAGAAAGATAAAGACCAGGTCAAGCAAATCTCCAAGGACATCAATGCAGGCCTATTGGTTATTGACAATACCCAGCTACCGGACAAGCTGAAGTCCTGGTGCTTCCAGTTTGGCCTACTTCCCCTGGTGTCTTGGCCCCTGGCTATCTATGAGGTCCCCGTCTCAATGGTGGAGAAGCTGGAGAGAAAAGTCACGGTCTACATCAAGAAGTGGCTTGGACTCCCACACTGCCTCACTGCCCTCAAGTTGCCCCTTAGCAGGCTCACGGAGGAGTTCAAGTGTGCCAAAACACGACTGCACATGACCCTCAATGAATCGAAGGATTCAGCGATTATAGAAAATGCACCTACTTTGACTAACCGGATGAAAATGGATACCAGCAAGAGCAGTGAAGGAGGCAACAGCAGCTTTCAGACATGCTGACATTGTAGGAAATGTCCAGCAAGGAAGGGGAGGTCTTGGGCTAACAGCCAGCCGTCCAGCCTGGAGGAGTGCCACTGTACAGGCATGAGGGAAGATGGTGGTGGAGGAAGTGCGGTGGCAGAAAGAGGCAGCAAGGTGGGCCAAGGCAGTCGCCCTTGGAAAACAAGGCTGGTGGACACGGAGTGTCGAAAGTAGGAAGTTGAGCTGGAGGGACGTACTGGCTATGGATGCGAGGAGCCTGAGCTTTGCCATCAGGACCACCTACTATTCAAGACCAACTAATCTCCACCATTGGTGCTGCAAAGACCCTGCATGAGCCTTGTGTACCAAGCCAGCCTCCCTAAGACACATACTCACAGAGTGCAAAACCAGCCTCACCCAAGGGCGGTACACTTGGTGCCACAACCAAGTATTCAAGAGCCTTGTTTTCACGGTGAAGGGAAAGCGAAGTAACATCAATGCCCTGCCACGGCCAACTGCTAGTACCTCTTGGGGAACTGCCTTTGTCCGCGAAGGGGCCACAGCCACCAGGAAGGTCACTAAACCATCAGAGAGAAGCCAGCTGTGCCTAGCACACGACTGAAAGATGCTGGCCGATGATGGCAAACAGCTGGTGTTCCCCGCAGAGATCACCACTACCACCCTTAGGCCTGACCTGGTGCTCTGGTCCCCTTCCTTAAAGAAGGTTCACATCATTGAGTTCACTGTACCTTGGGAGGACTCCGTAAAAGAGGAGTACGAGCAAAAAAACCTGCGCTACTTCGCACTGGCTGCTGAAGCGCAACATCGTGGCTGGAATGCCGAAGTCCACCCCATGGAGGTTGGATGCAGAGGATTTGTGGGAACATCCTGCACAAAACTTCTGAGGGACTTGGGGGTCAGAGGACAGAACCAGCACACAGTCATCAAAGCCATGTCAGAAGCAGCAAAGAGAAGTAGCCAGTGGCTATGGCTGAAGAGGAATGACCCCAATTGGGCTCCCAAGTAACATGTTAAGAAGTAGTGCCTTGACTCAGGGAACCTGACACCCATGCTATGCTATGCATAGTCCCCCCCGAGAGTTCTGCCACTAAGGTGTTTGACCGTGCCCCTCAGAATACTGTGGGGAGTGCTCCTTGAGTATGAGGTTCCACATCCATTTACAGAAGCCGTCCATTCCCTGTAGGTCTTGTGAAAGAGCTCAGTCCACATAACTGGTACCAAACCTGTATATACCTCTATATACCTGTATATATCTGTATATTGTTTTTTAATTTAATTTTTTAATTTTTTTTTTCCTTTTTAAATTTTTAAAAACATTTTTGTAACTTTCCTAACTGCTGCTGTAGCACTGTAAATTTCCCCACTGTGGGACAATAAAGGAGCTATCTAATCTAATCTAATCAAATCATAGTACTGGCAATGTTTCCAGTGAAAGATGGAAACATTGTTTCCAGTAAAATATGGACTCACCAATTCCGTTCATAACTTTGATGGACAGGATTTCTGGCCATTGAGGAGCTGCGGATTGGTGGCCAACAATCTGGTCCTGTTGCCCTTATCAGACCATAACCTTTAATAGAGGAGTTAGTAGCCCGAGTTTAAAGTGGCTGGGATGAAAATCAGCACTCTTCTTCTTCTGTGACTGTTACTCTCTCTGTGGACGTCTTCAAGCATCAGGCGTTTCCTGGATTGTAACTGGACAGATTCATCTCCAAACCCCTGCTGCAAAAACCAAAAGTAACCAAAAGTAAAATGAATCAGTAAATCCTACCTGTGATGCTGTTAATACATATTAAGCTTCTGATTTTATCAGTAATTCTGCATTTGTCTGCCATCCATCCATCCATTGTCTATCCCGCTTATTCCCTTTCGGGGTCGCAGGGGTCTGCTGGAGCCTATCCCAGCGCGTTAAGGCGAGAGGCAGGGATACACCCCAGATGGTCGCCAGCCAATCGTGGGGCACACACACCATTCACACACCATTCACTCTCACACTCACACCTATGGGCAATTTAGAGTTTACCAATTAACCTGAGCATGTTTTTTGTATTGTGGGAGGAAACCGGAGTACCCGGGGAAAACCCACGCAGACACGGGGAGAACATGCAAACTCCACACAGAAAGGCCCCAGACCCAGGCCCAAGGCGGGTCTTGAACCTGCGACCTTCTTGCTGTGAGGCAACAGTGCTACCCACCGCACCACCGTGTCGCCCCTGCATTTGTCTGCATTAAGATGAAAATGTCTTAATGGAGTCGAGGAGTAGCAGACGGCTCCTGGTTTCCTCCACTGCACTTGAATTGCCTGAAGCCGCTCGTTCCTCCGCAACAGATTGCTCAAAGATAGCGATTGTGTTCAGTTAATGCATAACAAACAGATGGAGCCAGCTGCAATAACTCGTGGCATCTCGATCATTTTCTGTCCATTTTTCTCTGTCTTGAGTGATCTAAAATATATCAGAATTATCTTTGGCACCCAACGCTGCCCTGGGGGAGCAGGGCACAGTTATCACCTGGCTCAAAATTGCAGTTCAGCTCCAACTGAAGCCAAATTAATTAAATAATATCATTTTGCTCCACTTTATTTCTGTGATGATACGGTTGCCGTGACAATCTGTTAACAGTAATGCACAGGGGCCTTCAGGATGTTTTGCAGTAGGATATGCAGACGGCGGTGGCATCGGTTCCATCTTTCTAAGTTTGTCAAAAAGCAGCGCTGAAATTAGATGGAGCAGCTGATGACCTATGGAGGTGGAAAGAAAGAGATCTGCAGCTCGTTTACATACATTTCTGCTTTCAACACATTGAGAGACACCTCAGCGAGGGACAGGAAATAGCCACTCAAATCGACTCAGACTCGATCAAGCCTGGTCGCCTCTACCAAGGACTGGAGAATCACAATTTAAATAAGTTAGATGAGTGGATGACAAAAAAAATCAGCAACAGGATAAAACATCATTTCTCCACAGTTCAGGATTCCCCTGGCCTTTGAGCTCTTACCTTTATCAACTCATACCCAAAAAACAGAAAAGGGCTTTGCCCCTGATAGAACCAGTAAACTACCAGCACAACATATTCTCATGAAATGCATCAATCTGAAGAAACAACCTCAAGCTAAATGTGCTTTTATTGGCCTGGAACTGAGTTTCTCCTCCTCTCCTGCATCTTTTTATCAAACCCTCCACCTATGTTTGTCTCATTAATGGGTGATATTCTTCAAAGGTTTTCCTGTCTCCGCTGTCCTTATGTTACAGCCGGATGGTTTGATTGGACTTTGTGAGGCAATGTTTGTTATAGGGTCAATAAATTCACACTTGACATGAGCCAATGTGACCTGCAGCCACAGAGACGAGGTGGACAGTAAATTGCCCACAGGGTGGACACCAAGATTGTCATTATCAAGCTAGTGATTTAATTTCAGCTGCAGATAGATGAGATCAGAGAAGAGACAGCAACAGCGAGGAGAGAGGATCTGAATAAACAGAGGATCAAGATTCTGAGAAAAAAATGTGTGTAACAAGATAAACAAAATACCCAAGTTATAAATGAGATTATGATTAAAATTCTACAGGAACTGACAAATAAAAAATACACTGACTATGCTACTGTAATGAAAATATATTGTTAACAGGATAAAGTGGCTGTTTTTTGCAGAATAATGCAGAAAATTGCACTCAACCTTAAAGTAATTAAATTGTTTTGCCAGAGCAATCGTTAAATAACTGAGTTTAAGCTTATCAATGAAGGCCTGACTAAACGGGCTCTAAAGACAACAAGTTCCTTTATGACAGGAAGGAGAGGCCTCCTGGAGACTGAAGCTTCAAGGTATTCTTTAGAGTAGCCTCCTCAAAACAGAGACACTGTCATTTATTTGCTAATCAAGCAGGTTTCCCACCAGGGGGCCCCAGTAAAAACAGACACCATTTGGCCATAGTGGTGTCACTGCCTATAGAAACCAGGATAAAAAATATGCAGAAATCCAGAAATCTTTGCCTTTCTATTCTTGCTTCTTGAAGCAGGATGATCGGGGGGTAACAAGAACCAGCCTTTCCTGCGGGCTGGACCCCATCTCCAGACAAGAGAACTCCTTGACGGCCAAAACAAGTTTTTCCCCACGGATGCAGCAAAGTTCATGTAAGAATAAGGACCGAGAACACAGTTTTCTCCTATTTTGTTCCTGTCACGACCCTCTCCCTCCGAACCATGGACAGTGAGAGGAACTAGCTGACGCTAACACTGGACGGTAGCAAAGACGCTATGCTACGTCCCACCGAATGCACCAAAGTCGGATCAATGAACTGAGTGAATATTAGCTGTTTAGTTTAGCATTTCACCTACCTGTTTTCCACATTACTTGATTTATTGTTTGTTTCTGTTTTTAGTTTGTTTAACCTGTTCTTGTTTCAATTGTATATCACCAATATCATCATTGTATATCACACACAGGTTTGTTTAATCCAGTGGTTCTCAAATAGTGGGGCACGCCCCTGTGGGGTGCAAGGCTCCATCAAGGGGGACGTGTTAGACCTCGGGGAACATGCTTTTTTATTTTTTTATTCTGAGGTTTTTTTTTGGTCCTAAAATAAAGTGCAATTGCATCTCAATTAGGTGTAGAGTATGAGTATGAAGTGTAGACATGAAGTGGAGCAGACCCGCAGTGACCCCATGAAAAAATATTTAACAGGGGTGAGAAGACAGGCGGAGAGAGACGGAGATAAAGAGACAAACGAAAGTCTCCCAAAAAGCTAAGATGAGGAAATATAGAGAAGTGTATGTTAATATGATACCGTGTCATGCAGAGATGTACTTATAACAATCTTATGTTATGTTTTGTACAGGTCGCCACGTCCGCATTGTTTACATTGTTGTTAAATACGATCAGCTGATTTGAGCATAGCGCAGCTTTCGCTCTCTGACTCCCTTTATTTCTCTCTCTCTCTCTCTCTCTCTCTCTCTCTCTCCTTTACACCACAAACACTTGCATATACAACTTTATTAACACATACCGAAACATGATACTCTGCGCAAGTTTCCCATGCTTTCTTTGTTTTTGGATCGTGTGTCGTGTAAAAGGCTCCATCTTTACCCATACACACAAATCTGTAAGTGTACCATGTAAGTGTACCATTCCAGTCTGACCGCTAGTGGACGTTGTTCCACACTCTGTAGCCTTATTCAATCTCGCGTTGTCTCAGCGTAACCGCTGTCTCGCGATCGCACACCCATGCATGCTCACAGAAATGCGCACACACACACACACACACACACACACACACACACACACACACACATACACACACACACACACACACACACACACAGGATCTAAAAAAGTAATAGTTTCCTCTTAAGAGTTGAAATCTTTTTTACCCACTTCTCTGACTACCAACTGCCAAACAGATACAGTGATATTTTTGAGTGACTGTAGCGCCATCGATATGACACCGAGTTAAACCACCAAAGAAGGACCGGGACCACAGGGAACGTGTTATTGAAGATTTAATTTCCTTCTTCAGACGGTGAAAACTGCAACAATACAGTACAGTGCATTGAGAACACGACTGCTACGATCGCAAAAATAAAATACATAAACTTCGCATCTCTCCAAACTGATACAAAAATATAGTTGCTTAAACATCAAATTAACATTTTTCAAAACTTACGGCATTGCCTTGTTGATACTTCATGGTGGATAGGGACAGATTTAACAAATGACCGTTGCACTAGCCATGGCGTACGTCTTGTTTACCATTCAAACACCGCGAAAGGAAGTGGTGTGGAGAAAACGGAAGTAGTATTGTTTGGCTATATCTTTTAACCAAAAGCACAAATAAACATAAAATATTCATATAAATCACTTCTTAATGAAATTACAAAAGTTTTAACCTTGTATTTATATTTTAAACCCATGAAATTATTTATTTAAGAAAACAATCGTCGGAAAGTGCGCACAGTAATAGTGTCCGTAGACAACAGTCTGTTTTACAGTTGACTGGCTCCACCTTGTGGCGATCACATATACAACACCACAAACACTTCTGCATAAATTCACGAACAACTGAATGAACAATTGCCTCACGGGCAACACAGTGACATTTAGTCTGTGGTTAAGAAACATAGACACAGTTCCCAGAAGTGGTCAGACTTCTAACACCATTCTAACTATAGCATTGCAAGTACCCAGACAGGTGTGAACTATTTAACTAACACTAACGCCTTGTGTAGCCCCACTGGGAGGGCACATTTGTAAGAGAAAAATGAAGCCCCAGACACCCCAGATGGATGAAGCTGAAGCTCCCTTTGGCCCAGAAGAGCCAATATTAAAAGATATGGTCACAGGCTTCCTTCGCCTCCCCACAGTGGAATAAAAGTGTCTTGATAATTACAGTCTGAATGACCACGACTATCAATATGCACTACCGGAACTGGTAAGTAAACTGTTCCTGGTGCATTAGCGTAAAGCTTACCTGCAGTACATAGAGCAGAAAACTCAGATAGCTCAGCTGCAAAAAGGAAACGCCTGCTTAAGACAGGCAATGCATGAACAGGCACGATAGGGAGAAGACCTGGTGACCAGAAGAGTTCGCAGCCGAGCAGCCTCCAAATCAGTTGTCCGATACGTGAAGCTAGCAACACCAGGGTGCACAGTTAGCTGTATCCCGGGGGCCAGAGCAGGCGACATCGAATCCAACCTGAAGCTGTTAGTTAGGACTAGGCCTAGATTTGAAAGGATTATTATCCATGTCGGCGGTAACGACGCCCGTGCTTGTCAGTCAGAAGTAACGAAGATTAATGTGGAGTCGGTATGCACCTATGCAAAGACCATGTCGGACACTGTAGTTTTCTCTGGCCCCCTGCCGAACATGACTAGTGATCTCATGTTCAGTCGCATGAGGTCTTTTAACCGCTGGTTGTCGGGTTGGTGCCCAGATAATAATGTGGGTTTCATAGATAATTGGTCGACATTCTGGGGTAAACCTGGTCTGATAGCCAGAGACGGCATACATCCCACCCTGAATGGAGCCTCTCTCTTATCCAGGAATATGTCGCAGTCCTACACGCTTCTCTGCGTCTCCCTCAGAGCAGTCACCCACTCAGAACTACATAGAGACGGTGTCTGTCCCCCGACCACTTAATTCACTTAAATTTTTTAAATCCTTTACATCCAACAATAGGAGACGAGTCACCCACAGCAACTTAATTAATATTAGCACTAATTCAGCCATAAAGAAACAGGACTGGAGAGTGAAATGTGGACTTTTAAACATTAGATCTCTGTCATCCAAAGCTTTGTTAATAAATGATATAATATCAGATTATAATATTGACTTGCTCTGTCTTACTGAAACCTGGCTGCATCCTGATGAATATGTCAGCCTGAATGAATCCACTCCTCCCAGCCATATTAACACTCATATTCCTCGTGACAGCGGCCGAGGTGGTGGAGTTGCAGCCATTATCAACTCCAGTTTACTGATCAACCCTGAACCGAAGTGTAGCTACACATCATTTGAGAGCCTTGTGCTTAGTCTCTCCCACCCAACTTGGAAATCACTACAACCAGTCATATTTATCACTGTGTACTGCCCTCCAGGCCCATATTGAGAATTTTTATCAGAATTCTCAGAGTATCTCTCAAGTCTAGTACTCAGGACAGATAAGATAATCATGGCAGGTGACTTTAATATTTATGTCGATGTTGATGGTGATAGCCTTGGCTCTGCCTTCCTCTCTTTACTAGAGTCAATCGGCTTTTCTCAGAGAGTAAATGTGCCCACCCATTGCTTTAACCACACCCTTGACCTCGTCCTGACATACGGCATTGAGGTTGAACACTTATCTGTCTTCCCACAGAATCCCCTCCTGTCAGATCATTATCTAATAACTTTTGAATTCCTGTTATTAAACTACTCACCACCTGAAAAAAGCATACTCACTCGATACCTAACTGACAGTTCTATATCTAAATACAAGAAGGTGATTCCCTCAGTATTTAATTCGCTGCCTTGCCTCACCACAGCTATGGATTTATATGCTGTTGCAGGTCCATCTAAAGTAGATCAACTTGTTGAGAGCGCTGCAAGTTCACTGCGAACAACCCTTGACTCCATTGCTCCCTAAAAAAGGAGTTAAGTAATCAAAAAAGAGTCGCACCCTGTTATAACTTACACCCTAAACTAAAGTTAACCTTTTGGAGACATGAACGAATATGGCGCTCCAGCAAACTGGAAAAGGCTTTACACGCATGGAAAGAGAGTCTCAGAATGTACAGGAAGGCCCTACGCAATGCCAGAGCTGCCTATTACTCCTTACTGATAGAAAAAAACAAAAACAATCCAAGGTTCCTCTTCAGCACGTTAGCTTCACTGACTAAATGTAACTACATTATTGATCCACGTATTCCTACAACCCTCAGCAGTGATGACTTCATGGACTTATTTAACGACAAAATTCTGACAATTAGAGACAGAATTTATCACCTTGTTCCATCCACTAGCTCTAATCTGCCCTCAGATGCTGTTATTGTAGAGACAGATGAAATAGCTAATATTCACCTCGACACATTTACTTCAATCAACTTCGCTGAACTAGCTTCACTGATGTCGTCATCTAAAACTTCAACCTGTCTTCTGGACCCTATTCCATCCAGATTGCTAAAAGACATTTTCCCGTTGATTAGCCCTTCCTTACTAGAAATACTTAATATCTGGTTATGTACCACAGTCCTTTAAAGTAGCTGTAATTAAACCTCTCCTTAAAACACCTGCCCTCGACTCAAGTATTTTAGCCAACTATAGACCCATTTCTAATCTTCCCTTCCTCTCTAAGATTCTGGAAAAAGCAGTTGCTAAACAGCTTTGTGACTTTTTACACAACAATAACTTATATGAAGATTTCCAGTCTGGTTTTAGAATGCATCACAGCACAGAAACGGCTTTAGTTAAGGTTTCAAACGATATTCTCAATGCGTCTGATAAAGGATCCATTTCCATCCTTGTTCTGTTAGATCTTAGCGCTGCATTTGACACAGTCGACCATCAAATCTTGTTACAGAGACTAGAGCATCTTATTGGTCTAAAAGGGACTGCACTAAACTATAAAGTCCTATCTTTCAGATGGTTCCCAATTTGTCCATATCAATAATGTTTTTTCTATCCATACCAAAGTTAATCATGGGGTTCCACAAGGTTCTGTGCTTGGACCAATACTTTTCACTATCTATATGCTCCCAATGGGTAAAATCATTAGAAAACACTCTATTAATTTCCACTGTTATGCTGACGATACACAACTCTATCTATCAATTAAGCCAAATGAAACCAATCAGCTAGCTAAACTTCAAGCCTGTCTTAAGGATATAAAATCCTGGATGACCTGCAATTTCCTTCTACTGAATTCAGACAAAACAGAAATTATTGTATTCGGGTCGGAAATCCTGAGGAACTCAATATCCAGTGATATAGCTATCCTGGATGACATCTCCCTGGCCTCTAGCTCCACGGTGAAAAACCTGGGAGTCATCTTCGACCAAGACTTGTCATTCTCTGCCCACATTAAACATATTTCTAGGACTGCCTTCATTCACCTACGCAACATAGCAAAGGTCAGACACTTCCTGTCTCTGAAAGATGCGGAAAAACTTATCCATGCATTTATTACTTCCACTACTGCAACTACTACTCCACTACTGCAACTACTTCCACTACTGCAACTACTACTGCAACTACTACTACTTCGACTACTGCAACTCTTTACTGTCGGGTTGCACCAAAAAGTCTCTAAGGACTCTCCAGCTGATCCAGAATGCAGCTGCTCGTTTATTAACTGGCACTAGAAGGAGAGAGCATATCTCACCTGTATTAGCCACTCTACACTGGCTTCCTGTGAAATCTCGTATAGAATTCAAAATCCTGCTCCTCACCTATAAAGCACTCAACGATCAGGCGCCATCCTTCCTTAGGGATCTCTTAGTCCCATATCGCCCATCAAGAACATTACGCTCCCAATATGCAGGCTTATTGGAGGTTCCCAGAATTTCTAAAATTAAAACAGGAGGCAGAGCCTTCAACTTCCAGGCTCCTCTCCTGTGGAACGTCTTCCAGTCCCAGTCCGGGGGGCAGACACCCTTCCTATATTTAAGAATAGGTTAAAAACTTTTCTGTTCGATGAAGCGTATAGTTAGGGCCGGCCCTGGCTGGCCTAGTCATAGTGATAGGTTATTCATAGGTTAGTCTGCCGGGTCCTCATGAGATGCTCTGGGCTTCTTTTTCTTTTTCTCCTTCTATCTGTGATACTGTTGTACCACTACTGTACTTTTAAATCTGCTGTGGTTCCGGAGTCCTGCCCTGTGTTTTCTCTTTCACAGAGCATGCTGCAGTGCAGCCACTGAGGGATCTACGGATGTTGGAGGATCTGAGGCTGCCTTGGTGAAACCTGAAAGCTATGATGGATCCTGCTCCTCATCCTCCACTTCTACCAACATTCATTACATTTCTGTTTGTTTGTAATATTCAAATTTCTCTGTAATGTTCTCCACCTGCACAAATCATCTACTGCACGCCTGTCCGTCCTGGAAGAGGGATTCCTCCTCTGTTACTCTTCCTGAGGGTTCTTCCGTTTTTCTCCCTGTTAAAGGGGTTTTTTAGGGAGTTTTACCTTGTACGATGTGAGGGTCTAAGGACAGGGGATGTTGTGTTGCTTTTGTACACAATGTAAAGCCCTTTGGGGCAAATCTGATTTGTGATTCTGGGCTATACAAATAAATTGAATTGAATTGAATTGAATTGAATTGTCATTCATGACTGGCCAGTGCCTCCACTAGGCTGCCCTTGGGACGCAAGAGCCCCACCTCAGGGGGCAGAGTGCCCTGTAAGACCCAGTCACTCCCACTTCAGAAGGAACGGGGGTGACTATTCACACAGTAGAGGAGGCCCTGTATACAGAACAATTCACAGAGAAGAAACTTCCCCCTCAATCTTTAAAGACTCTAAATCGCCTCCATCAGGCTACTTTTAGGATTTAGGTGTCCCATGTAATGATGAATCCTTTCTAACCTTAAGTCACACCTGCTTCAAAAGCAAGGGGGGGTGACCATTGTTATACGAGGGATAGCACAACAACAGACGCCCCCTAGCCTGTGAGATAAGAAAGCCACGAAGAGTAGAACAGCGTATTGACCAAACTTCCTCTCCACCATGATGGAGAAGAAGTAATTATTGCCGCAGTGACTCAGGATTCTCTGAAGATAGCCAACGGTCGTATAACGGCCGACGCTCAGCAAACAGCAGCTCGATTCCTTAGCCAGGCAAATAGAGAGCTTTAACCTAAGTAGTCGACACTCAAGCATTGATGACTACCTGCCTCGTTTAGAACAAGCATTTAAACGGCCCCAAAAGTGCCAACCGCCTCCCAACAAAGTTTTGGAAGTAGTGGCTTTGCATACTCCAAGAGAGTACAAAACCACCCAAAACAAATTAAATCTTTTTAAGCCCTTCTATTTCCCTGAAGCTCCACCCTAGAGAGAAATAGAAGTGACAAAATAGCTCTGTAGGGACTAACTGCACGCACACGCGCGCGCACACACACACACAGATCTTTGCATACAACCCCCCTTTCGTTACTGTTGTCTGTCTGTGACCTGTAGTTAGTTAGATAGAGTATATAATAGGATCTGTTAAGTCTGAAGTATTTTAATGTGTGAATTATATTTTAAAAAGTTGTCCTCGTATTTTATGCTTGCATACTGTGACAAACTGGTTGACAGAGTGAATTCTCCCCTTCATTGTACACTATAGGAATATCAATATTCCCATGAATATTGGTGTTTCTACATGAAGACTGATACACAGGACTGTTTTAAAATTGGTTATTGGTCCAAATTTTCTGGTGTTGCCCCGATTATAATTAATTTGAATAAATTAATTCATTTTAATAATCATCTTCAATGATTATAAATTAATGCTAATAACCAAATTTAACCTTCCCTAATTCATAACATAATCATGCATGAGAAACTAACAAAGCAAAGAAAAAATTGGTTGAACAGTTGAATGCTGAACCCACGGTTGTCAATGTTTCTCATGTATATGTACAGTATGTCAATTATTATTGGTGTTGTAAATTAGCATTTTGCACTTAGGAAACATAAAAAGAAAACTTCATGTAACTTAATCTATGTATGATTTTTTTAATGAGTCTCCAGTTTAAATGAAATAAAAAAACTATGATTATTTTTCTTCTTTGTTTTTTTTTTTAATAAAAATTATCATTACATTTATTAACAATTTAAAAGGTGCAGATTCAAATAATCAAACAAAATTCTGGGTCCCTGATTTTTTATTTTACATCTATCTTTACATAAATGTATCTATAATGTGAGGAGCATCTGTCAGTCTGTGGTTTGCTTATCTCTGTTTTTGGATCAACCTCAACTTTCAGATATAGTTTGCACATGGCACGAAGAGGGTTATCCTTTTCTGTATGGATACTAGTATGTTTGGATAGTCAAAACATATTTTTTTAGCATTATTATCATTAATACTTAAATACCTTTAGTTGTGCCGTGGTAATGTATGTGCCTTGTAAGCAGCAGACAAGTGCTGAAGCATTTACTTTGTGTTAATGCCACAAATGAAATTTTACAAAAAAAAGTTATAAACCCATCTACTTACAGATCACACCACTATTCTGCAGCAGCTCTTTTTTTCAGTGTTACAGCTCTGGATCACAATGACGATTACATCCCACCATTTTATCACCTTTCAAACCTCCATTGTCTTCCTGCTCCGATCATGCTCCAACTTATTGAAAGTAAATTTCCTGGTTTATCTGCTACTTTATTCCTTACTAACACAGGCTATTGTGGCTATAGCCAACCACAAAACTACACACCAAATGAGAAAAACGTCACATGCTGCCATCTTGTCTTCTTTCAGAGGAGAACCAAGGATAAATACACTGAAACTACACATTCACAGACCCTCTGGAAATCCCAAGACTATTGTTTTATGGATGGATGGCTAGATAAGTTGT